>OW240912.1:202521148-202906525 GCA_933207985.1 Pelobates cultripes | reverse complement strand
GATCGCGAGACATTCACCAAGTGGTCTGCAGTTCTGCATCCGGCAGAGCTGCAGACCGGAGAGAGCACACTGGACCACCAGGGAGTCTGACTGCCACCACTGGACTACCAGGGAGTCTGACTGCCACCACTGGGCCACCAGGGACTCTGCCACCACTGGACCACCAGGGAAAAAGGTACCTGCCACCCCACCTGTCACCCCCTCACCCTGTCACCCCATCTGTCATCCTGCCACCCCACCTGTCACCCCCAATCGCCCTGTTACCCTGCCACCCCACCTGTCACTCTCCCTCGGCCTGTCACCCCACCTGTAACCCCCCTTCACCCTGTCACCCCACCTGTCACCCTGCCACCCTACCTGTCACCCCCCCACCCTGTCACCCCACCTGTCACCTCCCTTCCACCCCACCTGTCACCCCTCTCTCACCCTGGCAACCCACCTGTCACCCCTCTCTCACCCTGCCACCCCATCTGTCTCACCTTGTCAGCCCCTCACTTTGTCACCCCCTTTCACCTTGCCATCCCACTCTCTGCACAGACTAACACCCCTTTCACCATGCCACCCCGTCACCTCTTCTCACCCCATCTTTCACCCCCTCTCACCATGTCACCCCCCTCACCCTGTCACCCCACCTCCAACTCTGTCACCCACCCTGTGTCCCCCCCACTATGTCACCTCCCTTACTCTGTCACCTCACCCTGGCACCCCCTCACCCTGCCACCCCACTCACCCTGTCACCCCCGTCACCTTGTCACTTCCTCACCCTGCCTCACCACCTGTCAACCTGCCTTTTCATCTGTCACCTCCCTCTCACCATGCCACCCCACATGTCACCCCCTGTCACCACTTCTCACCCCACCTGTCACCCCCTCTCACCCTGCCACCCCACTTCTCACTCTGTCACCTCACCTTTTACCCTGCCACCCCACTTGTCCCCACTCTCTCACCCGGCCACCCCACCTGTCACCCCCTCTCACCTTGTCACCCCACTTGTCACCCCTCTCTCACCCTGTCACCCCACCTGTCACCACCTCTCACCCTGCCACCCCACCTCCCTCACAAACTCTTACCATGCCACCCCACCTGTCACCTCTCTCTCACCCCCTCTCACCTTGTCACCCCACCTGTCACCCCCTCACTTCCCTCTCTCCCTGCCACCCCACTTCTCACCCTGTCACCCCACCTCTCACCCTGTCACCCCCTCAACCTGTCACCCCACCTCTTACTTTGTCACCGCACTCTCACTCTGTCACCCCACTCTCACTCTATCACCCCCCCACATTATGTCTCCCTCCCTCTCACAGTAGGTCTTCCCCCTTCTTACACTAGGTCTTCCCCCTCTTACACTAGCTCTCCCCCCTCTCACACGGTCACACCCCTCTCACCTCTTCTCACACTATGCCACCCCTTCACACTCTGTCACCCCCCTAACATTATATCACCCTCCCTCCCACACTAGGTCTCCCCCCCACACACTAGGTCACACCCTGTCACCCTCCTGTCACCTCCTCTGACTCTGTCACCCACCCTGTGACCCCCCAAACTGTCAACCACCCGTACTCTGTCACTTCACTCTGTCGCTGCCTATACACTAGGTCACCCCACCTCACACTTTCACCCCTTCACACTATATCACCCCTCTTATTCTGTCACACTCTGTCACCCTCCCTCTCACTATGTCACCCCCCCTTACTCTGACACCCCCCTCTAACTCTGACACCCCCATCTTACTCTGTTACCACCTTCACTATGTCACGCTCCCTCTCACTCTGTCACCCCCTCTAACTTTGTCACCCCCCTTACACTAATGTAACCCTCTCTCACTATTTCACCCCCTCTCACACTAGGTCTCCCCCCTCTCACACTAGGTCTCACCCTCTTACTCTGTCACCCACCCTGTGACCCCCCCACACTGTCACTCACCAGTACTCTGTCACCCACCGGTACTCTATCACCTCACCCTATCGCTCCCCACCCACTAGGTCACCCCACCTCACACTTTCACCCCCTCACACTATGTCACCCCCTCTTATTCTGTCACCCTCCCTCTCACTCTGTCTCCCCATCACACTATGTCACCCACCCTCTTACTCCGACACCCCCCTCTTACTCTGTTACCCACCTTCACTATGTCACCCTTCCTTTCACTCTGTCACCCCCTCTCACTCTGTAACCCTCACACTCTGTCACCACCCCTCACACTTTGTCACACCCTCACACTATGTCATTTTCCCCACACACTCTGTCACCACTCTCTGCACACACTGACACCCTTCTCGGCGCACACTGACACCCCTCTCGGCGCACACTGTGACCCCTCCATACACATTGTCACCCCCCTCCATACACACTGTCTCTCCCTCCAAACACACAGGCACCACTCTCCGCAAACACAGGTACGTCCCTTCATTCTCACTGTCAACCCTCAACACTCTGGCACCCACCTCCATACACTCTGGTACCCTCCTGCTCTTTTACACTCACCCTGCCACAGTTACCCCTTTACTCACCCTGTCACCCCCTGAAGGCAATAATTATACACTCTGTCATAAAACATAGCTCTGCCATAAACTCAGTGCCAAAGGCCACAGGCAGTACACATGCCCGGAGAAACATACATATACAAGGATCCTCACTGCCAGACACACACAGGTAGACAATGCAACAATGTATACAAAGACTAGCTCACTATAGCCAGTGCTGCAAGCTCCCCCTTCAATATATGTACATCTTCTTATACACACACAAATCAACTGCTAATTTTTTCAATAATGGTGTTAGTGGGGGCCTCATGTATGAGTTTCGCCTAAGGCCTCGCCAAGTCTAGAGCCGCCACTAAAACTACATACAACATTCAGTTCTTTAAACTAGCTGTCATAGTTATAGCTAAGGGGAATTTACAAAACTTAAAATAAATCAGTGATCCACAAGTCATAATTTCAGTTTTCACTGAATGGCTACAATGAAAAATTTAAAATAAGTGCATGAGAGACTAAAAGGGGGTAAATATGTTGGAGCACAAGTTCCACTTCTCCCTTATAAGGTTTATCAGCCCCTTAATTGTACCTCTAAAATGCTTCTTCCTCCAAATTTTATTTTTCTTTTGTTCTCTCACCATTTCTTTCTTTATAATGTTAAATTTTTTACTATCCTGTTCTGTTTATGCTTGCTTCCCCCTTCACCTCATGATCTCTCTTAATGTGTCTTTATATTACCATCTCCACCCAGATTTTCCACTTTTTTATTGTATCATGCTTGAGGTTTTATATTTCCCTACTTGTCTTAAGTAAACCTATAAATCACTGTGTTTTATATAGCTGTGACGCTTTGCTACGCACTCAGATATATTAATCAATTTAATTCCAGAGAACAAAGACATTTAAAAAACATTTAGGCTATAAATATTGACTTTCCCTACTAATTATAGAAATGTAAAATATATAAAATTACACTATTTTGTTGTGTATGTAGTTGTATGTTATGTTTAAAACTGGTAGTGTATGAGTGTATAGTATAACGTGTAGTATACATGCGCGTATTACAGCTATACACATCTGCTTGCCACAATATAACCTGGCTGTACCCCTCCAGAGAACAAGTGCTAAATATGTCCCAGGTGGGAACCTAAACTCCTTTGTGTGAGTTTCTAAAAAAACCTGCACATAAACCTAGTAACATACACATACCCAGTCATACCGACATTCAGTATCATACACAAAAACATCCCAAACTCTTACAATTTTTTTAATGTGATCCAAGGTACAGATATGTCCCACATTTGTTGGTTGTGTTCAAAATTGCAAACCTTTTGGGTTTAAGTATCTAGTCCTATCCCTCAGGTCACTCAAGTAATCTTACATTTATCTCCTGAGCACTATTTATTTTTAATCTTTCCAAAACTCTTAGTCTATAGAGTTTTTTGAAAAAATAAATGGTTTACCATTTCATTACAGCAGCTCCAGTGGACATAACTGAAATATAATTCAGATGTAAATATTTTCCTGTAGCCCCATGTAGCCAAAGCGCAGCTAAGCGAAAAAAGGCCTTGACAGGGGTTAGGAGGCGGGCATAGGAGGAGGGAAGGAAGTAGGGAGTTATGGGTAAGTAGGCTTGGCTATTTAAATAGGCAGCCATTTTAAAGCCTTCACTTTTAATTACTACCTTGCTGAGTTTGTGTGCACTCCTGTGTCCACAGATTTGGTTTGGTGGGGTCTTTGTTTTTCTCTCCTTCTGCAGGGTCGAAGGATAACATGGAGGAGCTGTTGGAGCGGATCCGGTTGGCGGCTCAAGGACGTGGCGTGGACTGGCTGCGGGCGCAACTTGGACCAGCCCTGGCGGGTGCTGCGGATCATGAGGGCGGCGGAGGTCGGCCTGTGCGGGCTCGGAGGCCGCCGAGACGGCTGAGCCCAGGCGCGGAGTCCGGTGGAGACGGTTCCAGCGGCCGGGCGGCGGCGGGACCAGGCCGAAACGGACCCGGTAGCCGCATGGTTGAGGCTCCGCCTCCCGGCGCGTTACCGGGACGTCGGAGAAGCGGTAGCCGGCGGGAGGCTACCCGGGAGTCGGACGGTGCAGCTCCCAGTGCGGGGAGGGCTGCGCCTGGAGCGGGGGCCGCGGGAGACATCGGGCGGCCCCCTGGAACCGGTGAGGACGCGGGATTGCAGCCCGGGAGGGCATCTACTACACCCATGGCGGGGACTGGCGGGGCCGGTGCGGAAGGAGCTCGCGGACCGCCCCTGGAACAGGCAAGTGCAGGGGGTTCCGGCCGGGACCCCCTTGGCGCGAATCAGCGCAGGAGGACTGGGCACAGGGTTCAGAGTCCTGGGGGGGACGTGGGGAGGGGTCAGGTGCCTGCTAGAGCGGGGGCAGGGAGGTCTAGGGGGGAGGGTGCGCAGGGTAGTTCCAGGGTAGTGAGCTTGGAGCGAGGGCCAGTAGCCGGGAGGGTGGAAGGGCCAGGGGGTACGGCAGGGGGAAGTTTGCCATCAGGGGGGGGCAGGAGGTCGAGGTGCGCAGGGCGTTCAGGACAGGTTAGGGGTGCGGGGTCTGGGGACCGGCTGGAGGTACCGAGGGGAGGGGGTGCTTCTAGTCGGGGGGCCCGCCGGGGTGGGGGGTGGGGATTTCCCTGCGCTGGTGAGCAGATAGGTGGGCGTAGTTCTGGGGGGGGTTCAGGTTTGGGGTCAGGTGATAGCAGCCCGTCACCGGTTAGGGCCCGGGGGTCCGGGGGGTTTAAGGGAAGGGCTCGGCGTGTTAGGTCCTCATCTAGTAGCTCAGGGGGGGAGAGTGTCATGGCCCCCAGGCTGGTTACACGGGGGCGGGCCTCTGGTAGAAACGGGAGGAGTCGTAGTCCCAGAGGCAGGGCCGATCGGGCCTTGGGTGGGCGAAAAGGAGTGGTTGCGCGACGGGAGGCTCTGGTGTCCAGCGGGCGCTCTCAAGGTCGGGACGGGGGGGCTGCTCATGACCAGTATGCTCTGCCCAGGACTTCTTCTCCTCGTTACAGATCTCGGAGCCGCTCCGCATCTGATGTGGCCGGGCACCGGGTTGGCTCCCCGGTTGGAGGATCGTTAACGGATGTCGCTCATCCTGGTCAGGGGACAGTACACAACGCAGCCCCAGGAGCTTCGGGGTCGAGGGGCTTGGCCGGTGAGTCCTCTGCTTCTCTGCACTCCAGTGCATTGGTTCATACACTTCAAGCACTTCTCCACTCACTGGGAGCGGGGGGTGCCACAAAGGGCGGTGTGGGGCAGGTTTGGGCTCAGGGGGCCGGGGTGGCGGGCCCGAGCGAGGTTCCCTCCGCGGAACAGAGTTCGGGTGGGGACACTGCAGTGACGGTTACTGGGGCGGAGGCGACGAGCGAGCGGGCTGAGTTGACGGGGGGGGTGGTTCCTGATGCGGCCAGGCAACACGCATATGTGTCGTTTGCGGGTCCGCTGGGGGTCCACCTCAAACAGGAGGTGAAGGAAAAATCTGGAAGGGTGACTTCTGCGAGATCTTTTCTCTTCTCCCTTTGGAGGATTTTATTGATCTCAAAGAGGACGATAAAAAAGATGAGAAGAAGGAGGAGGAAGAGAAGAAGAAGCGGTATCGTAAGATTCCCAAGTCTTTCGGTAACTGGCTGAGGGCCTTTTGCGTGTTGGCCAGTGTTCTGGGCGAGAAATCGCCGGGCCTGTGCTCCTCTCTGTTTTGTTATTTGGATGGCATTTGGGAGGCGTATCGCACCTATGGCGGACTGGCATGGTGGCGGTACGACGAGCAATTCCGGCAGCGTTTGGCGGCTAATCCGGGTATGCGGTGGGATCAAATGGACCTGCCTCTCTGGATGAAGCTGATGATGGCGCAAAAAGCGCAGCCATTTCAGCCCACGGCCGGCGCAAAGGGGCAGTCCGCCTCGTCGGCCGCCATGCAAAAGGGCTTCTGCTGGCTCTTTAACGAGGGCCAGTGCAAATGGGGAAACGCCTGTCGCTTTAAGCACGAGTGTTCGGGCTGCGGAGGCGCGCATGGGCTCAACCGGTGCTTCAAAAAAGGGAAGTCGGGGCACACCGGGGTCCCTACCTCGGCTGGGGGGGGAGGGGGAGTTTCGCTTGCCCCGGGGCCTAACCCCGGTGAGGCTAGACGCGATGGAGCCGTGGCTAAGCCGCTACGGTAATAAGGCAGATGCCGTGGCGCTCCGGGCGGGGTTTGGTCAGGGGTTCTTTATCCCTTTCCGGAACCGGGGGGGGACTGGGGTTCGGCGCAACCTTAAATCGGTGGCTGAGTTCCCGGGTGTGGTGCGGGAAAAACTGGGCAAGGAAGTCAAATTGGGGAGGATGGCAGGGCCGTTCCCGGCTCCTCCATTGGAGGGTCTGCGGGTTTCCCCGCTCGGGGTGGTTCCCAAGAAGGAACCGGGCAAATTCAGGCTCATTCACCACCTCTCCTACCCGGAAGGAGAGTCGGTGAATGATGATATTGACAAGGGCTTGTGCTCGGTCTCATACGCATCATTCGACAGGGCGGTCGAGCTGGTAAGGAAGGCCGGGCGCGGAGCACTGTTGGCTAAGGTGGATATCGAAGCAGCGTTTCGGCTGCTTCCGGTCCACCCAGCGTGTCATCACTTGCTGGGGTGTTTCTTCGACGGGGGGTACTTTGTGGATTTGTGCCTTCCAATGGGTTGTGCTATCTCCTGCGCCTACTTTGAGAAATTTAGTACTTTTCTTGAATGGGTGGTCAAAGTTGAGGCGGGGAGTGGGGCTGTGGTACACTACCTGGACACTCCATTATACACCACAAAGAAGAATCCTACTGCACTCCTATGGGACACCATTTTACCCAGCCTGACCACTCAATGAAGGACCTAAAAATCTAAAAGTACTGAAGGTTTTTTTTTTTTTTAAATCGACAAGAAAGAAAAACGTTTGAAGCCAGAATGATCAAATTGTTTAACAGCAAGAATAGAGGACTAAATATTGATTTGGGTTTCCTGTCCCACTACCAACACTATCACATAAGCATTATCTTACTACCAACACTATCACATAAGCATTATCTTACTGTTCTGTCATATATATCAACATTTTAAAATGCATTCCTATATGTTTATTCTATCAATATGCAAAGTACTATGTGTAGACCTATGCTTTCCCATACTCTTATGCATGTATGCTTATATATGTGACTGTGCATTTATATTTCTGTATATAAGTTAATGTGCATTTATGTATATGTGTTTGTGTGTATGTATATGTGTATGCGTGTGTGTATATATATATATATATATATATATATATATATATATATATATAAATTTGTATACATGTGTATGTATTAAGTGTGTATATGCATGCATTCACATACAGTTGCAAGAAAAAATATATGAACCCTTTGGAATGATATGGATTTCTGCACAAATTGGTTATAAAATGTGATCTGATCATCATCTAAGTCACAACAATAGACAGTCACAGTCTGCTTAAACTAATAAAACACAACACAAAGAATGAAATGTAGCCATGTTTTTATTGAACACACCATGTAAACATTCACAGTGCAGGTGGAAAAAGTATGTGAACCCCTAGACTAATGACATCTCCAAAAGCTAATTGGAGTGAGATGTCAGCCAACTAGAGTCCAAACAATGAGATGAGATTGGAGGTGTTGGTTACAGCTGCCCTGCCCTATAAAAAAACACACACCAGTTCTGGGTTTGCTTTTCACAAGAAGCATTGCCTGATGTGAATGATGCCTCGCACAAAAGAGCTCTCAGAAGACCTACGATTAAGAATTGTTGACTTGCATAAAGCTTGAAAGGGTTATAAAAGTATCTCCAAAAGCCTTGCTGTTCATCAGTCCACGGTAAGACAAATTGTCTATAAATGGAGAAAGTTCAGCACTACTGCTACTCTCCCTAGGAGTGGCCGTCCTGTAAAGATGACTGCAAGAGCACAGCGCAGACTGCTCAATGAGGTGAAGAAGAATCCTAGAGTCACTGGCAAATGCTAACATCCCTGCTAGCGAATCTACAATACGTAAAACACTAAACAAGAATGGATTTCATGGGAGGATACCACAGAGGATACCACTGCTGTCCAAACAAAACATTGCTGCACGTTTATAGTTTGCACAAGAGCACCTGGATGTTCCACAGCAGTACTGGCAAATATTCTGTGGACAGATGAAGCCAAAGTTGAGTTGTTTGGAAGAAACACACAACACTATGTGTGGCGAAAAAAAGGCACAGCACACCAACATCAAAACCTTATCCCAGCTGTGAAGTATGGTGGTGGGGGTATCATGGTTTGGGGCTGCTTTGCTGCATCAGGGCCTGGACGGATTGCTATCATCGAAGGAAAAATGAATTCCCAAGTTTATAAAGACATTTTGCAGGAGAACTTAAGGCCATCTGTCTACCAGCTGAAGCTCAACAGAAGATGGGTGTTGCAACAGGACAATGACCCAAAGCATAGAAGTAAATCAACAACAGAATGTCTTAAACAGAAGAAAATACGCCTTTTGAAGTGGCCCTGACCTCAACCCGATTGATATGCTGTGGCATGACCACAAGAAAGCGATTCACACCAGATATCCCAAGAATATTGCTGAACTGAAACAGTTCTGTAAAGAGGAATGGTCAAGAATTACTCCTGACCGTTGTGCACGTCTGATCTGCAACTAGAGGAAACGTTTGGTTGAAGTTATTGCTGCCAAAGGCGGTTCAATCAGTTATTTAATCCAAGGGTTCACATACTTTTTCCACCTGCACTGTGAATGTTTACATGGTGTGTTCAATAAAAACATGGCAACATTTCATTCGTTGTGTGTTATTAGTTTAAGCAGACTGTGATTGTCTATTGTTGTGACTTAGATGATGATCAGATCACATTTTATGACCAATTTGTGCAGAAATCCATATAATTCCAAAGGGTTCACATACTTTTTCTTGCAACTGTATGTATATGTGAATAGGTGAATGTGTACATTCATATGGGTCTATGTATGTGTAGGCACATTTGTATGTTTATAGGTAAATGTATTGGTGCTTGTGTGTGGATGTGTATGTAGGTGTACATGTATTTGGGCATTTGGTTGTATTTATACATATATTGTTGTATCCTGTAACTCTTGGATGGGAATTCATGCATTCTTTAGATAAGCAATTATGTTGTTTTTACTCTCCCCTGCGCTGTCTGGCTTTTTTTTTTCTCTTTCCAATCCCCCATGATCTCTCAAAATATATTTACGAACCTCTGTGAGAATAGTTTATATTCTCTATTAAACCTGTGTCTTATCTGCACTCATGTCCTTTAACCCCTGTATTACAACTAAATTTTGAATTCTATGTGTCCTCTTACTCAGAAATGCCTTAGACTTGAGAAAGGGAAGATCGTCCCGAAAGCTTGTCATTAAAAAATTCTGTTAGTCCAATAAAAGGTATTACAAGACACCAATTGTATCTCTTTTTACACATTATATATATATATATATATATATATATATATATATATATATATATTTGTGGTCAGGGAAGAAGGCCGTATTTATGCGGACCTAAAACCTCTAAACAACAGTAAAATATACTAAGTCGGTTGTGGTGTGCCGAAACCGACGTACGGGTTGGCCTGTAAATAAAGAGGGCCAACCAATTAATTGATTCTTTGTGGTGTGGTGGGTGGGGCAACCGGAAGTGACCAAGCGTTGTCAGCAAGGTATGGAGGTAAGTAGTGAGTTTATATAGGCCGGTTGCAACCCCTCCCACAACTCCAGGCTCCGCCTTCCCATTTGTGGTCAGGGAAGAAGGCCGTATTTATGAGGACCTAAAACCTCTAAACAACAGTAAAATATACTAAGTCGGTTGTGGTGTGCCGAAACCGACGTACGGGTTGGCCTGTAAATAAAGAGGGCAAAAAGAGAAATATCATTTCACACTTTAATACGTATACAGGCACATTATTATCCGCACTTATTTAGCCAATTGTTTAAAAGCTTGTCTCAACTCTTTCTCAGGTTGAGGTATGTAACGATGGTACGCCGAAGATTTCCAACGTCCTAGCTTTTTAATGATGTGAACTGGTATGTTTTGACTGGAGGCTGATGTAGCAGCCCCGATGCGAAAGGAGTGGCCTGTATATGCCGCGGGATCGTACCCAATTCTTGTGAATAGTAATCTCACGTATTTAATGAATTTCGAGGTCGTCAGGGGTTGACTGTGTATTGCGAGCAGAGGAGCTTGTTTGGGTTGATTAACCATACCGGCCATGTATTTGTCAAATAGTAGTACGGGACACCAATGATTGCCGGTCGGGTAAAATTGAATGTCGAGTGGCGGACCCATTTGATTGGTTTTTGAATGTTTTACTGACAAGGTGTAGTGATCACCTATTTTGTTTAAGTCTGATACACACAGCATATTCCCCTTATTGTTGACGTTACTTAAAGTGAGCTCGTTGGGCCGCATAAACCCATAAAATGCCAGGTATATGGCTGTCTTGAGTGTGTTATTAGTGGGATTATCGAAAGGTTTGGTATCTAACATGTCAGACAATGCCCTGAATTTCTCAGCATCGATTGGTAGTCGTGTAGTAGGTTTTGGGTTTTCTAGGCGTTGGATGCCTTTTAGCATGTTTTTAATGGGGTGTGCTGACAGGAAGTTTTTTATGCTGGGATATGTGTTGCTTACGTGATGTTGTACTCCAGTTAAATAGAGTTTTATGGTATTGTGTGCCAGTTTTAAGTTGAGATGGCAAAAAGAGGTGAATGCCACCATAGTATCTAACCTATAAGGATTCATGATGAGGTATTCTGTCACAAATTTATTGAACAATATTAAGGCTCGATTGTAAGTGCGTCTAGTGTTTGGTGAAAGTGAGGCCTCTGCTAGTGCTCTCCCGTGTGCCATGAGTAGTTTTAGTCCAGGATGAGGTCTTTGAACTGCGGAGCCTTGTTTGGCTGTTCTTCTGCTGTTGGGTGTAGCTGTCTGAAAACCTGTAATTTTGAACGGGATAGTGCGTCAGCTGCTGAGTTGTGGTGACCTGGCACGTGTATGCAAGTCAGGAAAAAATTTTGTGTAGCTGCCAACCATGTGAGTCTCCTGACCAGGCTCATAATTGTTAGTGAAGAAGACCTGCCTTTGTTCAGAATCTCGCAAGCTGCCATGTTATCAGTGTAGCATTTGACAGCTTTCCCTCCCCATAAGTGGCCCCAGACTTTAGCTGCTGCCACTATGGGGTAGATCTCAAACAGTGCCGACGTTTTTGTGAACGCAGGTAAACCTAATGCTTCGCTAGGCCACGCGTCCCTGAACCACCTGTTTTCGAAAATGGCTGCAAAACCTGCGTGACCTGCCGCATCCGTCCATAACACCGGGGAGTTTAATGTCAATGGTGGTATAAACAAGTTTCTCCCATTCCATTCTGAGAGGAAATGGTACCACATAGTCAGGTCTGCCCTAGCCTGAATGTCCAGAGTAACCCTGCTGTCGTCGTTGGGTAAGTTGGGTAACAAACTAAGTAGGCGTGATATGAAGGCTCGTCCCTGTGGTATAACTCTCATGGCGAAGTTCATTGAACCCAGGAGTGATTGAAGATCCCTCCTAGACGTTACACCTTTGTCCAGGAATGACTCAACCTCTACCCGGATTCTCTGAACTTTGTCCGCTGGCAGGCTAGCTTTCATGGTAGTTGAGTCTAATTCGATACCTAGGAAGGTTAGTTTGGTGGTGGGGCCCATTGTCTTGTTCTCGGCCACTGGTACCCCTAAAGTTTTAAATAATGCGACTGTCTTGTTGATGCTGTGTGGTATTGTGTCAGGTTTTTCTACTGTTAGAAAGTCGTCCAGATAGTGTATGACCACTGGGCAACAGCAGATATTTAACAGTAGCCAACACAGCGTCTCAGCAAAAATATCAAACAATTTGGGGCTACTTTTGGCCCCAAATGTCAGTCGGTTGGCAAAGTAGTATAAACCTTTCCACCTTACCCCATGTAGATGCCATAGAGAGGGGTGCAAAGGAAGCAGCTTGAAAGCATTTGAAATATCGGTTTTCCCGAGCCAAGCTGCTACCCCTGCTTCCAGTATGGCCTGTATGGCATTATCTACTGTGGCATACTGTAAAGAGAACTCCGGCGATGGTATAAGTGAATTTAGGCTTGGTGTGGTGCTGGAATGAGGGGCTGACAAATCAATGATTAATTGTGCTTTATTGTTGTATTTGCCCCATGCAATTCCTATCGGACTGGTTCTCCAACAAGTGAATGGTGGCCGTGTGAATGGCCCTAACATGAAACCATTCCCTACTTCAGTTTGCAACAGGATGTCTACTGTTGCTGGGTCAGTAGTGGCAGATTGTAAATTCCTGCACTCAATCGTTCCTGATGGTAGTGCCACCAACCCCGTGTGAAACCCCTCTGTGAAACCAGTGATAAGAAATTGTACTAAGTCCCTGGATGGGTGTGAACTGAGGTAAAAGGCTAGTGTGTCGATATTGACTTCCGTCAGTCATTTCTTGGGGAACAGTCGGTTAGGACACATCGTCTTAGCATGGGCTCTATGGCAGAAGGTGCAGACATGTAACAACCTGCAAGCGCTGAAGCTGCAACCGCCTGCGTTAAAGTTGTTACAAATCTGCGCCTTCCCCAGGAAAACTATTGGCCTACCTAATTTGTCTTTAAATGTCCTCTGTTCGATGCTACTGGTGCTAGGGACTGCGTAGCTGGTAGTAGGAAGACTTGGTTCATTTGGGCACAAATTGGTAGTGTGGGTGTTTGATGAACAAATTGCGCAAGAAGGGGGTATAAGGCCGGCAAAATGGCGGCAGAAAAGTTCGGTATCTAAGTGCCTCCAATCGGTTCTTATGTTGAATTGTACCAAAGCTGCCGCTGCTTTTGCCGAAAATGATTTGTGGTAATCAAAGAACGTATGGCCACCGTACTTGTGTCCCAGGTCTACCAATTTGTGCAAATACAAATCAAGTTCTTCTCTACGATGGGGAAAAGTGGTGCATACAACGTCTCTATATATGCCAAAAGCCAAGACGAACTCTGGTATGGTTAATTTTTTACTTAGTCTGGGGTCTCTGGCTTTCATCACTACTGACAAGTCCCCATAATTATAGGTCTTATTGTCTACTACGTCTTGGGACGCTATCAGTAGGGAAATGAGGTTGACGTCTTTCCCCTCTAAAATATCTTTCCTAATGTTGGGAGGTACCAAGTGTGCTGGCGTGACAATGTGAGTAGTAAGGTTTTGTGAGATTGGAGCTCCTGTCACATTACCCTGTGCGGCTATGTGTTCAATCTCAGGTGTAAGACTGATATCAGGTGCCACGATAATTGGCTCAGGAGCTTCTAGCCTGTCCATTCTCTGGCTGATGTTACTAATAGACGCCAGGATAGATGTCATGGTGGCTTGCAGGCCTGCTATGGTCTCGTTCATATTTCCTTGTGAGCTGGTCCCTGGTTGCGGGGTGTCGTTGGTTGTCATCATGATCCTATATAGTTCGGCTTTCCTAGCCGTGGCCGGATATGGTACACCCCTACGTCTGAGTTCTGCAGCGATTTTTGGAATTGTCCATGACCTCATGGAACACGGGCTATCTAGGTTTTCGGCTATAGTTGGGCCCGATGGAGGGGTGTGTGGTCTGGCTGGCGTACAGGGAAGGGAGACGTCTTCTCCTATGTCGGAGGCGTGAGACATCCTATATAAACGACAAAGGGTTTGACGTGACTTATAAGTAAGTTGTCGTAGATAACGAGGTAGCTGACGTATTGTTGATAGCCGTTGGACCGTATAGGGGCTCAACTATGCGTTGGACGTGTGACTGTGCCACCGAAGCGTTGTGGCTGGAAGGTGCCTTATTAACCCTATGACCGTGAACTCGGCATGCTTGGTGAGGTCCTACTTATATTTGGTTGAGTATTGTGAATTTACCTATGAGTTAAACCGAAGGTGAATACCTTTGTGATGAGCATAATTAGGAAGTATCTCGTGGAAAATAGAATATATATTTAACATTTATATAGATATTCCTTCCACCACTATTTCCAGTGTCTATTATTGTGTCGTAGGTATGACTTATAGATCAATACGTACCTGATGATTAGGTCTTTATGTTACGTCTGTAGCTGTATGTGCTAGGTATGCTTGGCCTAAGATGAGAATAATAAAAGTAAACCACCCGAATAGGTGTCCCCCTCCCCTAACCAATAATATTAAAAAAAAATTTTTTATTTTTTTTTATTACCTGTACCAGGACCGTAAGTGTATCTTATTATTTAAATTCCTCAGAAGTAGTGTGTGGTCTACTTCTCTGGCGAGTTTGTTTTGACCAGCGTTGGTCTTGATGACCTTTAACCTACGAGGGTAAGACGTAATAAGATACCCATATAGGTTTGAAGTATATCTAATGTTAGTACTATGTTCTAGTACCGAGCTGACTTGCGCAAGTGACTCCTTATTTCCCTAATGAACGTACCGTATGTTACCGGCACTCCCTTGTGCTGTGTAGTTCTTGTGTTGAAAACTAGAACAGACCCACCTGCAAGGATATGATAATACAATTCACCTTATTGTATCCACCTTAGTACCTATTTCCACGTACCGTATATATGAAAGAATGGTACCCTTCCCTTCCCCCTTAATTGTTACTACCACCGAAATTATACGTGATTTATGTCTATTTAGTTACCTATAGTTGTGAACAGACCGCTATAAACGTATACGCCCGCCTACTAGTTTATTTATATGCTCTGTCAAATATTCTCTTAACCGATTTATTAAAGAAAATATTATTGTGGATATTCCTTAAATATTTAATGACTTAGCCCGTATTGGTGATGAAGTTACCCGACTTATACAGTTATTATGTTATACTTTAATACATATACACAGAAATCATACTTCGTTTTAAACTGTTGCATACAGAGAGTGCAATACGTTAAATTCGCCTGTAGGTGGCAATGTTACTGTGAGAGTAGGAAGGGGAGAAAGAAAAGAAAAAAAACAGAGTGTTGTAACGTATAGTAATTCGTGTTTGTCATTCGTGTGTTATGGAAGCCATATTCATGTATTTAGACCTGGTTGGATTCGTGTGTTTAGAACCGAATGTAAAGCGTTCGCGGAATTTAAGACCTATTCGTATGTGTTCCCCTTTCCCTCGTCTGTTGGATTCGTGTAATTACTGTTCGCCCAGACGTGTCGAATGTTGTATTTAGTTCGTGAGTTTGAGCGTTCGTATGCCCGTACTCACGATTACCGGTCCCTTGACCCCGGAAGTGCGACCCGGCGCTCCGGAAGTTCTTGGTGGCGTGTGCAGTCGGCGAGCCCGCCGTGAACGAGGGTATCTGCTACCGCCGAGCCTGATTAACGGAAGGTGATCCTGCTGCTGTGAAGGCTGATGACCTGGTGTAGTTGATTCCCGCCGTCTGGACCGGAACCGGAAGTGACCAAGCGTTGTCAGCAAAGGTATGGAGGTAAGTAGTGAGTTTATATAGGCCGGTTGTAACCCCTCCCACAACTCCAGGCTCCGCCTTCCCATATATATATACACACAATAAAACCAAAGAAAAAAGTTACTTGTGCACTATCCCAAATCTCTATGCACATTTAAATAACTAGTACGCTCACCGGACACATCAAGACAAACCTCTTAGGTAAGTCCTACACTAACAATTCACGTTGCTCTCTTCAGCTTTAAGGTAAAATCTCTAAATAGACAGAGAGGGGTATTTTTCTAAACCCCCTACACCCTAAACCCTTAATAGGGAACACATGGGGTGGGTGGCTGCACTGGAACATGGCTGTGTAATACAAAAGCAAATACAAACCTAAAATATTAAGCCCTGTGCAAGGCTAAATTTTGTATGTTTATATACATACATATATCATATAGATAGAAATTTGTTTGCACATTTACAGTCTTCTTCTCAAATAAAGTTGTTTCAATCCAACCTCAGGACTTTCCTCAGGATCAATGAATTAATTAGTCATGAGTAACATCCCTAGGTGAAACTGAAACAACTTTATTTGTACCTGTTACCACACAGTATTGTCGATTATGTTATGGATGAATAAGAAATAAAATAATACATTTTGACTACAATAAGACCATAAGTGCAGCCAATTGTATATGAATTCCAAGGACTAGCACCCGGCAAACTGGAAATTTAAGCTAGCGTGCAAGGACTTTATGCATTGTTATTGAACTTTATGGCTGTTGGGTCAGGCAGGTCTTCAGTGAGCCTGGCTGTCGGAGCATTGCCACGGTTTACTACTGCAACACTCTGATTTGGAAGATGGCATCTGCTAGACCCTCTCTTCACTATACAACAGCTGGCAGCCTGCACAATGGCACTGGAACAACAGGGAGTGTAATGTTCTCCCTCCCTTGCCACAGGTAAGAGACAGATAGGGGAAATAAAATGAAAATAATTACACATGCTCTCTGTATCCACTATACACATTCACTGCAGCCACTATAAACACACTGCATCCTTGTGAGTAGACTTAAGGTGGACCCTGTGGGCAGACTTGGGCGCGGGCCCCAGAGTTCAAACCTTGAGCTGTTTTGGGGCTCTAGAACTTCTGCTGGCAGCCCTGCTCATTAGGAATCATACCAATAAGTATGGTGATTGTGGAAGATGCTTCTGCCAAACAAGACTGCCAGAACCTGCAGAAAAAGATGGCAAACCTTTTTGAGGGACAAACAGGTAATGCAGTTCTGGTGCAATATGGGAAATCTTTATTATCCTGATCCTTTTATTGTAGATTTAATTAATCACCAATATAACAGGTTACAACAAGAAAGATTTATAACCAATTACATCCATCTTCTTGTTGGCTGGGATTCAGTAGGGAAAGGGGTGATCATGAATAGGCATAATATGACATTGATGTCGAACAACAGGCTTTTAATTACTTGTTTTGAAA
Source organism: Pelobates cultripes (assembly GCA_933207985.1). NCBI lineage: Eukaryota > Metazoa > Chordata > Amphibia > Anura > Pelobatidae > Pelobates > Pelobates cultripes. The sequence goes on along the minus strand of OW240912.1, from coordinate 202,889,137 downwards.
CAAGTGAGAACACCTTATATAGACATTAACTTCAATTCGCTGTGCTCAGTAGTGTACTTTTTAATCTCTGCTCGAGCATTAATCTGAGCTGCTCTTTGATAATAGGAAAGTGCAAATTTATATCACCACAGTACATATTGTAAGCATTAAAAGTTTCTATAGAAACAGGATGTAGGAATGCAAGATGGGGAGGGCTGAGGTATTAATAATGTTATAACTTTAGTTACTTGAAATATCATTTAAAAACACTGCGTATCTATTAAGAATGGAATATGTCTGCAATTATATAAATATATAAAATTCTCAATGGTGTGCTCTTATTGCTCAACGTATTAGAACTCATTTTATTAACCTTAAAAAGATGAAAACTGACTTAGGGTTATACACTAAAGTGAGAATTCAAAGTCAGTTTTAAATATGAGGTCATAATATCTGATCTGGGGAGATTCCTCAAGTCAACTATGCATTCAGTTTGGCTACTTTGGCCTTAAATTTGAAATTCACATTGAATTCTCACTTTAGCAAATAATCTCACAAGTGATACTGCAGTTACAGCAACATTACTGGGTTACATTTAGTATCCTTGCTTATGTAGCCACAGAGAATGTAATAGTAAAATGCTAGTACAAGAATATGTTTTTCCACGCAACATCTGCTAATGGTGGATAGATTGAAGGCAATGCTCCAAAACATCCAGTTTGTATTCAATAAGTCATCTACTCTGTTATTGGAAAATAATTCAAAGGAGCTATTCCCTGAAAATTGGAACAATGTTTGTGGCTTTCATCAATGCCAGGGTGGGACAAAATTCAGAGTAGGGTTTGAAGAGTCAATGACTTTTTTTTATTAATGAAACTATTTCAATGATCTCACATACAACAATGTTTAACGTATGGGGATTTGTTTGACTAGGTACGGAAGATGGCATCTTTTAAATGAGCTTCATCTGCAACCTCACAAATCGGGTTCTTTCAATAGCTTTGTTCATAACATTAGTTAATGTTTGATGCCCTGACTGTCAAAATTATGTCTGATAACTTCCTGCAAGGTCATCCAGCAACAGACAAGGTGGTAATTTGGTAGGGTGTAGTTGGCACTGCTGAATTATCCATGGATTTTGTGAACCCCAGTAGTGATAGTTTTACTTATTAACAAAGTCATTTAAATAAAAAGGAGCTTCATCAGACATGATGAGTTGATAAATAAATTAATTGTTTTCTCTGGCTAATTTGTTGTTCCTTTGTGAAATTACCAATAAGGAATCTCCCAAGACTCAGTTATAAACTGTACCTGCAACAATTTTTTTTTTAACTATTAACAAATAAGTTATTTACCTGTCAAATCCTACTCTGAGTTCTATCCCAACCTGTATTATGAAATATGTTGTTATTCATCTTAAATTCTGTTCCCATACCAAAATCTTCCTACTGTTTCATTCATCTTTTGCATTTAAAAGGGACAAATATCTCACTTTAAGCATCTAGGTAAGAGTGCCTCGGTAGTTGCTAATGCTATAAATTCTTGCTATTTTAGGCTATTACATTACATATTGTTTTTTATTCACGTGTATGTGTTTTTGTTCTCTAGAGGTAAAGTCAGAGTCATAGTATATTCATGAAAAAGGACTCAAGTGTTCCACCTTTGCAAATGTATTTAATTTCATGGATACCATGGTCTTTCTAACTAGCAAAGGTTAATCATAAGTCTTTACATTTTTCTTCCAACATATTTCTTTCTTTCCATTTCTCAAATTGGTAAATATAGTATTTGACTAGAATGCAATGCTTTCTTGCCTCTCACGAAACATGACAGGGGTCAATAATTGCACAAACCTCTTTTCAATAGAATACAATCCCTCCTTGGCCAATCTAACAGACAGCTGCTTGCTCCTTGACGCTTTGCTATATCTGGGATTATGAGCCATCCCTGTGCAACTATTGCCAGATAAAATTGAGCCTTTTTTAGACTGATTTATAAAATTGTTATGATTTACTTTTCCTTTACAGTGACACTCAAAAAGTGTCTCATCCTATACAAAAAATAACATTTTGGAATCAATGCTTCCAAGAAAGCCCGTTATATGTTTAATTGATGACATTTATTTTTAGCCTAGGTAACAGAGGTTCTGTTGTATTGCCATTAACAATATATTCCCCTTTCTGTTTGTTTTTCAGAGCTGTCCCTAAAACGTGGCACATATTCAAATTTAGTTCATAATTGGAAAGAAAACTATAGTTTTAAATAACCTTGAATTAATGAGGGAGAGATAACTGGATTTGTTACCATAATCATTATATCATTGGTAAATATGCTAATCTTTTGTGACACTGATCCTATCATAATCCTTGCAAACTCTACAGATTCCTTTATATTTTTGGCTAATGATTTAACCAGCATAATATGTTAATGGAGTGGTGGAAGGCATCCATGAGATGTTATGTTGGAAGTGGTTGGAAAAGGCATAATGACGTTTTAAGGAAATTCTCTAATTACAAGTATGAGATTGTTTCTACTTAAAATCTCAAGCTGACCTTGTGTACGAGCTTCCTTGTATCCAAAATCAGGGTCTTCATGTGGATAGTTTTTTTTTTTCTATTCACCTCCAATGAGTCCAATGATTGTCTGGTGTTATTAATCTTTGACATTCCTGTAGTGGAACCTAATTGGTCAAGATGCATTTGCAAATTATACTAGTTGTCTATATGCAATTATTTTCTAGAATTATCTGAAAGATGTATTAATAAAATAAGCCTAAAATATTTCCCAAATAAGGGAAATCCATGATTGAAACAGTTCGGAAGGAATTCAGAAAGAAACCTGTAATGTGTTCACCATGTTATGTTTTTTTAAAGGAATGCTTCAAGCACCATAACCACTGCAGCTCATTGTAGAGGTTATGATGATGTGGAACAGTTTCACAAAACCAGTACTCTAACACCTAAAGCCCACCTTCTTTGCAGACACATTGATAATGTGCAAATTGAATTTCCACATTATTGAGTGCAAATTCATTCAACCTAGGCATCAAAATAGTAGGTACAATCGCTCCAAGGTTAAAAAAAAAAAAAAAAATAGTATTATAAGCCTCAAGAATTCAATGTTCTCCACACATTGAACAGACAGTTTTTATAAATAAGGGCACTACATCTTAATAATCATTACAAAGTCTATGACTCTATTAGTGTCTTTGTATATACCTTTATCTATTTTAATAACACCAGTGCAATCAAAGACACCATCAAAAGATAAGAATACTCCGGGATACAGCTGTATAGCAAGAGCTTCTATTTAAAGCAAAGTATGAATTACTTTATTGATCTTATTGATTTTACCCGCTAGAATTATAAAGCTCATATTTGCGTTATACACTGTATTATTCTATATATATATGTTTTATTAGATATGATCGTAATGAGATCATAATGATAAAGCCTCATTCATTTCACATCCATGCTGTCCAACAGGGAAGCTATTTCTAAAACAGGACAGCTATGCACTGTAATAGGGGTGAAAGGGTCCTCTTTTTTTTTTTTCTACTGAGATTTCTGTAGAAAGCTAGCATTAGGTTATTTTTCTCCCAAGGAAGTTGAGTAGCATGACTCTTTATTGTGGGAATTAACCATTCTCACTAAAGTTATGTATTCAAGTTTTTACTTTTGTTTTGGATTGCAAAGCAAAGTACAGTATCTGATGAAAATTTTATTTTTGCTCGAATATTAACATTTCAGACCCTGGAAGACAAGTTTGATAACAAAATATGTGCTATGTGATTGCTATAAAAAATTTTTATATGTGATATTTATGTATACGATGAACAAATAAATTAGGAATAGAACACATTAACATTATATAATTTATACAGCTGTCTATACACAGGATTGCTATTTTCAGTGATCATTATGCATTCCACGTTGCAAATAAATGTTAAACTAATACTATTTTTAAAACTGATATTAATTTATTTTAAGGTGATATTAATGTATTTTAAGGTTTACTTCAAGAACCTTGACCACTTCAGTGATTTGAAGAGATCATGGTGCCTGGAGTCTTTATGTTTAGTGGTTCGCTATGAAACGCTGCCCAGACAGAAATGAACCCATCTCCTTCCAGAGGTGTAACTTCATCTCCTGTGGAATCATTAGGAGTCACTTTCCAGAAAAAGGTTTTGGGAAAGATTGTATCAGTTCTACACAAAAGTTTAATCTGATTACAGCACGTACAGAATGCTTGCACAAGACAGCATATGGCGACATACCCCCTCCCATGATGCCCCTATGTTCCCTTTCCTGACCTCCTTCCACCTCTGGCAATGGGGCGTGACATCAGCCAAGGAGGATCAGGATGAGATTTGAATCCAATGACTATACAATTAAAAGGTTACTCCAGTCAAAATACGGTGTTTTCATAAAACGCTGGTTTGGGTTAGAATAAATCTTTCTGTGGTGCTCCGCCTCTCCAAATACAAAAAAAAAAGAAAAAAAGCTTAAACTTATCTCTTTTCCATTGCTGAGGCCAAGTCCAAAGACTTAAGAAGGAGTATCTTGCAAATCTCCTTGCGATACCTTTGCAGAGGGTAGTCGTAGTGTACAGGATTGAGAGTCTATGTCGAACGCTAGGAATTGGACACACTGAGAGGGGGTCAGAGCAGATTTCGCCCAGTTGACCAGAAAACCTAGAGATTCCAGTAATTCAACTGTGTACATTGTGTGTGATAGTAGTTGTGTATGGATCTGACCCAAGAGCAGGATATCATCTAAGTAGATTATACATTGAATTCCCTGTTGACGAAAATGGGCCGTTACCGGTTTCAGAATCTTTGTAAAGCACCACGGTGCTGAACTGAGGCCGAACGGAGGCAAGTGAACTGCCATGGATCTCCGTTCTACAGAAAGTGAAGGAAAGGGCGACTGTCCACATGTATCGGAACCGATAGATAGGCGTCCTTGAGATCTAGGCGGGTGAACCAATCTCCATCCTGGAGAAGGTCCTGTAATAGATGGATGCCTTCCATCTTGAAGGGTTGATAAATCACGTGGGCGTTGAGGTCCTGTAAGTCTATGACTGGACGGAAGTCCCCTGTCTTTTTCCGAACAAGGAATATGTTGCTGAAAAATCCCCCTTGCATCATGGTTAGTTGGATGGCGCCTTTCTTCCGCAGCTCCTTTAACTCTTGTTCTATGAGCTGTGGTTCTGCAGTAGCAAAGGTCAATGGGTGGGGAAGGGTGGTCTGTCGCTTGATTGTTTCGAATTCTATATGGTACCTGTGCACAGTTTGTAAGACTCATGTATCTGAAGACAATTTTTTTCCAGTTCTGGAAGAAAACGGTTAGGCGACCTGCAAACAGTGTCTTAGTTAGTAGATGTGAAAAAGTGGCTTACCTGTGGTGAAATGTGCTTTAGCTTGTCCTTAACTGCCACTGTCTCTGCCCGAGCCTCTGAAATAGTGGAAGGGTTGTCGGCTTCCCCCTTTTCTGGATAGAAGGGTTGTGTGCGTGACGTTCGGGGGCCTCATGGCCAGAATTAGCTGGTGGCACAGCCTTGTTGCTGACCAGCCCTACCAAAAACACCCCTCCGTGTATTGCCTCTGAACACCCTGCACATGGATGACTGCACCTTATTTAAAGATGGGAAAAACATTTAAATGCTTGTTCAGCTCTTTTAAAAATGCCTCTCCGAATAGTTTGCCTCTGGCTTGCACACCCAGTTCCTTGCCCATCCCTGCAAGCTTGGCATCGATCCTGAAGAGTGCTGCATGGCGCCTCTCCGATGAGAGGGCCACGTTCGTGTTGCCCTAGAAACAAAAACAACATTGGGCCCACTTGCAGGTGTTGTGTGCCCATTCATTCACATTGTCTGCTGCAAACGATTCCGCTTGGGTGTAAGCGCTAGCATCCAGGAGTTTGTCCTGTGTTCCCCGAAAACCACGTTCAACACCTTTATGTGATAGCGTAAGCTGATCAAATTCTGGTGTGAACGCCACTTTATCTGGGAGGGAAAGACGTGGGCATTCCGAGTATAGCCTCTTCCGCACTTCTTTATCTAACGATTTCCTCAGCCTGAAATGCATAAATCACACGAGGTGTTCTAGGGGCATCTAATCCCTGGAGCGGGGGTGCTGTATAGTCCTTTGTTCAAACATACGTCGCCCTGTAGCGTAGAGAAAAATCTCCCCTTCAAGCTGATTGGTAATGACCGAGATATTCGTATCCTCCAATGTCTGGGGCTCACCCAGAACTGTTCCCATAGTTTATCTTCTGAGTCGGAAGCATCTGCCTGCCATTCATCTAGAATGGAGAGGGAAGGAGGTACGTCCTGTTCCTCGTCTGAGGATAGGTCGAAGACCGGCTAGGGTGCCGGACAAGACCGTTGTTTGCGTCTCAAGGGGGCTTTTCCTTTGCAGGGGTCAGCCATAGATCCCTCACCCTTCCAGTGGCATTTAACCGGGTGGGATTGGCCGTTGGATTAATCATCAGATTCTTCTTCCTGTGGGTAGGGCCTTAGCTTTTTCCACTGAGGCGGTCACAGCCACGTTAATTAAAGGGACACTATAGTCACCTGAACAACTTTAGCTTAATGAAGCAGTTTTGCTGTATAGAACATTCCCCTGTAGCCTCACTGCTCAATCCTCTGCCATTTAGGAGTTAAATCCCTTTGTTTATGAACCTTAGTCACACCTCCCTGCATGTGACTTGCAAAACCTTCCATAAACACTTCCTGCAAAGAAAGCCCTATTTAGGCTTTCTTTATTGCAAATTCTGTTTAATTAAGTTCTGTTTAATTAAGATTTTCTTATCCCCTGCTATGTTAATAGCTTGCTAGACCCTGCAAGAGCATCCTGTATGTGATTAAAGTTCAATTTAGAGATTGAGATACAATTATTTAAGGTCAATTACATCTGTTTGAAAGTGAAACCAGTTTTTTTTTTCATGCAGGCTCTGTCAATCATAGCCAGTGGAGGTGTGGCTAGGGCTGCATAAACAGAAACAAAGTGATTTAACTCCTAAATGACAGTGAATTGAGCAGTGAAATTGCAGGGGAATGATCTATACACTAAAACTGTTTATTTAGCTAAAGTAATTTAGGTGACTATAGTGTTCCTTTAAGACTTGTGAATCGGTGGGGAGCTGGGTATCTTCCATGTTACGCTCCATTGTATGTATATGAATATAGATATTGGTTGAAGATAAAATTATGGGGCTCACCCAATGTAGCGGAATCTATGGATCGTGCAAAAATTGTAAGGCAAGTGAGGCATAGGGACTGGTAGAGGGGACAAAATGACGTTGTTTAAGCCACGTATATATCAGTAGGTTAAGCGTATGACACTCTGGGGCTCACCCAGATAAAGAGGGAGATTGCGTGCACAACTCCCGTTCAGCAGGACTAATTATGGGGCTCACCCCGGGCTGGGTTACTGGGTATTATACCTAAGCGGCCGTCCCACACCCAAAAGGTTAACACTAACCTTAACTGGTCCCTGGAGGCAAAATGCTGAATGAGGCCGATCATTTTTGGCAGTTAAATTTGCAATAATACTGGAAATGTGACTGGAGAGTCAAAATCACCGTCTGAACAAATCACCTATAAAACTTCTACAAAATGGCCATCCAAGATATGAGATCCAAGATGGCAGTCGGAAAGCCAGCGAAATTCTGTCGTGAGAACAAAAGGAACGCCTAGTTAAACGTGCGAACGGTTCCTCAAACTCACAAAAGAAATACAAGTAGGAATACAAAATACCAAACGTTCGGTAGAAAGTATATGAAGTAAACTACCGAACGCTATGCAGTGCGACCGCTGGACACATATGCAGCGAAACACACAGACCCAATGGGAAAGTTAACGTGCCGAATGCGATTGTATTTTTATGTTGTGTTCGGCGTGCAAACAAATACACGAACAGAAAAAAGTACAAACATGGCATCTCACGTTGTATAGAGTTCAGCGCTGCGATCACATCCATAGGAGGTGGCGAACGTAGCCACTGAAGGGAGGGTTCCCGGCACTCGGAGCTGACGGTTAAAGTTGGACACGGTCTCTGAGTGTCGGGAGGGTAACAAGGGGGCACAATAAGGGGACGGGGAAAAACCCAGAACAAAAAGGTGGAGGGTAAGCAACCCCAAAAGCAGGGATCGTGGAGGCCTAGGGCACCCAATACCCTTTGAAACCTCCCCAAAGCCCCAGTGTAATAAAGTTACCAAAGGAAACATTAAAGAGAGGTAATTAGAACCATAAAAAAAAATAATGTAACTAATATTATACATTTACAGTAGTAAAGTCAAAAGCAATGTAAGAACAAAATACTCTGACCTGACTTGTGATGGAGCAGCAAAAAAAGAGGAAGTATCTTAGTGGAAGGGGCTTATACCTTATCCTTACATCTGATTGGTTTTTGTTTCTCTATTCTTTGCTGCTATATGGAGTGAGTAAAGGAGGTTTATATGGAGTAAGTAAAGGAAGTTTTTGAAAAATATGAAGCCTCCTGTCACGTGGTAAAACTATCTGCAAGAGCCCTCTTTTTCACCTCCGTTTTTTTTTTTTTAATTTTATCTCACAGTTTATGGGAGTGGTGGGAAATCTATATATTCTTTGGGAAAGGTGGAATGCTCAGGGATCTAGATCATAGATGCTGTGGAAATCCTTTGAGAGGAGGTCCTTGACTGAATCCCCCAAAACAACTGCCAATGTGCAAGTCCACCACATGTGTAGGTATGTACCCTGAGGATCGCAAATTATCCAACAGCAGGGAGTCTTATTCAGGTAGAGTCATGTACAATTTAAGGTCTCAGCATTTGTTCTTGATGGTAAACTCAGATGGATGTTGCATTATCCTGTATAAGTTACGAATAGCAGTGCACTTATTGTGGAGTAGGAGTCTAAGGCATATGGGCCTCAATTTATGGATATATTTTTGGATAAGGTTTTAAAATGATTTTCTCAAAACATTAATATATCAAAAAATATATAATATATAAAATAATAAATTAATATACCATGTGCAGTAGGTCAACACTGACAACTAATCTATGGGTGCAATAAGTGGATTTCACATTTGCAGCAGTTTTGTGCAAATACACTAATGTTATGTATAAAACCGTTACTCCACTTGTATACATTGAAGACTTTTTTTTCCAGCTTTTCTGCAATGTGCCAAAATGGTCAATTTCTCAGCCATTTTCTTTTTTAATCCCCTCTTGCATTTTTTTATGCTCCTTTTTTCTAATGATGATATTGCCATCATTTACATTCATAAAATAAGACAAATTTGTAAAATTAGGATTAGAGTAAAAAATAATATACATTCACAATTTGAATGATTATTTTGTTCACATTTGCACTTTAGCTCCACTTTTTTGTACATTTGGAATAACATTTGTGAGCCAAAAAATGAGAACCAAAATGGAACAGAAAAATAAAATGACACAAGAGGGACTGTAATAAATATTTTGGTGCAAATAAGGAAATAAATAGGAACAGTGTCAGAAAACCAGCCTAAAAAAAAGACCACTTTTTATACATAATACTGCAAGTTTTATAAGTGGTTGCTTTTATGGGGGAGTGATAAATGCTGATATTGTACTGTGTGGATTAGAGCAGAAGTCTTAAAACTGACAAGATTCAGTTACATGAACCCAGTTGTTATTTATATTTTTCTTTGCTCTTCAAGAAAAGCCCAAATGAGCTCACGACTGGAATAATAAGAGAAAATAAAAGGTGCATCATTCAGAATTTACCGAATGAATCCAGGATTGCTTATTACACGTCATACCAGGGGGCCAAAAGGGGCCATAACACGAGCTTGCGCTTACATTTTCAGCACTATAATTTTTAGTAAGTGTGCAATTATCTACTAACATGTATACCAATTTATCTGTCTTTATTCAGTTTTACACAGTGATTTGTAGTTGTTCTTTTTTCTTATATGTTATTAAAAATGTTCTACTACAGGAATATTTATGAATCTTGATATTTTACTTTCATGTGGTATGCAATCACAAACCACAGCTCATGGGATTTTGTGTGTTAATCGAATACTCTACACCAAGCATGTCAGACTTGCGGCCCACAATGAATATAAGCCGCCTTTCCCTGTGGTCACTTTGTGCTGTGGCTCTATCTGATCCTTGTCTTCCCTCTCATGGCCACTAGTGGGCAGAGTGGCTGTCTGTCTGCAAAGCAGGCCAGGCACTCCCCTTCCCTCGTGCCCACAGAGCCAGAGGAGCATGGCCTACTTGAGCAGAAAAGAGCAGAGCTGGACAGGCCTACTTGAGCAGAAAAGAGCAGAGCTTGGGGACCTTCCTGTGTAGTGTGTTAAATTGGGGATGGGGGGAGGGCACTGTATTAAATTGGGGGAAGGAGGAGACAGTGAATTAGAGTGGTTGTAGGGGGGCAGTGTGTTAAATTAGGTGAAGGAGGGGGCAGTGTATTAAATTAGAGTTGATGGGAGTGAGGGCAGTGTGCTATATTGGGGAAGGGTAGTGTATTAGAGTGGTGGAAGGCAGGCAGTGTGTTAAATTAGGGACAGGGCAGTGTATTAAATTAGTAATAGGGGGGCAGTGTGTTAAAATGGGGTGAGGGCAGTGTATTAAATTAGGAAAGGGAGGGGGCAGTGTATTAAATTGGTGGGATTGAGGGTAGTGTATTAAAGTAGAGTGGTGGGAGTGGGGCAGTGTGAAATTGGGGGAGCGGCAGTGTATTAGAGTGATGAGAGGGGAGGGAAGTGTGTTAAATTGGGGGGCAGTTTATTAGAATGGGGAGGGGGCAGTGTATTAGATTGGGTCTGCATTGAGGCGCTGAACGCTCCCCATGGAGATGCTGTTTGGCCGGGGAGCTTTTTGCAAAATAGCCTCCAAATACTTTCCTATCTCAGCCAAAGTGAAGAACACACTGATAGGACTTCAAAATCAACAAGATAATGTAATTTGTTTTTTACAGCTGTGCAACAGCATACATTCACCATTTCAATCCTATTACCAAATTTTTCTTAATATGTCGAGGTAGTTGGACTGAAACATTGGTTATATGCAAATGCACTCTCTTTTGTTTACTTTGAAGCCCTGTGAGCGTGAGGACGTCCAGTGTCAGTAAAGCAACTTTTTTCATACTGTACTTTTCTAAATAAACCTACGTTTCTATGAAAACTAAAGTTTTGGGGGGGTTTTGCGGCCCATATAAACGCAACCCTTTTTTATTTGTCTCGTGTTAGCCTTTGAGTTTGACATGCTTGCTCTATGCTATATGAAGTGATATTCTTTAAGGTTAATACAAATACAAAAAAGCAAGTCCTGCACTCAAACTCCCACTACTCTTGGGAGGCAGCAACGACCATAGTACACATAAGCCCCAATACATACACTTCTTTAAGGCTAACTTAATAGTTTAGCAATGCTGATAAACAATGGACTTTCAGCCTATTTTGACATCTAAAATGCCTTTTCTCCCACAAACATACCACCAATTTTCCTGTCATCCATATTTGGGAAAATTCAACTGGACATACAAACCTGTTTATTAAGGATTTTTAAAAAGGCTTTGAAGGGCACGTATTAGTGCTTGCAAATGACACAAACCAATGTAATATAATGTGAGTAGGATATTACTTTGTGTAGAGGGAATTGACACAAAAAATGGGTGTCTGCAAATACACTGTATACCCTAAATGGTACTGATGTAAGGAAGCAATAAATGAGAAGGGCTTGGGAATTGTTATAGATAATAGATCTAGAGACAACAGTGTGTAATGTCAGGTAGAAGTTTCTAAGGCCACTAAGGTATTGTCATGCATAAAAAAGGCAATAGTTAATGAAAAAAAAAAAAACAACTTTGCCTCTTTATAAAGCAAAGACCCCAACCTTAAATGTCCAGTAGACCTGGGCATTTGTTTTTACACTAATGCATTTTCCTCCAAATTTTCACCAATTCATTCAGTCCTCCAAAAGATATATGAGCAAACGCAAATTACAATAAATTAAAGTAAGAACAAATTGCTTGTTGGACAAAGTTTCATCCTTGCCATTTGTTCGTTCATTTAGTTCATTACAATAAGGGAGCTACCTGTTTTGATTATGAAAAATACTTCCCCCTGCTTCCTAAATCCCCCCATGTCCCCTCCCACCCCATGCTGAGGGTCAAGAAGATTAAATAAATTAAGCCAATGGGGTTAAATCCTCCCTCACGACCCAACACACCAAGCTGCGGGTAGGAACGTGACTAATAAAGGCAGGGTAGAGGCGTGTTTGCTAAGCCACTGGAAGCTTGGTGTTATTAAAGACTAGTGACTGACCTCATGGTGGGGCACCTAAAATTAGAATAAGATTGGGGACGTAGTGTCCCTCTCCCATGCCCTCACCCATGGCCAGCACATGGAGCTATTAAATAAAATGAGCGGAAGACCTAGTGTCTCCCAAGCTTTCAACCATTGGCAGTGGGTGGGGGCTCAAATGATAAATTGGTGATATAAGTATAGTCCTGCCCAGCCTCCACCCATTGGCAGTAGGCGGGGGCACTAAATATAATAATAGGGGAATCTATCTTCCTAGCATCCTGTCACGTATTCATCCACTTATAAAAATGTGGTTAATGGTATTTACTGTCCACACATGAAAAGTTGTGCCGAGCAGCAACCAAATCCACAGAAGGGTTAATGCTGAGCAGCAATTATGCAAATGGACCTGGTAACAGCCTATCAAATCTAGAGGAGGGGAATTTAGGCCCAGTTCTCATCCTGCTCAGTGCCCTGTCGTGGTTTCCCTTGTGGTTGTCCGAGCGCGCGTTATTGAAATATCATTTACCTTCCAAAATTGTAGCAATACACCATTCCTAATAATAGTTAGGGGAACCAATAAATCTAAAACCTTAAAATAATATGATATACTTACCATCAGACATCTTTCTTCTTATATTTGCTTTTTTAGCTAAACAAAAGAGCAAATGTAAATCCATTAATTACAGGCACTACTATCGAAGGGGAAAAAAAGACAAATTTGCAAAAAAATTAATTTAAATTCATCCATGGAGGGCTCGGCTCAGAATGACCTTGCACTATGGGAAAACACTTAATGGATATGGAAGCTCAGTCAGAGCGCTCTGATTAATTGTGTTGTAAGCCAACTAATCAGAATACAACTCTAACTTCTCTTGAAATTTGCATGGGAATATATAAGATTATTCACTAAAGTGAGAATCCAAAGTAAATTTCAAATTTGAGGCCAGAGTTGTTGAACTAAAAGCATAGCTAGCTAAGAGAATTTTTGCAGTTCAGCTTTTTTACCTTAAATTTGAAATTCACTTTGAATTCACTTTTAATTCTCCCTTTAGTAAATAGTCCATATAATTGCAAAAATAAAGTTCCAGCTCTCCCAATGCAAGCTCTCCATTTATTAAAGGTAAAACACACAGACATGTTTTGGCCACAATTATCCTTAAAAATTGGGAGATCCTTACAAGATCATTAAGTCTACTCAAATTGTAAACCAAAAAGAGTAAACTTTTCTTGTCTGAATTGTTCAACATGCAATTCTGTCTTTAAGGAGTCAAAATGTGTTCATATTTGCAATATTAGTGGTTTCTTAACATGTAACTCATTCTTCATAGTTTATATATAAAAATGCCCTTGAGATTAAATCTACATAGGAGAGACCACACGAAATGTGAAAGATTGTTTTTCTAAGCATTTTTCTCCACTAAGAATGACAAGAGATTATATACCTGTTCCTTACTATTTAGTATTCAGAGACTAAACATCATCTTTACTACTTTTACAAGTAAAAGATGGAGTTTCTTCAAGTAGACGAAGAGGAGATAGAGTAGCATTTTTAAAACAATGTGAATTATTCTAGGCAAAAGCTTTGAAAAGTCAGGAACCATTTGGAATGTACAGGGAATGTGACCTAGTACCATTTGTATAATTTGAGTGCTAAATATTAAATAAATAGAGAGTTTGCATTATATGTGCTGGACCTCTATTTTCATAACTGGAGAATTATAATCAGCATGGAAATTCGCTTGACACACATCATGCTGTGTAATAACATATTATTGTTATTTAAAATTTACAGTCTGCCTATGTATTGTGTCTGACAATGTGCATCCCTACCCACCTTCTAATTGCTACTTCTAGCAGTAGAAAGCGCAATGATACAAAGCACAAGTCATCTCACACTAGTTCCATGAAGTTCAGGGTATCCGATGCCCTCCACAGTCACAAGATCTAAATTCAGGAGAACAACTTTTGGTTGTAGTGAAATCTCCAGCCAACTCATCTGTTTTAACCTGCCGGCCCATATCATGTCAACATGAGGCCAGCATTTCTAAGGAATCTTCCCAGTGCCTTAAAGAGTCTATCAGTGAGGAATTAAGACTGTTCCAGGGCAAATGGATATACTTCCCAGTAGCATAAAGTCTTACCTAATAAAGTGCCCACTCGGTGTATGGCTGGATGTAAATCAGTATGCATCTCTAACACTGCCCATGTCCACACTCACCTAGTTCCATTCACGTGGTGCTATTATTCATTACCACACTATTCTCCTCATCTCTAACCCCTCTGCTGGCAATTCTGATGCCAAACACTGCTGCCACACTCCTTTTTATGGTGCATTGCCTCTGTGCCTTCAATTCATGCAAAATTGCATTATTTGCGACATCCCCTTATGTTTTGTCGCTCTGGTTTCGATGCAAATGCACTACACATAAATACAGTGATTTTTCTGTTGTTTACTGTTGTTGATTCTTCAGTGATCCCAATAGTGAGATAACTAGTTTCTGTTTTTATGGTTTTGATTATGATACCCTTGACAACTCTGTTCTCTGGCATCCTTGACCCGGCTTTGTGCCTGATTCTTCCGATTTCTTGATTCCTATTGTACCTGACTATTCACTGACTATTCTTCTGTCATCATACATTAAATCAAGCCCATTTATGGACTGGTAATACATTTTATATTAAGAGGACTGGGGGAAAATACTCTGCGTGTTGGGGTGGTTAACCGTGACAGTATCCAAGTGGTTAATCCCTGTACAGTATGACCAGATACTATCCTCTCTGCAGGACCGTCTAACATCAACCATGCTACATATAGAATGTTCTACACTTTAAATTATATTATATATCTCCTGCCTATAGGTTATGCTCAATGCTGGCATGATTCCATTCACTGTGCAGGTTTTCTGATGACTAAAGTTATTTCAAACAAGAATCACAGCCTTAAGTAATCCCAATTTATGAAGACTCAGGGAACCCTGTCCAGAAACAAGACAAAAGGTGTTGTAGTGTTTACAAAAGAGGTTATACATACATATTTCTGTTTCAACAGAAGTACCTTAATACTGTTGTTTTATTATGACAACACATTTGGCTTTCTTTTGTTTTGAGGGTATTTGCAATATTTGAGTCATTTTCTCACCTGGTTCATACACTTCCTGTCTCTGCAGATATACACTCTATTCCTTCTTCATGACTTCATGACTCTAGGGAGAATCAAGGAAAGTAGCAAATAATTACGTACAAGAAACGATTGTACATGTCTGTGTAGTTATCTTTCATATGTTTAATGCAACAAAGCAAGAAACTATTTCTTTCCTGGACATCTCTCTAACATGTTAGTGAGCACAAAGATTGTCTTGATTTAATCCATTGAATTGCCAATGATACGACATTAGACTAAAGCAAATTATAAAACGCTACTGTTAGGGGCAAATGCAAATATTACAAGTTTTAGAATGAAATGTTGTATTTCTTAAACTGTGTACTTTGTCTTTAAGAGATATTGCAAACTGACAAGGTGTTAGAAATGGAACATATTGTTTTTCATAACTGTTTCTTTAAGCAATAACCTCAGTGCATAATATGTTTGCGCCATTTTGTCCCAGACGAATTACAATAACAATAATGCATAAACAAGCTTCAAGGCTATGCTATGACTCTTGCAGTACACAATATACTGTGGTAACCCCAAGTTAATGGAACTTCCCCAAATCCGGGAATCTCCCACGACTGTACACTTACGACTTAGTATAAACAACAGATAACCTATTCAGACTTTAAGATGCCATCTTGAACTAAGTCAGGAAAATTTCCATGACGTATGCACCCTTTAGTTATGGCCTTGTATGTTTGCCAAATTAAGGGAGGTCCTAAATTGAATAAAGTAAAAGAAGTGTTACTTTTTCATATTTGAACTACAGTAACCTAAAATGGAGACACCTAAGGTATAAATAGGTGTACTTTTAAATGTTAAGACACAGAGGAGAGACTTGGAGACAGACGCTGCTCCATCTTAAAATGACAGAGAGGCTGACATGATGACATGTTCAGAAGGGTATGTTAACCTATTAATGATATTTGCAAGCATGTAATTTAATCTTATAAACTCTGCTATAATGGATTTTATATTTTTATATAATAAATATCAAAAAGACAAAACGATTGCTTCCAAGACAATCCTTATTTTATATTGTATTCTCAATTATTTATATATGTTAAATAGAGGATCTCTTACACTATATAAAATTATGGCTAAGATATCTGTATGGTTAGCCCTACTACGTTCTATGCTTTAAGACATTATAGTGGTAAATAAGGGAACCACCAGCGGTTACACTACATACAGCAGTCAGTGTAATGCCAAACGTATATGTAAGACTATAACTGTATATTGTAATGGCATGGTACATAAGATAATAACTCTTAGACACTTAGCCTAGAAAGCTGGTACAATTTAATTCTTATGTAGCAAAACAAAGCAAGTGGAATCTTCCCTTGATATTAACAATAAGTGTTTACTGTTATTCAGCCTAATGGTTCTTATTTTAATAACTTTGGACAGATTAACTAATGCTGAACTGACATTGTCAGTGCCTAAGCCATGGCCCTAACAATAAAGTATTGTAAACAAAGCATTTCACAGACTGGGCTATTTACATAGCTGAGCTATTTACATAAAAAATATTAAGAAAGGCAGTACATAGCAGAAAATGTTTATGGTGAGTTCTCGTCATGATTTCATTCAGTTGACAATCAGGTTATCTGTAAAATTAGAAAACGTCTTCCACACATGAGTATTAAATGTAACGTTGAATTTCAATATATATATATATGGTAAATGGATAATGGGACATCAGTTGTAATAAAAGTAGTAATTATTTTACTATACTTCACTACTTTGAAGATTATAAACACAAAGGCATTGATTTAACAAGCTTTCCAAATGATTCACTATTGTTAAAAAAAAAAACTTTCCAAATGAAATATCTACAAAAATTCCCATTTACTTTTATAGTGGTGTCTGTAGACAAATGATCTGAAAATTTTTTCTAGGAGTCTTGAATCCTTTGGTAAGTTTATTAAAATCAATGTCTACTAAAACAAAGCAATCTTTAGACAAAAACATCTCATTCTAAACTACATAGTTACACAATGACATGGTAATCTAGGTAAAAAAACACCAACTGACGTCTATCAAATCCAACCTTTAAAGAAATTCTCTAGTGCCAGGAAAACATACCCGTTTTCCTGACACTAACGAAATCTGGAGTGCCCCCACATCCCATGTTGCTGAAGGGTTTAAAACACATTCAGACACTTACCTGAGTCCAGCTCCCTCGGGGCTGGGTTAGGCTTCACCCACACTCCTCCCCCACCGGCGTCCGCTGGCGGGGGAGACCTAATGAGCTGAAGCTGGTCTGGGTGCCTACGGCGTCCCTTTAAAACCTATTTCTTTATGTGTAGCACTTAATATAATCAGAAAGGGTATACTTAGCAATATCGCTAATATGTCTTTAAGCAAATCAGAGGGCACCTAAGGAGGAAGAACAAAGAACTCCAATAGTGTAAAAATGTACAGTACAAGGTGAGAGTGGGTATATATATATATAGAACCACTCACATTTGCCCAAGCTATATGCCTAGCTCAGGGGTTAAACGCCAATAGGTCCGTAAAGGCGACCTTTCCCTTCTTAGTTGTGGTGGTTATTTTCCAATCCTACATAGGAGCTGAAGTAGAGAAGCCAATATGGTGCAGTATCTTAAGTGTTAAAATATGCAGTATAACAAATATATAGAAATGTACTCACAAATGTAGAGCCATACAATATAAGGCTCAATATAAGTGCAAAGTGTACAATGAGGACTACACGCCTATGCAGCAGGATACTTCTAGCCCAAAATGTTTAAAAAAACAAATATTTATTAAAAGGGTATATTACCCCAAAAAATGATAAAAAAATAAAGTAAACGATTAAAACATATACAAAGTAAATAATAAATATACACAGGGCATAAAGATAAATCTTAGCTGTTCCCAGGACGGGTTTTGCCAAAAATCTTGGCTTCCTCAGCTAGGTAAATCTGTTCAGTCTTCCTTGTATGAAGAGTCCTGCTTAAATGGCATCATACCGCGCTGTTTCTCGTTGTTTTCCCACCTAAAATGTTCAAATACTTCCAGTCGGTGGTTGCATGGCGTTCCAAACCTCGCTTTCAATTCCGGAATTTTACTTCCGCATATGACATCATCGTATGTGGTACTTCTTGCCTTTTACGTGTACAGTTCATTAATTATTACCTAGAAAGTCTCTAATCGTCCATAGAGAGAAATAATCTCTCCACATAATTCACAATAGAGCTAAAGAGGGAAAAGAAATAGAATAAAAATCCAAAGAATATATCATTATAATTTATATATATGGGGGTACATCCAAGAAGAATAGTGTGACTTATTTTTATTAGTCACATGTGATGTGGCGGCTCTTTATAGCAACATACCACATGAATATGGCTATAGAGCAATTTAATATTTTTTAAACAATAATTCAGAAATGGTAGAGACACAAATAGAATATATATTAGAAGGCATCAAATTAATACTTGAAAACAATTATTTTTGTTTGGGGAAGATTTTTACTTGCAAGTGAAAGGAACGGCCAAGTTCGCTCCCAGCTATGCCAATCTTTTTATGTCTTTTTGGGAGAATAATTTTATTTACCAAGGGCATGGCTGGGTGGAAAACTTGGTCACCTATGGCCGATATATTGATGATATACTTTTTATTTGGAAAGGAGGAGTGGAGTCTCTTACAGAATTTTTAACATTTTTAAATTCTAACACATGGGGAATTAGTTTAACTAGTACCTGGAGTGAGAAGGAAATTCCCTTTTTAGATTTGAATATTTTTATAGAGGAAGGTAATATTAGAACTAAAAACTTTTTTAAGGCAGTAGATGCTAATAGCGTCATAGAAAAAGAAAGTTGCCATTTTACTTCGTGGTTAGAGAATGCCCCTAAAGGGCAGTTTTTAAGGATAAGACGCAATTGCACGGATATCGCTAATTATGACCATCAATCTATGAAGATCAAAAAAGATTTCTTGGATAAAGGATACGAGGAAAGAAAGTTAGAAGAAGCACGCTTACAAGTGAAAATGGTGGACCGTACAAACCTTCTTACATATAAGGATAAGAAAAAATGAGATACTGAAGGAGTACCCTTTATCTGTAATTATAGCACAGAAAATCGCAATATCCGTAAAATATTTAAACAATTTTGGCCTATCCTCCTCCAAGACACTGTTTTAGAAAAAGTTTTATCAGAACAACCCCGTTTTATCCACAGAGGGGTTAAGAATCTATGTAGTATGTTGACCACAAGTTTTATCAAAGAAAGAAATGTACCAGACACCTTCCTTAATAAAGAAAAAGTTTTTTCTGGATTCGGCCAGTGTTTGGCTTGCAAACGAACAGGGAATAAAAAGAGAAAAGAAACTATGCTCATTTCTAAAGATGGGACCAATTACCAGATTAATGAATTTATTACATGCTATTCCACCAATGTAATTTATGTCATGCAATGCCCTTGTGGATTGTATTATATCGGTAAAACGACTAGATCTCTCCATATTAGAATAGAGGAACACTGGAGAAATATAGTAAAAGGGTTAAAAACTCATAGTGGTCCTTTACATTATAAACAACATCACAACCAATCGCCTATGGGCACTATATTTTTAGGAATTAAAAAAGTCGAAAAAGATTGGAGGTGTGGCAATTTTAATTTAAAATTAAGTAAAGAAAAAATGAATTGGATTTTTAAATTAAACACTCTGGTCCCCTATGGTCTTTATTCAGATTTTGAAATGTGCCACTTTTTATAAGAACAATTTCTTCGAGAATTATATATTTTTTAATATTGGTGTTTTTATACAACAGGAGTATCTACATTTTATATATATATATTTTTTATTTTATTATTTCATTTATAGTTCTTTTTATTGCTCTATATTAGATTTGTTTTTTATAAATAATAAAAAATAAAAAAGATTTCAACTTCTCTTCAATATAGGTGGTATTCTCTTAGATATTACCTGTGCCACGTGCTACAGTGCAACGCAGCGGGAGATTAGAGAGGTCAATGCGTGGCTTAAGTCTTGGTGCAGGAAGAAGGTTTTTGGGTTTTTAAAGCACTGGGCCGACTTTGCGATTGGGTACAACCTTTATAGTGGTGATGGATTGCACCTAAACGGGAGAGGGTCTGCAGTGCTGGGGGATAGGATGGCTAGAAGGTTGGAGGAGATTTTAAACTAATAGTAGGGGGGGAGGGTCATAACAATCTACAAAATGGAGATAGGACAGAAAGGAGATGGGATTTAGCACAGTATAAGGGGGGTGGAGACGGGGGGAGGGGCAAGCTCAGAACAGAGAAGCTATGTAATGATGATAATTCACAAAATATACAAGTGACGCATAATATTAAATGTATGCTTACTAATGCAAGGAGCTTAAATAACAAAATGGGGGAACTAGAGGTATTAGCATACACTAAACAATATGATATAATAGGCATAACTGAAACATGGTGGGATGAGACACATGACTGGGCAGTTAACTTAAATGGGTACATGTTATTTAGGAAGGATAGGAAAAACAAGAAAGGTGGTGAGGTATGTTTGTATGTCAACCATGATTTAAAGCCTAATCTTAAGCAAATGGAATGTGATGAGGAAAATGTGGAAGCTTTATGGGTAAATATCTGCTTTGGGGAAAAGAAGGGAAACCAACTATTGGTTGGGATATGTTATAAACCACCTAATGTTAATATTGACGAGGAACAACAACTTTAATTATTGGAGATTTTAATTACCCGGACATAAATTGGGACAGAGGGACTAGTAGCTCAGCAAAGGGAATTAGGTTTTTAGACTTGTTAAATGACACCTTCATGTCACAACTTGTACAAGCACCAACTAGAATGGACGCTTGTCTGGACCTGGTTTTAACAAACCACGTTGATCTTTTGACCAACATTCAAGTAGGTGAGTACTTGGGAAATAGTGATCACAATATAGTGTCCTTTGAAATAAACAAAAAAAACAAAAAACAAAAGCACATGGGGTATACTAAAACATATAATTTTAAAAAGGCCAATTTCAATAAGTTAAGGGGAGCTTTATAATATATTGACTGGCATAAACTGAAAAGAACACTGAGGATAAATGGATCATCTTCTAACAAATATTAGAAAGGTACATTTCTCAGTATGTACCATTGGGAAATAAATATAAAAGAAACAAATTAAAACCAATGTGGCTTAGTAGAGAAGTAAAACAAGAGATTAAAAATAAGAAAAGGGCATTTAAAGCATTTAAATCGGACAAATCGGATGCATCTTATAAAAGATATAAGGAAGCAAATAATGCGTGTAAAAAGGCAATTAGACTTGCTAAACTTCAAAATGAAAAAATGATAGCTAAAGAGAGCAAAACCAACCCCAAAGCATTTTTTAAGTACATAAATTCTAAAAAAACCAAAAATGAAAGTGTAGGTACACTAAAAACTGAAACGGGGGTGTTAGTTAATGAAGACCAGGAAAAGGCAGGAATTTTAAATAACTATTTCTCCTCTGTATATATTAAGGAAGAACCCATGGCAATAGATGTGCAAATGATTGCTACTAAAAACTTGCAGAATAATTGTAATTGGTTAACTCAAGACAAGGTGCTGCAGCAACTAAAGAAAGTTAATATAAACAAAGCTCCAGGGCCTGACGGTATCCATCCACATGTACTTAAGGAACTAAGTGCAGAAATAAGTGAACCTCTGTTTTTAATCTTTCAAGATTCTTTTCTTTCAGGAAGTGTTCCGGAGGATTGGAGGAAGGCAGATGTGGTTCCTATATTCAAAAAGGGTTCAAAATCCTTGCCTGGAAATTATAGACCTGTGAGCTTAACTTCTGTGGCTGGTAAAATATTTGAAAGGTTATTAAGGGATAATATTCAAGAATTCCTTGAGAAGAACATGGTCATCAGCAAAAATCAGCACGGTTTTATGAAGCACAGGTCATGTCAAACTAACTAGATCAGGGTGTTGCCGTGGATGTGATTTATTTGGATGTTGCCAAGGCATTTGATACAGTTCCACACAATAGATTAGTGTTCAAACTCAAGGAAATCGGTCTAGATGAAAATGCTTGTTCTTGGGTAGAACATTGGTTTAAAAACGGAGTACAAAGAGTTGTCATTAATGGTAAATTTTCAAGCTGGACAGAGGTGGCAAGTGGTGTCCCTCAGGGGTCTGTTCTGGGACCCCTTCTATTTAACATGTTTATAAATGATCTTGAAGACAGCATTGAAAGTCATGTTTCAGTGTTTGCAGATGACACAAAACTTTGTAAAATAATACAGTGTGAGCAAGATATTACTTTGCTGCAGAGGGATTTAGATAGACTGGGGGACTGGGCACTCAAATGGCAGATGAAATTTAATGTTGAAAAATGCAAAGTTATGCACTTCGGCGTAAAGAATACACAAGCAACGTATACCCTTAATGGAAACGAATTAGGGATAACAACACACGAAAAGGACTTGGGAATTGTTATAGACAACAAACAATGCAACAATGTGCAATGTCAATCAGCAGTGGCCAAGGCCAGTAAGGTATTGTCATGTATGAAAAAGGGCATTCATTCTTGGGACGAGAATATCATTTTGCCTCTTTATAAATCACTGGTAAGACCCCATATTGAATATGCTGTGCAATTTTGGGCACCTGTTCTAAAGAAGGATATTATGGCACTAGAAAAAGTGCAGAGGCGGGCTCCAAAATTAATAAAAGGAATGGAAGATATCAGAAGAAAGGTTAACAAATTTAAACCTATTTAGTTTAGAAAAACGTTGCCTGAGAGGGGATATGATAACATTATACAAATATATTCAGGGCCAATACAAACCATTGTGTGGAAATCTAGTCACAAACCGGACTTTACATAGGACACGAGTCCATGCGTTTAGACTGGAAAAAAGAAGATTTCGTCTAAGGCAAAGGAAACGTTTTTTTACTGTAAGAACAATCAGGATGAGGAATTCTCTGCCTGAAGAAGTGGTTTTATCAGAGTCCATACAGATGTTCAAACAGCTACTAGATGCATACAAAAACAAAATATTCAAGGATATAATCATTCAAGGGTAATAACTGCTTGATCCAAGGATAAATCTGACTGCCATTCTGGGTTCAAGAAGGAATTTTTTTTCCTAGCTTGTTGCAAAATTGTGCTTCAAACTGGTTTTTTTTGCCTTCTTTTGGATCAATAGTGATGTCCCGAACTGTTCGCCAAACGGATCGCGAACGGTTCGCCACGAACGGTTCGCCGCGGACTCATCATTGAGTAAACTTTGACCCTCTACCTCACATTCAGCAGACACATTCCAGCCAATCAGCAGCAGACCCTCCCTCCAAGACCCTCCCACCTCCTGGACAGCTCACTAAGAATGCAGCTTCACAATGGTTGCTGTCCAGGAGGTGGGAGGGCCTGGGAGGGAGGGTCTGCTGCTGATTGGCTGGAATGTGTCTGCTGACTGTGAGGTACAGGGTCAAAGTTTACTCAATGATGAGTCCGCGGCGAACCGTTCGGGACATCACTATGGATCAACAGCAAAAAACAAATGTGAGGAAGGCTGAACTTGATAGACGAAAGTCTCTTTTCAGCTATATAACTATGTAGCTATGTAATACACAAGCTTCCTATAATGAATTTTATTTCATCTATATCCACATAAATCTTAAAATATTTTAGTTTTTATATAATAAGAGTATAGATTTTTAATAGATTTCTCTACATTATTTCCTTTTGATCTTTACTCTTCTGCATCATTTTTTGCATGGTTTGCAACACTTGTTGATGAAAAATGTCTCTATCGTTTTGGTATATTATATCTTTTTATAGTTTATATGTATTGATATTAAATGTTTAGCCATAGTCCTGGCTCCTCACCCCTTAGACTGATTGACTTCCTTATATAAATCACACTATTCTTTTTGGATGTACCCCCATATATAAGTTATAATGATATATTCTTTGGATTTTTATTCTATTTCTTTTCCCTCTTTAGCTCTATTGTGCATTATGTGGAGAGATTATATCTCTCTATGGACGATTAGAGACTCTCTAGGTAATAATTAATGAACTGTACACCTAAACGGCAAGAAGTACCACATACGATGATGTCACTGCTAACAGTGCTGTTGAAGTGAGGAAAGCTAGGTGGCGGTAGATCTCTTACCTCAAATCCCGGCGAGACCACTGCTGTTGAAGTGAGGGAAACTATGTGGCGGTAGATCCCGGCGAGACCACTGCTGTTGGAGTGAGGGAAACTAGGTGGCGGTAGATCCCGGCGAGACCACTGCTGTTCAAGTGAGGGAAGCTAGGTGGCGGTAGATCCAGACGAGACCATTTGCTACGAGCAAGCGGGGAAGAAGCACGGCGCCGGACAGACGCAATACCGGAACCCCAGGAGCCTCCTCTCTGCCGCACGATCTACTTTTCATCCCTGCACTCTGGCATTTTGACTCAAGGTACCACACATTCGTTCCATAAGACGCACATACATTTCCCCTCACTTTTGAGGGGAAAAAAAGTGCGTCTTATGGAGCGAAAAATACGGTATGCCACAAAAAGGGGGGAAACAATCTTTCTTGACTCCATAAAGGCATTCAGATTTGGGTCAACAGCATATTACATATTAATTATATTCTTGAGTTACTCTGTTTTTGAAGGGGAAAAAAAAACATCTAGATCTTTTTTTTGTTTTTTATATTTATAGAATCTGATAAGAAAACCTCTTTGGGTACAAAATTCAACATCTTTATTGCTCTATTACTTTAAAGCATCCTTTCCTCTGCTGTAAGCAGTCTCAATCTCAATGGGTGGCCTCTTTTCTGTTATACATTTGTGCTAAAGAAAAGTTAAGCATTTAGTAGGTTGTACTGACCCTGTATATATTTGTATAATGCTGTCATATCCTCTCTGAGACATATTATTTTTTACTAAAGAAAACAATTTCCATTTTTCCAGCCTTTTTTCAATAGTAATGTTTTCCATGCTCCTTATTAAGTTTATAGCTGCACTCTGCACTTTTTCTAGTTCTTCAAAATCCTTCTTTAAAAAAAGGTGTCCATAATTACACTGCATATTAATTGATAAAGAGGCAACCTTATATTTTGATCACGTGAATCAATGCCCCTTTTTATACACGACTGTGTCTTACTAGCCTTTGCAATAGTAGACTGGAATAGCTTACATGCTCCCAATTTCTTTTAATTTAATGTTATCCATAACTCAAACCCATTTAATGTTAAAGTTGTGTGAGTTTTTTTATTCCAAAATGCATGACTTTGCACGTGCCTGCCCAAACCTCCAATTTATCTTAATCCATCTGTTATACAATGTTCAGACTGTATTATCTTACCTAGATTTGTACCATCTGCAAACACTGAAAATCCAGTTTCAATTACCACTTCTAGATTATTTATAAACTTATTACCAAGAATTAAAGCCAGAAGAGTTCCACTTTCCACTTTGAACATTTTCCATTTACATCTATTTTGCACTCTATCTTTAAGTCGATGTTTTATCCAAGAACAAGATTTTCCATCTAAACCAACTGGTTTCAGTTTTAATAGTAGTTTTGTGTGTGGAACTGTATGTAATACCTTAGCAAAATCCAAATAGATCACTGGAACACCCAAATTTACATTTCTAAAAACTTGTTCATAGAATGCAATTAAAGGAAAACTATCGCATTAGGATACAAATCTGCATTTGTAATGCTAAAGTATTCCTGTCCATACTTTTTTCATTCCCCCAGTCCACAATAAAATGAATAACATAAAGGTTTTTGCTTACCTTTTTTCTGAGGCTCTCCTCCTCCAGCGATGTCACAGAGGAGTCTGCCTCCTCTGCCGGTGTCTAGTCCAATGCTCCTCATAGAGGAACATTAGGGAACTAATGTCTATGCACAGCAAGTGTCACACATGACTTCAAACTTTCCCATGTAAAAGCACTGACGCAAATTTCTTATGGGGCTTCCATATCACGTGACTGAGTTTTACTGACAGCCATTAGAGATGGATTTAACCCTGCAATGTAAACATTGCACTTTCTCAAATCTGCATTGTTTTACATTACAGGTTAAGAGAATAGGGACGCTGCACCCAGGCCACTTCATTGAGATGAAGTGGTCTGGATGACTATAGTGTTCCTTTAAGTTAGTTTGGTATGACCTGTTTTTAATAAAACCATGTTGTTTCCTGCTAATGATGTTGTTGTTCAAAATGAATTCTTGAATATTATTATTAACATGCCTTTCAATAATTCCCAATTACAGATGTTAAGTCTGCAGGTCTGGTTTTCTCCAATTCTCTGGTGCGATTTCTGAAAGAAAAGAATCCTGAAAGATTAAAAAGAGTGGTTTGTTTACATTAACTTTATTGAGTTGCTGTAGCACGTTATGTTGTGCTAACAAATCACCTGTATGCTACATACTGAAGAAAACAAAATATTCTGCTTTGTGCTGATCCTTGTTGATTAACACACCCATCTCAGATTCCAATGGGACCTCGGCAATTCGGACATTCAGAAGTACTTGAATGTCCGAATTACCCGAAATTCGTCCGAATTCATATTCGGACTGAAACGAATTGCACATGTCTAACACATACAAATGCATAAATCAACCTAAAAAGTAGGTGTGTAAAACAAACCTGATGATACTTATATAAAGTATTATTTTATAATTCCTTCTGTTGAACCTTTAAGACAAAAACATAAGAACATCTAATGAAGAACGTGTACACACTTTCAAATCATACAGATACAATCTTATGGTGTCACAATCTCTGTATATGAATGGATTGTGTGCCACTCTCACTTTAAGAGTCCTGGAGGGATCAAGCTTCTTGAGTTCATGGAGCCACCAGACATGTAGCAGACCACAGACAAAGAATGTTGGTATTTGTGAAGTCTTTATTATTTCTCAAGTAGAATTAAAAACATTTAAAACAAATATTACAATCTTTGGAAGACTCTCTGTAACAATTAAGTCGTTCAGCGACTCTTCTCATCTTACAGTCTTGTCTCATCTCACACGCCTAACACTTTTCTCTCCGCCCTCAGAGCTTTATCAATTTTTTTATTGTTAAATATTTGTAAGCGCTTGTTTTATCCACTTATTATTTGTGGCTGTTGTATACACACACATACTCATACACAAACATTCATATTCACACAGACTCATACATTCACACACACACAGACTCATACACATATTCTAATGCAAAGGTTGATACATACAAATATGCATATTCATATACACACACTGACTCACACACACATACTTTTACATTAGTAAACACAGACTTATTTTTTTATTGTATTATTTATTCATTTATTTATTCACTATGAAGTCCACCCAGCCATCCTGGCCCAACCACATTCCTGGTATCCACCGGGGAACTACTAGGATCAGTTTCTCCACAGATCGCCCACCTTTTCAAAGCTTAGTTCTGATGCCAGGGTTAAAGAGATCGTTCACATTTCAGCTCCCAGCATCAGTACTGGGTGTGTGAGGGAGCTGGGAAATCAGTGCTGTAAGATCAACCCACTTGCCACACTCTGATCCAGGAAAGCTGCAGATCATGCTCCAGGGGCTTTGCATCCCACCAGCAATGTGGTGATATGCAGGTGCCTGCTCTGGTGGGAAGGGAATGCTCTGTGCAACCCTGTCTCCCGGGACAGGCAGACCACTGGTAAATCGCTACTGTTGGGAGCTCAATCAAGCCTTGCACTTGTTAAATGGCTGTGTCCATTCATAGACCATTCTTGGGGTATACAAAGAGAATATGTGGCATAGACGCGTTGTTGGGGTATGCATAGTAACACTCTAGAAACCACCATCGCCTTATGTTTACACAGTAAAAACTGGACTTTCTCATCGGAATTTTCCAGAGTCTCATGTGCCTTCCAAACTTAACCTGACATTCTTTCTGCTTTTGTGCACATACAGAGAAATCTGCACTTTTATACCAGGGGTTAGTTGAACATCTGACACACATGACAGTCTGTTCTGGGCTGCCTAACAATAATTCTATGCAATAAATTATGTGTCATCAGCAAGAACTGTGCACTTGTGACAATCATAATCAGGTGGGAGTTCATCTACAATGGAAAGCTTTTATGTTCCCTGCCTCCCTCGCTTGCTCGCGCACACCCTTTCCACCCCTCTCCCTGCCTCCGTTTTGTCTTTATTAAGATCCCTTCCCTTTGTCCACCATCCCCATCCACCTCACACTCCCTCCGCACCCTCATGCGCACAATCTGAGATGGTCAGCTCAGTCCAATCAGATTCTTTGTAGAGAGCATGGAAACCATTGATGAGAACTTATGTGGGACTCCAGGTAAGTTTATGCTTATTTATTAGCAATTTTTGTAAAATGTAAAGGGCAGCAAGTTTAATATACCTAACAAGGCATTTTAACATTTAAAATTAAAAAAAAGTTTAATTAGAAAGAGTTGAACTAACAGTTTAAATGCCTCAACTGGGCACAGGATTTTTATGACAACATTATTTTTGTAAATTGTTTGTCCTGGTTCTTTTATTTTATATTTATTTACTTAAGATGAGAGAAAAAAAGTAAGTTCTACTGATTCAAATTCACATTTGCTTTGTGTCTTGATTACCACATGTTTGTCTATATGTCAACACTACCACACATGTGCATTAATATTTTTTTACGTTTTCATTAACCATGCTTAAAAAAAGGTTTTTTTTAGATTTTTCTTCTTCATGCTTTCTGTATTGTAGTTCTTTAATTAGTTAGTTCTAGTAGTTTTATTGGTTGTCTTTAAAATGCAATTGATGTTGAATTGTGTAAGGTTTAGTTATGCATTATGGAAACCATGGAACAGATTGCAGATATTGTGTTTGGTCACGTGATATGTTTCTTTTATCATCTGTCAGTATTTTATGTATATATGTTTTTCTATTACTATTTTGTAATTTTTGTAAGTTAAATAGACGATTCAGTGTTCTAATAGAAAACATATAAACATATTTTGTTTACTCACATAACGAGTTACACCATCTGCTTTTTATTTTTATTCATGGTTCTCCAGACGTATTAAAGATAATTGAATAAGATGTTTCTCTTTTCTTACATAAATTTATGTCACTGCCCATCCTAGACATTGAGACATGATATATACCAGAGTTCAGAAGTAATGAAAGTTTTGCTCTATATTCCTAATTTGAATACATAGTCCCACTTTGTCATCCATTTTTATACCCTGATACACACTACAGTGATTGAAAATTGATGGGAGACTTTGTTGCATTCTTTTTCTGTATAAAGAAAGATGCTGTCATATTTTGTCAGCTTAGGCCTCAATTTAATATTGTTCTATATGCGTTTCAAATGATTTAATATTTCTGGATACATAGTTAAAATAATGTAATATTTTGAAGAAAATTTTATAAAAAAATTGTTTAAATAAATTTAAAAAAAATTCCATTTAAATTTTTAAAGAACATTGTTAAGAAAGTTTTGGGTGAATGCAACGGTAGACTGATTTTGTGCGGTGATACAAACTTTGTGATGGATCATGAATTAGATATAATGAGAGAGACTGTTTCTTCGTCTGAAAGGCGTGACAGTAAAAGTTTGGCACAGAGATGTATGTTCTCAATATCTTTTTTCTATGGGTATATATATGATGCATGGCGAGTGACTCATGAAAGTGAAAAAGACTATACTTATCATTCAGTGCAGTATAACATGCACTCATGTATCGATAGGTTTTTGGTAGATGAGGCAACTCTGCATACTGTATTTAGATCTGAAATATTGGACATTAATTGGTCTGACCATGTCCCAATAATGTTACATGTTTCTGAGTCCCTCTCAGTGACTCCAGGCAGACCGTGGAGATTAATTGACAACTTGGTTTTGCAACTTTAAAATAAATTACTAGCTGAAACTACCCTCACTAATTACTTTAAAGAAAATTTAGATCCAGATCTCACTCTTGAAACAGTTTGGAATCCTCACAAATCGGTTATGAGAGGTCACTTTATTCAACGAGCATCCTACTTGAAAAAAACGAAATCTAAAAATTTGAAATCTTTGGAAAAGGATTTATACAACTTAAATCAGGCTAATAAACTTGGCCCACCCCCTCATTATTGGCTATGATAAATGACATTAAGCAACAAATTGACACTATACAATTGGCTCGTAAAAGCTTGATGTTGAAACGTTTAAGACAAATTTTTTACTCCAAAGGGAATAAAGCCTCAGTGATGCTTGCCTCCAAATTGAAACACAAGATGGCTCAATCTAGGATTGAACATCTTGTAATTGATAGCGGTGAAAAAATAGTACATCCAACCGAAATTATCAATTCATTCGCAGAGTACTATAGGTCCCTTTACAATTTTAATTTGGACCCAAACATCAGCCAACCTAATTTGGACACAATTAGATGTTTTTTAAATACATTTCAGCTACCAAAAACTTGGAGACTCTAAATTTAGCAATGATCCAGGATGAGGTGTTGGAGGCAATTAAAAATACTCCTACTGGTAAGGCACCGGGACCAGATGGTTTTACCATTCATTACTATAGGACTTTTTCAACTATTTTGTCCCCACACTTAACTGGGCTATTTAATTCATATTGGAATAAACAGATCGTGCGCCTTCTCTGCTTCTTTCATTGAACGCAGAGAAGGCATTCGATAGAATACACTGGGGATACTTAAAAGAGGTTTTGTTTAAATTTGGTTTTATGACTCCACTAGTAAATGCAATTTTTGCTCTGTATTAACATCCTACAGTTAAAGTGTCAGCCACGGGTTTCATCTCAAAATGTTTTCCACTTACTAATGGTACGAGACAGGGTTGTCCCCTGTCCCCTTTATTATTTATTCTGGTGATGGAATGCCTGGCCAAACTAATTGGGAATGACCCGAAGATAGAGGGTGTTGCGATTGGTGGTGTCACTCATAAGATTTGGCTCTTTTCAGATGATATAATTTTGTCTTTAAGGTACCCGGTTGCGTCTCTTAATTCCTTGATGCACATAAAACAATTTGGGGATGTTTCCTATTATAAACTCAATGAAACTGAGATGCAGGCTTTGCCCTTTTATGTTCCACGACCTGTCATGGATGGTCTGAGGGATGCCTTCAATTTTGAGTGGAGGGAATCACATGTGACTTACTTGGGCATTAGCTTAACCAAAAACCTGACAAATATGCAAGCGTGTAACTTGGCAAAAGTCTGTCCAGAACTACAGAAGAAGATGGACAGATGGAGGGGGCGGGAGATATCATGACTGGGTAAAATACATTCATTAGATTAATATTCTACTGAAAATACTATACTTTTTAAGGGCCATCCCACTGTCCATCACACTTTCCTTTTTTAAGAAACTTAATTTGGCTATCATAAAATATATTTGGTCAGACAAACCTAGTAGGATCAAATTATCTATACTGCAAAGTCTTAGGGTGAATGGTGGTTTGGGTGTACCTGATTTTCAAAGTTATTATTTTGCAATGAATGCTGCACATGCCTTTAAGTTTAACCCCTTAAGGACCAAACTTCTGGAATAAAAGGGAATCATGACATGTCACACATGTCATGTGTCCTTAAGGGGTTAATCTGACTGCTGATCTACCTCAGTGGTTATTAATTGAAAAAGAAAAGTTACGTCCATATTTGATTAAAGAACTGTTATGGTTACCTCATACCTCAATTTGAGCCCTAAAATCAGAAAAATACTTCCCATAACCAGGACAATGTTAAAGACTTGCAGTATAATGTTTAGGCAGATAAAGGGAAAGGTTTTGTGGTCCAGGACCATGCCAGTGTCCATTTTAAAATAAGATACTCCTGGGGTTGATGTTGATATCTAGGGGGTCCCTCTCTCTACATAATCTGGATGATTTTTTTCTCAATTAATTCATTGTTACCATTTGACAAATTTAGATTAAAACATGATTTAGAAGATTCAGATGCCACTAAATATGAGATTGTAGTTACCAGATTAAGCAAGATATTTGAAGTCCCAATACTTGACCAAAAATATACTCATTTAGAGAAGTCCCAAATAGAAAAAATGTATATTAATAACCCAGGAAGGAAACATACTATATCATTATGTTATTCCTAATTGGATTACATAGTTTATGTGCCTCTCCTTTTACTCTTGTTTTTACGCACCTGTTTGTTCACTATTTATCGCCAGTACATGTAAAGTGCTTTTACACCTTATTTGACACTATGTAGTGTTTTTCATAACGCATATGTTATCAATGTTATAATGGATGGATATGATTTATATGTTTTCTTTATTCCATATATTTCATTGTTTTACAATGATTATTATTGTTAAAAATGAAAACCTTTAAATAAAAAATAAAAAAATAAAAAAATTGATAAAAAAAGATATATATATATATATAAAGACCACTAGACGGTCGAAACGTTGATTTATATGCGTTTGATTTAATGTATTTTTTTGTTTACTAAATCCAATGAGTGCTCTCAATTTGTTCCATATATATATATATATAAATAAAACATACAAGATCCAGCGCACTTGCTCATTCAGTAAACAGCAACTTCAAGTCTTACAGAATATGTAATATTTTTATTTAAAAACACCTCAACTAGGCAAAAAAATAATCAGGGATTAGTTACAGGATATGATCATACGTTGCATAAGGTTGCCACAGCATCAAGGTAACCCATTTTGGCAGGTCCTACTCCAGCAGCCTTGTCTGCTCTTATGAGATTAATCCACTTACTTATTAACTGCTTCCTCCTGGGACTCTCTGCAGGTCAAGGTTAAACAGAGCCCTTGAATGAGACACCCATGACAGGGAGGAATGCAAAAAGAAGGAGTTGGTCCTGCAGAGAGTCCAAGGAGGAAACAGGTCCCAAGAAAGTGGATTAATCTCATAAGAGCAGGCAAAAAAAAACTTGTGAACTGCAAAAAATAAACAAACAAGAAAAAATATAAACAATATATATGTATATCTCAGCCCTACGCATTTCATCTATCACAGATTTCTTAAGGGGCATCCAAGAGTCTAAATAAGAGTTCATGCCATGTCTATCTTTAAAAGTCCATTAGCTACTTCCATGGACTGCCATCAGTCAATCTGGTATGGTGCTTCGTTGTGTTCCACCTGCTCCTGATTACTTCACTATCTGCCTCAGTGCCCTCCAAGCCTCACATATTCATTACACATTTCTGATTCTGCCAGTGATGCATTTGCATTCCACATTCATTCCAGATGGTGTAATTTATTATGTGTTTATGTGTCATTCTGTGGGTATATAAAACTGCAACGCACTGTGTATTTTGACACCTTTCTATCATGGCCCTAAACAACAGGACATGTTCAGAGGTTTCGTGGAGTCCATGCCTCGATGCATCAGAGCTGTTTTGGCAGCACAAGGAGGACCTACACAATATTAGGAAGGTGGTATTAAAGTTGTGGCTGATCAGTGTATGAGATATTGTGTCCCATATTGTGTCCACTGTCCAAATTCTTTACGGACAATTTAAAGTTGCATTAATATCAGGACTTTAATTCATCCAGTCCAAAAAAAAAAAAAAAACAATTTCTTCATATATTCAGTTGAAAATTTACTGGTTTTAAGAACATTATTGTGATGTGTGAACCACATTATGAACAGCTTTAGCACACAGATGGACAATTTGGCATTTTACTGTAGATTTTTTTTACTTTTTTTTTGTAAAATCTAGGATTGATTGTTCAGTCGGTAACAGTAAGCCATGTATGTCTGGAGGCTGACAGTTGGTGTCCAAAACTCCTATTTTTCCATTGTTCTTCAAACTTGGATGAAATTCATTTGTTGAAATGCAGAGATGTCTTTTTGTGAAACATAACATTTGTCTTTTATGCTGAAAATTTACAGCAATGGTTTCCTTCATTGTGTCCTCCAAAGTCATCCCTTGTTCAATGTTTATTATAATCATTTTGATAATAATTGACATTTTTCAGTGCTAGAGGGTTTTCAGATCCTCTGTTTTTTTTATTACACTTTGGTTCTCTGTGACCTCCTGGAGCACTGTGTTTGTACTGTTGAACACTTTTTAGTTAGACAACCACTCCTGAGCAGGTTACCAACTGTTTGCATTTTTAAGTATGGTTAATTTCTATTAAATAGGAGTTAAACAGCCCAAGATCCACAATGTGATCCACACTAAAAGGTTGTAAGTCCCAGTGTGTTTTTTGTAAAAGTTAAGTTAACAACACATTCCTTTGACACTTGTCCTAGATATCTTTGTTACATTGATGGCTTACTGTTTCTTAGTTTGCTGTTTAATTATGGCCAAGGCTGGAGATGAATCGAAAGACTTTGTCCCTGTGAAGTATGCAATACCTCACGTCTGATCTGGACAGTAACAACAGGGGTTCCGAGCTTGCATCTTTTGATTATTTCATGGTTGTTTTGACTTAAGGACCCCCTACTCTGTATCTCAGCCTGAGGATATAACTCAAGAAAAGATCAAAGTATGTTATTGACAGTTCCTCTGACATCCTTTCCAAGATAGCATATACAGACAGCATTGTTCTGTTAACGCATCTTAATCATAACTGCTGGTCTCCAGATCATTTTACATTTTAGAAGCTCCCTAAACCCAAAATGGTCTTCCGTGTATGTTCCAAAGATTTCATTGATTACAATAATTATTCTCTGTCTTATGGATGTCAATGACAGAGTCTTCTCTTCCCCTCGAAGCATATCAAATTATTCTCTATATATACAATAAATGTGGCAAATTACTGCGAACCATCTGTTTGCATTTTATTCTTCTTCAATAAAAGAGATCCTGCAGTTAATAACTACCCATTATTTGCTTCCTGCTTTAAATATGCCAGTGATTAGAGCATTGGTTGCAGGCATCATGGTGCACAACAGCCATTCTAAATCATCATGTAAGAAACTAAACATGAAGAATAATACATATTTACAATCATTTCCTTATTAAAATGAATATCCTGTTTTTGTTTTTGCCATAAGCTAATATTGATGCCAAATATTTGTTGTTCTTCAAATGAAGTTTCCCATACAATGATTAGCAGGGCTCAGGTGCTCTTTGTCTATGACAAGGTGTCTAATCATACATAAAACATATACGAAAACTTTATGTGGCAACCTATAAAATGGCAACATATAATAATCATTGGGGATTATTTATCAAAGTGTTCAGTTCTAAAAAGTGGTGCAAAAATGTAAAAGGGGAGGATTCAAAAATGGAGTGTGCCTTCTGGTTCGCCCCACTTTTTAGAATTTAAATAACTTTTTAGAACAGAGCACTATCATGAATAACCCCCATTGTCTTTTAATTTAACTTTACCTCTTGCAAAACATGGTTTATTCTGTTTGACCTTATTTTGTATGACAAGGGCAACAATACTAACCTCCAGACTCCTACAAATGATTGGCTTTGTTCCATGCTGTTAAAGGAACACTATAGGGTCAGGAACACAAACATATTTCTGCCCCCTAAATATAGTAAATTCTTACTCTTGTTCAAGTCTGCAGCTGCTGGCTGACATTATCAGAAGTGTTCTTCTGAGCCAATCACAAATTACAATGCTTTCCCATAGGATTGGCTGAGACTGTCAAGGAGGCAAATCAGGGGCAAAGCCAGCACCAGTCAAACACAGCCCTGGCCAATCAGCATCTCCTCATTGAGATACGGTGAATCAATGCATCTCTATGAGGAGAGTTCAATGTCACCATGCAGAGGGTGGATACACTAAATGCACAGTATGCAGCACTTCCCCAGGAAGTACATTTAGTAGCCATCTGAGGCGTGACCACTGGAGTTATCCCTAAGTGGTAATGTAAACACTGCATTTTCTCTGAAAAGACAGTGTTTACTGCAAAACGTCTGAAGGGAGTGATTCTACTCACCAGAACAAATACAATAAGCTGTAGTTGTTCTGGTGACAATAGTGTCCCTTTAATTCATTTTTTTAAATACATATATAAAGTGGAAAGTGGAAAATTGAATTTTATGAACTCCAATGATAAGATTGACATGAATCAAGTTTTTGTTTTTTTTGTCTGTTTTTTTACAAAACCAAAATTATGAAGAAATACACAAAAAAGTTAATAAAAAAATATATGTATGTTAAGAAAATAATAAATACATGCCTTCTTTCATAGATTTAGTTAAATAGAACAATTACAGTGATGTGTCAATAAGAACTGTTTGGATTTTTAGAAATTTTCTAGAAATTTAGAAGAAAAAATACCTTTAAAAATCAGTAAATGTTGGCTTATGGGTATAAGGGATATAGTGAGTGTGTGTGATGTAGTGTATGTTTTTAGGAAATGTAGTGCATGTGTATTTGTGTAGGGGATGTAGAATGTGTTTGTAGGGAACATAATTTGTGTTTAGGGATTTTGTGTATGTATAGGGGATGTACTGTATGTGTGTATCGATTTGTTGTGTGGAAGGGTGAGAGTGGAGCAGTTTTTTATTTATTTATTCTTAACATTTAAATTAACTTTTTTGTTTTACTTCAGTTTAAGTAGCACGGAGAAAAGACATGACACGGGTTGTCAAATAGTGAGGGACTCTAGCCTGCACCTCCGTCAGGTATATATTTACATTGAACCCACTTAAATTGTACCATGCTTTGTGGAAGCATATATATTGCCATTATCAAAAATCACTTTTAGAGACCTCAGCCAGGGTGAGATTAGGGGTTTATGACGTAAGAACCTTAACCCTAAATCCACTTAATCCTACTGCCTAGGACCCAATGCTGTATATCCACGTCTGTAATGAAATTTGCCATTATCAATCTTATTCTGCAGCTCAATTTCCAATGCAGCAACATTTTCTTTGCTCAAGAGGTTGTTATATCATATTATGTAGATATTTTTAAAAAGGTCTAGATGTCGTTTTTTTTTTTTTACAAAATACAATATCCAGGTATATAATTAATATATGTAGGAATATCTTGTTGGTGCAAGGAGAAATTTGGTTGCAATTATATGAGTCAAGAAGATTTGTTTCCATTTTTGTGGCATAATTAAAAAGGTTTTTTTTTTCCCCTATATTACTATGTAACCAATCTACTATATATTTTCATTAGATTTTTTTTTTATATTGAATAATACTAATCTACTGTTTGGTATACATATATTTTTTTTGGTCTACATGTGTCTATATCTGTCATGCTCCTGTGATCTTTTACTGCCCTGTTAATAGGATGTTGTTTGGTGTTTTTTTATCTGTGTATAGCAGTTTTACCATTCATATTTTCAAATTCAATGTGGTCTACTAGTGACTGCTGTATGTGTGAGGTGTTCTCCTGTGTGGTGTGTCTCCACCTTGTCTTGGTTGTGTGTTTGTTCGTGTTTTGTGTTGGCTAGTGTCCATCTGGGGGGGTCGACCCTGTGGTGTGTGTTGGTTAACCTTAGGTTGGACTTCTCACTAGAGGTGTAGTGTGGGGTCTTCTATCCACATGGGTTCGCTTTTATTTCTTTAGCCTCCCCCCTTTACTGTCAACATCAGGAGTCCTTGTGTCTGCCGGCGCATTTATCTGATGCGGTCTTTGCTGGGTGTCTTATCTTTTGTCCGGTGGAGTCTTTGGTGTCGTATTTGTGTGACTGGCCCTGTGGTTTGAGGCGTAAATGTGTTTATGTGGTTTATGTTTATGTGTGTACTGTATGAGTTATGAGGTGGATCTCTATGTGAGAGTGTGTTAGTTATGTTTTGAGCTTGTGTGAGTCTGTGTTGGTGCATGTTGTAATTTTCTTCCATTTCTTTTTTTCGGTGCTTTTTGGCCTTGCTATACTCTCTTTTCGGGGGTTGTGAGTGTGTCTGTTTACCCTTCTTTTAATAGCTTACTCACTTACTCCCGCCCCCTAGGTCTTTGCTCTTTCAACTTGCCCATTGTCTGGGCCCTGCATAGTCTCATCCCCTGTGTGTGTCTGCTCCCATCTGGGCCTCTTCGAGTTGATGGTGATGGGAATCAGCGGGCTTGGTGTAGGGGAAATGTGAGGCACTTTCCTCAGTCTGGTCAAAGATTTGAGTGTTTGGGTGATGGGGAAGTCTTCCCCCAGATTTTTTGAGGCCTCATCCTCTTTGTGCCAGAGGAATTGGTGGAGTTGGTTTTCTGCTAGGTCTTTGCACAGTGTGATCCATCTTTTGTGAGGAGTGGCTGTGTGCAGTTCCCTGATGCACTGTACAATCGTTGCGTGATAGTATTTGTTCAGGTCCGGTAGTGCGAGTCCCCCACACGTTTTGGGGAGGCACAGTTTTTCGTGACCAATCCTGGCTCTGTCTCCCTTCCATATGTATTTAAGGATCGCTGTCCAGAGCATTTCAAAGAATATTTGTGGAATTGTGTGGAACATGTAGAGTATTCTGGGAAGGATATTCATCTTCACGACTGCTATTCGTCCCTGCCACGAGATGTGGTTGTAGTTCCATCTCTTGAGGTCCTCTAAGATGTTGGACAGGAGGGGTGCGTAGTTATGTGCGTAGAGGTCCTTCGCTTCGGGAGTGACCTGTAGTCCCAGTTATTTCATGCGATCTGTGCACAAGTTGAATGGGAATTGTTGATTCAGTTGTGTACATTCCTCCTCTGGTACCGTCACATTTAGTATCTCGCACTTGGGTATGTTTAGTTTAAGCCCCGATAAGTTTCAGTATGTCTGGAACTCTATCATTAGCTGGGGGATCGACTCCAGGGGATCATCCAAGAAGAACAGCATATCATCTGCATAGGCGGCTACTTTGTGCTCCTGTGTTTTGTGCTTGAGGCCCATTATCTATGGGTTCCTCCGTATTTTGTCTAGGAACGGTTCCAGGGTGAGTGCAAACAGGAGAGGCGAGAGTGGGCAGCCTTGCCTGGTTCCATTCTTGATGTTAAACTTGTCGGTTAGTGCCCCATTCACTCGGACTTTAATATTTGGTTGATGATAGAGCGTTTCGATCCACTTCAGCATTCTCTCTCCGATGCCGGTTCTCCGTAGCATCTCTATCATAAATCGCCAATTCACTCTATCAAATGCTTTTTCTGTGTCTGTGGATAGCAGAAGTAGTTTTTTCCTTAGATGTTTTGCTCTGTGTTGGATCACAAAGAGCCTGAGGGTGCTGTCTCTGGCCTCTCTGCCCGGGATGAAACCTGTCTGGTCCGGGTGGACCAGTCTTGGCATATATGTCTGTAATCGGGATGATAGTACCTTTGAGAAAAGTTTTACGTCTGTATTGATGAGGGATATCGGGCGGTAGTTCCCTACCTGTTCCGTGATTACGGGATCACCGTAATCGTCGCCGCCATTTCTTGTAGTATTCTACCGGAAAAAACGTCTGGGCTGGGTGCTTTTCCATTCTTTGCTGTCTTCAAAGCTAGTTTGACCTCCTCTTCAGTTACTGGTACGTCTAGCGTTTCTGCTTCTTCCAGGGTGAGGGCGTCGGGGTTGAAATTCTGCAGGTATCTCGCTGTTTCCGTTTGTTTCTGTGCGGTGCCGGTGTCTCCATTTATATCAGTGGTGTTGTATAATTTTGTGTAAAAGGACCTGAATTCGTCCGCGATTTCTTCCGGGAATTGCATCAGTCTGCCTTGTCTGGTTCGCTGGGTGTGTACCTGGGCTTTGTTCTGCGGGCCTCTTAGCATTTGGGCGAGTAGCTTCCCTCCTTTATTAGCATGCACGTAGAAGAAAGCATTTGAGCGTTGTACCTGTCTAGCGTGCTTGCGTCCTATTATCTCCGTGAGCTGTCTTCTTTTCGTGATTAGGTCCCTGTATGTCTGGTCTTGTTGAGTCCTTTTATGCCTCTGTTCCAGGTCTGCTCTCTGTTGGGTGAGGTCTCTTAGCTGTTCTCCAGCTTCCTTTTTCTTCTGCCATTCGTATTAGGTGCCCCCTCAGGACGCTTTTGTGCGCTTCCCAGATAGTCATGTCTGACAGGTCATCGGTGGTATCCTCCTCAAAATACTGACGGATATGATCAGCAATTTGCGCTCTCGTCGGTTCATCTAGAAGAAGGGAATCATTGAGTCTCCAAGCCGTCCTGGTCGGGCGGTACAAGGGTGACTCCATTTCCACTTTCACCGCATTGTGGTCTGACCAGGGTGTGGGTTGAATGTCAGCCTTCCTGAGATAGGTGAGCCCCTCCTGCTGTATGTATATGTAGTAAATTCTGGAGTATCGGCAGTGTAGGGGGGAGTAGTAGATAAATTCCCGTTCTACAGGGTGGAGCGAACGCAATGTGTCTATTAGCCTGAGGTTTCTGAGGGATTTTTGAATGTTTTTTATAGTCGAGCTTGGTATACTACTTCGTCCCATAGATGTATCTAGTGGGACATTTAGGTCTCCCCCCAATATCAGGACTCCCTCTGAGAATTTGACCAGCTTCATCAGTGTTCTGAGAGTAAAGCTGGCTTGTCCCGAGTTCGGGGTGTAGATGTTTGCTATTGTATAGGTTTTCCCGGCTATATCCCCTTTTACAAAGAGGATATACATCGACGTCCACTAGTTGATCTGTAGCCGCAAAGTGGAGGCTGGCAGCGAGCAGAATAGCTGTTCCTGTTTTCTTCATCATGGGATGATTGCTATAGAAGTTCAGTGGGTAGTGTCGATTTTTAAGAAGTGAGGTTGCTTCTGCCCTCAGGTGGGTTTCCTGTAGGAGAGCAATTGAGATATGTTGTCTCTTGAGGTCTCTCAACAGGTGAGTCTTCTTTTCTGGGGCATTAAGTCCCCTGCAGTTTTGTGTTATTATGGTCAGAGGTGCCGGGGAGTAAGCCATTTCAGACGGTTTGCTCGCCTCGGGAAAGTGCTAAGTCTTTTTCTCCCCCTTGTGGGCTGGGGGCCCGAGCGCGCTGGACCACTAGCAGCGCGGGTGGGCGAGTACGGGCGGGGGGGACCAACAGGCGTCTGTCACGATTCGGGGAACCCAACACGCTGGCACACACACACACACAGAAAAGGGGCCGTATCGGACCTTAGAGTGGCCGGGCTAAGCACACACAGAATAGTCAGGAAACAAGCCGAGTAAGGGGAACCAGAAGACAGAATAACGTGAAACAAGCCGAGGTCAAAGGCTAGGAGAAAGTCACAGAGTCAGATAAACAAGCCAGAGAGTACGTAACCAGAAGCACAAGGTAAATAGCAATACTAGCAAGCAAAGACCACAACAGGGCAGGGAGGAACAGGAAAGGTAAGTATTTAAACCATAAGGTTAATTCTGATTGGATAATTTCCAATCAGAATTAACAATCACACGTGGGAGATATCTAGACCTCCCACTGTGATTGAGACACTGTTCCTTTAACGCCGGGTCAGGTGACTGACCCCGGCGTGTACTAACTTGGGCAGTCTCCCAGCGTGCAGCGTCATGTATGCTGCCGCTGGGGGACGTGGAGGAAACGGCGGGCGGCATCCGAGGCTGGAAGGATGCCGCCCGCCGAGCCCACGAGGAGGAGGGGACCGCGGAAGGCTGGAGGGTGAGTACCGCGAGCGGAGTGCAGCCTCCCCTCACAGCCGCCCGCGGGATCCCGACATTACCCCCCCTCGAAGACCGCCCGGAGGGCGGGAAGCAGATGGCTTCAAAGGAAACCGGGCATGAAAGGAGCGAACCAAAGAGGGAGTGTGCACATCAGAGCTCGAAACCCAAGACCGCTCCTCAGGGCCGTACCCCTTCCAATCCACCAAATATTGCAGCCGACCCCTAGAAACACGAGAGTCGAGAAGGGCAGCCACCTCGTACACGTCGCCAGAGACAGCACGAGGGGAAACGGGCCGCCCGAGGGGACGAGAGAACCGGTTACACAGCAAGGGCTTCAAAAGCGAGACGTGAAACGTGTTCGGGACACGCATGGAAGGAGGCAGGTCAAGGGAGTAGGAAACGGGGTTAACCCTACGTAACACCCTGTAGGGACCAAGAAACCTGGGGGTAAATTTCATCGAGGGAACCTTGAGATGGAGGTTCCTGGAGGACAACCATACCCTATTACCCGGAACATAAGAAGGGGCGCAACCCTACGGCGATCAGCAAACTTTTTCTGAGCAGCTGCTGAACGAGACAGCGCAACATGGACCTGATCCCACGTCTTCCGCAAAGAGGCGAGGTGCTGGTCCAAGGCGGGCATTCCCTTGTCGGAGAACGCACCGGGAATTACAGAAGGTCGAAACCCATAAGCAACCTCAAAAGAACTTAAGCCAGTAGACGAATGAGACACCGTATTCCTGGCAAATTCAGCCCACGGAAGAAGGCGAGACCAGTCATCCTGGTGCGCATTAGTGAAGCAGCGT
Organism: Pelobates cultripes; assembly: GCA_933207985.1. Lineage (NCBI taxonomy): Eukaryota > Metazoa > Chordata > Amphibia > Anura > Pelobatidae > Pelobates > Pelobates cultripes. Next base: position 202,846,499 of record OW240912.1, on the reverse strand, counting down.
AAATACAATTCCACAGACTGATTAGCACGTTCGGCCGCACCATTAGATTGCGGGTGATAGGAGCAAGAGAACGACAAGGAGACCCCCATCTCAGCACAAAAGCCCCTCCAAAACCGAGAGACAAATTGAGGACCCCTGTCAGATATGATATCCTGAGGTACCCCATGCAAGCGGAACACTTCTTTGGCAAACACTTGAGCTAACTGAACTGCAGAAGGCAGTTTCTTAAGTGAAATAAAGTGCGCCATTTCAGAGAACCTATCCGTCACAGTCAGTATCACCGTCTGACCATCAGAAAGAGGCAGGTCTACAATGAAATCCATGGATAAGTGGGTCCATGGTTTCTTGGGTATAGATAGAGGCATCAGAAAACCCTGGGGTCTCACATTAAGGGACTTACACTGCGTGCAGACCCGACAAGCCTGAACAAAATCCACTACGTCTCGCTTGAGTGAAGGCCACCAGAACTGTTGAAGGAGGCCCTTGTAGGTTTTGGTAACCCCCGGATGACCATCAGTTTTGGCGGTGTGAAATAAAGTTAACAACTTTTTTCTGTCATTTGCTTCAACGTATAGTTTACCAACCGGCGTCTCAGGGGGTGCCTGGGTTTGGTATGTCTTAATACTATCAAGGAAAGGTGAAGAAACAACCAAACGGGTAGCAGCTATTATCTGAGACGCAGGTACCATAGGTTCAGGAGTCGGGTTAACAAATTCTACTGGTTCATGCTGTCGAGAGATAGCATCAGCTTTGGTATTACGGCAACCAGGTCTATAGGTAATAACATATTGGAAGCGTGAGAGAAATACAGGCAGTGCAGAAATATTAGGCAAATGAGTATTTTGACCACATCATCCTCTTTATGCATGTTGTCTTACTCCAAGCTGTATAAGCTCGAAAGCCTACTACCAATTAAGCATATTAGGGTGATGTGCATCTCTGTGTAATGGTGAAGGGGTGTGGCTTAACACATCAACACCTAGCATCAGTGTATAATTATTAGGCAAATCCCCTTTCCTTTGGCAAAATGGGTCAAAAGAAGGACTTGACAGGCTCAGAAAAGTCAAAAATAGTGAGATATCTTGCAGAGGATGCAGCACTCTTAAAATTGCAAAGCTTCTAAAGCGTGATCATCGAACAATCAAGCGTTTCATTCAAAATAGTCAACAGGGTCGCAAGAAGCGTGTGGAAAAACCAAGGCGCAAAATAACTGCCCATGAACTGAGAAAAGTCAAGCGTGCAGCTGCCACGATGCCACTTGCCACCAGTTTGCCCATATTTCAGAGCTGCAACATCACTGGAGTGTCCAAAAGCACGAGGTGTGCAATACTCAGAGACATGGCCAAGGTAAGAAAGGCTGAAAGACGACCACCACTGAACAAGACACACAAGCTGAAACGTCAAGACTGGGCCAAGAAATATCTCAAGACTGATTTTTCTAAGATTTTATGGACTGATGAAATGAGAGTGAGTCTTGATGGGCCTGTGGCTGGATTGGTAAAGGGCAGAGAGCTCCAGTCCGACTCAGACGCCAGCAAGGTGGAGGTGGAGTACTGGTTTGGGCTGGTATCATCAAAGATGAGCTTGTGGGGCCTTTTCGGGTTGAGGATGGAGTCAAGCTCAACTCCCAGTCCTACTGCCAGTTCCTGGAAGACACCTTCTTCAAGCAGTGGTACAGGAAGAAGTCTGCATCCTTCAAGAAACATGATTTTCATGCAGGACAATGCTCCATCACACGCGTCCAAGTACTCCACAGCGTGGCTGGCAAGAAAGGGTATAAAAGAAGAAAATCTAATGACATGGCCTCCTTGTTCACCTGATCTGAACCCCATTGAGAACCTGTGGTCCATCATCAAATGTGAGATTTACAAGGAGGGAAAACAGTACACCTCTCTGAACAGTGTCTGGGAGGCTGTGGTTGCTGCTGCACGCAATGTTGATGGTGAACAGATCAAAACACTGACAGAATCCATGGATGGCAGGCTTTTGAGTGTCCTTGCAAAGAAAGGTGGCTATATTGGTCACTGATTTGTTTTTGTTTTGTTTTTGAATGTCAGAAATGTATATTTGTGAATGTTGAGATGTTATATTGGTTTTACTGGTAATAATAAATAATTGAAATGGGTATATATTTGTTTTTTGTTAAGTTGCCTAATAATTATGCACAGTAATAGTCACCTGCACACACAGATATCCCCCTAACATAGCTAAAACTAAAAACAAACTAAAAACTACTTCCAAAAATATTCAGCTTTGATATTAATGAGTTTTTGGGGTTCATTGAGAACATGGTTGTTGTTCAATAATAAAATTAATCCTCAAAAATACAACTTGCCTAATAATTCTGCACTCCCTGTAGAGACCATCTAGCCTGCCGGGCAGATAACCTTCTAGCATCAGCTATATAGGAGAGGTTCTTATGATCTGTTATAACCATAATTTTGTGTCTAGAACCCTCTAATAAGTACCTCCATTCCTTAAAAGCTAACACAATAGCTAATAGCTCCCTGTTCCCAATATCGTAATTCTTCTCTGAATCAGACAACCTTTTAGAAAAATAACAACAGGGATGGAGGGGTTTGTCATACGACAACCTCTGTGACAGTACGGCTCCCACACCTGACTCTGAAGCATCTACTTCCATAACAAAGGGAAGAGAAGGATCAGGGTGGTGCAGCACTGGAGCAGCGGCAAATGCCTTCTTGAGGGTTTCGAAGGCCTTAAGGGCTTCAGGAGTCTAAACTCTAGGGTGTAGACCTTTTTTTGTCAGCTTCGTTATAGGAGAGATGAGTGGTGAAAAGTTTTTTATAAATTTCCTATAATAGTTGGCAAATCCTATAAAACGCTGGATAGCCTTCAGTCCTTGGGGAAGTGGCCAGGACAGTATAGCTTCCAATTTAGCAGGATCCATACTGAAACCCTGGAGAGATGAGTGGTGAAAAGTTTTTTATAAATTTCCTATAATAGTTGGCAAATCCTATAAAACGCTGGATAGCCTTCAGTCCTTGGGGAAGTGGCCAGGACAGTATAGCTTCCAATTTAGCAGGATCCATACTGAAACCCTGTTCAGTAATGATATATCTTAGGAATTGCACAGAGGTCTGATCGAATAAACATTTTTCTAACTTACAGTAGAGTCCGTTCTGCAATAGCCTTTTGAGCACCATCCTAACATGGTTATGGTGTGACTTCAAATCAGGAGAATACACAAGTATGTCGTCAAGGTACACCACAGCACAGACATGCAATAGATCCCTAAGGACATCATTTATGAGGTCCTGAAACACGGCAGGAGCATTACACAGTCCAAAAGGCATGACCAGATATTCGTAATGCCCACTGCGTGTGTTGAACGCTGTCTTCCACTCGTCATTCTCCTTTATACGGACAAGGTTATAAGAGGTCTAATTTGGTGAAGAATTTAGAACCTTTAACACGATCAAACAACTCAGTGATGAGGGGGATAGGGTAGGCGTTTTTAACCGTTATATTGTTCAGACCCCTGTAGTCTATACATGGCCTCAAATCGCCCTCCTTCTTTGCCACAAAGAAGAAACCAGCACCAGCAGGAGAGGAGGACCTTCTAATAAAACCTTTACTTAGGGATTCCCGTATGTACTCCTCCATGTTCTGGTTTTCTTTTTCAGAAAGAGGGTAGACTTTTCCCCTAGGAGGCATAGTACCCGGTAAGAGGTTTATGGCACAATCATACTCACGATGTGGAGGTAGCTTATCTGCCTCCCTCTTTTCAAAAACCAAGGCAAGGTCTGCATAAACAGAAGGGACAGAAACCGAGAGTGGTTTAGCCGTGGGCACGTTAAGTAAACAAACAGGACGTACATGAGCCATACAGTCTCGTTGACAAGATTCCCCCCAGGAGAGTATATCTAAACAACCCCAATCAAGAACAGGGTTGTGTTTAACTAACCAGGGAAAACCCAGAACGATGGAGGCTGTAGGGGAGTCAATTATTTGGAAGGTTAACTTCTCCTTGTGCAAAACACCCACAGACATAACTATTTCCTGGGTTTCATGGGTCACCAGATGTTTCTCCAGTGGTCTACCATCTATGGCCTCAACGGCCAAGGGTGTATCCTTTCGGATCAAATTCAGGGCTGCGGTTTTGGCAAAGGTCTCATCCATAAGGTTGTCTGCCGCACCCGAATCGATTAGGGCTTTGGTTGTTACTGTTGTTTTTTTTTAACCAAAAGAGAAACCGTAATAAACGGTCTGGAGATGGACACATGAGGGGACAAAGTCATAACACCCGAGGCCGACCCCTCTCTAGGCCTTAGGTGCTGCAGTTTCCCTGTACTTTAGGTCAGGCTTTACAGTGGTGCCCCCTCTTCCCACAATAAAAGCATAACCCCTCCCTTCTACGGTACACTCTTTCGGCCTCAGTTAACCCCGTAGCACCCAACTGCATGGGTTCAGGGGATGGTTGCCTAGGAGCGGGTAACGCTAGCAGTGCAGTACTGGGTAGAGCAGGTAACACCCGTGTATCCAACCGTCTTTGACTACACCTCTCTCTAATACGGTTATCGATAAGAATCACATAGTCTATAACATCATCTAGAAGAGCAGGCAATTCCCTGGATGCTATTTCATCCAGTATATAAGCGGCCAAACCCTCCTGAAAGGCTGTTACGAGGGCGTCATTATTCCAAACCACTTCAGCTGCTAGAGTGCGGAATTCGATAGTGTAATCTGCTACAGATCTGTTACCCTGTCGGACCCTAAGCAGAGCCTTGCCAGCAGAAGCAACCCTACCGGGTTGATCAAACGTGCGTCTGAAAGCTGTCAGAAAATCTGCAAAGGACATAGGAGACGTATTTTCCCAAATGGGGTTGGCCCATGCTAAAGCTCTCCCGGACAAGTGGTTTATCAAAAAGGCAATTTTAGATCTGTCAGTGGGATAGGAACGTGGATTCATCACCAAATGGATGTCGATTTGGTTGAGGAAACCACGACACAATGCTGGGTCACCGCTGTAGCGCTGTGGCGGCGTCATGTGAACTACATGAGCGGGAACGGGTACTGGAGTGGGAATGGGTTCGGGCACAGCAGCAGCAGCCTCCTGAACGGCAGGTTGCAAGTGTGCAGTACGAGCCAGTATGGTTTGCAAAGCTTGAGCAAACTGATCCATACGGTGGTCCAAGCCATTCATTCTAGCCTCTTGATTAACTAGGAGCTGTGGTATGTCAGCAGGTTCCATTATGGCCCTGTTGTAATGTCACGATTCGGGGAACCCAACACGCTGGCACACACACACACACACACACAGAAAAGGGGCCGTACCGGACCTTAGAGTGGCCAGGCTAAGCACACACAGAATAGTCAGGAAACAAGCCGAGTAAGGGGAACCAGAAGACAGAATAACGTGAAACGAGCCGAGGTCAAAGGGTAGGAGAAAGTCACAGAGTCAGATAAACAAGCCAGAGAGTACGTAACCAGAAGCACAAGGTAAATAGCAATACTAGCAAGCAAAGACCACAACAGGGCAGGGAGGAACAGGAAAGGTAAGTATTTAAACCATAAGGTTAATTCTGATTGGATAATTTCCAATCAGAATTAACAATCACACGTGGGAGATATCTAGACCTCCCACTGTGATTGAGACACTGTGCCTTTAACGCCGGGTCAGGTGACTGACCCCGGCGTGTACTAACTTGGGCGGTCTCCCAGCGTGCAGCGTCATGTATGCTGCCGCTGGGGGACGTGGAGGAAACGGCGGGCGGCATCCGAGGCTGGAAGGAAGCCGCCCGCCGAGCCCACGAGGAGGAGGGGACCGCGGACGGCTGGAGGGTGAGTACCGCGAGCGGAGTGCAGCCTCCCCTCGCAGCCGCCCGCGGGATCCCGACAGCGTGGGTGCGTTATGTGTGTTGGATCTCAGTAACTGTTTGGGGACCCAGAGGGGAACAGAGTAATGTGGTGTGTTATCTTTTTCGCGGGTGGGGTTATGTGCCTTGTTTTTTGTTGTCGTGGTGTGTGTTGGTGAGGGTGGGTGTGTGCCCCCTCATAGAAACATAGAAACATAGAAACATAGAATGTGACGGCAGATAAGAACCATTCGGCCCATCTAGTCTGCCCAATTTTCTAAATACTTTCATTAGTCCCTAGCCTTATCTTATAGTTAGGATAGCCTTATGCCTATCCCACGCATGCTTAAACTCCTTTACTGTGTTAACCTCTACCACTTCAGCTGGAAGGCTATTCCATGCATCCACTACCCTCTCAGTAAAGTAATACTTCCTGATATTATTTTTAAACCTTTGTCCCTCTAATTTAAGACTATGTCCTCTTGTTGTGGTAGTTTTTCTTCTTTTAAATATAGTCTCCTCCTTTACTGTGTTGATTCCCTTTATATATTTAAATGTTTCTATCATATCCCCCCTGTCTCGTCTTTCCTCCAAGCTATACATGTTAAGATCCTTTAACCTTTCCTGGTAAGTTTTATCCCGCAATCCATGAACCAGTTTAGTAGCCCTTCTCTGAACCCTCTCTAAGGTATCAATATCCTTCTGAAGATACGGTCTCCAGTACTGTGTACAATACTCCAAGTGAGGTCTCACCAGTGTTCTGTACAATGGCATGAGCACTTCCCTCTTTCTACTGCTAATACCTCTCCCTATACAACCAAGCATTCTGCTAGCATTTCCTGCTGCTCTATTACATTGTCTGCCTACCTTTAAGTCATCAGAAATAATCACCCCTAAATCCCTTTCCTCATATGTTGAGGTTAGAACTCTATCAAATATTCTGTACTCTGCCCTTGGGTTTTTACGTCCAAGATGCATTATCTTGCACTTATCCACATTAAATGTCAGTTGCCACAATTCTGACCATTTTTCTAGTTTACCTAAATCATTTGTCATTTGGCTTATCCCTCCTGGAACATCAACCCTGTTACATATCTTAGTATCATCAGCAAAAAGACATACCTTACCATCAAGACCTTCTGCAATATCACTAATAAAAATATTAAAGAGAATGGGTCCAAGTACAGATCCCTGAGGTACCCCACTGGTGACAAGTCCAAGCTTCGAATATATTCCATTAACTACAACCCTCTGTTGCCTGTCACTCAGCCACTGCCTTACCCATTCAACAATATTGGAATCCAAACTTAAAGATTGCAGTTTATTGATAAGCCTTCTATGTTCAACAGTGTCAAAAGCCTTACTGAAATCTAGGTAAGCAATGTCTACTGCACCACCCTGATGTATAATTTTAGTTACCCAATCAAAAAAATCAATAAGATTAGTTTGGCATGATCTCCCTGAAGTAAACCCATGTTGTCTCTGATCTTGAAATCCATGTGTTTTTAGATGTTCATCAATCCTATCCTTTAGCATGGTTTCCATCACTTTCCCCACTACCCTCAGTTGGTGTGTGGTCGTGTCTCTCCCTAGTTCAGGTAGAGTCCCGTGTAACTGGGTGGATGTCCAAGGCCGTACCACTACACGGTAATTACCGGAGCGGCTGCAGCCGTAGTTCCCTCAGTAGTCTTGGTATACCTGGGTCTAGTTCAGGTCGTGGCCCTCGCCTAGCAGGATTGGTGATGTGAGTGTCTCTCGTGGTGTTCAACTAGGCTCCTTGTCCGCTGGGTGTGTACCTATAGTTGTGCACTCTGCGGTCGGGGTTATGTGCTAACGTATGCTCTCCGTCTGGGGTCTGTTACATTGGTCTCTTATTTCGTGTCGGTGCGGTCACCCTCTCTCGCCAGCCGGGGACACCTCGTCTTGCGCCTCTCATTGTCTTCTACATGTAGGTGCTGAGTACAGATGTTGGGGTCAGTTAGTGCCTTTACTTTCCCTTTTGAAGTCTTGTCTTCTGCGGGGTTTGTGCCAGTCTGTTTGTGGGGTGGGTATCTTTCGGGTCACCAGTGTGGGGGTAGTCTTAGTTATGAGTGTAACTGTCTGTCGATCGTGTAACCCTTGCTGTTCAGTGTGGGGTTTTGTGCTTGTTAGTCCTGGTGTGGACTTGTGCGGTCTATGTTTCGTGAAGCATATTGTGCATATACAGTTCAACACATTTTTTTTCTCCCCCTTTACCCTTTTTCCCTCCCCCTCCCATTTCTCCCTCCTTGTTTCTATAGCCTTCTCCTTTCTAACGCTCACTTTGAATGTCTTCTACCTTTTATTCCTCCCCCGTCTCATTTCTCCCGCCCAATTTTGCTGTATCCCCCCTCCATGGCCTGCCGATGCGTCCAGTTCTCCTGCCTGCATCCGGCTTCCGGCAGTCCAGCTAGGCGGGTGGCAATGGTTAATGCCCTCCCACCTGAGATATTATAGCTCCGGGCTATGTGGTTCTTCTCCTCCACAGAGGTCTGCATTGTCCCCCTTCTCCCTTAACCCCCTTCTCCCTTAACCCCCCTCCCCAATAGCTGTTCAGCGTGTCTTGGCTATCATTCCCCAAGGGCGGTGATGCCGGTCTCTCAGCATTTGGTCTGTGCTGTGTCCCGCCCGGTCGGTGATGTGTTGGCCAAGTTTGCAGTCAGAGGTGGGCTGATCGTGTCTATCGCATGTCGGCCACCTCCGTGTGCGGCAGGCCTAGTCTCCTCAGGAATACCGGTACCTCATCTGGCCATCTCACGGGTACCCATTCATTCTCACATCGGGCTAGCAGACTAAAGGGGAAGCCCCATTCATATGGTATATTTTGGCTTCTCAAGAGTTGGGTTATGGCCTTAGAGCCCTGCGAGCCTCTAGTGTGAGGTGTGACAAGTCCTGGTATAGGGCTACCTCAGCTTCCTGGAATGGCCAGCTTGGATCGGGCTTTGGACATAATAAGTTCTTTCACTTTAAATTCGGTTAGGCAACATATAATGTCTCTGGGTGAGTTGTCAATGGTTCTCGGTCGTGTTGCCCTGTGGGCTCTGTCAAATCTGATATTGGGTGGCGCATCTGGGCCCAGTATTTCTCTGAACAATGCGGTAAGTGTGGCCTCCACATTTTCCTCGTTATGTGGCTCAGGGAGGTTGCGCACTCTGATATTAGATCTGCGTCCTCTATTATCCACATCCTCTGCCTGCCTTCTGAGGTGTAGGAGGATGGTACCTTGTTGGTTGATAGCCAGGTTATTAGCTTCTATGCGTCCAGTCATCGTTTGTGCCTGGATGCGGGTGCCTTGCGCTGCTATATCACTCCCAAGCATGGCGACTTCCGCTCGGATCGCCTCATAGAGCGCGTCGGACGTATTTTTCAGGTCGGCTTTCGTGACCATAGTGCTAGTTAGGGCTCTAATATCTGCCCTGATGTCCGATAGGGACAGTGCTTGTGACTCCGTCTCCGGCGATGTGGTCGGTCCGTTGGCCATCTTTGGGCACTGCGTGTCACTTGGCGGCTTTCTCTGCGTTTGGAGGTATCCGTCTAGGAAGCCGCTTTGCGGGGTGTTCTGTTGCCTCCTGGGTGTTTGGTGGGTTTCCAGGCGTCTAGTGCGCCCCATTAGGACAGCGTTTGCTGCAGTTAGTGCGCCTTTTTTCGCTACGCGGGTCGGAGCTCCGGAGTTAAGCAGCCGTCGCCATCAGTGTTCAGGCCACGCCCCCCACTGCTGTATATTTTGCCTCTGCGCTTTGCAACACTGTATAACCCACACTATGAAGTAAAAGGAGAATCCTTGAGTAAATGAAATGTGCTTAGTGTATTTTCTGCTCCATTGCTGCAGGTCATACCAAGGCATTGGGTTGATAGATGAACACATCCAATGTTAGACAATGGAGACGGTTTAAGAAATTAACCCAAGTGATGATGTCATGTTCAAAACACTACAGATCAAATACAGCTCATCATATATCAACTTACAAAACTCAAAGTATCTGCAGGTCATTCTTATCCTGGTTTAGGTGTTTAAGATACAATAATCAGGATAATACTTATCAAGACGAGTGTCAATAGAAAGAGTAAAAAAGATAACTACAAGGAAAGAAATTATCTAAAATTATTTTTAAAAAAGGAAAGAAATTATCTAAAAATAACAATATAACAAAAAGTTAACACTGCGTTCAAGATGAAATTTACTAAAAAAAAAAAGTTGGATAGGTAATCATTCTGAGATTATATTCTCTCAACAGAAATGATTTGAAGGACCTCATCCTTCCAGTCAAGCAAGGTGGTTAAAGAATGATAGTAGTAGATTAGTTTGGTGACTTATGAGTGGGTTGCTTCATAATTACTTTCTGCAGTGTAATAAAAAAGTCATAGGAGATTTCCACAATCTGGCTGTAAAACTGCCACACACACCACCACATTATCTCTCCTAAGGAGCCCCACCCCTTTATTATATTTCCATCCTTTGAGTTAGGCACAGTGTACCGGAGGAGGGAGAGGGAGGCTTTGCTTTCCTATGTGTTGGGCATCCCATTCATGTACACCACTTGCTCTCGGAGGGAACACTAAATTCCATGGAGATGTTGGCACAAGATCATGCACTGGTACTCTTAGAATGTTTTTGCTTTTATCAGCTGAGTCTTTTATTTCGTACTGCCCCTTGAAAACAACTTATGGGATGAGCTCTTACTATTTTTGAGATCTAATTTGTTAATGTCTCATTGACTTTCTGTTCTGTACCAGCTAGTCTTGTTAGGAGACCAGCCTTCAATACCAAGATTCAAGGGCCTCTGGGACAGAGCTCTCTGGACTGAACTCACCAATAAGCAATGGTAGCAAATTATGACTTTAACTCACCAAAGCACTATGGTTCCAGGAAATAAATTATAAATTCTAACTTGCAGAGCATATGATCACTTTGGCTCCCAGGGCATGGGCATGAGATCTTGTCCTGTGATCTCTGCCTATTGGAAGCAGACTTTTTATTTCATTAAACTGATCAATGAGTAACCACCGCAACTGCATTACTCAACCATGCCACTCTGCCCTATAAAAAGTCACTTACTAAGCACTACTTGATAGCGGGTAGGAGTTTAATTTCGCTCTTCTAGCAGCAGCGGCCCATGCCAAGGATTACCTGCTGCCTTGGGAAAACTGAAGAAATCCGTTATATGAAGTCTCTCAGCTGAAATCTTTATTACTCAGGCTTGACAACACATCTGACCCAGTTCGATGCACTTGGCATTGGGTTGATCTGCAGTTGAGTACTTGAGTTACTAAAGGGGACTGGGATTAGTCTAAGAGGACGGTGGAGGGTGATGGTTTTTCTCTTTCCTTTTCTCCTTGGTTTCTTCTTTTTCCCTACCTGTCAGATGATGCTGAGCCTATGAAAGTCAGGATGTTCTTCACTTAATTCTTTGCTAAATGCCTATTTGAGGATTTTGCAAAACGTGCGTGAGTAAATTGCTTTGGGTATATGGGGATTCAATGGACTATGTTTTTTGTGAATTGTTTGGGACACTCTAAACTTACTTATGACATACCCCTTTTTGCATATTTTTTGAGTTTTTTTTCTGACATGTATCATGAAAACCTCTCTTTTCATTAAAATAAAGATTTGCAAAAAAATTTCAGTTATCAGGTCATAAGCAAACACGTGTCGCAGGTCATGCAACAAGGCAGTGATTCCAAAACTATTCCAAAGGAATGCTATAAATTCATGGCTGCAGAAGAAGTATGTTTTTGACCACATTGGACACATTGGACACATTTTCATATTATGGCAGGAACTAGATCTGGCTGAGGTATGGGAGCCCACACAAAATGTCACCAAGTGAAAGCAAAACTGATTCTTGAGGTCACAGGTGCTCAAATGGGTGCCGCCAGGCCCCATATCTAGAGTTTTACATACATGAATTGTGTGCAAAAAACCTAGACTTTTCAGAAGCAAGTATTTAATATGTAATTAGCCTGTTTTTAGTTATTTTATATGAAGTTCTCTAACCAAGTCTCCTATGCACCATTCGCTTCCTTTACAGTCTTTCAGCAAGCTTGTCAGAATTATCTAATCGATGCTTGCTAAACACCTGACTGATTCTTTTTTAATTACTCTAATAAAAATTATTTAGAGACAAGGCCAAAGCATCTATTACATCCATCATAAGATTATCTATTATCTAAAAATTAACATAAATAACAACACTTCATAAATACATCTTCTATTGTAATATTTTAACAGTAACATTTGCCAATACCATTCGAGTATTTCTACCATAGTAGGGTCATGGGACTCTCTTAAAGCTGCACTGTCTGGTAATTGATTTCCCAGTGACCACTGAAAGGAAAATCTGTTCTTAAAGGCTATGTCTCATTATTGGATCATTGGTTATAACCACTTGTCATTGTCACATGCCTAGAGCTTCTATACAAGAAGTCAACATTTAAGGAACACTGTAGGCACTACAACCAATACAATTTATTCTCATGTAATTGGTTATAGTGCTTGTAACCCCTGGCACTATACAACACGTAGTTTAACACTACATGTGGGTTCCTGGCTTCCCATAGCCCCATCCCCATTGGAGGTGTGGTTAATGTAGAGATTATATACTTCCTTCTTGCCATACCTATTTATACAAGCTATTGGTGCTGTGATACATGGAAAAGTGAATGGTTTATTTACTTAAATGGTGGTCTTATGTCTCTTGTGTAACAAAAATCATAATAAAAAAAAATATAAGAAATATTTGTTTTTCTTTCACATACGAAGTTGTCAGGATAAAAAAACAAAGCACCTAGCCATTAAATTGTATTGGAACATGCTTACATTTGGCTGAGATAGATAGAATACTTATATTGTTTCAGTCTATGCATTTCTCAGCTGAAAATGTGTCACTCATTACTAGCACTGCGTGTAGGCTAAAGATGTCTGCCAGCGTATCACAGATTTCCAGGGACATATCCTGTCCTGTATCGTCTTTTTTATATTTGTCTGTACCACCAATTGTAATAGTTTCATATTTTAGCATAATATATTGTATTAGAGCAGGGCTAGTGTAAGTCATTAAACTAAGCTGGTTTCTGCATGCACAGTAATCCATCATTTGCAATGTGTTTAAACACTTTCAGTGCCAAAAGTGTGCCACAAACAATGATCTGCAATGTTCTGGTACTCAAAGAGTTAAACTAATAAAATAAGGTTGTTGTTTTTTTTTTTTTTTGAGCACTCAATCTTACAATCACTGTGAATCATTAGTAGTTTGATTTTCAGCACTTTCCATTTACATATTTGCACAGTAAATTATAGCATTTATTATATAATATACTTGAATTATGGTCACATAATTCTGTTCATAAGAAATATCATTAAAATCTTTATATCTTTGAATGAACACTACAAGCACAATAACCACTTCAGCTCACTTAGCGTATATAGTACCAGGAGTGCACTGTCCGTTCCTTTCTCCCCTCCCGAATGTAAGTATTCAAACCTCTTTTGAATGGTTTGCCCACTTGTCTGGGGTCCATAGAGTGCTGCTGCAGGGCTGGCACTGCACCAAGACTCCCTCAATGCTGCGGCCCTCTCTGCCTTCCACAACATTGACATCTCTAGGATGGACGTTCAATGCAATACTCCTCTTACTGGTCCTTTAAAGTAAAACTGCAGTGAAAATTAGATCATCAGCCAATGAGCTTTGCCATGCAGTGCTAGGAACTGCTAGCTCTTATGCGCTAGTAGTGGCAGCTGTTAGTGGTGCCTGGCAAACTACAGGTAACAAGTCAAACCATTCAAAAACCATTCCAGGACCGTAACCGCTAAAGTGAGATGTAGTAGTTATGGTGCTGGTGTGTTCCTTTAATACCTGTATTGTAATTCCGTATGTCAAACCATATAAATAATTTTTCCATGATTCCCATTGTAGTCCTTTTTGTGTGAACAATAGCCTGTTGAATGTAACCATTTGTGACAATATTTAGATGAAGTCTAGATTATGTGGACAAAGTGGCTTCAACTAAAAGAGACCATTAATAATTCATGAGTAATTTCACCTGACAACCACACATACAAAGGTTCTTTGGTAACATTATTTAGTTAACAACTCTTTGCAGTTCAGCTTCAGGGTGGTTTAATAAATACTACACATAACACACCACTCACAATGTCACTCAGAGTCTGTAAAAATATTTACAATGAAATCTGAACATTATTGATGCCAGTGACAGATGCCTTCTCTTCAAATGTAACATTAACATTATTTACTGTACTATATTATTCTTCACATCCAAATATAATGCATTTACCATTGTTTGCTTAGTACTGGAAAATAGAAGACAGCCATAAAGCATGTTACATAATAGTATATTGAGATTTTAATAAACCACTTAGTTCAATATAAACTAGCAATTTCAGAAAATTAAATAAATAAGGAAAGTCTTTGTATGGCTTACATCCTACTACGGAAGTGCTTACCTTTCATTCTACTCCATATTTCAGGCCCACAATCGACCTCTTCCTCATCAAGAAAAATGCATTTTAAAGCATTACAACATTTTCGTGGAACTCCATCAACAAGGGATACATTTTTCAAACAAATGATAATGATGATATCTCACACTCAAAACCTTTCATTCATGCTCAGTGTATTAAATATATTTTTTTGCAGGGCGTGGCCTGGATGCTGAAGCGGATGGTCGCACTGCACTAGCATTCCGCTCCGAAACTAGCCAAACACCACAGAATTCCCCTTCCACCCGCCTCACCATTATGGCACAGAAAAAGGGTAAGAAAAACCCTGAGCGGGGGGAAAAAATTGGCTTTTTTACTGCGCGATCGGCGCGAAACAAACCCCCCGGCCCACACGCGGCAGACCAAGATGGCGACGGAGACGATACTCTCCCCCTGCAAATCTTGCCTGACCCAGGGAATATCCCGGTCACCCAAGATATCCTGAAGGCTTGCCTAGAGGAAATGTCCGACAAGCTGCTGAAAAATATGCAGTCCTCAGTATCTGCGCTCAGCAAGGACATCCAGGAGCTCGGCGAAAGAAAGGCCCAAGTGGAGCACCGCATGGGTGAATACGCAGAGGCCCATAACGATCTGGCAGACCACGTGCAAGCTCTGGAGAAGCAACTCACCTCAGCCCAACTCAAATCTTCGACCTTGAAGATCGTTCACGTCAGCAAAACCTGATAGTATGTGGCATCCCGGAAACGGTAACGCAGGCAGATATACCTGAATTCTTGACCAGGCTTTTCAAATGTCTACTACCCAATATACCGACAGATATGCTACTTCTGTAGCTCACCGGGAAGCTAAGCCGAAGTTCTTACTGGTTGAGGCCGCGCAAGACAATCTGACCCACCTCCACTACTACCACGTAAAAGAGGCCATAATGAAGGCAGCGAGAAACCGCGCAGACCTCCCACCACAATACAACCACCTACAGATATACGCGGACCTCTCGTTACCTTACAACGGAGAAGGGAGTTTAAGGAGGTTACAGATGCCCTTTGGGAGCATAAGATTCTCTACAGGTGGAGACACCCTGTACGCCTAAATATCCAGTGCAATGGAGTCTTCACCTACGCAACGTTCCTGGAGGAAGGGATGACGGCCCTCAAGACGTGGGGCCTACCTGTCCACAAACAGCCTGGAAAAACCGCCTCACCACAGCGAGTAGAGCACGACTGGAAGAAGGTGAAAAAGTAGTCTGCACACCAACTTCTCATATCTACTCATATTACTATATACACAGTGAAAGGAGGAGCAGGAGAGCGAAGGACCTAGACACCTACACTCACAACACGCACCTCCAGGACCTTTGCTCCTTTATCACTGACAAATCTCTGAAGCCGGTACGGACGCAACTACATCATGAGAAGATGCGCTCCGCCTCGGGTTCCAGCCTGGCGCAGTGCCCACAGTTCCAGAGAACCGTAACTGCAAGCATACACCACACCACTGCTTTACACTTCACAAATGTTTAACATCAATAGGCCTTACAGAGACATGCAGGGAGAACGTCCAACCAGCACTATCAGCAATACCACAAGCATTTCACCACGGCCCTCCCTTCTTGAAAGTACTTAGTCACAATTTTAGGGACCTGAATACCCCTGTTAAACGCCACCTCCTGTACCTTGACCTCCAAAAGTCCTCACCTGATGTTGTGTGCCTCCAAGAGACACATCTAACCAAACCGCCCAACCTCAAACCCCTCACTTACCCACACCAATATCACGCCACTGCAAAATCTAAAACAAAAGGGGTATCCATACTGATAAGAAACCGAGTAGCATTTACAGAACATGACCTTGTCATAGACGCAGTGGGCCGCTACATCATACTAATATGCACCATCAATGACATCACCTCCACAATAGCGAACATATACGTGCCAAACTCAGAACAGCGTAACTTCCTACACAGGACCCTGGCTAAACTGACGCCAGTCCGGAGGGGAATGCTGATACTATGTGGGGACTTTAACCACATTCTCGACCCTAGTTTAGACTTATCAAAAGGGCCAAATGGGCAGGGCCCACCACAAGCCAGGAGAACTTGCAAAACATACCAGAAACTGTTAGATGAACATAACCTTTATGACACACGGAGAGTCCTTCACCCCACGGAGAAGGACTTTACATACTTCTCCTCAGTCCACAACTCCTACACCCGAATTGATAGGTTTCTCATAGAGAATAAGCACCTAACGCAGGTCCTCTCTTACCCCTATAGCTACAGCGCCCATCACAATCTAACTAAAAGACAAATTTGAAAGCCACAATAGAATCCCATGGCACCTAAATGAGATGCTGCTACATGACCAAACTTTTGTCAAGCACATAGAAGACTCACTCAGACACTATTTTAGAGAAAATACAGCACCAGGTATATCCCCGGAAACCACCTGGTTAGCACACAAGCCTGTTATTTGGGGAGAATTGATAAAAAGAGCCCACATCCCATGCCCAACATACCACCTGGTATAAGCTACTGCACGACTTTAATAAACTGAACCAAACACACCCATCCACAGAGTTGAAACACCAGATCTCAGAGACGCAGAACAAGATACAGACCTTGGCGCTTACTAAGGTGGGATACGCGTTGAGAAAATTGAAAGCTACGCAGTATTCCTAAGGAAATAGAGTGAGCAAAATCCTCGCCCAAAGACTCAGGGATAGACAGGCCACGTCTAAAGTAGCATAGATAAAATCGCCAACCGGTGACAGACTAATTGCCCCAAAGGCTATCAGCGATGAGTTCGCATCATACTATGAATCCCTATACAATCTGAGAGACAACTCGCTCACGCCCACCACATCCCCCGCGACAATCAACGAATACCTGCAAGACACCCCTCTACCACTCCTCTCACCAGCACACAGAGAGACCCTCTCAGCCCCCATCACCCAACAAGAGGCTAAAACCACAGTAAAAGCACTCCCCACAGGGAAAGCCCCAGGCCCGGATGGATTTGTCAACGCATACTATAAATTATACGCCGATATTTTATCCCCAGCACTAACAACCCTGTTTAATAATGCCATCTATAAACACTCGTTGCCCACAGAGCTCCTACAGGCTCATATTACTACCCTCTCCAAGCCAAGGAAACTCCCAATCACATGTCCAAACTTCCACCCTATTTCCCTGATCAACACGGATGCCAAGCTATTTGCGAAGCTCCAAGCCAACAAACTTAAAACCATCCTCCCAGAACTTATCCATGACGACCAGGTGGGGTTCATGGGGGGCAGACAGGGTTCAGATAACACCCGCAAGGTACTGGATCTCATGCATAGCACTAGGAAAATGAGGATCGGAGGCCTATTCGTGTCCCTAGATGCGGAGAAGGCCTTCAATAGATTAAACTGATCATTCCTAAATAGGGTACTCCTCAAATTTGACTTCACCACACAATTTATCGCAGCGGTAGAGGCTCTATACAGTACACCCTCAGCACAAGTCCTCTATGCAGGATTCCCCTCACGCAAGATAAACGTCAGCAATGGCTCCAGATAGGGATGCCCTTTTCCCAGTTGCTCTATGTCCTAGCCCTGGAGCCATTGGCTTCCAAGATTAGAGCATACCCTAACATTCATGGCATACCCCTTGGAGCCAAAGACTATAAACTAAACATCTTTGCGGACAACATATTTCTCACCCTAACTCAACCGTTCATATCTAGGCCCAACATTATGCGACAAATTGAACTTTTTGGCCACCATTCATACTATAAACTGAATGTCTCCAAAACACAAGCGTTGACGGTAGGAATGGGGGGAGGAGAGAAATAGGCTAAAAGAGGCGTTCCCTCTGGACCGGATATCAGACCACATAACATATTTAGGAATCAAACTCACAAAGAAACCCTCAGGACTATTTCGAACGAACTACGCTAGGACCCTAAAAGTATTAGAAAACACACTCAAGTCATGGGAAGGGAAATTCCTCTCATGGCTAGGCCGCATAGCAGCCATTAAAATGTCACTGCTTCCAAGATTGCTGTACCTCTTCAGGACATTACAGGGGGGGAGCTAAACACAGCGGACCGAGCTAAACACAGCGGACCCTCCATGAGGATAGACTATCCCAGTCCTTCCCCTCCCCCCTCCAGCACAATCCTCTCTCCCAAGATGCGGAGAAGAATACGAAACTGCCTCTGGATCCCCTCCCACTCTACTCTTTCCCCTCTTTTCTCCTTTCTTCTATACTGAATGTTATACAAAAAATATTTGGAGCATGCGATATGCAAAAGTAAGCGATCCCAGTTTGCTTACATGCGATGCACCTCCGAAATAGTACGTCTCTAGCATAAATATTGTAAAAATGTATGTATCTCAACATGACGTCTACCGAATGTATTCACATGATCTAGATGTATACGTATGACCCAATAAAAATTGTCAAATTTAAAAAAATATATATATTTTGCAAGAAAATAGAACATTCACATAAGTTATAGTACATTTAAAAATATTTATAGGGTTATTCACTAAGATGAGAATTCAAACTGAACGCAAAGTGAATTTCAAAATTAAGGACAAAATGAACAAAATTGAAAAGGCTGTGCTTTCAGTGTGACAATACATTTGGAATCCACTTTGAATTCACTTTGAATTCTCACTGTAGTGAATAACCATGTTAGTTAACTTTAAATTAGCAAAGGCTGAATGCCCTTATTATTCATTTTCCCCATCAGCAAACATTTATTTCTCATACATTATAGTCATCAAAGCTTCTTTAAAAAGAAACAGGACATCTAAGCATAATAGTTACACTATGTACACTGTTTATCCACAACATTAAAACCACTGACAGGTGAAGTGAATAACATTGATTAAATTGTTATAATGGCACGTGCCAAGGGGTGGGATATATTAGACATCAAGTGAACAATCAGTTCTTGAATTTCATGTGTTGGAAGCAGGTAAAATGGGCATGTGAAAAGATCTGTGTTACTTTGACAAAGGCCTAATAGTAATGGCTAGATGGCTGGGTCAGAGCATCTCCAAGACAGCAAGTCTTGTGGTATGTTCCTGGCATGCAGTGGTTAGTATCTATCAAAATGAATGCATGGAAGGACAAGTGGTGAACTGGCTATAGGGTCATGGGCACCCAAGGCTCATTAATGCTCATGGGTAGTGAAGGCTAACCCGTCTAGTCCAATCACATAGAAGAGCTACTGTAGCTCAACTTTCCGAAATACTTAATGCTGGCCATGACAGAAAGGTGTCAGAATACACAGTGCCTTGCAGGCTGCTGCATATGAGTCTCCATAGCATCAGACTAATCAGAGTACCCATGATGACCCCTGTCCACCAGCTCCTTTAATGTGAACTTGAGCAATAGAACTGGACAATAGAGTAATGGAAGAAAGTTCCCTGATCTGTTGAATTACATTTCCTGTTATTTATGTGGATGGCTAGGTGCATGTGGGTTGTTTACCTGGGGAAGAGATGGAAGCAGGATACACTATGGGAAGAAGGCAGGCCGGTAAAGCTAATGTTATGCTCTGGCAATGTCCTGCTGGGAAACCTTGGGTTTTGGCATTCATGTGGATGTTACTTTGACATGTACCACCTACCTAGAGATTGTTGTAAACCACGCATACCCTTTCATGGCAATGGTGCTCCCTAATGGCAGTGGCCTCTTTCAGTAGAATAATGCACTCGGCTACACTGCAAATATTGTTCAGGAATGGTTTAAGGAACTGACAAAGAGTTTAAGGTGTTGCCATGGCCTCCAAATTCCTCATACTTAAATCCGATTGAGCATCTGTGGAATGTGCTGCAATCCAGTCCATTGATGCCCCACCTCACAACTTGCAGGACTTAAAGGATCTGCTGATAATGCCTTGGTGCCAGATACCAAAGGACACATTTAGAGGTCTTGTGGAGTTTGTCAGCAAAAGGAGGACTTACACGATATTAGGCAGGTGGTTTAAATGTTGAGGCTGACCAATCTATGTTAACATACAATGAAAAATAAGTCTAAAAGACATAGCATATACTCAGCTAACACATTGTTAGATAATTTATGATGGTCCCAATAGTAATCAACAAAAGTTGATTACTATGAAAACCTTCATGATTTATCTAAGAATAAATGTAGTTTTTGATCAAGAAATCATAGTCACGCACCTTTGTTGGTTAAATGGAAAAACTATAATTGCATGCTTTCAAGTCACTAGGGTCACTTCTTCAAGCATGATTTAACATGCAAAGCTAGAATCACACGGCATATACAGGGGAGGAAAACATAACAGAGAAAAAAACATGAAGGACTAGTTTAACTTTGAAGTAGTAAAAACAAATTACAAATGCAACTGCACTGTCAAATTATATTTGGTCGATTGCCAAGTAGTCAGCTATAAAAGAGGTCTGAACATTATAACTTTGATATGTAAGTTTTCCAAAGAAGAAGAAGCTGGCAATAGTTTCAAAGAAGCCAAATGGTTGGAATCTGAATTGTAGGTGCTCCCCTCGCCAAAACGGCAAAATTATTTAATGTGCATATGAATGAATGTACACTTACAGGCAAGATACTACTGTAAATATTAATACAATTCTAACTGTATTACAGTACCATTACCAGAACCATACTCCACATTTATTGTTCATCATAATGTTTGCATATGACAGGAGAATAATGCTTTCATATACTTCTCTAATCAAATTTATTAGTAGATTCATAAACACCATGATGTGTCAAAGGCCTACCATTATTTTTCCAATAGCCAGTTCAAAACATCTGTGAAAGTATTTGACATTCTAGAACACAGAGCCAAATGTAGATTTCAATCTTCCTTCCTCAAAATGTCATCATCAGTTTCAAAAATGGTGCAGAATGTCCATATGCATGGTTAAATACTTACAGGTTTTCAATAAGAACTGAAGTTATTCTGAAGGTAATGGTGGTTCATACAGAATATATATAGCATGTAACACGGACAAGTGGACTACAATTGACAAAGTGTGAAGTTAACAAGGAACATAGGCAATTAGTCACTGATACCGAGGGACAACGGTATTGGTAATTGGTAGTTGCAGAACAGTGTCAAAGTGTGTTTATTACACTGAGGCACAACACTCATTCCCAGGTTTCTGCCAGCTTTGGAGTATGAAATATACACTAACTGACCTTGAGTCTATTTTAATTTTTCTCCCCTCTACCTACATTGTGATTTGCTGTAGACTGTTGTTCACCAACTGGCAAAATACTGCTACCACATACTTCACGCCTTGTGGGAATATATAGCAGGCAAGTCTGATAGAAAGAATATTGATATTTGACAGCAGCAGTGTCCATCACCAAATAACAGAAGCTTAGCCAAGTGCCCAAACTGACTCCTCTCTCGACAGAGGCTTGGACAGGGGCTATGGGATTGTAGTGATTTGGATGGGGTGTGACATGGGAAGGGACAGAGGCAGAGGTCATCCTAGCATTAGGTCAACCAGATGATCACCTAAGGCCTCACATATGCTGCCATTGTGTGAATGGCATGTACTGCTGTCTCTACCTCACCCCTGCCATCGTATCTGTAAAGGATAGTGGCAACAGGTAATTAGTAAAATACATTTCAACAGTTGGTAGATAACACCATAATTTGGTGATATATAAGGATACCAAATTAGTGTAAAACAACTGAAAGATCAAGAATAAAGAAATACCCTTTTCTTATTCAAATATTGAAGATTTTTAAAATAACAATGTATACATTAATACAATAAGATATCATAATAGTAATAATAATAAAAATAATAATAATAATTAGTACAGGAAATGCCCTTTTCTTAATGCTGGTCTTTCAACTGTTTAGTTATAGACTTGGTATCCTCATGCAGAAAAAGGTTGCTGATCCCTTTGCTAAAGGTAATAGGAGAGAGACATTAGGGAGGACACAAACACAAGTGAGGTTACAAAGGGCTATACAGGTGAGATGAGAGAATGCACATACATAAATGGGAATGATGATGTGAGACGTATGGTTTGAGACAGTGGCAAAACTACCACAAATGCAGCCAGTGCGACTGCACTAAGGTTCACACGCTCAGGGGGCCCATGCACTTAGAGTAACGCAATGGGTATTGTTGTACAGGGGCTTGGTCAAGTGCATTGACCCTTTAACAGAGCAATGCCGGGAGGAAGTGAAAGCATCTAGAGATGAATCATCATTACAAACATTTCTGTGATATACATAAATCGTTTGTCCTTCAAAATAAATTTCTTCATCTAACCAACCCACCTGCTTGAGTCCTCTTGCTACCCGATACCAAGCCTCTACGGCTTTCGTCAACCCATTATCCAATAGCAAGCCCTCTTTATCAATAAGCAATTTCCTCCAAAACTCTGGCTGTAATCTACCACTGGGTGACATTTGGAAACCACAAATCTTTGCTATCTTCTTTATTTTTAACATAGCCTCTTCTCCTTCTCTCTCCTTAACAATATCACAAGCTAAATAGCCTTTTGAAGGTCTGGCATGTTCTTGTCCCATTTTTACCAAACAAGGCTTTCCCAGTAAGAGGGACAGAGAGAGAGAGAGGAAAAAGAAGTTATGTCTACAGTGCTCGACTGCCACGAGGACTTGATCCCCGTGCGTCTTCCCTAAACATAGACGAGTCACAGGATCCGCCCACCCGAGGTGGCCACGGATCTGAGCGAGCGGGCAACAAGTACAGGAGAGGTAGAGGATAAGGGAAAAGGTGAACGTGGAGAGACTAATCAGAAGACATTTACAGGAGATCAGGTATGCATTTTTTGTTTTGCTGTGCAGTTCTTTGATTGCTGTTCAGTTTATGTTATTTTATCTATGAAGTCCACTGCGTTGGATGAAACGCTTTAGATTTATTTTATACATTTTATTTATTATTTTTATCAGGCAGTTTGTTGCCTCAATAAATTTATAAATTTTTCTACAAGCGAATCTTTTATTTGCATCCTGATTCTGCTACCTGATATTCCTGGGCCTGCTGAATTACTCTGCATGGTGGAAGGCAGACCAGTATAATCCATTTATGGATTTCAAGGCATCCATTTGACTTCTACCTTGTGAGTGCAATCTATGAATTTGCGTGCCAGCGCTGTATACTGTACATCACTATGTGATTTTTTTTTCTTATATTCTTGCATCTAGCTGTATCCCCATTGTTATCCATATCCATTCAATATAGGAGAGAAGGCAGGATGGATGAAAGGGAAAAGTAAAATGTAAAAGGAGGAACTAATGAGGCAACAGATATGAGAGAAAAGGAAACCTTATTAAAAATAATGTAGGAAAGAGATATGAAATATGGAGGTGGAGATGGAGGGATAGGACACCAAACGTTAGGGATTGATTGTGCTCGTCATATAGAGAGGTAGAGTTGGGGCACATAATTAGATCGATATATCATTATAGTGATTTCCAAACATATATTAGTTTCAGCTTTATCATCCCTTTGTTAATCTGACATTACCAAAACATCTAGGCCAGCCATCTCTACATTTTACTACACAGCTCTATATGGATCTTGTTCACACATTCACTCAAATTAGAATAAAGGAATGTCTATACAACTCACGGTTGGGAGGTTTTGTGATCCTGTTACATCAGTCTTCCTAAGGCTGCTGACCTCAAACAGACAATCGAAAATTGGCTAAGAATGCTAGTGATCCATCTTGGACCTTTATTTGATTGTCTGTGTCTACACTAAATATACTGATCTGGAAACAGACTTCAGATTTTCTATTTGTTTTTTACAATCAGTTTATTGAGTTCATTTTATCTGTTTATTTTGACAGAGACAAGCAGTTTAACGCAAATAGGATTAGTTTAAAATGACTGCATTGAAAAGTAGAAACAAGCAGTGAGATTTGTATGTCTATAGCATGTACAATAATATATATAGCAGTTGATAAACCCTATCTAAGACTAATAGGATAATAATTTGGACTTTATAAGAGAATCGTGTTAATTAAGATGTGAATTAGACTACCTCCTCCTGATAGGTTACCACTTACAGGATTACTTTTTTTGAAACTTTTTTTTCTGCTAGGAAACCACTTACGCACAAAGTAGACATCAAGTAATGTATAATGTAAAAAGTACTTTTTAGTTTTAAAAAAATGTGTCTAGTGTTTTTTCAGTAAGGATAGATGCAGCAAGTTGAAGGGGCATAATTACAGTTTTTCAGTAAGTATGGGAGCAGCTGTGGGAAGTGGCACGGTTACAGATTTTCACTAAGAATAGAAGCAGCTAGGTGAAGAGCCGAATTTACACTGTTTTTAGCAAGAATAAATGCAGAAATTTGAAGAGGCACATTTACACAGTGTTTTCAGTAAGTCTGCAAGCGGCTATAGAAATCGGCTCAGTTACAGTTGTTCAGAAAGTAAAATTTCTGTAGTGCAGTTACCACAATGCTTTGCCAGTTGTGAATGTACAATTTACCCATCATTGCAGAGTTGTATTCATGAGCAGTGTTTGTGCGTCTGAATGTAAATTTTTTCTTTTTTTTATGGAGTGTCTGTAAATGTTTGTATGCACTGTTGCCATTTGAATGCATTGGTGTGCTTGTATGTTTTGTTGGCATTCAAATGCACTTTTAAATGTGTATAGTGTTGGTGTTTGAATGCAGATGTGAATTTGTGTGTAGTGTTGGTGTTTGAATGCTGGGCTGTATTGACATGTAAACATACATTGCCACACACATACTGACACAAATACACATACATAAAGAAACTGACACTGATACACATACAAACTGCCGCTTATACAAATACACACATATGCTGATTCAGATACATATACCATGACACCACACAAATACACACATACTGATATAGATACACATAAACCGTTACAGATACAGATACGGATACATACACTGATACACCATATCATGTATTTTTAATTTTAGGTGTTGGAGGATGGCTTCCCTGGAGTCCAGTGGGTATGTTGGCTTAAGCTGATGAGAGTCTGGGCTGCTGTATGTATCTTCCTCCTCTCCCCCTACCTCCCCCCCATCCATCCTCTCTGCATCCTCCCAGAAAGGGCCTCTAGTGTCCCTAAGTGTGGGGACACCCAATGGACCCTTGTAGTGGATGGGCCCCAGGGGGCACAGTTGTTCTGAGAAATTATAGGTGATTTACTAGTAATATGTACTAATGTATGCAACTAAAATGTTATTTAGAACAAGAACAATGTATCTTATTTACACAAAATGATCGCACTTATTGTAATTTAAAGAAACATTAATGTGAGCATTATTGCTGTAGAGTTCTGTTATACAGACATATCTACAATGTGGACGGGATTGAAACGAGGGACATCGGGATTGCGTATAAAGACAAAGGGATTTGAGCCCAAAATAGGAATTGTTCCTCCTAAATAGGGACACTTGGGAGGTATGAGTCTCAAGACTGGGTTTCTGCAAGTTACCTGCTAATATATTTACATATCTCTTTAAGAATCATGCGGAAGTCTTTGTTAATAATACGTATCACATATTTTCCATAAATCTTTATAGTTCAGGAAATTAAATCTAGGCTTTACACAGTTTCTTTGACAATGAGACAGAACGATCATTGCGGGTGCAAGGCTAATTGCATTGTGCAGAAAATAATTTAATTTCACCGCTCTCATTGACTTAGTGAACACTTGAAATATGCTCCCTCCAGTTACTTATATTCTGACTCTATGTTTGATGCTTAGTTAGCATGCTCCAGGCACTGTTTCATGGCCTTTCCCTTTATACAAACACTTTAATAAGGTTTAACAATTCACTGACTGCATCCATTTCTGCAAAAAACGAGCAATGAACAGCCAGAGTGGTTGCAGTGCAAGTTGTTATGGGAAATGCGTGGTTATATAATCCAGGCCCCCTGTGGGTACAAAACTACAGGGAGTGAGGTTTTCTGCAATTTTTCCACAAGCTGTCAGCAGACAGAGTTTAATTTGAGCTATTGGTGCAGATCCTAAACCCATCCCCACTGCTTTCTTCCCTGCACCCTGTTCTCCCCTGGGGCTACAGGTAGGAGCAAGGGTGCAGTGAAGCAGAATGACAACACAGTCCTGAATCATGCCAGCAGTAAAGAATCCATTAATCATTCTAGACTGATCTGTGTCTGAGAAGCAGAGCCACAGATACTCCACTAAAGAGTTTAAATAGAAAACAGTTGGAGAGAAAGAATGTGAGGAAGAGTGGATGGATGCATTAGGAGGAATAATGTAAGATCTGAGGGGGAATGATATGGTTCCCATTCAAACTGTGACATGAAATAGGGCAGGAGGTAAAGGAAAACCGTAACATTAAGAAGACATATATCTATCTTTAACTCTACGATGTTCATTATTATTGTAGATTATTGGGCACCCTGGTGCATTTGTTTGTATTTAATGCATGTGCTTGTATTTAGTGTATTATACTTTTTTCTGTAGTATGTGCATTTGCAATGCTACATCTTTTCTAGGACTTTAGCAACGCCAGGGATTCTCAGTGCCGGCTGCTGTATTCCTGCAGTGCCAGTGTTCTTATTATCAGTAAAATTCCTGTTGCTCATGACCGGTGTATCGTCGCCACATGGGCATCCAGAATCTTGGACAAACCCCCCACTTACCTACCCCAATAAAACACGCACACTAGGGTATATGGGTAAAATTGTCCACAGCTTTATTAAATATATAAATAATAACTTAAAATAGAAACTTTTGGGTCATTGTCCTATGCCCCGCCCTTATTCCCGTATCCTTCCGTTAGGTATAAAAGGCAATAACCTCACTATAAATAATATATATATTTATATATATATATATATATATATATATATATAATCTCTATATCTCTCTGTCAGATTTATTCACTAAACACCAGGTTTTGTCCATATATGGACAAAATATGATGAAAACTGACAAATTCCAACTGTAGTGGCAATTTTCCTATTTTCTAAAGCTAATTCTAGTTGGAATGCAGCCATCCTAACCCCATCTGCACTAATCAGTCAGAAGCATTGTGTCTGCTCTAAAATCAGGGCTTTTTGCAACCAATCCTACCAAATCCTATAGGATTCATAAAATGTACAAATCACCAATTTTAAACTAAATTTGAGTGGAATGCACTCATTCACATTGTTTTAGATAAGCAAACAATAATTTGAAATACTATTTGCTGGCATAAATCTAGAATAAATATGACAATAGTTGTGAGACATGATGCATGTCTGTAAAAGCTTTCTGATTGGATGGTAAACTGGCCCTGACTTAACAATATTATGTCCACTCCCCTATTGATTATTAAATAGCTCCCCCACCCCCTACCCATTGGTGGGAGTTGGGGACACAGTGGAATTTCCCACCCATTATTTTATCAGCAGTCAAATTCCACCTATGGGTAGGGGCCTGGAGGACATTAATATGTTACCCATGTTTTTATACAGCGCTCCCGTCTGCAGGATATAGGTGTGGGCAGGTGGGTGGACAGTATCCCCTTTATTGAATTTTGAGCCCTCACATGATCCTGGTGGCTGTGGGCAAAGGGGTCTATGGCAGAAGTTTCTAATGTTATTTTAGAGGCCCCATTCCCAAAGAATGGGCTAGCTAGCAAGCACTGGTCATCCAACACATAAGTTATCACTTGTGCTGCAGAGGTTTTGTTTTGCCTATTAGCTAGGCTAACTGCTAACATTGCCGGCAGGTATATAATTCTGTTTTTTAAAGTAAGCATGGATTGTAAGCATCCATGTCCAGATTTTAACAATCTGCTCTGTGTTTGTGTTTTAGCTGTGTCACAATACCTTACTTCTCATCCAGGCAGTCATGTGAGGAGCTGGCAGGGGATCGTTCTTCTTTCCATACGTTCATCAATGTGGGACACTTCGTCTCAACCTCATTTTATGATGCATTAAGATATCATTACATTAGTAATGCAATATTTTGTCATTCCAACGTATCCTTACATTGTGGCCATAGATTTAAAGTGCTCAAATTCCAGTAAGGAACTATTAGAAAACACAATAGCACCAGAGGCAACAGAGGTGTGTGTGTATGTAAGAGGGGTGCTGTGTGTGAGGGTGTTTTTATCTGCCGTCACATTCTAGGTTTCTAATTTTCTTTGTCTGTTAACTCACTGAGGGTTATTTTATATATTATTTATATGTATGTATATATATATATGTGTGTGGGAGTGTGCTGTGTGTGTGAGCGAGGGTGCTATGTGTGAGAGAGGGTGCTGTGTGTGTGAGCGAGGGTGCTGTGTTTGAGCGAGGGTGCTGTGTGTGAGTGAGGGTGCTGTGTGTGTCTGATGGTGATGTGTGCTGTGTGTGTCTGATGGTGCTGTGTGTGTCTGGGGGTGCGCTGTGTGTCTGGGGGTTCGCTGTGTGTGTTTGGGTGCACTGGGAGTGCTGTGTGTGTCTGGGGGTGCTGTGTGTGCTGTGTGTGTGAGGGGGCAGTTAGTGTGAATGTATTTTTTATTTAAATGTATTTTTTTTATTATTATTAATAATAATTAAAAAAAAAGTTATACCCTCCCCCCCCCCCGTGCTGCAGTACCTGGTGGTCCTAGTGGTGAGAGTGAACTCTAGTGTGCAGGCTAGAGTTCACTCACGCGAGATCTGAGCATTGCCTCGGTAACCGCGGCAACGCTCAGAATCCCGCGAGAGGACCCGGAGCTGGCTAGAGCTTCGCCAGTCCTCTCCTCCCTCCGTCACTCCCTCCCTCACTGTGATCTCCCCTGCCGGCCTCGGCCCCACAGCCAGCGCGGCCCACCGGGCATTCGCCCAGTATGCCCGATGGCCAGTCCGGACCTGTCTGGCGTAGTTTTGTTAAAGGAGTTGGGGGAGATATGTTCTGTTAATATATGTGACAATGACCCTAAAATATTTTAATTTTATTTATTAATAAAGCTGTGATAGTTTTCCCAAATAAAGCTGTCCAAGTTTTTGTGGGGGGTCTTGGTTTATCACGCATATGCCGGAAAGGCGACTATACATATGTCACAAACTGTAGATTTGCCATATATGTTAACCAATGCTCCTAACTGGTACCCATATTTAAAAGGTTTCACTTTAAAAAAAAGCTTTGGTAAAAAGTAATTGCATGTTTTTGCAGAAGCACAAGCGTAGCATTGGAACTAACCATACTTTCATATTTTACAGAGAATATGAAGTGACAGGTGCACAGCTTACATTGAAATATATGCACAACTATATATTATTAAAATACATACACATAATTTTATACACATACACATAGCAAAACATAAATAAGGAACATTTAGAGTTTGTTTGCCCTTTTAATGTGTAGAGTCTCTTATCTCTTCAATTATCAGATTTACAGTTGTGCTTGAATGCCCCATCTGGCGATGAATATGTTAATCAGTAGAAAAATTATTTGCATAGATGAGTCTCGTTAATCTGAGGCAATGCTTTAATCATGACAATCTACTTAAAGTTCATTAACAGTGACCTGTTAGTGTGAGCATTTACACTTTGAATAATAATTTTCACCTTGTTCAAAGGGATCAAACTTTTGGTTTAGAGTGTTAGCTCCTTGGGGCTTACAGTCTCTCACTTGTATTCATCCAGAAACACCGAGAATTTCACCCAGTCTCTGCTGCAGTTTATTCTAGTGCAAATGATTTTACAGGTGGTACATCAACTGTCTGTCTACCTCTATCCTGTCTGTATATTTGATCTAACTTAAATCCTGTCTATTTCTGTCTTTCTATTTGTTATGTAATGGTCTACACTGTCTATCTAATGTGCATGCCCTATCTGTCTATCTAGCTATCTCTATTTACTGTATGCCTAATTAATATAACCTGTCTGTGAGCTCAACCTGTCTCTCTATCCATCATCCTGTCAAGCTATATTTTATTGTTTACCTATTAATCTTTCTTCATTTTCTTTCTATTGATCTGTCTATTCAATTTTATTTCTTTTGTGTCTATCCATCCATTTCACTCTGAAAGTCAGTATTATCTGTATTAGTCTGCAGGATTTGCAGCTTGAAAACTACCTTCCTAAATGCACAGATATTGTAGCCAATGGCATTTCTGTTTAGTGAAGACAGGGCTAGTGTCATGGCCTACAAGAGAACTGTGTGACACTAAGAAGTGGCACCCTCTGATGTTACCTGTTCATCATACTTTAGTGTTAATTATTTTTTCTAAAAGCCACTAATAACACAAATGGTGAAATATATATATATTGTTGTGACAGGCTTATTTAATGTATGTATTTTAATGTATTTAATGCATATATTGTATCTAAATCCCATTTTTTTTGTCTAGGTTAGGTGTTTAAAAAAAAAAAAAATAGATGGACGAACAAACAGACATATATATAAAAAGCGAGTGTGTGAGAGAGATCATATCATATAGGATTATCCACAGTGTATTCAGAAAATATCCAGACCCCTTCATTTTTTTTTCAATTTGTTTTAAATTGCAGCCTTATGTTACAATTGTTTTTTTTTTTTTTCAATTTGTTTTAAATTGCAGCCTTATGTTACAATTTAGTCTTTTTGGGTACAACGCAACAAGCTGTGGACCACCTGAATTTGGGTAGTTTCTGCTATTCATCTCTGTAGATACTCTCAAGCTCTGTAAGGTTGGTGGACAGCCATTTTCAGTTCTCTCCAGAGATTTTTTTTATTTGGTTCAAGCCTGGGCTCTGACTGGGCTAATCAAGAAATTTCCCTAAGCCACTCTTGTATGTCTTGACTGTGTGCTTACGGTAAATGTCCTGTTGTGAGTGTGTCTTTATAAACCAAATTTAATCAATTGATGTAAGGGGAACCTTTGGCCTAGTCTTGGGTCCTAAGCATACTAAGGGTACTGTAACAGAGATTTTTATCCGTCCTTATGATGGTTGTCCTTCTGCAAGTTTTGGATATTTTCACAAATGATCCCTGGTGCTTACCCAGGTTCTTGGTCACCTTTCTTACCAAGGACCTTCTTCATTAATTGCTCAGTTTGGCCAGGTGGCTAGAATTATGGAGGCCACTGTGTTCTTGGAAACCTTTCATACAGCCGTTTGCCTTGACACCATCCTGTCTCTGAGCAGGCAGTTCATTTGACCTCATGTCTTGGCTTTTGCTCTGATTTATATTTACATCTGTGTATTTACATCCTGATATAATCAATTGAAATTATTGAAAAATTATAGCATAAGGCTACAATATAAAAAAAATTTGAAAATAAATGAAGAACTCTGAATAGTTTCTGAATGTACTGTGTTATTGTTAATTATTGAGCAAAGGTGGCCAAAAGGCAGATCCTCAACTAACGTTACATAGTTACATTACATAGTTACATAGCAGAAAAGAGACTTGTATCCATCAAGTTCAGCCTTTCTCACATGTTTTTGATGTTTTTGCAAAAGAAGGCAAAAAAAACCAGTCTGAAGCACTTCCAATTTTGAAACAAACTAGGAAGAAATTCCTTCTTGACCCCAAAATCTCCTTGGAACAAGCATCTATTACCACACTAATTAGAAATTAAATCCCTGTATGTTATGTTTTTGCAAGTATTTATCCAATTGCTGTTTAACCCCTTAAAGCCGTTAGGGCACACTATGCCACCCCGCATTTAGTGGGCCTAAACACCGTTATGCGGTATAGTACACCCTAACAATCTTGCCCTCCTCCACAACAATTTACTTACCTGGACCGGCGTTCCGCGGCGATCCCGGTCCAGGGGAACTGCCTCAGGAGACAGGCAGTCCCCCTGCTTCCTTTCCAGTCCTCCAGGGCCATGTGGTCGCGACGGACGTTGCAAATCAGATGGCCACAAAGCAGTCTATGAGACTGCCTGCAGAGGGACTCCCCGTAGTGTCTGAAAAAAAAAGTTAAGATCAGACATGCAAACAATATATTATTATTATCGCCATTTATATAGCGCCAACAGATTCCGTAGCGCTTTACAATATTATCAGAAGGGGGTTTTAACTATAAATAGGACAATTACAAGAAAACTTACAGGAACAATAGGTTTCAAGAGCACCCTGCTTAAATGAGCTTATAGTCTATAGGAGGTGGGGCATAAAACACATTAGGATAGGAAATCGCAATCAAATAAGGTGGGAGTAAAGCAGAGCTGGAGGAGAGAGTAGAGTGCTACCCATTAGGAGAGAGCAAGAGACAGGTATGTAAGGTAGAGGTTATTCTGGGAGACCATAAACTTTCCTAAAGAGATGGGTTTTAAGGCACTTCTTAAAGGATTGACTAGGGGAGAGTCTGATGGGGGTAGGCAGGCTATTCCATAGGAAGGGAGCCGCCCACAAAAGTCTTGTAAGCGCGAGTTGGCCGTACGGGTGCGAGCAGCGGATAAGAGAAGGTCACGGGCAGAGCAGAGGGACCGAGAAGGGGCATACCTATGGATCTGTGAAGAGATATGAGGGGCTATAATTGTTCAGTGCTTTATATGTATGGGTTAGCATTTTTAATTGACTCTTATAGGATACAGGAAGCCAATGTAAGGCCTGACAGAGGGGTGAGGTGTGAGAGGACCGACTAGAGAGGAAGATCAGTCTGGCGGCGACATTCATTACAGATTGTAGCGGGGCAATATGGCTTTTGGGAAGACCAATTACAATAATCCATGACGAAAATTACTAGAGCATGGACAAGCTCTTTGGTAGCATCTAATGTAAGAGAGGGGCGGATGCGGGCTATGTTTTTAAGATGGAATCTACAGGATTTGGCAACATACTGGATGCGAGGCTCAAAGGTGAAGCCAGAGTCAAGTATGACACCAAGACAGCACGCTTGCAAGGATGGACTTATGTAAATACCACTGACTTGAAGGGAGAGCGAGAGAGGCAGATCAGTATTAGGAGTGGGAAATACAAGGAGTTTAGTTTTAGAGAGATTGAGTTTCAGAAAGCTGGAGGACATCCAGTCAGAGATGGAAGAAAGGCAAGCAGTGACACGTTGCAGGACGGCAGGGGAGAGGTCCGGGGAGGAGAGATATATCTGGGTGTCATCAGCGTACAGGTGGTAGTGGAATCCAAAAGAGGCAATAAGTTTGCTAAGAGAGACAGTATAAAGAGAAAATAGAAGGGAACCAAGTACAGAGCCTCGGGGGACTCCAACCTAGACAGGACAAGGGGAGGAGGCATCTTTGGAGAAGGAGACACTGAATGAGTGTTGGGAGAGATAAGAGGAAAACCATGAGAGGACAGAGTCACAGAGACCGAGCAACTGAAGAGTTCAAAGAAGGAGAGCATGAGCAACTGTGTCAAAGGCAGCAGAGAGGTGAAGAACAATAAGTATGGAGTAGTGGCCTTTGGATTAAGCCGCGATTAGGTCATTAGTAACTTTAATAAGAGCAGTCTCGGTAGAGTGGAGAGGGCGGAAACCAGACTGAAGAGGGTCAAGGAGAGAGTTGGAATTGAGGAAGCATGACATATGGGTAAAGACAAGTCTTTCCAGAAGCTTTGAGGAAAAAGTGAACAGGGATATGGGATGATAGTTAGAGGGGGAGGACGGGTCAAGAGATGTTTTTTTCAGGATAGCTACTACAGTGGCATGTTTAAGGTCAGCAGGGACAATGCCAGAAGAGAGAGAGCAGTTGAAGATGTGTGTTAAGAAAGGCACAAGACAAAGGGAGAGAGATCTGATGAGGTGAGATGGAATAGGATCTAGCGGGCAAGTGGTGGGGTGAGAGGAAAGGAGAAGCGCAACCACCTCTTGTTCAGTAGCCGGGGAGAAAGTCTGAAGGGTAGAAAAGGCATGATCTACGTGTGGTTGAGAAAAAGAATGGCAAGGTGGGGAGAATTCTTTTCTTAGCTGTTCAATCTTGTCGGTAAAGTAGCAAGCAAAGCTATCGGCTGTAAGGTTAGTTTGAGGAGTAGTCACAGGAGGGCGAAGAAGATAATTAAAGGTGACAAAGCGATGCCTGGGATTGCAGGAGCATGAACTAATGAGAGAGGAAAAGTATGACTGTTTGGCGAAGGCAAGGGCTGTACTGTATGAACACAATATGAATCTATAATGTATAATATATTGTAAATTAAAACACCTGATTAGCATATTATACATATATAATTTAATTATTAATGTATTTTGGTATTAATCTATATATTAATAACAAAATACACTTAGAATTAAATTATATATGTATTATTTATGTATAATATGCTAATCAGATGGTTTAATTAACTTATAACATATTATACATATATTTAAAAATATACATAAAATAAAAAAATAAAAATGTATGTCATAAGCATTAAATTCAAAACAATACTATCACCACAATATTTGAAGTGTGAATAGTGTGTAATAAGTATGAATTATACTTATCTAATGATAAAAATTGAATAGCCTCCCTGAGATCACTTCCCAGATAGTGTTCTCAAATAGAATATAAACAACAAAAAGAAATACGGGAAATGGCTAAATCTAAAAAGAACAAAAACAAATAACACAACACAGTTAGACAGTATAAACGTGCACTATCATTGAATTGAAATGTTGGTTGTGCTCAAGGGTGCCTCCCCTGATGATGTTGGTGGGCTTAAAATCCCACTCCACGGTCTCTAAGGACCATACCAGGAATATGGATAATGAATATTTTACTCACTTGTTCCAGAGCAGACAAACTGCTCTATGGATAGGGCATGGGTGGAATAATCCCCACCGAGGATATTGCTTGGAAGTGATGTTCACTGGAAATAAAATCAGGTGACAGGCAGTACAGGATACAAATAATAAAATAGTAACAAAAATAAAATGTAGAATAAAAAAAGAGTAAACTGGCACAGGAAGTAACCAAAATACCTTTATTCATACAAATATGAAATATCCAGATAAAAACCACAACACGTTTAACCTTAAAAATCTTTTTCAAATGGAGGTAAGAAAAAACTGACCTGGCTTGTTAGGGTTTATATAGGGAGTGTGGGTAATTACCTAAATTACGAATGTGGTGCCAAAATGACATCATATAAGGGTGAAAAAAACAAAAATAATATTGTTTTTTTTCACCCTTATATGACTTCATTTTGGCGCCAAATTCGTTTTTGCCTGCTCTGGAAAAAGTGAGTAAAATATTCGCTATCCATATTCCTGGTATTTTAAACTATGAGTACTATTTGTTGTTTCTTTTTATATTTTATGGTCCTCACCCAACTGAGAAGCTATATTCACGTATCCTTTAAAGTGGGGATTGTACCACTGCACGCTATCTATACTGGAGCTGGTTCTAGCTCCATAAAACGTGAGTAGGACTATATCTATTATATATTTTATACCCTCCATGCCAGTAAATACTGTACCATCATCTCCTTTCTTTTTCCATATACGGATCCACTGCTGATCATCTTTGACATCCCCATAGAAGAATCCTCTCAAACCTCCGGATACCACCCCTGGCAAATTTACATCCATATGGAATACTAGTTTTGGACTTTATCTACCTCTGGACTCTATAATCCGGACATTTCCGTATATATAACCATTTATTTTTAATTTATTTTTATATATATATATATATATATATATTTATTTTTTCCCTATCTAAGTTGTTTCCCACTGTACCTTAGGTATTTCTACTCTGTGGCGCTACCCCTTCTGTTGTTCTTACTTTTGTTTACTGTCTCCACAAGCAAGGAAGACGGATCCCCACTTTTGGGGTTAGCTGCCTCCCAATATATTATTTCTAGCAGGTGTTGTCAGCACTGTCCCTTTCCCTAGATCTCTAATGTTAACGGAGACCTGATTGCAAACATAATATGAGTGACATACATTTAATGAGAGTAGTAGTACATGAAGAGTAGTATTTTTAACTGCTGTCATAATGTAATTTGGCCACTAGAGGTCGTAATTGAGCAACTGCGTGTATAGAGAGTGTTTAAGAATGACTTGTTCATATGACGAACGACCGGCCTGCCGAACAAACTACAAAGGTTAGCACCAGAACGGTGAGTACACATGCGTAGTGTGAGTGGTCCCGAATGGACAATTTCGAATGGGTGAATGCTGAGTGTTTGGCATGAATGCTGTCTGAATGGGTACCTGTAAAATCTGGTTGGAATCGTCAATGTTAATGTTGAATCTTCTTAATTTCTTCTTGTCTTCAGTTGATTGCTATATATGCACAAGTCTTTTGTATATATAGTCTTGGGCCATATTTGCTCTCCACATTAATATATGTCTATATTAATGAAAAGTACTAATACGCAATCTGACTTACGGTTTCTTCAGGTTTATTCTTAGTTACTGATACATAATAAAACAACAAAGTATGTTACAGGATAATGGATGTTCAACAGCAGATGATAATTGCTGGACTCCTGACGGGAGAGTTACATCCTTACATAGAGAGAGAGAACCAGAGAGCCATGAGAGACCTACTCTAGCCATATAAGGACAAAACCCCCAACTTACATTCCAGAGCTCTCATACAAAGAAAGTCATGTGACTTATACCATCTGTTACTTATGTCAATCCACACATCCATATATAATCAATAGAAACATAGAATATGCAATATTCTACATTCCCTCTGTTTATGGTTTGTTTTAAAACCATAACACAATGTCACTAACCTTTCCATTCATACATCACTCGTATCACAGTCATGGAACAAGATGTACTAAAAAACAAAATGAGAAAAGGAAGCTAGTGGCAACTCTTAGAGGGGCTAACCCTGAAAACTAAAGAAATAGTGAAAAAGTAGAAAGAATGAGTGCACTTTAAAATTTTAACTTTATTGATAATTCTCTAAAATAAATTGTCACAGAACTAGTGACTGAATGTAGTGAATTCACTATTAAAATGAAGTCAAAATAATTGTCCAAAATACATTCCTAAAGAATAAAAACAAGCTAATGGTGTGGTTCTGTTCAAAAGTTTTCAGAGACCAACAACCAATAGTGTGTGCAAAAAGATGTTTTGCAATACACCTATGCTGAAAGAATAAGCCTCAAAATAATATCCAATAGAGGCTTCTCCTGTAACATATCAAGTAACACTGTCTCAAATGAGAAATAAATACAATGTTGCCAATGCTGCAAGCATACTAAACCAAATGTATCAACAAATGTGAATAAACGTCTAACCTTTCCAGCTCGCTAAAATGCAATGCTGATTCATGTATTTCCTCATAGCATGAAATACTGAGTCTCTAAAGATTTTCCATAATAAGGAGATAATGTATATAACGCAAGCTAAAAGGGAAAAAGTGCTTGGTGGTTAAAACAACTGCGGTATAATCTGATCTAAATCCACAGTGTGAAAACCACGAGGTCCCCTTACGCGTGCGTTTCGCCCACCGCTCATCTAAATCCTCTGATGAACGGTGGGAGGAATGCACGCGTCAGGGGACCTTGTGGTTTTCACACTGTGGATTTAGATCAGATTATACCGCAGTTGTTTTAACCACCGAGCATGTTGGAACAAGATGTAGTCACAACTTTCTATTATATGAGAGTTCTTAGAAGGAGGAGTTTATATCCCTTATAATACTTACTTTACTTCAAACTCCCTCTGTTTCAGCTATGTATTGATATCCATGTTACATCATAAGTACATATATATAACAATAATAAATGAATAAAATATTTACAAGTGTTGATCCAATAAACAATGTAAAGCAATGAGAAAGATTAACCTGCTCAGGTACAGTCATGTCTTTGTAGATAACAAAATCAAGATTGTAACTTTCTAAATAATAACTGTGTATCACTATCATATTCCTACAGACACATATAGCGTAGTATTTTCATTCTCAATACCTGATATTACTTAAGTACTAATACATGTATTACTATAATATACATCCACTTATACTTCCATGAATCATATGTTTTCTAGTAACTTAAAATCTTTAGGTCATTTGTATTTATGAATTGCATTCTTATACCATTAATACCACCTAGTGATGATTGTATCAGTACTTTACAATCATAGTATTCAATTTGTATATTCAGTAGGTTCTAACTACCTGAAATATATCAACACTACTAATAAGACTCATTCAAAGGATGTGTTATCAACCATGAAGTTCTATAATAATTCTTAAAATAATGTTCATGGCGTTGACAATACTTATTGTCCTAGAAATTCTTCACCCAGAAATCTTTCTATCATAGATTTGTTTACATATTTATAATTTTAACGAAAATTCCACCTTGTAGTAACAAACTTTTCATTCAACGGAAACATAGTTTACTTTACAATAATTTGGAAAGAATAATATAAATTAATTAGCATCACTCTCTTCATTAACATTGTGATGACTTATTAATGTAATACATCTTAAAAGCAGGATTGTCCTAATGTTCTGACCAATTCGTATTCCTTAGTACACTTCAACTGACTAAAATAAAATAAACTTGGGGTGATACTGCCCAGAAACTCTTATTCCTAGTCTGTGTCTTACAAACTCAGGGTAATCACAAAACAACTTAACACAACGTATTCAATTCATTGAATACCGTCATATCCTGAAACCTATTCTCCCTAGTCCATACCTTTATAGACTTAGGTCAAATATAATTGTGTACTATACTCTTAACTAAACTTCAATTCAATTCCTCTTAGATCTCTGAACTCTTATATCCAAGGCATTCTTAGTGTATATAATTACTTAATATTAATCAATATAAATTATCCTTCCTTAGTTTTCTTCCTTATGTTACCATTGTTTGTTTTACTTCACCTCGATTATAAACAAAATAGTTATTCTAGTGAATCTATGAAATACTATTGAACTCAATCTTTGTAGTATTAAGTAACCATGATCCTTATTTTATCAACTTGATATTTTATCTACCTCTGATACTTTTCATCCTATGTATAGGTCATAATATAATAGTTCTTTTCATAATACTATCCTATCATAATTTTACTCCATGTGTTATATAGTTATAAGTACTCTCTTTTGGTATTAATACACTCATAACTGTTAAATAACTTTTCATTGTCTCTTTTCTTCTTCGTTAATATTTAGGAATTGATATGTATGTTAGTGTCAATCTTTTATTTCTTTGTAAGTCTGTTAATCTTCTGTATCGAATTTTATTACATGACAGGAGGCTTCCTATTTTGCATAAACTTTCTTTACTTTATGCCTCCAGCAGCACAAGTCAATCAATCAGAAAAGAAAAAGTTTAACCAATCAGAGTCCAGCACCTCTTGTATATAAGTCCCTGACAGGCTTCCCATTTCCTCTTTCTTTGCTGCTTCCAGCCAAGGCACAGGTCAGAGTATTTTCTTCTGCTGTTTAGTTTACCTTTAATTTAAATATCAGATTTGTGTAATAATAATATAGCATCAGAGTATTTTTACCTAGTAGAGTTTTATTGTTATTTGAGGGTTAGCCCCCCCTTTTCTTGCGCCTCTCCCCCTGCCATTACCCCCCCCCCCTCCTCATTTTGCCCCTGGCTTTTCGCGACGAGTTTTTACCGCGACCGCGGCTTTAAATTGCCGTGGTCGCGGCTGATTAACGTGGCCGGCTCTCCGGCGGCTCGGGCAACGTAGGGCGGGCGGGTGGGGGCCGGGGTCGGATAGCTCCTAAGCGGGCCGCGATCAACGCGATCGCGGACCGCGCTTAGATTTGGCGCGAACGGCCATCTTGGATCTCGCTACTCGCGAGATCCAAGTCGGCCATCTTAGGTGGGGAAACCGTGATTCACACGGTCCCCCGTTTTGCATCCCCACTCCTATCACCCTCTGTCTGCCAGGCCCCTCTATAGAGACAGGGGACCTGGGAGGGAGAGGGTGCTAGTATTGCTCATACTTACCCCTGCTCTGGGGGATCCTGGTCTAGGGAGTATCACCATATATATAGTATTGTCCCCCCCTACCTGCCGTTTTGGGGTACTGCAGAAGCAACCTGAATAAATAAAAAAGGAATAGAATAAATATACAAACACAAAGAAAAGAAAAAAAAAAAAAAAGGAATATATATATTTTGGAAATAAATATTGAAAAAAAATAAAATAAAAAAAAATAAAATAATAATAAGCTCTTCCAGAGGTGACCCCTCTGAGTGGGGTGACCCCCCACTGGCACACTATTATTGTTATCAAGGGGTGACCCCCCTGCGCTGGGTGACCCCCAGGCGTGTGCCATACTATCCGAAGAGCGGGGTGACCCCCCTACTATTTATGCTGTTACGTGTGGTCGGCACCCTCCATACTACGACTGGGGTGTCCTGCTCATGCCTTTTCCACTGGGAAAATCTGTCACACTTCTTCCCCACTGGGCTTTGAATTAAGGGCACGACCCGTGCAATATCTAGGCACTACGACCTAGCCGAGATTTCTATATCCTAGACCGCTCAGTCCGGTCAGCCGGAGGGTGACCCCCTCGCTAGCCCAGAATTACAGGCAGTGTCAATACCTAAAACAGGTTGTTTGATCTGGGCCCATTGGCCACACTAGACGACCCCCAGTCGTAGGAGGAACGCCGTACCTCCTTATTACTGCCTTGTACTATTCACGTACTTCGGTACCTGACTCTACCCTGTCTTTACAGACAGTGATTGCAACCATGAACATGGGTGAACCCTCACAGCAAACTCCACCCGATTTTCAAGCACTAATTAATTCAGCGGTGGCGGCCTCAATGGAAAAGGCCATAGCGAAACTATTGGTCCAAACCCCACAGGGGGACCCGGACACCAAAGGCCAGGAGAAGCCTTCAGGGGATAGTGCTCCCCCTAAGAGACATTGGAAGGGCAATGGCCCAGCCCCACGGACGGCAAAGGGCAAAGCCCCACTCAAGAGGAGCCGCCCATCGGACCGCTTAGATCCGTCAACACCCCCGCTGACATCATCCGATGACGAGGGAGGTAACTCACCAACCCCGCTGGAAGTTATGGACGAGTGGGGAGTGGGGGACTCCCCATCTGAGGAGGAGGACTGGCTCGACATACCCCGCGGCCACACAGGGTCGGAGCGGGTCGAGGAGCAGGACATCCGTCATGGGCACTGGAAGGCCGATACACAGGCGGACGACCTGGAGGACGGCACCTTCGTGGACCCCCAAGGCAATCCGTTGTTTGATCCACGTACAATACGTCACCCGAGATCATTGGAATGGGGCCTACCGGACCATTTGGCCCAATTCATTCATTTTTGGCTACGACAACCTATGGACAAAGAGGTCCGGGCGAGACTGAAGTCCGAGTGTCCAAGACCTAGCCTACCGGACAAGATTGCCCACACGCCTGAATTCGACACCACGGTAGTCGTATTCATGTCACGGACGGGACGTGACCCGCGTAAGGGCATCGAGAAGGGCCTCAAAGCTTCGCAAGATAAGTTACTAGATATGCTTGGCCCACTCGCTAAGATCCTGTACCTCGCAGACGGAGCGCTTACCCAAGGGAGTACCTTGGACGCCCACGATGTGAGAGAATGGGCGCAACGCGCAATCTGCTTATTGGGCAACACCAATGCCGCACTCTGCGCGGAGCGACGTAAAGCCGCGCTTCTCAAGATGGACTCCAAGCTCCTGGAACTCGGCAAGAAAGAATTGGGGCCACGGGCCAATGGCCAACTATTCGGAGAAGCCTTCATTGGCGAGCTAAAGAAACATGTGAACTTATTTACGACATTGAGCAAGGCCCAGACTTCCATTAAACAAGTTTTTCGTAACCCTACTCCAACCAGAGGGGTTTTCGGCAGGGCTGGTCGCCATCGGGGCCGAGCCACCAGCCGTTTCTGGCCTACAGGCCCCAGGAATCAAACTTCTCAGTCGTTCTTCCCATCGAGACCACCCTTCTCGAGAGGAACCTTCAGACCCAGAGGAGCTCGTACCCGCGGACGCGGGCGCTTCAATACAGGTGAGCACCCCTCAAGTACCATTGTGCCTCTCCCCTGTTACTGCTGGCAGACTGTCTCTTTTTTCGCAGAACTGGGAAAAGATATCCTCCGATGCCTGGATCCTTCAAACGATCAGGGGATACGAGATCGATTTCGCGCACACACCGACCCAATCACGTCGACCACAACCGATACGAACGTCGGTGGAACTCACCAAGCTCATAGACGACGAGGTCCGAGCACTATTCCTCAAAGGGGCAGTCGAATTCGCCCCCGACGACACGGGTTTCATCAGCAACATATTTCTAGTTCAGAAAAAGACAGGAGATTACAGACCTGTCATCAACCTACGCGAACTGAATTCATTCGTAGCCTACAGACATTTCAAAATGGAGGGCATACATCTCCTCAGAGATCTACTACTGGAGCACGATTGGTTCACACGACTGGATTTAAAGGATGCCTATCTGTCAGTTCCGATGGCACAGTCCAGTCGACCTTTCCTTCGATTTCACTGGAAAGGACGCACATGCCAGTTCACGTGCCTCCCATTTGGTCTCAGCTCCGCCCCTTGGTGCTTCACGAAGCTTCTGAAGCCAGCCATGGCGCATTTACGGACAAGAGGGATCCGATGCCTAATCTATCTAGACGATATACTTATTTTCTGCAACAACGACTCCAAACTGCGTTCTCAGACGAAATTCATAGTGCACTTTCTGGAATCCTTGGGTTTCATCGTGAACATGGAAAAGTCAGCTCTCTCCCCATCGAAAGTGGTGCAGTTCCTCGGATTCGAGATAGATTCAGTAACATGCACACTCCGCCTTCCCAAGACGAAGATTGCGAATATTCGGAAGGAGATAC
The DNA here is from genome assembly GCA_933207985.1 of Pelobates cultripes. NCBI lineage: Eukaryota > Metazoa > Chordata > Amphibia > Anura > Pelobatidae > Pelobates > Pelobates cultripes. Next base: position 202,803,545 of record OW240912.1, on the reverse strand, counting down.
GGCGTTTTCTTCGGAAAGACATGGTCCCTCTGAGATTACTGGCCAGGATTGTCGGCCTACTTTCATCCTCCATTCAAGCAATTTTCCCGGGACCCCTCCACTACCGAGCCATGCAAAGGCTGAAAGCTCACCACCTGAGACAGGGTCACTCATACGATCAAGCGATCAGGATAACCGCGGAAGTGCGGACGGAACTCCGTTGGTGGCTGCTCCACATGGAGGCTTGGAACGGCAGAGCCATATTCGGTTCGAACCCGGATTTCATCCTGGAATCGGATGCCAGCCTGTGGGGCTGGGGAGCCCACTGCGCACACGCATCCACGGGAGGTCCCTGGTCGGAGGAAGAAAAGTCACTACACATCAATTGCCTGGAGTTGATAGCCGGCTCATTCGCCATCCGCAGCCTGGCCAAACATGTGTCCAATTGTTGTATACTGCTACGCATGGACAACATATCGGCAGTCCAATACGTGAACAGACTGGGAGGAGCCAGATCACGGACATTGACGGAGGCTACCAAGGACATCTACCAGTTTTGTCTCCCTCGCAACATAACCCTCAGAGCGGAATACTTACCAGGCCTCAACAACCTCACGGCGGATTGGTTCTCTCGTCATTGGCGGGACTCCAGCGATTGGCATCTGGACACGGAGATCTTCAATACGGTGAGATCGATCAGGGGACCACTCCACATAGACCTTTTTGCCTCACGCACGAATACGCAACTACCGAGGTACTACAGCTGGTTGCCGGATCCCCAGAGCGAAGCAGTGGATGCCTTTCTACAGCACTGGCCTTCGATGGGAGCGTATGCCTTCCCACCTTTCTCGATGTTAGCAAGAGTGCTCCACAAACTACGCACATCCAAGACATCGCTGATCCTGATCACACCCTTATGGAGAAGCCAGGCATGGTTCCCCGACTTGCTCGCACTATCTCACGACCACCCGCTGGTCTTACCAACGTTCCCCACACTCCTTACGAATCCGGATGCGGAACCTCATCCTCTCATACTTCAAGAACGTCTAGAGTTGGTAGCCTGGACGCTTTCAGGGGATCTTGGGCAATCCCAGGCTTATCGCAAACGGCTAAGGACCTCCTTTGGGACTCTTGGGCACCAGGGACTAGACGTAACTACATGGCAGCATGGAATGTATGGGACCGCTGGTGTTTGGGAAGGAGCCTCGATCCCTTTACAGCACCTGTATCAGACATACTGAATTTCCTTTCCACTTTGTTTTCCAACGGGAAATCATACCGATCCATTAACGTTACACGATCCGCTATATCGGCGGCTCATGTTCCAGTTAACGGGAATCCAGTGGGTCAGGAAGCCTTAATATGTCGACTATTACGAGGGATCAAATTGGCTAGACCACCGACACCGAGGTATCGCCAACTGTGGGATGTGGACGTGGTCATTCGTTTCATTCAGAACTGGCCGGATAACGCTGACCTATCACTCAGACAATTAGCAGCCAAACTTACCTTATTGTTGTGCTTAGTCTCTTTCCGACGGGTATCGGATGTTCGGGCTTTCGACGTGGACGGATTTACGATAACGCCCGTCGGTGTTACGTTTTTGATATCCCGAAGGACTAAGACGGACTCCAAATCCGTGTCCTACCCGTTTTTTCCGGCGGTTCCTCGTCTTTGTGTCGTCTCCACCTTACTCCGTTACGTGGAGGTTACGGCGCCGCTTCGGGCTACCGGATCGGGACAGCTGTTAATCTCGTATACCAGACCATACAAGCCAGTGACCACTACTACGTTAGCTAGATGGATACGATGGCTGCTGTCACTAGCCGGGATAGATGCTAGTTTCGGGGCCCATTCGGTTCGAGGGGCGGCGGCTTCTAAGGCCTTCTCGGCGGGTGCCTCCCTTGCGGACATTCTACGTACTGCGGATTGGACCAGAGAGAATACCTTTAGGGTGTTTTACTTTCGCCAATCATCACACGCGTCCTTAGCGTTTTTACCCCAGCGTTAAAAATGCAAAATAGGAAGCCTCCTGTCATGTAATAAAATTGTAGATTATGCTAGCGTAGTGTACAGATAATCTTAATTTTAATAATGACAGGAGGCGAGTATTTTCCCCCCCTTTTTTCTTGGTCATTCCCTCCCTATACTCTGAGGTTTCACACACTATTTCAGTTAGCTATGGGTAAAAACTGGGATAAGGGACGCTTAAACCAGATGTCATTTACTATTTAGTTCAGTTATCAGATCAGACTATACCTCTCTGTGTACATAGGATTATGTGACTGTTAGTAATGCTAACGTTGAGGTGTTACTTTTAGAATTTAGATACTACAGGAGTTTCTTGCTAGAGTTAAGACTAGACTTAAAGGTTGATATGCGGACGACAGTCGTTTTCCCACGCCTTTCACCTTTTTTCTATGTCTTTCAGCTTAATCTCACTTCATGAGACAGAAGTCGGACCCTAGACATTCTCTACGTTCCACAAGTTTCCACAAGTTGACAAGTTGACAAGTTATTACGTTCAAGTTTCTGCATTTACGAAAGAATTGTCGCTTTCCGGCATGATCACAACAAAGAAAGAGGAAATGGGAAGCCTGTCAGGGACTTATATACAAGAGGTGCTGGACTCTGATTGGTTAAACTTTTTCTTTTCTGATTGATTGACTTGTGCTGCTGGAGGCATAAAGTAAAGAAAGTTTATGCAAAATACTCGCCTCCTGTCATTATTAAAATTAAGATTATCTGTACACTACGCTAGCATAATCTACAATTAACTCTGTAGAATCTTCCATTACAGTTTGCAGATCAGATGGAAAATCTCTTTCCAACAGTCGATGTCCAGTTGTCTAAAGGAATTCTTTCCTAATTTACTGCCACAATGATCTGTCCCGCTTTACCTACATTAAAACAGATGTGCAGCATCAATACAATGGCTTACAATGTTTATATATCATTATTATTATACAGTTTAACATTGAATTACATGGACTACACAACATTCTCATTTCTTCCCATGAGATCTACCATCCAGTGGTCATTGCATGTATGCCATGTGATGTATAATCTTTAAATGTCCTTTATATTAAAATCTTTCTGAACATTTTAATTTTCCAAACTTTTTATTAATCATACCCCCCTTTTAAACTGTTTAATAATCTGGAGGTACAACCTAATCACATATCAGATGTTACAACAAAATATTGTTTTCCACTATACTTAGCAATATTGTCTTAACACTGGCATTATTTTGTCACATGAAACAAACTACAAAAAACATATATTGTTTCCTACATCAAATGTATTTGTAAATCTAGGTTTTATCCTATCAAAACTTTTGTCTTCTTTATAGTCAAAAGATATGTATGTCCAGGCTTTGCAAAATATAGTAATCCATTATCAGTCATGACATTAAAATCTCATTCTTATGAATTAAATCAAAGATTTTAAATCAACCCCAGAAGCAACAAAGAATAAATCTATTGTTTTTTTCCTTCTGTAAAATGATTGGAGTTACTGTATAATCGCATACACCCAATATAACATACATTGCATGTTCCTAACTGCTACATTAGTGTATTTCATCCTGCCATATTTGCAAACTTGATGTCAATTTTTATTTTAATTAACCTAATACTTTCTTATAACACACATAAAAACAATGAAAAAACAGTTCAGACTAACAATTCATTAAAACAACAAACTAACATAGATCTCTTTTCTTGTGTGCTGTTCTTAATTCTGGAATCAGCCTGTGTACATCTGTTGGCACACATATCCATGCTCATTCCCTAAACTGATCATATCTCTTGAAGTTATCTGATTCTTATAACTTTCTGTGTTACACTGCATTGCTTGTCTGTCTCCTAATTTCGATTTAGCTAAACTTGCTCTTATTTGTCTGATTATAGGTTTACAAGGAAAGGCCTTTGATTTATCACTACATGTATTTTCTCTGTCAATATTTTCAATCAACAAATTTAATTTCCCATTTGCTTTTGATTTGATATCTCGGATAAAATATCTGCAAGACCTTAAATAATGTTGTTTATTGCACCAAAAACAAATAACTTTAAGAGTTATATTCTGCTTTTTATTGTTAACTCTGCAGTTTTTAGTTGAGCAAATTGGGAGGGGCTCAGCTGTCTGTATCACTCTTTTACACTCTGTCCTAGAAAAAGGAGGAGGGGGACAAGGTGTGTCAGGTCTGAGTTTCTTTCTCTGCCTAATTCCACAAGTCATTTTAACCCCTTCATTTCTGATTTCTCTCCTTAAGTTATCTAAGAATAAAGCAATGTCATTCAAAGTGCTTTTTTCTCTAGCTATCACAGTTGCAGTTGGATCTAGATCTTGCAGATTTTTTTCACAAATTCATTAATTAACTGATCTTCGGGAAAATCGGCAACAAATCTATATGCACTTTCAAATTTTACAAGAAAACTAAAAATATCCTCATCATTGTGTGGTTTTAGTTTTTCCAACATTTCAATGTCTGCAAAATCATTTCCTGTTAATTTTATTGTGTTAATCTGTTTTGCTTATTTCCATATATTATTTCATCATTGTCCTCACATTTTACGGGCGCGGTCAGTCTACTTGCCATTTGAGTCGGCAGCCATATTTGAAATAGTCTATTCCTTTGTTCATCATTTAGGCTATATTTGTCCAGATTTGACTCAAACATTTCAGCATTAGTAAATGCATCCACTGACATGTCATAAACTGGAATACATTTCACAATTTTCAGTAATTGTTCATGGATTTTCAAATTACGTTTTGCACCACTGTCTTGAAATTTACACTTCTGCAAATCACTCTGTGAGGATACATTTTCAGTATCTATTGGTTCTGGGATTAAATTCTGTGCCTGTATTTTCTTGAATTAACACACACTTGCTTTACTTCATTTCTAAGCTGGCAAATAAGATCATTTCTTAATTCAACTCTATCCTCTAGTTCACAGACTTTCTGACAATCTCTCACAGTTACAGCATGTACTCTGTGTTACATTGTTACACTGTTCATTTAAATCTGATTTGTCTTCTGTTAACCTATTCAAATCTACTTCATCATCTGCTAATTCTAAATTGTCTTGACCTGCATTTCGTTTACAAATAAATGCATTGTAAGTACACACTAGTTTCATAACATTTCTGATCTTTTGTTTTTTCTGATTAACAAACAATTTCCTGTCAATTTCACTATTGGCAATTTCACATTGTGTGTATAAAGATTGCCACAATACAGCATCTGAATAGCTGCTATTAAATGCAAACTGCAATTTACTTTTCTCTGCAATGTCATTTATGAATTCCATGTTACTCACCAGATCAGTTATTTCTGTCTATTTAGTTGCTTCATCCACACAGCTGCACAGTTCTGGACTTGGATCTGAATGATTGCCAATCTCTGCCACGTGCTTGCTTCTAGAATTCACGTTGTATCTTGTGCTTTTTGTCTCAGTTGTAGAAAATAGTCTTGTACAGTCTTTGTGATTTGAAAACTATTTTTCTTACAAACCACAGTTCTTCTGTGACAGTCTAGATTCTTTTTTTTTCCTCTTCAAGTTTGTTTTCCCAGTTCCAAAACAGCTTTGCAACTCGATTCTTCTCTCTCCCCCCTTGAAGTGGGAACAAAACTTGAACAGAAGACTGGCTGGCTGGCTGGCCAATGTAAAATCTGGTTGGAATCGTCAATGTTAATTTTGAATCTTCTTAATTTCTTCTTGTCTTCAGTTGATTGCTATATATGCACAAGTCTTTTGTATATATAGTCTTGGGCCAAATTTGCTCTCCACATTAATATATGTCTATATTAATGGAAAGTACTAATACGCAATCTGACTTACGGTTTCTTCAGGTTTATTCTTACATAATAAAACAACAAAGGATGTTACAGGATAATGGATGTTCAACAGCAGATGGTAATTGCTGGACTCCTGACGGGAGAGTTACATCCTTACATCTTTACATAGAGAGAGAGCCAGAGAGCCAAGAGAGACCTACTCTAGCCATATACGGACAAAACCCCCAACTTACATTCCAGATCTCTCATACAAAGAAAGCCATGTGACTTATACCATCTGTTACTTATGTCAATCCACACATCCATATATAATCAATAAAAACATATGCAATAAGGGGCAGCAAGGAGTTGGAAGGGGCCCCATTTATAATTTACTAAGCACTCATGGGTGTCCGTAGGAATTTTTCCGGGGGGGGGCGGGGGCATAATTGTAATGACATCCATGCTTGGTCCCTTTTTGACAGTGTCATGAAGGGGAGGAGCATAGTCATTATCACATAAAGCCAGGGTGAATAGCGTTTTCACAACTATGGAGTCAGCAATACATGTTTCTATTCCTGACACTAGAGTGTTTCTTTAAGCAAATTAAAGAAACATTCTGGTCACCATAACAACTTCATCTCAATGAAAATGCTATGATGCCAGGAAGCCTGGGTGCTCTCTTTCCTTTAAGGGGTGAAACCGCTCTCAAATGGTTTAACCCCAAAGGCTTCCTCCAGCTCCAGATTTCCAGGTCGCTCAGTGGTATTCGGCTCCTTCTGTCCCTTCCTTCTCCTTGCTGCCATTTTCAGCTCCTCGCTGACCCTTTCTGCTCCTTCTATTTTATCTTTGTGCTGCTTTACCTTCCAGCTCCTTGCAGACCCTTCCTGCTCCTTGCAGACCCTTCTTGCTCATTTGTATTCCTTTGTGCTCCTTCTCCTACTTTACCTGTTCTGCTCCTTGCTGCCCCTTCCAGCTCCTTGCTGCCCCTTTCTGCTCATTTTTATTTCTTCTCCTTTCTGCTCCATCCCTCACTTACCTGATCAGTAGGCTGTCTCAGCCCCCTCCCCCCCATGCCTCACTTACCTGATCGGTAGGCTGTCTCTTCCCCCATGCCTCCCTTGCGTCGGTAGGCTGTCTCTGGCCCCCCCTGCCTCACCCGGTTGGTGGGCTGTCTCTCCCCCCTCCCCCATGCCTCACTTACCTGGTCGGTAGGCTGTCTCTGCCCCCCTCCCCATGCCTCCTTGCGGGTGGTGGGCTGTCTCTGCCCCTCCCCCCGCCTCCGCCTGGTCGGTGGGCTGTCTCTGCCCCCTCCCCATGCCTCACTTGCCTGATGGGTGGGCTGTCTCTGCTCCCTCCCCATGCCTCACTTACCTGGTCGGTGGGCTGTCTGCCCCTCCCCATGCCTCACTTACCTGATGATGGTGGGGCCTGTCTCCCCCCCCTCCCCCATGCCTCACTTGGGTCGGTGGGCTGTCTCTGCCCTCCCCCAATGCCTCCTTGCACCTGGTGGTGGGCTGTCTCTGCCCCTCCCCCTCCCCACTTGCGGTGGGCTGTCTCTGCCAATGGGTGGGCTGTCTCTGCCCCCTCCCCATGCCTCCCACTTACCTGAGTGGTGGGTGGGCTGTCTCTGCCCCCCTCCCCAATGCCTCCACTTGCCTGATTGGTGTGGCCCCACTGTCTGTCTGCCCCCTCCCCCATGCCTCACTTGCCTGATTGTGGGCTGTCTCTGCCTCCTCCCCATGCCTCCTTACAGTGGGTGGGCTGTCTCTGCCCCCCTCCCCATTGCACCTCACTTACCTGGTCGGTGGGCCGTCTCTCTATCCCCTCACCCAACATGCCTCACTTACCTGATCGGTAGGCTGTCTCTGCCTCCTCCCCCTATGCCTCACTTACCTGATCGGTAGACTGTCTCTGCCCCCTCCCACCCATGCCTCACTTACCTGATCGGTAGGCTGTCTCTGCCCCCTCCCCCATGCCTCACTTACCTGATCCGTAGGCTGTCTCTCCCCCCTCACTCCATGCCTCACTTACCTGATCCGTAGGCTGTCTCTCCCCCCTCCCTCCATGCCTCACTTACCTGATCCATAGGCTGTCTCTGGCTGCTTGTGTTGCTCCCCTGCGGATTCAGTTAGGAGAGAGAAGCAGGGATAAGATGCAGCTTCCTATCCCTGTCTCTCTCCATACACAGCGCCGGTATTGCACTGTATTTTCAATTTCACACGAAAAATAGCAGAACAAGCTGAAAAATCAGGGGGTGGGGGGAGGGCAAGTGCCTCCCCTTCCCCCCCTGTGGATGCCCATGTAAGCACTGTTGGGTGAACCCCACTCAATACTTCCTTTGCTTGACTACTGTCAGCTCACAATTAATAGACCATGTCTGATAACACTGAGCAAGTAATTTCTCAACCATTGCCGAATCCATCCCCAAGGCGTTAGCAGCCTTCCATGAGAAGACTTCAACCGAAGTCAACCCTAATATATGTCTACCTTCTGATTCAGATGATTCTCAGCAGCCCTCGGATTAAGAAATCACATGTAAACGCCCTTGGGGATAGGGTCTCTGCGGGCAAGGGCAAGGCTCCTGCTAAGTCCCTAAAATTGACTGTCACTCGCCCCGCCCAGGCTATCTTCAACCCCTTAGAGGGTTCTACAGCTAATACGGGCGATGGGGTAGAGGATTATTACCTAGCCTATTCTGATGAGGAGCCCTCTGCGAATGCGCTAGGGAATTCTACATCAGAATTTGTCAAGGAAGCATTCATTGCCAAAAAAGACCCAGATACAAATATTTCTATGCCCAAGGGACCCGATTCAGACGCCCTTCTGGATGCTTCGGGTGTTCCTTTTTTCGACTCTAGGGTCATTAGACATCCACATTCGGCCGAATGGGCCCCACCTGACCACATCTCTAATTTTTGCAAGATGTGGCTGAGTAAGCCCCTTGAAAAATAAATAAGGGCTAAACTCAGTGCCGAATGCCCTTTGCCAACTATACCAAGTAAAGTGACTCTCACGCCAGAGTTTGACCAGCTATTTGTGACCTTCCTCACTAAAACAGGGAAAGACCCTCGCAAGGGTATTGAGCATGGTCTTAAGACAGCCCAGGACAAGCTCCTGGATATCGCTGGTCCCATCATCCAAATTTTCATACTAGCTGATGAAGCTATAACTAGTGGGGAGATTGACCCACACACAGTCCGAGAATGGGCCCAAAGAGCTCTATGCTTCCTGGGCAACGCAAATGTGGCTATATCCACTGAGAGACACAGGGCGGCACTATATAAACTCGATGCTAAATTAGCAGACTTAAGATCCTGAGAACTGGGACCAGAAGCCAATGGCTTATTATTTGGGGACTCTTTCATGAGAGATCTATCCAAACATGTAGCGGTATTTACTACCTTAAACAAAGCCCAATCCTCCCTACGCAGGTTACTTGCCTCCCAGTCAGGTCGTTTTTCTGGGAGTGCTGGACGTTATAGAGGCCGAGCGAACAGCAAAGCTGCCTTCACAGGCTACAGGCCTCGTCCCTCAGAAAACTACTAGAACTCGGGACCCCCCCGACCCTACCACCGGCAGTTATTCACCAATAGAGGATCCACCCGGGGACGTGGATCTGCCTCCTTATGTGGACGCACTGCTCCAGGTAATAAACCTTCCTTTTTTCAATGTACCTATAGCAGGTCGACTAACCCATTTTTTCCAACAGTGGGAACTGCTTTCACAGGATCTGTGGATCCCACACACAGTCAAAGGGTTAAAAATATATTTCCTTTCGACTTCCTTCCAGGACACACAACCTACACCATTACGGATGTCTGCAACAGACAACCTGGCATTACAAACAGAGTTGAACAAACTGGTGGGAAAAGGGGCAATAGAAAGATCACCCTTCCCACATACTTTTCTAAGCAACGTTTTTCTGGTCAACAAAAAATCTGGAGATCTGCGTCCAATAATCAATTTGAAAGACCTGAATCACCATGTCAGATATCGTCATTTCAAAATGGAGGGTATCCATCTCCTCAGGGACCTCCTTTGCGTGGGAGACTGGTTCTCCAGATTCGATCTCAAGGACGCATATCTCATAGTCCCTGTCGCCCGCAACCATCAGACTTTTCTTCAATTCCTGTGACAAGAGGAAATCTGGCAGTTCACATGTCTCCCGTTCGGTCTTTGTTCCGCACCATGGTGTTTCACAAAGCTGATGAAACCAGTGATGGCGCTACTTTGATCCCAGGGGATTCGTTCCATTATATATTTGGACGAAATCCTGATAATGGCTCAAGATCCAGACCTTTTACGTCAACACACCGACATGATGATGGCCTTATTACAAAAACTAGGTTTTGTAATCAACATTCAGAAATCGGACCTGGAACCTTCTCAGAGGGTTCAGTTTCTCGGATTTCTAATAGACTCCGTACAGGCGATTTTACAACTACCTTCTACAAAGGTCAAGACTATAAAGAAAGACATTCGCTAATTGCTATCGGCCCACCAGATTCGCCTACGCGATCTGGCTCATACCATAGGCCTACTGTCCCCTACATTATAGAGCCATGCAACGGCTCAAGACATATTATCTAAACCGGTCTACTTCCTACGACCAATTGATTTCTCTAACAGATGAAGTCCGTATAGAACTTCACTGGTGGCTTCACAACATGGAAGCCTGGAATGGCAAAGGCATTTACGGATCACAACCAGACTTCATTCTGGAATCCGATGCCAGTCTCCTAAGTTGGGGCGCTACACCGCTCCATAGCACTCTGGCTCCGGGCACCCCGCCAGTAGTTACGTGCAATGACCTTAGACCATACCAACCGCACATTGGGGAACAAAACTAAAATGCGGGCTAAGTCCCGCTTGACAGCCAAAATCAAGTCCCAAATGGGAACGGAACCCAGGTTATTCCCCCCAAGATGGATCACCAGGACACTCGGTATCCCCAGAAGACGGAACAGCTGCACCAACTCTGGGAGTTGCCAAACCCACCTCATACCTCTCGAACCAAGCCATCTGACCTCAGCGTCGGAAGGCGTGAAACCGATGATCCAGATCCTGGGGGGGCCGAATCTGCGGAAAGAAATTATGTCAATAGACCAGCCGGACGAATATAAGAAACATAGCGTCTCAAATCCCACCTCCCAATCCTCTGCACCACCTGCGCTGGCATGCCAAGCCTCAAGGCCTCAGTGGCCACCCCAATACGAAAATAATGCCCCCCGAACTCCTTGCTTTCCAAACCCAGAGATTCAAAACCCAAACGAAACACCCTGAAAAACTGGAAATGGGAAAGAAAACTGCCATCCTCATGCACCAGTAGGGGCAACGCAGGAGAGGGGCGCAAGGTACAATACTCCCTGAAGGACAAAACAGGACAAATGCCAGAGCCCGGCACCGCCCTCAATCGAACCCATTTACCTCTCCCCAAGACATCCGTTTTCGAGCGGCGAATCTTGAAAGCGATCTGAACCGCAGAGCAAGAAACATCCCTGAATAGCAACCCTCTTACCTGCCGCCGACTGGGGCACACCAGCTCCCCTATCCGCATGGCTCCAAAGAACGTCAGGGAGAAAGCCAAGCGAAAGAGCCGAGTCTCGAATTCTGAATGGCAAACCCGGGCAACGCATCACACAGCGTAAGAAGGAGACAGCCCGAGACAGGCCACCTCAAGTCCCTGAAAGACACCTGTGGTGAAACCAACCTCGCCAATGGGCATTGGAGAAGCCTGTTTGCCCGCCTCCTGCCTGCTGACTATGGCCCCTGGGAGATTTGGCCCTTTTAATACAGTATTTGGGCATATTGTATTTTATTATGCTGCTGCTGGCCCTTTAAGAACCATCCGGGGACATACTGTGACTTTTGGGAACAATGCCCCTTTAAGACTATGGCCCTTGGAAGATATTGCCTGTTAAAGACTATTTTAGCAGATTGGATTTTAAAAGACTTGCTGCCCCTTTAAATTGTATTGGAGCAGTTCTGCAGCTTTAAATTGGCACTTCGGATGCAGCCGAAGTAGTCGAAGTGGCCACCATTCGACAAACGAACACGTGGTGGCGGCGGCCATCTTTAATTCAGCTGAAGTTTTACCTTCTCCAGACTTCAATGCATTCGACAGTTCGAACGCCATTCGACAGTTCATTCGACAGTTCGATAATTCGAATGGTTGTCGTTCGTCTGTTTGAACTGACTTTAACATGGGAAATAGACCGACCGCACAGCCTGATTCTCTGGAACTGTTTTGTACATGAAAATGTGCTTGCGGTCGGTCAAACTTGACTTATATCTATCTCCCGAACGGCTGAACGAATTCAAATGATTGAGGGGTATGTTTATATTTGAAATGTGCTGATTAATAATATGTAATTTTATGAAGATTGAATGTATATTTTTAAAGTTAAAGTACATATATAAAAACTGTATTTTTCCTGCTTGTGATAATTATGTTAACCCATAACCCAAAGAAGAAGAAAGGGGGGGAATAGCAGAGAGGGAAAGGGGGGAGGGGAGGACACAGAGGGAGATAGAGACACAGGGGGCCCAGCCAGAGACAAGCTGAGCCCCCCAGGAGACCCCACAGTGGGAGACAGGGGAAAGGGGGAGGGAGCAATGGACCCAGCATACCGGGAGCCTTCCTCACTGGCAGAGGAGGTTGCCGACCCACAGGGGGACCTCCCCCGCCCCCCAGATGGCAGTAACGGGGTACCCCGCGCAGCTCCACTCACCACCGATGGTGAGCACCACCAACCGGGTGGCGGGGGGCCCGGGAACGATGCCGCGGTGCACCGCTGGCGGCTGTGGCGAGATGCAGGGGGCCAGCTGGGGCATGGAAGCCCACCGTGCAGGCCGTGCACGAGGCCTCCGGGCCGCAGGCCACACGGCAGGGGGAGGCCTCGGAAGGCAGCGAAGCCCGGCCTCTAGTAGCAGACCGCGTCTCTGGAGCCCCAGACATGCGGTCCTGTTGGTGCCTCGGGCCCGGGCTCCCAGTCCTCAACCGGGCCCGAGGAGTATTATCTGGGGAGAGCCTGGCAGGTGGGGGGAACGCCTGCCAGTGCTAGTGCATCCCCCAGGGGCAGGGACCGCATGGGAGGCAGCAGGGGAAACCGCATGGGGTGCTCCAGGGGTGGGTATGCCGCGGGGGGGGGGCCCACCTGCAGCCATACCTCCACTAATGTGCCCAAATTGCTCCCTCAGTTGCCGGCCACCATCCAGCGCTGCAGCAGCCCTGAGGTCTCTGCAAACAGCAGGTTCTCAAGCTGGTCATATCTCTGTACAGAATGAGACCACAAGCTCATGCATCGTATTGTGATATTTTGTGGCGCACTGGCAATGAGGGTTGTGGATTCAGTGAGGGGTTAAGATGATATTTTGCTGTGTGAAAGACAGGGGGCTTTTTCCATAGAGTAGCACAAATATTGAGATTTGGAAGCACATTGTATATTTTGGCGAATAAACAGAGGAGTGAGAGCAGGGTGACATTCCAGGTTCTATTCCTCCCCACTGACTTGCAATGAACCACAGATTACCGTCTGGTGGGAGAGGGGTGCTATTTCTCACATTAGAGAGATTTAAACACATTGTCCAACAAAACTGATCAGCAAAATCACCCCTTTATTTAAATCATTATTTCAAACTATATAATTTATAGAAGGTGTAAAACTCAGTGTTGGCCCATCTCCTCCAGTGTCTTCGTGAGACTGAACAGGAAGTGGAAGAGATCACTTCCCATCGGCCCACTAACAGCCTTTCACCACTAAATACCTTGCAGGAAGAGCAGGGATAGCACTGAATGGTGCATAATCTATAACAATTCATGCAGTTCTGCTATCAATCATAGGTGATTAATTAAGGAAATAACCGTTCAAACACCACAGGCCTAATCATCTTTTATACCATTTTTTGTGTCATTTTACCCCTCTCCCTCTAGCAAGTAAGCTCATTGAGCAGGGCCCTCAACCCCTCTGTTCCTGTGTGTCCAACTTGTCTGGTTACAACTACATGTCTGTTCGTCCACCCATTGTAAAGCGCTGCGGAATTTGACGGCGCTCTATAAATATCATAATAATAATAATAATAATAATAATAATAATAATACCACAGCTATAAACCCTATGAAAATGTAATCCTCTTAACCTTACACATCCTGTATAATCCAACTCTGATATTACCCCCACTCTAACTCTAATGTCTGCATGCATTTACACAGCTGCATACACTCACTTTAAATTCACAGACTCAAACACTATACATCACAAGCAGCATTATGCACATACATATATTTAGACATACATTGATCAGCCACAAAATAGAAACCACTGACAGGTGACGTGAATAACATTGATTACATTGTTACAATGGCACCATTGCCAGCAAGTGAACAGTCACTTAAATGTCATGTGTTGGAAACAGGAAAAATGGTCAAGTGAAAAGACCTGAATGACTTTTACAAGGGCCAAATACTGATGACTAGATGGCTGGGTCAGAGCATCTTCAAGCACTGCTGCTTCCCGAACGCGGCAACACAGAGGGCGGAGCTTTGGGAAAATAATATGGTGCGTGCGCACCCCAACAAAGCCTCTTAAAGGGACAGAAGGTGGAGACCAAGGAGGAGCTACAGTAAGCGGATCACCCCCTCTCCCTATTTAAACTCTACTAACTCTTGACTCCTCGCTCAGTTGTACTGTGCTCCAGATTGTGTCAAGATCTTCAGTGACTAACCTGCCATAACCTGCTTTTGACCTTTGTACCTTTGGCCTGAACTATCACTTCCCAACCTGTGCTGCCCTTCCTGACCTTTGACTTCACTGACTACTCTCCGTTTGATACTACTGTACTTGCGAACTTCATTTATTTGCCTTCAGCACTCCTCTGCATTGTGGTCTTTGTCTAAACATTGATCTCAACACTACTGTAGCTAAAATTGTTGAAAAACATAATGCTGGTCATGATAGAAAGGTGTCAGAACACAAAGTGCATTGCAGCTTGCTGCTTGTGGGGATGTGTAGCCACAGACCAGTCAGAGTGCCCATGATGACCCCTCTCCACTGCTGAAAGTACCTTCAGTGCTGATGAAAATTTGCATCATGAAGCAATGGAAGAAGGTTCCCTGGTCTCATGAATCACATTTTCTTTTAGATCAGGTGGATGGCCAGGTGTACATGCATCATTTATCTGGTGAAGAAATGGCAGTAGGATGTACTATGGGAAGAAGGTAGGCTGGTAGTGTTATGCTCTGGGCAATGTTCTGCTAGAAACCTTGGGTTCTGGAATTCATGTGGATGTTACTTTGACATGTACACCCCTTCATGGCAATGTACAGACCATGTACACCCCTTCATGGCAATGGTGTTCCCTGATGGCAGTGGCCTCTTTTAGCAGGATAATGCACCCTGTGACACTGCAAACCTTGTTCACGAATGGTTTGAGGAACATAGAGAGTTCAAGGTGTTACCTTGGCCTGTGAATTCCCCAGATCTCAATCTTACTGGAACAACAAATCTGATTCATGGAGGCCCCATCTCTCAACTTGCAGGACTTTAAGAGTCTGCTGCTAATGTCTTGGTGCCATATATTACAGGACACGTTCAGAGGTCTTGTGAAATCCATGCCTCAACACATGTTTTCCAGCCCAAGGGTGACCTACATGATATTAAGCAGGTCGTTTTAATGATGTGGCCAATCAGTGTATGCAGTTGTCAAATGTGAATATGTTTGTTTGGCTTTTGTTATGCCTGTAATGTCCAATTAATAAATTAATCAAACTTATATTATCTTTCTTTGTGAGTGGCAGCATAGAGCAGCTTAGAATCCTAACATTCTGACATGTAAATCCAGCCCTGCCTGGACACAAACAAATTTACAGATTCATACACAGATCCACAAACATTAAAAGACATGCACAGTTACACACAAAAAAATAAAAATATTTTTTATTCACTGTATGAGGACATTATGCTCAAATACAGACATTGTTTTTGCGTTCTGTTGAAATTTTTTGTAAAACGGTACAGCTACCTTACAAATACCTTTAAGCAAGGTAATTGACCGTTTTTATTTCTCTATTTTTCTCACACATACTGTATTTAAGGGAAATTGCATTTTTGCTTTTATACTACCATTTCAGTCCCTGTGTGATATATTAAAGGATAGAGGACACTGTATACTGTCTGTGACAGATCCCTCTGTCTTGGACTTATAATGACTTATTATTCATTAATTTGCTTGATTCGTGTTTTTCCCGTTCGTATGGACTCTGTATACTTCCCCTGAAACTACCGAACAAAACTCCCGAACGGCCAGCCACCCAGTAGAGAAGTGTGCTGCTGGTTAACCTCTTGGCCCCATTAGAACATTGAGGTTAACCGCAGACACCTCTTAATTGGTGCCTGTAGCTGGGTGGCCGCCATTCGTATCCCGAACACGAGGTCGTGGCAATTTTAAATCCAGGAACGCTCAGCGGTTTTCGACGACAAACTCATGGAACTCAAAACGGATACTATTTGGCACGAACACAGCTGAAGCCGCCGACCTCCCTTCTCCTTCGGTAGAAAACCCACAAACATCCCTTTATTCTGTACTTTTGTTCAAGAATAAGCCATACCCCAGATAGCCATCCAGTGGAGCCCATTTGTATGGAGAACAGACTTTGTGAACACTTTGACTCCACAGCGATTGGACTGTGTGAATAGGATCTGAGCGCTATTCGGTACTTTTGTGCGCTCAGATCCCAGCTATCTGGGGACCCGTTGAACGCCTGTGTTATATTACAATATTGAAAAGTCATGTATTTTTTAAAATTTTTGTCATTGTCACCTAAAATGGCGCCTGGTCTTTGTCCAGGGAGATAATTGAATTACTTCACAATTATCTCCCGGGCAGAGCAGAGGGTCTTGTGTAATTAAAGGGGAATGGCTACATGTGTAACATTCTGATTGGTCAATGTAATGTCCTTGACACAGTTTCCCATCTGGTCCCCTAGGGGAGTTTCCACCATGTGGGAGACCTGCATAAATACCGGGCAGGTAGCCCTCAAGATACCAGATTCCTGCTGACCCTCAATACGGAGCTTTGTCTCGTCATTTGGGGGGATTATTCATATGGATTACGCTTGTTCGGCTGTTTTGGAGACTGACTGGTTCGTGTGATTGCTGTTCGGCAGTTTGGAGCGCTTCTACCGGGGGAGCCGTAACACTGTCTAAAGTTGTTCATTTCCCCAAACATTTCATAAAGCCTGAACAAATAAGTGAAAACTAAAAATTGTGTCAATTTACATTGCTATATATTTTAACACCTTAAGGACTGAGCCAAATGTACACGTTTTGATCAAAACAAAACGTAAACAAAAACTGGAATTTGCGCTATGTCTGTTCAGGCGTAATTCGCCTATTTCATATTATGTGCACCCACACTTATTATATATCATTTTATTCAGGGGAAACAGGGCTTTAATTTAACATCAAATATTTAGGTATGAAACATAATTTAATATGAATAAAATATTTTTTTTAAATAATCGTTGCAATACATTTACTGTTTTGAAACACTAATATTTGTGTTCAGCGAAGTCTTCCGAGTAAAACAGTACCCCCCCATGTACAGGTTTTATGGTGTCTTGGAAAGATACAGGGTTAAATATAGTGCTAGCAAATTAAATTCTCTGATCTTTTGGCCTGGGTTTTCAGGCAGGTCCCGCTAATTGTAATTAATAAAATGACCTAATTATGTAAAATTATTACATAAATATATACATAGAATTATTATATATATGTTTTTATTTATTTTTATTTATATAAAAGGTATATATATAGTGATATATACGTATATACTTATGTATATAGATATATATATAATTTCGTTCTACATGTATTTTGATATCAATATATATATATTAATTTTAAAATGCAGTTAGAACGAAATTACGCACATATATAATTTTTTTTTATTATCTTTTTTATGTATTTATTTTTATATATATTTAATCAATATCATTGTACGTGTACTTTCATATGAAATATATATATATATAATTATATATATTAATATTAAAATACACTTAGACAGTGTATATATATATATATATATTATATATACTTAGATCATATATATATATATATATATATATATATATATATATAATAAATATATATGATCTAAGTATATATAATTTAATTTTATACTGTTTTAAACCGTTTAATTTTTTTTTTCAGATAGCAGGGGGCGTACCTGTCATTACAGGCACTCCCCCTGCTGGCAATGCCTTGGACAGCTATGCCGTCCATGTGATCACGAGGTCCTCGCAAGGCCCAGAGGGGCCGAAGAGGAAGCAGGGGGACTCCCTGGGCTCCCAGGTAAGTTCCCGTGGGATCGCCGGTGACCGGGTAAGTACATAGGACGCCAGGGACATTCTATGCCGTCCCCTGGCATTTAGAGCCAGGTCCCCAAGGACGGCATAGGATGTCCCCCGTCCTTAAGGGGTTACGTTTATCTGCAAAACAATCTATATACAAAATTTCTGTATTATTATATGCGTATATGCTAGCTATGCATCCCTCAATTCAAATGCGTTCTGCTAATATATCTCCATGTACAATATAATTGTGTGTTGTGTATGCCTTGTCACTGTGAACTAAAGTTTTTGTGTATGCACTGTCAGTGAATGCGTGGGGATAGCAATTTCATAAGAACATCTAACAACCCCTTTACTCAGATAGCATAGATCAAGCCACAATACTTTGAACAGATAAAAAATACAGTCTAAAATTATGCAAGGTGTCGTATATATACCAAACACGCAATTATTATTCAAAAAATGAAAATATGTTCAAAGTTTTGACCAAAATACTTTGATAAATAAAATATTTTGTTTTTCCACCTCTACTATGGTTGCCTAAAGTTTTCAATTACAATAATATATAACTATTTTAAGGCATAAGTCTCTGAGACTCTGTGGGTAGAATCAGTTTCCCCAATATTTTTTTCATTAAAAATCTTTTAAGTATATTAATAGTAAGTGTAAGGAACAAAGGAAGTAGAAATAACATATTAAGTAGCAAATATCTTCCAAACACATTCTTGATTCGATAGATATCATACATGTCCTACCATTTTCCAAGTTGAGTTTTTAGGGTTTTTTTGTGTTTTTTAGTATTTGTTTTGAATGCCCCTTCATTCTAGGTACAACACACACCCCATGCATTGGACTGCCCTCTCTCCCCAGAATTGGGGGTTCTCTGGCATGTGCACCACCCATTCTGTCCATGTGTCACCTTTCTCCCCCAGCTCCTTCCCAGCCCCTCCATGTTTCTCCTCTCCTCCCCCCGGCCCCTCCATGTGTCTCATTCTCTCCCCAGCCCCTTCAAGTTTCTCTTCCCCACTCCATGCGTCACTCCACAGTCCCCCTCACCTCTATTTAGCATGGCTGAGTGGACCGCAGTACACGGTTTGACAGGAAGTGCTCTCTCTACATGCTCTCGCTACATATAATGAGCGCAGTGTTTTCCCCTCCAGCCGTTCACACAGCAATTGTGTGTTTCCACTTATGCCAGGTGGTCCGGCTGTCCTGTCGGCCCCTGCGCCTGGCATAACTTCAGGGCCGGTGCTTAAACCACCTAATTAGAGAGCCGGGGGTGTATATAAGGTGTATAGTCAGGGCCGGATTAACATAGGGGCTGATGGAGCTGCAGCTCCAGGCCCAGGCCCAGGCCCATGGAATAGGCCCATTGATTTATAAAAAATAAAAAAAATAATAATCTTTTTTTTTTTACATTTTTTTTTTCCCACACACTACTCTTAGGGATTCCACCTGGCTTTTCTTTTATTGGCACAGCCAGTATTTGAGGCTGCCTGGCTGGTGCCAATATTACACTGATACTGGCAATACAAATGCTGGTATTTTTCTCAGTATAAATGGAGATTACTCTCCAATACCAGCACCGGCCAGTATGGGGTCACTGTGTGTGGAGACAGGCAAGGATAAGAAGTTCCAGCATATCCCTCCCTGCCTATCTCTATTCACTGATCTGCAGGGGTGCAGCTACAGAGAGTCCAGACAGCAACTCCCACTCTGCAGAGACAGCCTACAGTTCAGGGAAGTGAGGGATGGGGGGAAAGGCTGCAAGGAGACATGGGGACACTGAGACACTAAGGGACATTGGGAGACATTATGACACAGACACATGGGGACACAGTGTCCCCATGTCTCCCAGCCAGTGTCCCTGGTGTCTCAGTGCCCCCTAATCTCCCAGTGCCCCCAGTCTGCCAGTGTCTCACTGTCCCCATGTCTCCTAGTGCCTCCATGTCTCCCAGTGCCTCAAGTGTCTCAATGTCCCCATGTCTCCAAGCTAGTGTCCCTAGTGTCTGTGGCCCTGGTGTCTCCTTGTCCCCATGTCTCCCAGTGCCCCCATGTCTCAATGTCCCCATGTCCCCCAGCCAGTGTCTCTAGTGTCTGTGTCCCTGGTGTCTGTGTCCCCATGTCTTCAAGTGTCCCCTATTTTCCCAGTGTCCCCATGCGTCCCAGACAGAGTCCCCTAGTCTCCCAGTGTCACTGGTGTCTCCGTGTCCCTAGGTCTCCCTGTGTCCCCAGGTCTTCCCGTCTTTCTAGTGACATGGGGACCCTGGTATACATGGGGACACAGGGAGACATGGGGCATTGAGACACTGTGATACATAGGATCACTGGGAGACCCGGGGACACGACACTAGGGGACACTGGGAGACATGGGGAACTGAGACACTGATACATAGGAACACTGAGACCTGGAGTAATCGACACATGGGGGCACTGGGAGACATGGGGCCACTGGGAGAAATCCATCTATACAGCAGAATCAAACTAAGTAGTTTTTGGGTGATTTTAAAGCATTTTCTCCTTGTGATTTACATCATGTGATGTCACCCATACATATTTAATTATGCAAATTACCAAGGGCGGTATGTTTTTCCAAGAAAGGTGGCAACCCTAACTACTTTTCACATACCCTTACTTAAGTATGGAAACTTAAGAGGGATGTATGGGAACAAAACTTGTGTGGACTGGCTGACAATGAATATAGTTAAAGGGACACTAGAGTCACCAGAACAACTACAGCTTATTGAATTTGTTCTGGTAAGTAGAATTATTACCATCAGGATTTTTGCTGTAAACACTGTCTTTTCAGAGAAAATGCAGTCTTTACATTACAGCCTAGTGATAACTTCACTGGCCACTCCGTAGATGGCTGTTAGAGATCCTTCCTGGGTCATGGCTTCCTAAAATGCATCCAAACATTCAGTGTCTCCTCCCTCTGCATGCAGACACTGAACTTTCTTCATAGAGATTCATTGATTCAATTCATCTCTATGAGGAGATGCTGATTGGCCAGGGCTGTGTTTGAATCATGCTGGCTCTGCCCCTGATCTGCCTCCTTGTCAGTCTCAGCCAATCCTATGGGGAAGCACTGTGATTGGATTAGGCCACCACTTCTAATGATGTCAGCAGACTGCTTGTTTTTCTGAGTCTAACAGCATGCAGAGTTACAGCTTCAGGCTTGAATACAGTAAGATTTTGCTATATTTATGGAGGCATGAGGGGCCCAGGGGGGCTAGATGGTGGTGTTAACACTATAGGGTCATGAATTCATGTTTGTGTTCCTGACCCTATAGTGATCCTTTAAGGTAATGCTGACTTTGGTCTCTCTAACACTGTGGCATGTTCCCTTTCTTCTACACTCACTACATAAAGCTTTTCTCTGTCCCAGACTATATACCAGGAGCTTCTGCCTGCTAGTAAGAAGGTAAGGAGACAAGTGGACCAGCGAGTGCTAGGGGACAGTCCTTAGAAAGCGCTGAGCGAGCGCATCATTAGATGCATTTATGCCAAGCTCAGGGTGCTGTCTGCATAGTATGCCCTTAGTTGGCCAGCTGCATGATTAGCAGGCAGCCTGACATGCATTCATACCAGGCTGGCCTTCTAATTCTTTGGGCAGACATATCCTCTTTTTGGGCATGTTAGCCCCTTTTGGCAAGTTACCTGATTTGTGTCAGTGGCACACCCTTTTACCGTGCCCATTGACTTCCTGCTTGACTGGACACTGCTGTTAGGGGTTATGGATTTACTTGAAAGATGGAAACATAAATTAGTGAGAGATTAGCCTAGGGTATGTGTTTTCTTATAGCTGCTGTTTTCTTTCTCTCCAGCACCATCTCCATCAGATACATGACGCTTGGGAGTGTTTTACTGTTTTTGGTCGATATGATTCTGTAATTAGGCCCTTCATAATTGTCAGCACGAGGCCCACTGGGCTCTTAATCTGGCCCTGTGTATAGTGTGTGTAGTGTGTAGGTGCAGTGTGTGTATATAGGTTGTAGTGTGTAAGTGGTGGGGTATAGTTTATGTATATTAGGGCTGGATAGGGTTAAATAATTATTTTTGATTGTTTCATTATTTAAATTAAAATAAAAAAAAAACTACACATTTACTCCCCTTTCCCCTTATTAACTTATTACTTTGCAGGGGGGGGGGAGCATGCTGATGATCATCCCTGATGATCATCCCTGGTGATCCAGTGGGCTAGTGATGTGGTCTGTACCCCCGCAGACCATGCCTTTCTCTTGTGAGAGCTGGAGTTTCAGAGCGTTGTCGCGGGTTACCACAGCAACACTCTAAAAATATCGGAGATTGCGAGAGGGCTGCCCTGCGTGCAGCCTGGAAGCTTTTTGATCCGTAACCAAACAGAACGGAGGTCTTCAGAGCCACTCTCGGGGCCTATCTGCTATGCTTGAGTTGGCAGGGGAGATTTTTTGATCTCTCCTGACGGTCTCAATCGCTAGGAGTGCCGCGGGGATTAGGGTACTGGATGGCTGGCTGTTAGTGATGTCCCAAACGGTTCGCGGCGGACTGCGAACATATGCGGTAAACTTTGACCCTGTACCTCACGTCAGCAGACACATTCCAGCCAATCAGCAGCAGACCCTCCCTCCCAGACCCTCCCACCTCCTGGACAGCTCACTAAGAATGCAGCTTCACAATGAATGTAAAATGGATGCTGTCCAGGAGGTGGGAGGTCTGGGAGGGAGGGTCTGCTGCTGATTGGCTGGAATGTGTCTGCTGACTGTGAGGTACAGGGTCAAAGTTTACCGCATATGTTCGCCATCCGCGGTGAACCGTTCGGGACATCACTACTGGCTGCATATTCGTTCAATCAAATTTTCAAAATTCATTTTAACTGAATTTGCAGATAGACAGTTGCCAATTTTAACAGAACTTTTTGTATCTTAAAGCACTAGTACTATTGTGATAGCTAACTCCAACCTTTTAATTAAAAAAATAAATCATAAACTGGTGAGAGCACATTGATAAGTATAGTACATACTCACTGAGCACTTTGATAAAGACTTTTTAGCAATATGTGAGTGGGACCAATTTGTATTAATTTATTCTTATATGAATTATACAGCACTATGGTCTATCCTCTGTTTACATTTTAGGTTTTACATGACGTCATATTCTGGCACCCGGCATCACTAAACTGCGCACGAGGGAGCAGTGAGGAGCAGGAAGGAGATCTCCAGATAGAACATCCCCACTGGACTCCAGGGAATGATGTGAGTGTCTGCAAGATTGTGTAAATGGTGTGTGTGTGTGTGTGTGTCTGTCTGTGTGTGTCTGTCAGTGAGAGAGTGTGTGACTATGTCAGTGAGTGTGTCTGTCAGTGAGTGAGTGAGTGCAGGGCCGCCACTAGAAATTTTGGGGCCCCTACCTTAGCTCAGGGTCTGGGCCCCCTGGGGCCCACCTCCAAATACCGCCCACAGGGTCCGCCTCCAAATACCGCCCACAGGAATACACACACAGACACAAAAACACACTGATACAAAAGGACACAGATACATACTAACAGATACACATACTGAAACAGACATACACGCATACAGGCATACATACTGACACACACATACTGAGACATACACATATACAGACACACAGGCATACATAGTGACAGACAGACACATACTAACATACATACAGACACACATGCATGAGGACATAAAGACACATACATACATACATACACACTGACATACATACATACAGACACCGACATACATACACACATACATACATACAGACATACATACATTAATACATACATACATACTGGCAGACATACAGACACTGACATCCATACACACATACATTCATAATGGCATACAGACATACATACATACATACATACATACATACAGACTGACATACATGCATATAAACAGACATACTGACAGACATACATACATACATACATACATACATACTGACATACATGCATACAGACGTTCATACAAACATACACACAGACATACGTTCATAATGATATGCAGACATACATTCATACTGACATACTGACATACATGCATACAGACATCCATACAAACATACACACAGACATACGTTCATAATGATATGCAGACATACATTCATACTGACAGACATACATATATACATACATACTGACAGACATACAGACATACATAATGACATACAGACATACATTGATACTTGCATACATACATACAGACAGACATACAGACATATATACATACATACTGACAGACATACAGACATATATACATACATACAAACATACTGACAGACATACATAATGACATACATTGATACATGCATATATACAGACATACATTTATAATGACTTACATAATAACATACATACTGACAGACATACAGACATACATTCATAATGACATACAGACATAGATATATACATACATAGACATACATACAGACAGACAGACATGCATATATACATACATACATAGACATACATACATAGACATATATACATACATACAGACATACATACATACATACATACATAGACATACATACATAGACATATATACATACAGACATACATACATACCTACATATATACATAGATGATGTGGAATCAATTAATTAATTTATTATCTTGCGTATCTGCCCCGGCCAAATTAAGAAGTAATGCGTGCACGCTCCTAAAGTAATTCAAACCAGACACAGGTTTCAGGTTAATGAAAAACTTGAGGAAAGGTTATTCTGAGGAGACGGCATGTCCCTTATAAAGCAAAATTACATCATATGCATTGTCAGAGATAACATGGAATAATACATCAATAATTGGTTAGGTTTTAAGTGGTCCATTTTATTGCTCTTCCTACCGGGTGTGATATCACTGGTATTTTGGAGGTCTCCCCCAGATTCCAGCGCCATCTTGTTAAGGAGGGTGTTAGTCAATGTCAAAGGGGAAACTCCCTAGCGGCCATTTTAGGTAAATCACATAGAAAGTTGAATAATGCTGATTGTAGTTATACTGAGTAAATAGGCATTTTACCAACATGGATTGGGTTAATATCTTTGTCCACAACAATAGACATACATGCATGCATACAGACATACATACAGACAGGCATACATGCATACAGACATACATACAGACATACATACATACATACATACATACATATAGTTATGCATGCATGCATACAGACATACATACATACAGACAGACATACATGCATATATACAGACATACATGCATTCAGACATACATACATAGACATACATACATACATACAGACATACATACATACATACATAGACATACATACATTCATTCATACATACATACATGCATACATGGGCCACCCAACAGGCCCCATCAGCGTGCGGGCCCCGGTGCAAGTGCACCAGCGAGTGAGTGTGTGTGTGTGTCATTGAGTGTGTCTGTCAGTGAGTGTGTCTGTCTGTGTCTGTCACTGAGTGTGTCCATGTTTGTGTGTATGTCAATGAGTGTGTGTGTCTGTCAGTGAGTAAGTGTGTGTCTGTCAGTGAGTGTGTTTGTCTGTGTGTCTGTCAGTGCGTAAGTGTCTGTGTGTCTCTGTGTGTGTGTCTGTCAGTGAGTGAGTGTGTGTGTGTCTGTCTGTGTCAGTAAGTGTGTGTGTGTGTCTGTCAGTGTGTGTGTCTATGTTTGTGTGTATGTCAGTGAGTGTATGTGTGTGTGTCTGTGTGTGTCTGTCAGTGAGTGAGTGAGTGTGCCTCCATACCTTTTGGAATGCTGGGGGGTTCTCCCTTTCCCTGGGGCTGCTGGGCGGGCGGCGCTGGTGAGGGATCACTGATAAGTGAGCTCTCTGCTCAGCTCCCTCGTGCGCCGCAGAGTGGTGCCTGGAGCCGGAATATGACAGCATCACTCTGCGGCGCGCATCACTCTGCGGTGCGCAGAGAGCTCACTAATCAGTGCTCCCTCGCCAGCGCCAACCGCCCGAACGAACGACCGGATTTTTAGTTAGCCGCCAGGCTAACATGACATTTGCCCAGGCATTTGGGGGCGGCTTTTTTTGCCGCCCCCTGGAAAATGCCGCCCAAGACAAATGCCTTGTTTGCCTTGCGGCTAATACATCCCTGTGTGTGTGTGTGTGTGTCTGTCAGTGAGTGAGTGTGTGTGTCAGTGAGTGTGTCATAAACTTAAACCTTGTTTACTTGACCCGTGCTGGACTTTGAGTTTGACATGCTTGGTGTAGTGTGTGTGTGTGTGTGAGAGGTCCTGTGTGTGAGTGGGGCAGTGTGTGAAGGATGCAGTGTGTGTATGTGAGGGGTGCAGTGTGTGAAGGGTGTAGTGTGTGAAGGGTGCAGTGTTTGTGTGAGAGGTGCAGTGTGTGTGTGAAGGGTGTAGTGTGTGGAGGGTGCTGTGTGTGGAGGGTGCTGTGTGTGTGCGAAGGCTGCTGTATGAAGGGTGCTGTGTGTGTGTGAGAGATGATGTGTGTGTGAGGGTTTC
The DNA here is from genome assembly GCA_933207985.1 of Pelobates cultripes. Taxonomy (NCBI): domain Eukaryota; kingdom Metazoa; phylum Chordata; class Amphibia; order Anura; family Pelobatidae; genus Pelobates; species Pelobates cultripes. Next base: position 202,776,972 of record OW240912.1, on the reverse strand, counting down.
TGTGCGTGTGTGAAGGTTGCTGTGCGTGTGTAAAGGGGCAGTGCGTGTGTGAAGTGGGCAGTGCGTGTGTGAGGGGGTAGTGCGTGTGTGAGGAGGGCGGGGCATGTGTGAGGTAGCAGCCTGTGCATAAGGGGGCAGTCTGTGTGAGGGGGGCAGTCTATCTGAGGGGCATTTTGTGTGAGGATTCTGTGTGTGTGTGGCTGTATGTGTGAGGATGTGTTGTGTGTGTGAGAGATGCTGTGTGTGAAGTGTTTCTGTGCATGTGTGAAGTCTGTGTGTGAGGGGGGCAGTCTGTGTGTGTGAGGGGGTAATCTGTGTGTGTGTGTGTGTGCGTGTGTGTGTGCATGCGTGTGTGTGTGCATGCGTGTGTGAGGGGTGTATTGTGTGTGTGAGGGGGCAGTGTGTGTGTGTGAGGGGTGTAGTGTGTGTGAATAGGGTATATACTGTGTGTAGGTGGGTGAGTTGTGAAAATGTATCTTAAGGTCTTCCCCTCTGTGATGTATGGGCGGTTGGGCTGTGTATGAGTGTGAGTGTATGAGTGTATGTATTGTGATGTATGGGCATTGGGCAGTTGGGCTGTTGTTGGCTGTGAATGATGCACTTTCTTTTGGTTCTTCTTTTCCTGTTCCTGTTGGCAGTTGGGGTGGAATGTTCAAGGGATTTGAAATGGCGGCTGCAGAAACCCTGTGTAACAAGGCTGCAATATGAAGATGCTGTTACATATGTATTAATAAACTGAGTACTTCGTTATACAGGAATTATTGACTGATTTGTACAAAACATCACACCCTCCCTTCTTCTTACCTTCTACCAGGGACATAATGCTGCAAGCCCTGGTGTTCCATGTTCACTTTAGTTTGCAGCTCCTCAGTCTGCAGGCTGGCTCTCCTGTGAGCACAACATTGTATCGGAGCGTTGCCATGGTAACACATTGCTTGCGGGAGAAACACAAAGCCTCCCAGGCCATTCCCTCTCTCTGCTTGAACTAAGTGCCAACGGGCCGGTACGGGAGATCTTTGAGAGGGCTTACAGCAAGGCTGGCTCTACGTGGGCCGGCACGGGAGATGAAAGGATCTTCCCTGCCGGCCTTGGCCCACGACGAATGAGGCCCACTGGGCATTTTCTGGGTGGTTTCTGCAGAACCCACCACCGCCCACCTGAAATTCCAAACTGCCAATTCCAAACCCCCCACTGGTGGGCGGTAGGGACCAGGTTGACTACCACTGATATAGAGGGTGAAAGGGTCACAGAGGGATTCAATATGCCCCAATATTTCAATTATATTTAAATAAAGTATTGTGTGTTTGCATTAGACTTGGAGATTCACTTTGGCCCAAACTGCAATTCATTTGATTTTGATCCGATCAAGTGATCAGTCAGATTCCCAAGCTGCAAGCAGAATGTACCTTAATCACGATCCAACAAAAACATTCACACATGTTCATTTCGTGTCATGATTCTGAATTCTGTCGGTGATGCCAAAAAAGTGATGACTGATGGGAAAAAAATTATTGATGGCTAGGGTACAGTCACTAAATGTTGATTTTATTTACAGAACAAGTGACCAACAGAGTGAAAAGAAAGGTGGAGCAGTATAAAATCGATATTTATATATGTATACAGATATAGTTAATATATAGTGTGTATATATAGATACTGACTTGTGAACCAAATGGCTCAAACTGTGAACCAACAGGTGTACTGCAAAATATATGCATAATATATTTTGCATATAGTTTGGTGTACACTGATTTCCTAATTTTGCTCCCTTTTGGTTTAGTTCCTGAATTAGGTTTTTGGTACCAAAATTTTGCCTAGACATACTGATATTTGGCCAAAATGCATACATCTCCAAAACGTTTCTATTTTTGGAAAATAATTGTTAAGTCATGCACAATTTTCATGCAAAAGTCATGGACTTGGTGAGCAAAAAACCTCTTAAAGGGCTCAATGCAAAAATCCACAGATTACCCACTAACAATGCGCTGCTCAATAAAATAAACATAAATTGCTTATATTTTGCTTGAGTAATTTATTTGAAAACATAACTATTGAGCAATATCCTTGATAATGCCATACAGAATTCTAAAAGCAGAAATGATGAACTCATTACATAGAAAATGCTCACAAGTCTAACTGTAAGCATTTAAAAGTTTGGCAAGTGTGTGACCACAGCTTTCCTTGGCAGTGGCGTACTAAGAGGGGGGCGGGGGAGTTGGTCCGCCCCGGGTGCCACCAGGGTGGGGGGTGCCATGACCAGCCCCGCCAGCCCCCCATGCTGCAGCCGCCCGAGCGCTCTGTAGAGAGCCTCAGGCGGCTGCAGCTTTGCCCGGGCGGTGCGTCCATGAGGGCGGACCGCACCGCCCGGGCGCAGCCTGAGAAGAGGCTGACAGGAGGGAGCGCTCCTGTCAGCTCCCTCACTGCAGCATGATAGTCCGCGGGTACAGAGAGCAGCTGCCTCCTGTACCCGGCCGGACTAACAGGAAGTGCACACTAAGTGTGCACTTCCTGTTATCAACTGATTTCAAGAAAACAGATACTCCACAACCCTTGAACTTAGAAACTCAGCCCGCCTAACTAAAGTAGGGAAGAGAGAAAAGAAAGAGGTAGAGGTAGAAAGAGGAAGGAGAAAAGGAAGAGTGAAAAGAAGGAGAAAGGGGTAAGAGAAAAGAAAATAGAGAGTGAAAAGAAATGAGGGGTGAAATGAGGGGTAGAAGAAGCAGAGTGAAGAAAAGGAGGGATAGAGAGAGAGAAAAGGAGGGAAAAGAAATTAGGAGGAGATAGGAGGGAAAAGAAATTAGGGGGAGAATTAGGAGGTAGAAAGTAGAAATTAGGAGGGGGAAGAGATATTAGGAGGGGGAAAAAAGAGAAATTAGATTTTGTAGAAGGGGCGGGGGTTTTGTATTGGGACAGGAGTCTTTATAAGGGGGGATAAGCAGGGGATTTGTGGAAGGGGATTGCGAGGGTTTTGTAGACTGGGCAGTACAGGATTTGTAGAAGGGGCAGGACAGAGGTTTTGTAGGAGGGGCGGGGCAGGACAAGATTTTAGAAGAAAGAAAACATCAAATGGTAAGTTGTATTTTTTTTTTTTCAGGTACTTAGTTAAATGGTCCTCCCTCATTATTTTTAGAGTGAGGGGGGTAGGTAGGGGATAATTGTTGGGGGGAGGGGGTGACTAGGGGTTTGGGGACCCCTAGTCACCCGGGGGAGGGGGGTTATTTTTTTTTATTTAGGGCCCCCAACCACCGCTCAGGGGTGGGGGCCAGGGGGTAGGACATTAGGTCCCCCCCCTAATTAATATTTTAGGGCCCCCACCCACTGCTCAGGGGTGGGGGCCAGGGGGGAGGACATTAGGTCCCCCTCAATTAGTATTTAGGGCCCCCACCCACCGCTCAGAGGTGGGGGCCAGGGGGGAGGACATTAGGTCCCCCCCAATTAGTATTTAGAGCCCCCACCCACCGTTCAGGGGTGGGGGCCAGGGAGGAGGACATTAGGTCCTCCCCCTCATTCTAATTTGGTGCCCCCACCCACCGACCAGGGGTGGGGGCCATGGGGGAGGACATTAGGTCCCCCCTCTAATTAGTATTTTAGGGCCCCCACCCACTGCTCAGGGGTGGGGGCCAGGGGGGAGGAATTTAGGTCCCCTCCAATTCGTATTTTAGGGCCTCCACTCACCGCTCAGGGGTGGGGGCCAGGGGGAGGACATTAGTTCCCCCCCTAATTAGTATTTAGGACCCCCACCCACTGCTCCGGGGGGGGGCTGGGGGTAGGACAATAGGTCCCCCCCATTATTTTACTTTAGGGCCCCTACCCGCCGCTCAGGGGTGGGGGCCGGGGGGCAATATTATTCTAATTTAGGGCCCCCACCCGCCGCTCAGGTGGGGACTCGGGAGGGGGGACCTCTTTTTTTTTTTAACAGTAAGCAGCCATAGGCTGCTCACTGTTTAATAGACATGCCCCTACTCGCGGTATAGCGAGTAGTGGCATAATTTACTAATACTAAGTAATCTTTACTTAGTATTAGTAAATTTGGCAGAAAGACCAATTTAGGTCTTTCAGCCTTTTGGTAGATAACTCCCTAATACCGTGGGAATTAGGGAGTTATCTAACAAGCGGCTGCAAGAGAAGTTCCGAAGTGTCGACGTGCCGAAGTTGCCAAAGTTACCGAAATTCCGAAGTGGCCAAGTTCCGAAGTGTCGAAGTGCCGAAGTTGCCGAAGATCCGAAGTGCTGAACTGCCAAAGTCCTGAATTTCGGAATGCCGAACCGAAATTTTTTCCCATGCACATGCCTAATCAGAGTCACACTATCCTGCTTTACTTTGTTGTTAAATTATCATTAGGTTTTCTATCAGTACACATCTGCTCTGGAGCCAGGATGCACAAATTAGCAAATAAGTTCCATTTCTACACTAACATATGATGTTAAAGCTGCATAAAAACACAAATTTTTCATGCAAAAGACATGAACATCATGAGCAAATCCCTCTAAAAGTCCTCAAAGTCAATGCACCAATACAATCATGGAATAATTTTACATTTTTTAGAAGATTTAGCAAATGACACCATAAACCAGAGTAAACATTGCTAAGAAAGTGGAATAGAAACATTGTCGAATTTCTCCTCTTTTTTGTACATTTTCACTATGCCGACTGTCTGGTACAAAAGGCAGAGCTTCTAACAATGAGTAACAGAGAGATAAGGTGCAGGATAAAGCGATGTTAATTTCTACATATGATTTTATATTTCACACCTCACAAATACATATTTGGCATATATGGGGATTGAGCAGCAATGGGTGGCTGGGATTGGCTGAGAGTGACGACTTTCAGTTTATCACAGTTCACAATACAGGAATGAATTGCTATGGCTAGAAGGAAGTGTGTAATATATGCCTTAGCTGCACCTCACTGTGCCTAGAGGGGTATCAGCTTAATTTCGTTGACGAGGCCCAAAAAAGGCAAAAATAATTGTCAGGGGTTGCTGTACCTATCTTGCAGACAGAGCTTGCTGGCATTTGGGGTCTAGACTGGCCTTATTGGTGGGATCAGCCTGATATGCAAGTTGTACAGGTTAATTCTGTCATGGCATAAGTGAGCAAAAAGTGGGACCTAAGTGGGATTTACTGTAGGGCAAACTTTGAGTCCATTTCAGAGTTCTTATATTCTCTCTAAAAACCATTAAAAATTGTTTAACACTGAATGGAGGGACAGTGCCAGGGGCAGGGCCAGATTAAGAGCCCAGTGGACCTGGTGCTGATAATTATGACAGGCCTAATTACAGAATCATATCGACCAAAAACAGTAAAACACTCCCAAGCGTCATGTATCTGATGGAGATGGTGCTGGAGAGAAAGAAAACAGCAGCTATAAGAAAACACATACCCTAGGCTAATCTCTCTCTAATTTATGTTTTCATCTTTCAAGTAAATCCATAACCCCTAACAGCAGTGTCCAGTCAAGCAGGAAGTCAATGAGCACGGTAAAAGGGTGTGCCACTGACACAGATCACGTAATCTGCCAAAAGGGGCGAACATACCCAAAAAGAGGACATGTCTGCCCAAAGAATTAGAAGGCCAGCCTGGTATGAATGCATGTCAGGCTGCCTGCCAATCATGCAGCTGGCCAACTAAGGGCATACTATGCAGACAGCACCCTGAGCTTGGCATAAATGCATCTAATGATGCGCTCGCTCAACGCTTTCTAAGGACTGTCCCCTAGCACTCGCTGGTCCACTTGTCTCCTTACCTTCTTACTAGCAGGCAGAAGCTCCTGGTATATAGTCTGGGACAAAGAAAAGGTGTATGTAGAGAGTGTAGAAGAAAGGGGACATGCCACAGTGTTAGAGGACCAAAGTCAGCATTACCTTAAAGGATCACTATAGGGTCAGGAACACAAACATGAATTTGTGACCCTATAGTGTTGACACCACCATCTAGCCCCCCTGGGCCCCTCATGCCTCCATAAATATAGCAAAATCTTACTGTATTCAAGCCTGGAGCTGTAACTCTGCATGCTGTTATACTCAGGAAAACAAGCAGTCTGCTGACATCATTAGAAGTGGTGGCCTAATCCAATCACAGTGCTTCCCCATAGGATTGGCTGAGACTGACAAAGAGGCAGATCGGGGGCAGAGCCAGCATGATTCAAACACAGCCCTGGCCAATCAGCATCTCCTCATAGAGATGAATTGGATCAATGAATCTCTATGAGGAAAGTTCAGTGTCTGCATGCAGAGGGAGGAGACACTGAATGTTTGGATGCATTTTAGGCAGCCATGACCCAGGAAGGATCTCTAACAGCCATCTAAGGGGTGGCCAGTGAAGTTATCACTAGGCTGTAATGTAAAGACTGCATTTTCTCTGAAAAGACAGTGTTTACAGCAAAAAGCCTGACAGTAATGATTCTACTCACCAGAACAAATTCAATAAGCTGTAGTTGTTCTGGTGACTCTAGTGTCCCTTTAACTATATTCATTGTCAGCCAGTCCACACAAGTTTTGTTCCCATACATCCCTCTTAAGTTTTCATACTTAAGTAAGAGTATGTGAAAAGTAGTTAGGGTTGCCACCTTTCTTGGAAAAACATACCGGCCTTGCTAATTTGCATAATTAAATATGTATGGGTGACATCACATGATGTAAATCACAAGGAGTGACATAAGAGAAAATGCTGTAAAATCACCCAAAAACTACATAGTTTGATTCTGCTGTATAGCTGGGCTCCTCCCAGTGGCCCCATGTCTCCCAGTGCCCCCATGTGTCGATTACTCCAGGTCTCGGTTTTCCTATGTATCAGTGTCTCAGTGCCCCATGTCTCCCAGTGTCCCCTAGTGTTGTGTCCCCAGGTCTCCCAGTGATCCTATGTATCACAGTGTCTCAATGCCCCATGTCTCCCTGTGTCCCCATGTATCCCAGGGTCCCCATGTCACTACGAAGACGGGAAGACCTGGGGACACTGGGAGACCTAGGGACACAGAGACACCAGTGACACTGGGAGACTAGGGGACTCTGGCTGGGATGCATGGGGACACTGGGAAAATAGGGGACACTTGAAGACATGGGGACACAGACACCATGGACACAGACACTAGAGACACTGGCTGGGGGACATGGGGACATTGAGACATGGGGGTACTGGGAGACATGGGGACAAGGAGACACCAGGGCCACAGGCACTAGGGACACTAGCTTGGAGATATGGGGACATTGAGGCACTGGAAGACATGGAGGCACTAGGAGACATGGGGACAGTGAGACACTGGCAGACTGGGGGCACTGGGAGAATAGGGGGCACTGAGACACCAGGGACACTGGCTGGGAGACATGGGGACACTGTGTCCACATGTGTCTGTGTCATAATGTCTCCTAATGTCCCATAGTGTCTCAGTGTCCCTGAGCTGTAGGATGTCTATGCAGGCTGGGAGTTGCTGTCTGGACTCTCTGTAGCTGCACCCCTGCAGATCAGTGAGTATAGATAGGCAGGGAGGGATATGCTGAAACTTCCTATCCCTGCCTGTCTCCACACACAGTGACCCCTACTGGCCAGTGCTGGTATTGCATAGTAATCTCTTGTTTATACTGAGAAAAATACCAGCATTTGTTTTGCCAGTATCACTGTAATATTGGCACCAGCCAGGCAGCCTCAAATACTGGCTGTGCCAATAAAATAAAAGCCAGGTGGAATCCCTAAGAGTTGTGTGTGAAAAAAAAAAATGTAAAAAAAAAAAAAAGTTTTTTTTTTTTTTTATAAATCAATGGGCCTATTCCATGGGCCTGGGCCTGGAGCTGCAGCTCCATCAGCCCCTATGTTAATCCGGCCCTGGCCAGGGGACTCCAGGCACAATAATCAAGTCTATGAGATTAATTATTATAGTGTCAACAGTGTCTCTTTAAACAACCATTTCTATGTCCTTTTTACCACTAAACCAATCTTCATATGTACTAGTAATCCTTTTTTGACTGTCTAACATTTTTAAACCAATATTATCCCATATACCTGTGATATATTGTAATGTTGAATTTATATTGTTATTATTTATATTATTAATTTAAGAAACAATGAAATTTTTTCAGTAGTTTGTGGCAGGTGTATGTGTGTGTGTATAAAGTTGTTTAATTAACACCATGGGCGTCCGCAGGAATTTTTCCAGGGGGGGGGGGGGCATAATTGTAATGACATCCATGCTTGGTACCTTTTTGACAGTGTCATGAAAGGGAAGGGGCATAGCCATTATCACATAAAGCCAGGGTGAATAGCGTTTTCACAGTTATGGTGTCAGGAATATATGTTTGTATTACTGACACTATAGTGTTCCTTTAAGCAAATTAAAGGACATTTCTGGTCACCATAACAACTTCACCTAAATGAAAATGCTATGATGCCAGGAAGCCCTGGGTGCTCGTTTTCCTTTAAGGGGTTAAATCGCTCTCAAATGGTTTAACCCCAAAGGCTTCCTCCAGCTCCAGGTCGCTCAGTGGTATTTGGCTTCTGAAACAGAGTGTCAGGAAGTGCAGATTGACGTCAGGCATGGGTGCCGCTGATTGACTAGAGTGGTCAGTTGACGCTCTAAGCCAATCGCTAGTTCCCGGTTCATAAAATGTTTTTACTTTTTTATGAATGGGGAGCTACTGATTGGCTTAGAATGCCAGCTGACCGCTCTAGCCAATCAGCAACACCCCTACCCAAGGCACTCTGTGCTTCCTGACACTCAGTAAATAAAAGTGAACACATTAACACCAATATTTTTTTACCTTTGGAAATGAGAAGGTCCAGCGTTTCCCTGCCTGGCCCAGTACCAAAGCCTTATGATGTGGTGTCCAGAATAAAGTGGAGGGTTCACTTCATTTGTCCTTCCTGCTCCAATCTCCTTTTCCTCTCCTTCATTTGACAGTCTTTTTTTTTCTTCTGACACTGTTTTCTATCCTTGGTCCCTTCTGCTCTTTTACCTTTGTGCTCCTTTCTGCTTATTTTGCGCCCTTCTGCTCCTTTCTCATTCTGATCCCTTTCTGCTCCTTGCAGACCCTTTCTGCTTCCTTTTCTACTTTACCTTTGTGCTCCTTGCTGTCCCTCTCTGCTCTTTCTCCTACTTTACCTTTGTGCTCCTTCTGATTATTTCTGCTCCTTTACCTTTGTCCTCCTTGCTGTCCCTTTGTGCTCCTTCCTGCTCCTTGCAGGCCCTTCCTGCTCATTCTCCTACTTTATGTTTGTGCTCCTTCTGCCCCTTCCAGCTCATTTCTGACCCTTTCTGCTCCTTCTACTTTACCTTTGTGCTGCTTTACCTTCCAGCTCCTTGCTGACCCTTCCTGTTCATTTCTATATATCTATAGGCTGCTGCCCCTCCCCAAATCTATGGGCTGCTGCCCCCCTCTCCAAATCTATGGGCTGCTGCCCCCCCCCAAATCTATGGGCTGCTGCCCCCAAATCTAAAGGCTGCTGCCCCCAAATCTATGGGCTGCTGCCCCAAATCTATGGGCTGCTGCTGCCCCAAAAAATCTATGGGCTGCTGCCCCCCCCCAAATCTATGGGCTGCTGCCCCCCCTATGGGCTGCTGCCCTCAAATCTATAGGCTGCTGCCCCTCCCAAATCTATGGGCTGTTGCCCCCCCCAATCTGCTGCTGCCCCCCCCAAATCTATGGGCTGCTGCCCCCAAATCTATAGGCTGTTGCCCCCCTCTCAAACCCTCCCCCCCATCCCTCACTTACCTGATCTGTAGGCTGTCTCTGGCTGCATGTGTTGCTCCCCTGCGGTTTCAATCAGCAGAGAAGCAGGGATAAGATGCAGCTTCCTATCCCTGTCTCTCCATACACAGCACCACCTACTGGCGCTGGTAATGCAGTTCATTTTAAATCTCACACGAAAAATAGCAGAACAAGCTGAATAATCCGGGGGGGGCAAGTGCCCCCTCTTGCCCCCCCCCCTGCGGACGCCCATGATTAACACTAAGCGTTAAAAACACCTGGACATCATTAAGTTTGAAATAAAATTACTTTAATTTTTGTCTTTGTTATGCTAAGTTATAAAATACAATTTTAAATCAGTGTAAATTTCTTAGTCAGATTTTAGTCAATTATAATTTGTGAAATTTTGATTTAGTTTAGATTTAGACTAAAATTAAAATAATTCAGATGACTAATATATGACTAAAACTAAAATGCCTTTTTGGTGAAAAGACTATGAGTAAACCTAAATTGAAATTTGCCGCCACAATTAACCCTGGGGGTAAGACACATGGGGGAGGGAGGAGAGAAAATGAGACACATGGGGGGCTGGGAGAATGAGACAAATGGGGGACTGGGAGAATGAGAAACATGAGGCGGCCAGGAGAATGAGACCCATGTGTGAGCTGGTGGAATGAAACACGAGGGGGCTGCGGGCATGAGACATGGGGCAGCAGGAAGAATGAGACGCATGGAGGGACTGGGAGGTTGAGCAGAAGGAGAGGCTTGAGGGGGATGAGACACGTGGAGGGGCTGGGGGAGGAATTGAGACACATGGGGGGCTGGGGAAATGTACCCATGTGGGAGATGAGATGCATGGAGTGGTTGAAGTGGGACACAAAGCGGCATAGCGACATAGAGGGGCTGAGGAAGGATGAGACAAGTTGCTGGGGAAAAGAGACACACAAATGGCGCTATTGAGAGAAACAGACACACAGACTGGCTAGGAGGGGGGCAAAGAGCCACAGAGGGGCTGCGGAAGGGGAAAAGATACAGACAGGGGCTTGGTAGAGAGAAACCCAGAGGGGTTGGGGGGACACAAAGAGACACAAAGAGGCTAGGGGGACACAAAGAAACACAGAGGCTAGGGAAGGGACAAAAGAGACAGACATAGGCTTTAACTAAACCCATTAGATTTTCGTCATGTCAACTAAAATCTACTGGAGATTTAGTCATGTCGACTAAAATCTACTGGAGATTTAGTTGACTAAAACTAGACTAATACTAAAACAAGTCAGATGACTAAAATACAACTAAAAACTACACTGAACAAAATTATAAACGCAACACTTTTGTTTTTGCCCCCATTTTTCATGAGCTGAACTCAAAGATCTAATACTTTTTCTATGTACACAAAAGGCCTATTTCTCTCAAATATGGTTCACAAATCTGTCTAAATCTGTTTTAGTGAGCACTTCTCCTTTTGCCGAAATAATCCATCCACTTCACAGGTGTGGCATATCAAGATGCTGATTAGACAGCATGATTATTGCACAGGTGTGCCTTAGGCTGGCCACAATAAAAGGCCACGTCTTTCAAGAAAGGGCCTCCACCAGTCCAATGTGATTCATGAGTGCCTTAAAGGAGCACTATAGTGCCAGGAAAACAAACATGTTTTCCTGGCACTATAGGGTCATTAGGTCCCCCCCACCCTCATGGCCCCCCTCCAAGGGAAATGTATAGGCAACAAAATGCATATCTCTCCCCCCACCCCCTTCCCCCAACCAACAGTAAACCTAGTGTCACTAAAAAAATTTTTAGAAGTACCTGTTTTAATCTTTACTATGATCAGGTGTTCTGTTCCTGCTCTGACTTCATGTCACATCCCCCTTTGCTTTCTCCCTGCTTCCTGTATTTCAGCCAGACTGTCCACCAATGGACATGCTCCAGTGATTCTCTATGAGAATCAGTAATGTCACGCCTTACTGGGCACTCCTGAGTTTTACTCAGTTCAACACATGCCTGCCCAAGCCTCCTCTGAATCCTCAGCATTCAGACACTAGAACTTATATACCACATCAAACACACATATATAGTGTCATATGTTTATTATAAATAAATATAGAGACAGACAAACTCATAAATATCGATAGAGCTTCGTGTTCTCTCTCTCTATATATATATATATATATTTATTGGAAGGTGGAGCCTGAAGTTGTGGGAGGGGTTACCCGGCTATTTAAACTCAGGCCCCCTACACCACAGGGCTGATGCTGCCGGGTTCATTTCTACTTCCGGTTCAAAGGTCATCGACGCAGACTGCCTAAAACTCCAAACAAGCTGGTCTGGGCCTACTGTGGCTCCCACGCCGATCGGACCAAGTTCTTCCTGCTCCAACAACTCCCATCACGCTGTTCCAGCCACACGCGGTCAGAGACTCCCACGCCGATCGGACCAAGTTCTCCCTGCTCCAACAACTCCCATCACACTGTCCCAGCCACACGCGGTCAGAGACTACTCACCTCCTCTCCAGAACTGGCTGTTCGTTGACGCCGGCGCTATGAGACCCCCTCCACTGAGTGTGGGTACTTTCCAGCCGCATAGCTGACCTCTCACCTCACCACAGCTTCCGGGTCAATTCGTTTGCTTCCTGTATCAGTCAAATCCACGAACCGTGAGTCTGCCCGAACGGGCTAAATCCATGTACAAACACAATTGTTCGCACGTTTACATCCTTACATACCGTCCATTCGGGACTTTTTCCCCGTTCGGGACTTAAGTCAGTCCGCCTACTCCTGCCTGCTCTTTGTTCCATTCCCATTCGTTAGTTTCCTTTCGTCCAATTTCTACCGAACTAGTCTCCAATCTATCTCAGTAACATGCTGCCATCTAGCAGCCACTACAATCATAGTACCCATTTGTTAGTTTTACACGGTTCCCTGATACATGTAATGTCCAGGTTCTTTTGAATGTATTTAGCCTGCTACTAATTGGCCTTACATGCCCCCTATGGTTCAGTTATGTTTGCTATGTTTCTTGTTATTATTTACGATTGTGCACGGATATTGTTAGTTTCCCATTACTAGTTCAGCTCTGGTACGCGTTTAATATTCACTACGTATATAGCATTTCCATCATATATTGCAATGTCTTATTCTATCACTTATGGACTTGGTACTGTTCTGAGGCAGTCATCACGTTCACATTTGTTACCATGTGTTATGGCCAATCTGTATACTTGCTCCCATGATAGGTATTTTACTTATTTGGAGCACGACCACCTATTCGCTAAACCTTTTTAGTAACACGCCACACTCCTATGTTCAGTATATGTATCGTCATGTTCCCTTGTACAAACCCTAGTGTACCAGGCTTTACCATACCATCATATGATCCCCTTGACTCTACGTCAAATGATCACGTATTATGCACTAAAGGTTATTTTCTCATCGCTGTTATATTCTACTCAATCAAATTCATCATCCTAACCAACCCTTGCTATTTAGGCATGGCATCACTAAACCTACATCAACTCCACTCTAACTGTTCTATGTTACATCATCGAATGCTGGCACACAATTCCTCCGCCAGGCCATATACAGGCCCACACCCAGGAATCCTTAATTCCCCACACATACACCCCCTTCCCATGCTGTCACGACCATATAATTAAATATTCTAAGTCCTACCAGGATAGCTCAAACTACCCTCATAGCTTGGTATTTCATATCACCCTATACGTATTTTAGTTACAGAAGTCACAGGACCAATTAGCGGTCACTCATGACTCTGCCTATCCCCCATTATTGTCGCAGTATAGGTTAAACACTCCCCCACGGTCTCTGGTAGTGGCCTAGGTTCCTGACCCTACTCACTTATAGGGATATTTTATTTATGTCCTATGAATCTTGTACCCACCATGGTAGGGTCAGGATTCTAATGACTATGTCCTCAGGTTACTTACTCATAGCCCAGCCTCAAGAACAACTACCCCCATTATACAAGTGTATTTTCATTCATAGTAAGTCAAGTCCAATTCCAGTTCCAAATGGCCTCCCACCATAATTTTCCCTTTAGGTTCTCCAGTATCTCATTCCTCTGGCAAGGAAACCTCATTCCACCCCAAGCAAGGTACAGTTACCCACCTCGCTACTACCCATCACCCGTCCCATTCGCGGATCTGGTATGTCAACTGGCGGTCTGGTTCCCAGCTAGGCCAGTAACTAGCCTCATCATTATCAATGCCATGAGGCCAACACCCATCTTCATTCGCATATGTAGGTATACGCCCCTCAGCCCAACGCATAGCTAACGCCTCACATCAACCTCTCCAGGTTACCAGTAAGGGCCTCACCCAGCACGGCCTCTTATATCGAGTCTTTTTTTTTTTTTACAGTCCCGAGAGGCCAACGTTCCCGCCACATCTTTCAGTGGCCCCTGCCCACTAGGCCAAATCATAGGTAGAGCCTCTCTCAGCCACTTGGCATTAAGGGCCTCACCCTCCTGGTAGTTGTGATAAATTCTTTGCCTTTAGCTTTAGCTAGAGCCAGTTGACACAGAATCACGCTATTATTTGTTGTGCTCACCCCACTCCTATTTGGGTCTCAGCGTGTCACTAATCCCAGAACAAGACAGGGACCTCACTGCCCCATGCCCCAACCTGACCTCTCACCCCAGCTGGGCCTAGCACTAGCCGACTATCTGGAGCATACTAACCCTGGTTCCCCACATTCCTGGACCATCCTAAAATTAACAAGCTGTACTACGGCATTTAGGGATTCCATTCCCAGCCACAGCTCACAAACCAAACTATATAAACTTCTGCTCAAATTACCGGTACACCTCAGCTGAACACTAGCTTGCAGTCAGGTAATCTGGATAACTACAATGAAGTGATATCCACTCTACTTGCGTCCATACAAAACATCAACGATGGACTAGAGAGGCTGGAATCTCCACAGGCACCGATGCACGGCCCACCCACAGGGCTCCTACATCCCTCTCATGGTTATGCTATCCCTTCAAATCCCGCTCCTAGCACATCTGTTTATATTGTCACTCCCGTGTACTTCGTGTCCCCGACCATACGCAAAGACATCTGGAAGGGTTAGTTTAGCCTCCTTACTGATTGCCTCCCACAGTGTCTTAGAGTACAAGTCTTACTACTGCGATGATCTGTCCGTCGTTCTTTAGACCAGAATCCCAGATTCTATCAGAAACTCACTATACCAGAATTCATCCTAGCCTTCAGACTTTTCGTGACGTAGGTGACTCTACTTCTCCTCACCATAGAGAAGGTTTGCATCGACAACCTGGAGTTTTACCTCCAAGCACACCCTTCCCGTCACTTAGTCGACTTCTACATCAAGGTTTTCACACACAATTTCTACACAGGTCTGGTCACACTCCCGTCCGGTATTGATGAATGTCAGAACCTTCAGTCCGCATTAATAGACCCCGCAACACAATCACGTTGCTTACAAAGGTATTGGACAACCCATATTAATTACCCACCCCTAGCCATCAAAACCCTCCCAGCACTATGCCAAAGGGGATGATCGGAGCTTGGGATGGCAAGACAGACATTTCTTGACAGACACAGCTTCTACCTATTCAGCCATCCCGAGGGCATGTTCGTGACATTTTATGGAGGGATTGTCATTACTTTCATTACTTTCCCTCACATTTAACATTTAGAACAAAGAGTAACTCCAAGCTGTTTGTCTTATTTGCTAACACACTGTGTTGGCTACCACTCTATATTAGCGAATGTCCTGCAGCCACCCGTTTTCTTAGATGACTTCCTCACGATAGAACGCCCTCACTCCACTCTGGGTAGTAGTCACAAGACGATGGCACTTTTTCACCACTAGGGGTTCCACTTTCACAAACTGATCTTCTTAGGCATTCATCTTCACACTATCACGATACAGAACATGTCCACCTACAAAGAATGTACAGTGCAACGGAGTCCGGGGAACCTTCTTCTTGCGAAGAGCATGTGTGCCAGGGGGGATCTACAGTCCTTACTGGGCATGTCGGGCTTCGCCATGAGAATTATTCCTCAGGGCTGCACATTTATTTCCCAACCACTGTGTCTTCTTCCCACTGCATTTTGGCACTACTTGTGCTTACTAAAGCAGACCTACACATATGGCACGGGTTCATACCACAATGGAATAGAAGGCCAGGTTATTCCCACCATTTCTCAACATTCCGCAGTTACATGGACCAATGCAGACGCACACACTGGTTTCACAGTCAATTTGGTGAATTTTGGTTCTGAGATTCCTGGCCACTTCAGACTCTTGGTTAAAATCTTTCCATTACTCGTCAGCATTGTTTGGAATCTATCCCATAGTGCCGCCTACAAGGCCTGGGGGTATGAGTGGATAGGGGAAACTGTCAAGTGCATCTCTGACAATAGAGCAGCTGGCAATACCACCAATAAAGGCAGATCCTCATCCTTGACAATCATGGCTTATTAGACAACTCACCTGGTAGGCAGCAACACTACAATTTCACATCACGTGGGCACAAATTCCCGGTCAAATGTACAAGCAGCTGACGCTTTATCTCGCTCTAATTTACAAGACTTCTTCGAAGCCCACCCAACAGCCAACAACAGACCCGTCTACCCAACCCCCTGGACTAACTCGCCTCATGGCATTTAGCAGATTTCTGGATAGAGCTGCCCTCTCTGATTATACATCACGAGCATACAAAAGAGATTTCACTTTTACAACAAGTTTACCACCGATTACCATAATACCGATATTCATTCACTAGATGCCTTTGTGACACTCCTCCTTTTTGCCTCCTCAATTTAAAACTCTCTCCTAACACTACAAACTTTACCTGACTGGAATACAACACTATATCTTAAGTACCTATCCTAGTACCAAACCGTTCACATCCTCTTACCATGTACGAACGTACGGAGATAAGGTACTATCCTACAGACAATAAGGTAACCGGTCAAAATACCAGACCTTTACAGGTTATCACTCACTGGACTAAACCTCAATATGCCCCTATTTACACTGCTGGGCAAACCACTCACTACAGCTAAATTCATAATGTATCTCAGAACACTCTTAACTAGGCGGGGACTCAACCACAATGCCTTTTTCGGGACATTCGATCAGAATAGGGGCAGCATCAGCTGCTTCTAGACAAATGTCCCTGCTCACGTCATAAACATTAGGATGGTGGAAATCCGCAGTGTATTACTAGATACACACCACAACCAGAGCTAGAGTTGAGTAGACAAGCCTTATGAATCTTGCTAGTAGAGATATGTAATATGGTTATTTTATTAAATTTTTGCCCTCTTTTATTACAGGCCTACCCGATACGGCGGTTTCGGCACACCACAACCGACTTGCTCATATATCTAACTTATCATAGATACGGCTTTGGTCCCCAACTACAAATATATATATATATCTACCTTTACGAATATAATGCGTTCTCCGGAACGTTTCTTATTGCGAACAATTTGTAAACCGAAACGAGGTTTCCCATAGGAATGCATTGAAAACCAATTAATTAGTTCTGGAGGTCAGAAAAAAGTCAAAATGAGCTGGCATTGAAACCAACCCACAATCCAGAACACACAATAAAAGGCATGCAAATAATGAAGCTCAGCTCCCTACCTTTCCACAGCTTGAAAAATGCACCAAAAAGTCCCAAAACAACTGCAAACAATTTCCAGAATGGCTCCAAAACTCAATGCAAAAGCTGCGCCAACATCTCCACACTCGAAGCCACGTGCTACCCACATGCTCCAGCATGCAGGAGGCGGTGCTATAAACCACCCAGGTGCAATGCATCCTAGGGAAACTTGCTTTGTATTGCAAAAAAAAAATTGTAAACCAAGGCATTATTTTCAATGGATTTTCATTTGTAAACCGAAAATTATGTTAACCGAGGCATTTGTAAACCGAGGTTCCACTGTATATCTATCTCTCTCTATATATCTTTCTCTATATATATCTATATCTATATTTCTATCTCTCTGTATATCTCTATCTATCTATCTATCTATCTATCTATCTATCTATCTATCTATCTATCTATCTATCTATCTGTCTGTCTGTGTCTACCTATCTCTCTCTCTCTTGGGAGGTTGATTAACATGGGGGCAGGGGTTAACAGTGGGTAGTGAGGATGTCTGAAAGGGACTGGCAGGGGAAGGGTTACTACTGGGTAGGGAGGTTGGCTAACAGGGACTGGCAGGGAAGGGCTTAACACTGTGTAGTGAGGTTGACTGACAGGGACTGGCAGGGGAGGGGTTAAGACTGGGTAGTGAGAGTGGCTGACAGTGACTGGCAGGGGGGCAGGGGAGAGGTTATTACTGGGTAGTGAGGTTGACTGACATTGACCAGCAGAGGAGGTGTTAACACTCGGTAGTAAGAGTGGCTGACGGTGACTGGCAGGGTAGGGATAACACTGGGTAGTGAGGTTGGCTGGCAGGGAAGGGGTTAACTGTGTGTACGGAGGCTCACTGACAGGGGCTGGAGGAGAATGTATTACTTGCATTACAGGGAGGGATGGAGGGAGAGGAGCACCTATGGGCTCTAGATTCAGTGCAGTCTGTGATGTGAGCAATCCTTACACTAGGTAAGACATGCCTCTATTTTCATTGGCTGCAAAAGGAACGTTTCTTTCAGAGACTGGGAATCAGGAACATGTTAAAATGTGAGAGGGGGTGGCTAATGAGACTGGGTTACACTGCTGAAAACAGCAAAACATTTTACAGTACTGCAAGAAAACTACACAGACGAGAAAGAAGAGAAACTAACCACATGCATTTTTAAGCTTAACCTGTTTAGCTGCCTGGAGTGTCCCTTTCAATCTCATAGATTTTGACTGTTTACTAATGAACTTAAATAGTGCTTAGTAATTGAAACATTTGCGTGCAACTAACAAACCATAGATTTATTTTACTTGAATATGTAAATAAACGTGCTATCTCTAATACTGTTGCAATGAGTTCAATAAGCTTGTAAAATGCACATCACTGAAAATTGCCGATAGACCTAAACCTGAGAATTTGCAGTTCCTGTGTTTCCTTTACATATGGCTGATGTAACTACTCATAATAGCAATATAACTGAGCTCCACATTGATCCAAAAGAAGTTAAATATTAAGTGAAGGTAGTTAGCTACAAGCTTACGGGGTCAAGACCCTAAGGAAAAGGACAGAAGATGATTAAATTGTTCCTTGGGATTATGGGAACTAAAAGAAGAAGAAATATGTGCTAAGAGTGGAAAGTCTGAAGGTGAATATGCAGCCAGAGAAATTAATTAATAGTCATTTAGTTAGGAAACCAAATGTGTATACCATGATCCATACAGTGAACTAACTACTGTAAAAAACTAGACATGTGCAATTTGTTTCGGTCCGAATATGAATTCGGACAAATTTCGGGAAATTCAGACATTCGGGTACTTCCGAATAGCCGAAGTGCTGAATTGCCGAGGTCCTGAAGTCCCGAAATTACCAAATTGCCGAAGTTCTGAAGTGTCAAACTGCCTGTGGCTGCTCACTGTAAAAAACAAAAAGAGGCCCCCCTCCCGAGCCCCCACCTGTGCCGCGCGCGTGGGGGCTTCTAACCTGAAGGGGGGGCCTATTGCCCCCACCCCTGAACGGCGGATGGGGCCCTAAAGGAAAATAAGGGGGGGACCTATTATCCTCCCCCCAGCCCCCACCAATGAGCGGTGGGTGGGGGCCCTAAATTAGAATAAGGGACAACGACCTGTTGTCCTCCCCCCCAGACCCCACCCCTGAGCGGCAGGTGGGGGCCCTTAAGTAAAATAATGGGGGAGGGGACATATTGTCCTCCCCCCCACCCCTGAGCGGTGGGTGGGGGCCCTAAATACTAATTAGGGGGTCCTAATGTCCTCCCCCCTGGCCCCCACCCCTGAGCGGTGGGTGGGGGCCCTAAATTAGAATGAGGGGGGCCTTATGTCCTCCCCCCTGGCCCCCACCTCTGAGCGGTGTGTGTGGGGGCCCTAAATACTAATTAGGGAGGACCTAATGTCCTCCCCCCTGGCCCCCACCCCCGAGCAGTGGGTGGGGGCCCTAAATTAGAATGAGAGGGGGAATTAATGTCCTCCCCCCTGGCCCCCACCCCTGAGCGGTGGGTGGGGGCCCTCAAAACTAATTAGGGGGGAACCTAATGTCCTCCTCCTGGCCCCCACCCCTGAGTGGTGGGTGGGGGCTCGGGAGGGGGACCCTTTTTTATTTTTTTATGCTCACTGTTTAATAGACATGCCCCTACTTGCGGTACAGCGAGTAGGGGCACAATTTACTAATACTAAGTAATTTTACTTAGAAATAGTAAATTTGGCTGAAAGACCAATTTAGGTCTTTCAGCCTTTTGGTAGATAACTCCGTAATACCGTGGAAATTAGGGAGTTATCTACCAAGCGGCTGCAAGAGAAGTTCCGAAATTCCGAAGTGTCGAAGTGCCGAAATTGCCGAAGTTCCAAAGTTCCGAAGTGCCGAATTGCCGAGGTCCTGAAATTACCGAATTTCCAAAGTGCTGAAGTTGCCAAAGTGCCGAATTGCCGAAGTCACGAATTTCGGAATACCGAACTAAACCGAAAATTTTCCCATGCACATGCCTACAAAAAACAAACAATGATAATAGTCATTACGAAATGTAGAATGTAAGATAGAGAGAGGGTGGTACGGACCGACAGAAAGATAGATAGATAGATAGCAAAGGTAGGTGTGCACAAGAGGATGAGAACAGGAGGAGAGATGAATGGATTCTATGTGTCAACTTGTGAAAGTGTAAAATCTATTTCTATTAAAGTGGACTTATATAATGAGATAAAATTCCTCTTTACATGTGAATGATTATGTAAAAATAATATAAATAAAAAGTAGCAGACATGCTGATTATGCAGTAGCGCATACATAATGTTCTTGCCTCAAAGCATTATTAATAATATTTTGCATTCAAAGTCTATGTCAAGCTGACGGTACAGTTTGTTTGTTAATGAAATTTAGTTTCTTACTTGTTACTTCTTATAAAGATCCAGCACAATCCCATAATAATAGAAATTGACACTATAGACTTTAATGTGGACAGTAGAGTGAAACCCCAATAAAGCATAATAATGACGCTCCATCTGTGAATATCCAGTTGACACATTTTATATGAAATGGACATTGAAACTATAAATAAGATGCCATTGCTAACTAGCCAAAACCTTTTCATTATAATTCCATTGTAGGGTTGTTTACAAATGATCTAATTCAATGTTCCTAGACACTTGTGTAAATCAATGCTCATTGAGAATCTATTTAGATATATTATTATGTGACTTAATTGTCCTTTGAACCATATGCGCCATCTTTAACAGTGTCGTTGATTATTTCTAATAGATCAGTTAATAATATAGGGGCAGGTTTACATAAAACCTACGTACATTCAAATTACTTGTTTGCAGAACATGTATCTATGTTTTCTTCTATGAAATCATGACAATTTTTCTATATATATTCTATATATTGGGGCTGATGTGTACTGTAGTCATTGCAGCCGGCCCAGTAGTGATGGGATTGAGCGCAGGACTTGTCTTTTTGTATTTGTATTTACTTTGTATCACACAGCCTTGTTACAATGCTGCCGCCCATCCCATGTGTTTCCTATTAAGGGTTAATAAATATATAGGGGTGTATATAAAAAATACCCCTCTGTCTCATTAGAGATATCTTTGCCAGAAGCTCAAGGAAGCAGGCTGAAGGGTCAGTGTTAGGACCTGCTTTAGGGGAGTCTGCCTTGACGTTGGTAGGCGGGCATTCCCTCCAATGGCCATTGGAGCAACTAAATGACCTCCATTTGTCTAAATATAGATAGAGCTTAAGGAGAGAGTGCAGGTAACTTTTTTTCTTTTCTTTGGTCTTTAATAACAATTTTTCTGCTGAATGTGCAGTGTCTGATTCATAATTATTTAAAAACTTTAGTAGCTTATATTTGGACCAAACTGTAAACTACGCTCCACCCCAACATTTTTCATAGATACTATGGGATACCATGTGGCTTATTCTCTGAATGAGGAGTTTAAGTCATCCATAAATGTTATGTAATACAAAATGCCAGCTGCATAACAATACTTGTATAAGAGATCTGTTGTCATAGAAACTCAATCCTTTAGTTGAACAATTGTAATCAAGAGATAGATATCAAGTAACGGGATTATTATGTTGCAATATACTATAGATGAGATATATTGCAAGTAGACCAGCTTTTGGAAGTGAATTCTTCACTTCTATTCTTGCCTAGCAAGAGTGTCTATGATTACAAACAAAGGGCATTGCTTCCAATGTTAACCCCTTAAGGACGGAGCCTAATGTACACGTTGTGAACGAAACAAAATGTAAACAAAACCTGGCATTTGCGCTACATGTCTGTCCAACCGTAATTCACCTCTTTCATATTAAATGCACCCACCCTTATTATATATCATTTTATTCAGGGGAAACAGTGCTTTCATTTAATATCAAATATTTAGCTATGAAACATAATTTAATATGACAAAAATGGGAGTAAATAAGAATTTGTAAAAAAATTTTTAGTTCTACATGACATTTTAACGGTCAATGTCATAATACTGTTTGCTTTTACTGCAATAAAATACACATATTTATATTCAGTAAAGTCTCACGTGTAAGACAGTACCCCCTATGTACAGATTTTATGGCGTTTTGGGAAGTTACAGGGTCAAATATAGCACGTTACATTTGAAATTGAAATTCGCCAGATTGGTTACATTGCCTTTGGGACTTTATAGTATATATATATATATATATATATATTTTTTTTTTTATTTTTTTTTTACACTAATACATTTTATTTTAATTTTATTTTCAGCCAGCAGGGGGACCACCTGTCATTACAGGCAGCCCCCCTGCTGGCAATGCAGGAGGCAGCTACCCCCGGCCATGTTATTGTGGGGTCCTCGCTAGGACCCCACTCTCACATGGCCGGGGGTCACCGGAGGAGAAGGATCTGCCACGGGGGGGCTCCCTGGGAGTCCCCCCCACTGCGATTGCCGGCGTGGGACCGCCGTCGACTGGGTAAGTTAACAAAAACCGGAGGGCGTACAATTACGCCCAGCGGCGTTTAGAGCCGCCTAAAATAGGGCGTAATTGTACGTCCTCCGGTCTAAAGGGGTTAAGATTAGAATAGGACCCACTGATTTTGGGGTATTTTGAAGCACTTATGGGCTTAAACACAACATGGCCATATGGTTTGACTCACCATATACTGTGCCCAATATGTGTAATTTTAGGTTACCTTAAAGTGCTAAAAATTTATTTTTTTGTGTGTTTGTATAAATCTAGGTCTTTGTAATAGAAGTACTATTAACAAATCCATTTTCTGGTTGTGTCATGAAATTAATATTCTGTATATATTTGGAGCCATTAATAGATTCCTTTGTATTGAGATCCCTTCCCCTCATTCCAAGTGCCTCTTTAAAAGTGATCACATTAAAGCATATACATTTTAGAAGAGTCTATTGAAGCCCATTGAAGTGGTCTGGGTGCCAACTCCCATCACCCTTAACCCTGCAAGTGTAATTATTGCAGTTTTTATAAACTGCAATAATTACCTTGCAGGGTTAAGTCTTCCTCTAGTGACTGTCTACCAAACACTTCAGGATTCTACAGTGCAAGGAAAACTGGTTTATTTTCCTGACACTAGAGAATCCCTTTAATGCAGTTTAAGAAGTAATTTTTTTAGAATTAGTGTAGGACCCACTGATATTGGCATTCTTAGGATAGGCAGTGATGGGATTAAACACAATATTGCCTTATGATGTGACTAAATGCCAACATTTATTTGCCTCAGGCAATTTTAAGTAGCCTTGAAATATTTAAAGCCGTGTATTTTGTATGATAAACAATAATTAAAGGAGCATTATAAGTACCATAACCAATTTAATTGAATCAAGTAGTTATGGTGGCTGGAGTCCACAAGCACTCGGACCCGCATCACTATTATAGAATATATACACATGTGTCAGCACTCTCCCGTCCCTAATGGTGCTGGTATCGAGGTGGCCCTCAGAAAAAAACTCTTATACAGTGCCTTGCAAAAGTATTCACCCCCCCCTTTACCTTTTTACAGCCTTAAGTTCAATGTTTTATTAATCTGAATTTTATGTGATGGATCAGAACACTATAGTCTAAGTTGGTGAAGTGAAATTAGAAAAATATAAACATAAAACTATTTTTATAAAATAGAAAACAAAAAATTGGCATGTGCGTATGTATTCACCCTCTTTGTTATGAAGCCCATAAAAAGCCCTGGTGCAACCAATTATCTTCAGAAGTCACAAAATTAGTGAAATGATGTCCACCTGTGTGCAATCTAAGTGTCACATGATCTGTCATTACATATACACACCTTTTTTGAAAGGCCCCAGAGGCTGCAACACCTAAGCAAGAGGCACCAGTAACCAAACACTGCCATGAAGACCAAGGAACTCTTCAAACAAGTAAGGAACAATGTTGTTGAGAAGTACAAGTCAGGGTTAGGTTATAAAAAAATATCCAAGTCATTGATGATCCCCAGGAGCACCATCAAATCTATCATAAACAAATGGAAAGAACATGGCACAACAGCAAACCTGCCAAGAGACGGCCGCACACCAAAACTCACGGACTGGGAAAGCAGGGCATTAATCAGAGAGGCAGCACAGAGACCTACGGTGTAATGGATCACCTGGCACCCTGACTGGGTACCTCCGTTGAAGGATGCTCCTAGCGCTTCCTGAGGGCTCCAAGCATGCCAGCCGACACCATAACCACCGTAGACTCCATCAGAGAGCAAGACAGGAAAAAGCTCTTACAAGAGCCCAGTGATTATAGCAAGGGAATATGCAGAGCATAGAAATCCCTTGTAGCAGATTCCCCCAATAAGAGGCAGGACTCAGATTGAGGGTGAAGTAGAACCGACTGTACTGGCACATACAGCCTCTTTTATTCACATTCTACAAACATAGTACTTCCCACAGGGTTTTGCAGAACAACCAATCAATACGTACAACCGCTCATACTCTCCCACACAAAATCCTCCCCTCTGCCTGTGATATAATTACTGAACACAATGGTCTAACTTAATTATTACAGGCAGGAAAATACACAGTTTTACACAATATTCATAACTCTAAAAGTATACTTCACATTTACATAAAACTTACATTTTCAGAATCAACATACTCCAAATACAAACATAAGTCAAAATCATACAAATTGGTCCAGTGGGTCAAAAGTTAGTTGAAAGTCCCTTTGTGACCATCTGCAAGCACGGCTTTGGTGTGGTAAGCCAATTACCTCCAGCATACAGAAAATGGCTCTATTCACAACAACAGTAAAAACACATAAAAATACATAATTCCTATTATACTTAACAGAACCCCCACATTCAACCTATCCCCAGATAGCTTGGATCTGAGCGCTCACTATATCTAAACCGCGCTCAGATACCACAACCACAGTCAAATCGCCATGGGGTTAAACACAGCAAGAGCTGATGAGAGACCGAGGAGGGGCAAAACAGCAAGTTCCAACTGGTCATGCAGTGTGCCTGGGACAACACCCTGCTGGAACAATAGACAGGAAACGGGGGAGGGGAAGAGACACATCTTCCCATGCATTCAAATGGACAGAAACAGTCTTTTAGAAGCCAATAAGCCCCAAATAGTCTTTTTAAATGACAATACACCCTAGGGTCATAGTCATGAGGGAGGAGGCTGACAATCAGGCTCCTCCAACAGCCAGGGGCAAAGGACAGTTGGTCATATAAAAATCCAGTGACAAAAGGCATTTTGTCACATATCTCCCCTTTGGGGGGGAGACTAACCAGGTACCTGACCTGTCGGTCAGTGCCTGAGTTAGTCGATAAACCCACCCACAGTGAACAAGTACATGAGTAGCCCACCCACAACACACATTTACTGCACCTGGTGGTACTGGGCAACACGCTGTGCGGACTTGGGGGGCAGAGGCCAACTGCGCTCTGACCCAATGCCAGAGCTTCTGCTGGGGTAACCTGGACGCAACTTGGTTGGGGAGGGGAGACATCGCTTACCTCCTCCGCCCGGTATTCTTGTGAGGGTAGTTGGGGATCTGGATAGGTCGTCCAGCATCCCTGTAGGTTGGGTGCAGAGACTACAGTCCCATCTGCACCGTCTGGGGGAGTAGGGTCTCCCCTTGGTAGGGTACGCTGCCGCTGAGGAGAGACACCGGTTGTCTCTTCTCCCTGTACAACACACTGCTGCTGGGGAGCAAGGATGTTTTAGCCGCGAGGCAAACACGGTATTTTCCTTGGGCGGCATTTTCCAGGGGGCAGCAAAAAAAGCCGCCCCCCCAAATGCCTAGGGCAGCACAAAACCAGGATACACCACTGCTGGGGAGTCAGACCGACTGTCTCCACTCCCGGTAACGCTGCCTGGTGATGGGTAGTGGGAGCGACCATTTCCACTCCCAGTGATGATGGTTGCTGCAAGGACGAGGGACCGACAATCTCTTCTCCCTGTGATGCTGGGGCGCGCTGGGGAGAGAGACCAGTTGTCTCTCTTCCCTTTACAACCCACTGCCGCTGGGGAGTCAGACCGACTGTCTCGACTCCCAGTGATGATGGTTGCTGCAGGGATGAGGGACCGACAATCTCCTCTCCCTGGGATGTTGGCTGCGGTGGGCAGAGAGACCGGTTGTTTCTTCTCCCTTTACAACACACTGCCGCTGGGGAGGAAGGACGGCACATTCGGCTCCCTGGGACTCACACTGTCGCTGGAGATCTGGGTTGGCTGCCCAACATCCCTATAGGGCCGGTAGAGAGACCTCGGTCCCATCTCTACCTGCCATCTGGAGGTCATCCCAGGACCAGTCAATGAGGTCTAGTTCTGCTTGTCGGGTAGGCTGGGGCTGCACGAAGCTGAGCAGGTGTTGGTAGTCCTGCTTCAGCTCCCACTCCCTTGTTACCAGATGGGTCATGTCTGTGCTCACCTCGCATTCGTCAGCCCAGACATAAATGCCCATCCAGTAGTCGTAGATGTCCCAAAACCAAGACCCCTCCATGCTGCCAAGATAAATGTTGTCCTCCAAGGCATCCCATAATAAACCCAGGACATCATAATCATCCCCCTCCGGTAAGTCGTGCTCGGCCGTCCAGGGGGTAAGTCAAACGGTATGCCACCAAAGGGCCTGGTATGCGTTGTCTAGCCAGATCTCTCGCCATACCAGGGTCTCTAGTCTTGTCACCCACTCATCCAGGGGCTGCTCTCCCAATAGATACATCCGCATCACCACACGCTTCTGTAGCTGCTGCTCATCACTGGGGAGACTCTCACCTCGCCGCCACTGGGCATCTTCCAGGGCATCATACCAGAGTTCCTTTCTGTCTGCATCCCTGTAGTCCGCGGCCGCCTACTCCTCCTTATCATGGAACGCTGTCCGAAAACTAGCTGATTCCATCCTGCTGTAGCCAGGGGTGCTGTACGGATACTAGCGTTGCCCTCAATTTGTAACTCCAAATGTTACCAGTGTCTCCGAACTGCTTCTCCTTGCACTAGGACGCCATCCCACCGCTTGTCACCAATGTAACGGATCACCTGGCACCCTGACTGGGTACCTCCGTTGAAGGATGCTCCTAGCGCTTCCTGAGGGCTCCAAGCACTCCAGCCAACACCATAACCACTGTAGACTCCTTCAGAGAGCAAGACAGGAACAAGCTCTTACAAGAGCTCAGTGATTATAGCAAGGGAATATGCAGAGCATACAGCCTCTTTTATTCACATTCTACAAACCTAGTACTGCCCACAGGGTTTTGCAGAACAACCAATCAATACGTACAATACACTCAGACACTCCCACGCAAAATCCTCCCCTCTGCCTGTGATATAATTACTGAACACAATGGTCTAACTTAATTATCACAGGCAGGAAAATAGTTTTACACAATATTCATAACTCTAAAAGTATACATCACATTCACTTACATTTTCAGAATCAGCATACTCCAAATACAAACATACGTCAAAATCATATAAATTGGTCCAGTGGGTCAAAAGTTAGTTGAAAGTCCCTTTGTGACCATCTGCAAGCATGGCTTTGGTGTGGTAAGCCAATTAACTCCAGCATACAGAAAATGGCTCTATTAACAACAACAGTAAAAACACATAAAAATACATAATTCCTATTATACTTAACAGAACCCCCACATTCAACCTATCCACAGATTGCTTGGATCTGAGCGCTCACTATATCCGAACCGCGCTCAGATACCACAACCACAGTCAAATCGCCATGGGGTTAAAACACAGCAAGAGCTGATGAGAGACCGAGGAGGGGCAAAAAAGCAAGTTCCAACTGGTCATGCAGTGTGCCTGGGACAACACCCTGCTGGAACAATAGACAGGAAACGGGGAAGGGGAAGAGACACATCTTCCCATGGATTCAAATGGGCAGAAACAGTCTTTTAGAAGCCAATAAGCCCCAAATAGTCTTTTTAAATGGCAATACACCACAGGGCCATAGTCATGAGGGAGGAGGCTGGCAATCAGGCTCCTCCAACAGCCAGGGGCAAAGGACAGTTGGTCATATAAAAATCCAGTGACAAAAGGCATTTTGTCACATAAGGTAACCCTGGAGGAGCTGCAGAGTTCCACAGCAGAGACTGGAGTATCTGTACATAGGACGACAATAAACCATACACTCCATAGATTTGGGCTTTATGGCAGAGTGGCCAGAAGAAAGCCATTACTTTTAGCAAAAAAACAAAATGTCACATTTTGATTTTGCGAAAAGGCATGTGGGAGACTCCCAAAATGTATGGAGGAAGGGGCTCTGGTCTGATGAGACTAAAATTGAACTTTCTGGCCATGAAAGAAAACACTATGTCTGGCGTAAACCCAACACATCACATCACCCAAAGAACACCATCCCCACAGTGAACCATGGTGGTGGCAGCATCATGTTGTGGGGATGTTTTTCAGCAGCCGGGAAACTGTCCAGAGTTGAGAGAAAGATGGATGGTGCCAAATACCGGGATATTCTTGAGCAAAACCTGTACCACTCTGTGCGTGATTTGAGGCTAGGACAGAGGTTCATCTTCCAGCAGGACAATGACCCCAGACACACTGCTAAAGAAACACTTGAGTGGTTAAAGGGGAAACATATACGGTATGATAGCTCTGATTCGGAGGTTGTAACAACAACCAATGAATTAGTGCTGGTAAGTCCTGAGTTACTCTCCCAAATAAGGGAATAACCCTCAAATAGAAAAACTAAAAACGAACAGATAGGACCACAAAAGTCCAAAATAGGAGACTAATATAGAAAAGGGGAAAAAAAGGGGAAAGGAAAAGGGGAGGAATCCCTACCTTTTAATAATCCTAAGGAAACACACAGCAAGACAGGTGGGAAGAGGAGTAGCAATTATACACCTACCAAGGTAGACATAGGGAGCCAATGGCTAAAAAGACTACCTAATAAATGTCTGAGACCTAAGGTTCAAAAAAATGCACTCTCTGATTCTCCCAAAAAGCGGAACCCTAATAAAAGGAGGTTGCTGGAAACAAGGGAAGGGGCAAAAAAATAAATAAATATAAAGTACCCCAAAAAGAGGATTATACCCAGACATAAACCCCTAAGAGAGGTCTACTATCCCTAATTACCTCGGCACTGTGCAGAATCACTAGTGCCTACCAGAACCATAGTCCCTGCCTGTCAATAAGTAACTAAAATAAAATGAATTAAATTAAATCCATAAGTGCTACCAAGTAAAAGTGCAAAACAAAGAAATCAAAAATAAAAAGAAGCTCGACGCGCGTTTCAGCGTTTCAACACGCCGCCGTCGTTTCCTTTCCCCTTTTTTTCCCCTTTTCTATATTACTCTCCTATTTTGGACTTTTGTGGTCCTATCTGTTCGTTTAAAGGGGAAACATGTAAATGTGTTGGATTAGCCTAGTCAAAGCCCAGACCTCAATCCAATAGAAAATCTGTGGTCAGACTTAAAGATTGCTGTTCACAAGCGCAAACCATCCAACTTGAAGGAGCTGGAGCAGTTTTCAAGGAAGAATGGGCAAAAATCCCAGTGGTAAGATGTGGCAAGCTCATAGAGACTTATCCAAAGCGACTTGGAGCTGTGATTGCCGCAAAAGGTGGCTCTACAAAGTATTGACTTTAGGGGGGTGAATAGTTATGCACATTGACTTTTTCTGTTATTTTGTCCTATTTGTTGTTTGCTTAAAAAAAAAAAAAAAATCTTCAAAGTTGTGGGCATGTTCTGTAAATTAAAAGATGCAAATACTCAAACAATCCATGTTAATTCCAGGTTGTGAGGCAACAAAACACGAAAAATGCCAAGGGTGTGAATACTTTTGCAAGGCACTGTATATACAAAATTTATCAAAATGATACCGCACTCAAAAATTTATGCAAAAAAATCATAAGTGTTTAATATGAAAATTTGCACATTTAGGACAAGTGCTTTAGTAGCAAGTGCTTAGTAACCTCTTTTACTCTACAATTGCAGAGTAAAAGAAGTTACTAAGCACTTGCTTCTAAAGCACTTGTACTACCTGCTATCCCAAGTATGACATAAAAAGGCGAGTCTTCAGGCTGTCATGGACTGAAAATATCTACAGTGAGCAAACCATTTAGTAGTAATGCAGACTCTGTTTTAGTGGTTATGGTATCTACAGTGTTCCTTGAAGTATAAACTTGCCAACTGGAACCATATATAAAGAGAAGTTCTAAGGCAAAAGTGGGGAGATTGCCATAGATACTAATAGATTATTACCAATGCTCGAGCCAGCACATTTGTGGATAAGATGGTCTACGTAATGTTCACTTATTTTGCTCCTAAGGTGATATTTATTCAATTGTTCTGTTCCAATTATATAATCAATAGCTTACCAAATACCCTCGCTAAATAAGTACGATATTCAATGCTAGCATAAAACTTTTATGGACCAAATCGTGATGACAGCAATGTGTATAATTTAATCCTTAGGAGTTTAATGATCCAATTGTCTACATATTGCGTAGCCGAGTACTATATTTAGAGGAAGTAAATATATGCCTCTTGCATGTAAAAGTATACATGAATTCTATCAATTCTTCACATAGATGACCTGGCCTCTTGCATGTAAAAGCACACATTCATTCTATCAATTCTTCAAATAGATGACCTGGCTATGTTTCCAATTTGGCTATTTTGGACAAAATAATTTACTTTTACTTCAAATTGAATTATGATTATTCAACATGTTGTTTATGTAGCTTGATTATGTAGCTCTCTCCTTTTATCCTGTGTTCTCCTTCCTATGTTACATATTGTTTTTGCATGGCTTACACAGTATGTTTGAAGGTGAAATGGCTACTTCATTACTGTCTGATTGGAAATTTAATGGTGCATATTTTCTACACCCTAGAAATGTTCCTTTTATGTTTAATTGCTTTGCCTTTACCTTTCTGTTAGCACACATAAGTTAAAAGTGAAGTTGTATTGATCATTGGTACTTCTATCAACTGCAAGTGGAGGTCTTAATCACTTTACAAGAAAACAAGAACATAGTCTCTAATGACAAAAAATTTAAAAAAATTAAAATAAAATGCATCTCTACTTTAGATTGCTCATGGATCATTCAAATATGCAAATAACTGAACTTCGTACCATATACACCAACATTTCTTTGACAAGACCTGATGAAGATGCAAGTGGTGTCAAAATGTTGACAAGTCCATTTTTTTGGGTGGTCATAGTAAAACATTTCCACTGTTGCTGAGTTATTATATTTACTTTTTCTTAAAGGACCTAGGAGCGGGTATGTATCCTTTCTTGAACATCTATAAATTGCAAAACTCCTAAAATAAAAACTGTGTCTATCTATTACATTGAATGCAAACCGTTAATATTCGGTTTAACCAGGTAAGTTAAACCCCTACTGGGTGTGCATACGTTCAAATAATAAATCAAAATACTTTAATCGAGTCAATACTTTTACCCTTATGGGACATTTATCTTGTAAATGAAAGAGCGAATGCTGATGGGGATATGATTTTATTGCATTTCTGAATTGTGGAAAATGGAATGTGTAGTGGATATTCATGTCATATAGATACATATTATAGGCTGTGATATAATGTGCAAGTTGTAGTTTCTAGGAAAACAATTCAATATATAAACAATACCATAATCCATCAATTTCACTGAAACTATGTCAGATCATCTCTCAGTATAATGGAATTCACAAGAAACAATAAAAAATCAATAACAAGCTTAAAACATCATGATTGGAATTAAAATTAAACTAAAAAATGGACAGCTTAATAAATTAATATGACATCTGGACAAGGCCTAACTATAAAACAGCATAATAGTGAACCGTGATATCCTTGTATACTATTTCAGTTACTGTTATAAAGTCCTGGATGCCTAGAGACATTTAAAGAGAAGAAAATTGCCATGGATGTTGCATAGGCAATCAGGCTTTAAATTAGAAACCTCAATCCCTGGTTGTTAATTCGACTACTCAAGGGGTAGATGTCATGGGCATCCAATGGACAGGGCAAAAGTGGGCAAATATCCTCCTCTCCCACCCAGAATTTGGGATTCCTTTGATTTAAGAGAGAATTAAAAGTTTAATTTTAGCAAACAAGAGATTGTGGATTGATTGAGGATATGTTTATTAGATTGATTTATTGGAAGGTTTACGAGAGGAGGTTTATAACAGAATAATCCTGCGGTCCGTGGAGCTGCTGTACTCAGTGGTTGCTATTATATGTATAACTGTGTGTTTGTGTGTGTCTATGGACACTGAATACATATCAGCGAGTCATGTGTGATTTGAAAATAATACCACTAAGGAGTTCACAAATCTGAAGAACAAAGACTGAGTGGTTTATATGTGTCTCCACAAACCTGAGAAGGCATTATATTGCCTTATACACAGTTAACATATTGTATTTTTACACCACATTATTCCTGATGGAATTTTTAGGCAATAGTTATAAAAATTTAGAAATTCACTGACACATCACAAGACACCAAGTACTGATATATCAAAAGACACCTGACAAATCACTATTAATACATAAATCCACTACATGAAATAAAGATGGGAAAGCAGAAACCTTAAGAAGCCTACTGGCAGCTTCTGACAGAAGAAATTAATATCTGGCTTCTTTAACTGAGAATGCAAAGCTCTGGAGCACCCTCTCATGGACTCAAATACTGATAATTATATCTGATGAAACAAAACAAAAAAACAGGTGCTATTTAATTCCAAGTCCTCCGAGTTCTCTATTTCTTATTTTTGTTTATATATAGATTAAGAGATAGAGAGAGAGAGATTATTATCTTGATCCAGAAATCTGAGATGGCATTATTTTTCTTCAACACACACTGTTATGTAGCTCATGGAGCAGCGCAGCTAAGGGGAATGGGCCTTGACATTGGTAGGAGACAGGCATAGGATAAGGGTATGTGTGGATTGGCTATGTGGATATTGGGGGTGGGCTTTGGGTAAGGGCAGTATATATAGGATGCCATTTTGGATTAGGGGGCCGTCTTACTTAATCCTCGCTTACCTGTTGTTGTCCCACCCTCCCTCCCTTTGTTCAGAGGTTAGCTCCTGCTTGGTCAGGGCGGCAGGAGATGGATAGAAAAGTTGTGGGTAGGTCATTTGGTCATAGGTATGTTAGTTTTAGTTCGCTAAGAACAGTTAAGTTTGGAATGGTATTGGTAGGTTCAAGCTCGTTGGTAGCTCCGAACCTGGTGTACATTGTAAAAGCTGGAAAATCATGCCCTCGGTGGTAATGGTTTATGTTTACATTCATTTATTTATGTTATAATTGGTATCAATAATTGTTATGTGGGTCTTTGTCGGGGTAGTTATGTTAAAGGTATGGGCGTCAACAGTGTATCATGTATTGTGTTGACAATGACCTTTTAAATTTACATGTTACTTTTTATATAATTAAAACTGTGATATTAATTTTCCCAATACAAGGTGTCTGAGTATTTTTTGGGGGTATGGGGTTTATTAAGCAAATGCCAAAAGGAGACAATGCATATGTCATGTACTAGTATATGCTTTATGGTAATGTAGGGTTTAATGCATGCCTCCCAACATTTCAAATGGACCCTTTAATTTGAGGGGTTTGAGTGTGTGGGGAAGGAGGGGTTAACAGGGGCGTTGCTGTTCTGAGATATTTTAGGCAAAACAATGTATGCAACTACAATGTATGCAACTAAAATGTAATTTGGAACAATGTCTCTTCTTATTTACATATACCTGAGTTCTAAACACATTTTTTTATATAGTTTAAAGACACATTATTGCTTAGGAGCTCTGTTATACAATCAGACACAACAAGGGACAATAGTATAGAAAAAAAGGACAGAGGGATTTGGGTCCAAAATAGGGACTGTCCCTCCTAAATAGGGACACTTGTGAGTTATGTTAGTGGTAAGCTACAGGGTGGCCTATGGGTTAAACGTTAGTATTGGGGTAGTGTAATGAATAATGTTTAATATTTGTGTAATGTAGGGATTATGATTAATTATAGTGTAGAGGTTTAAGAGGGTCTCTTTTCAGGCAGCACTGGGATGCATATGCCCCAGTGCTGCAATAGATTAGAGAGATATTTCTGACAAAGATATAGGCCAAGAGAGAGAGAGAAAGCGAAAGAGTAAACCAAGCAGTAGACTTACTTGGAGCCCACAACCAGGTGAATGTCCAGTAAAAAAAAAGGAAGAAAGGAAGAATGTCAACTGTACTGTACACTTACTTGGTTCAGTGTGAGAACATTTTGCTATTTAAAGCACAAGGCGGACATAGTCAAGTTTCACAAGTCCCATCTGCCCAGTCGCTAGTTTTAAACACTTAATAGACATCAGGTGGAGGCATATGTTGGCACTATATCTCCATTATAGTATATGATTTTTATTTATTTTATTTGTTTATTTTTTAGTTTTTCCATGTGGTAGCTGGCTAGCCGCTCTATAATTAACCCTTGTACCATCAAGGATTTCTAACTATCTGCCAACTGAATGCTAGTGCTAGTGTAAATAGTTCTTCAAATGATCAATTTACTTGCAAAAACAAGTGAATAATAATTTGCAAAAGAGCATCCTGCCAGATGCATTCGGTTTATCATAACCCGCCATTCGGCATAGATAAAGCTCCAATTCCGGAGCTGTAAATTGGTTCAGATGTCGATATTAGTGATTTGCCAAACTCATTCTAACCAATGTAACATAATCTTTCGGAATGACCTTATCCTGAGCGCATTTGGGTAAGAAAGTATGAAAATTGCCAATGTGCCATTTCAGCCGTTTCCACCGGATTTTTTTACGTTCGGACAAAATTTTATATTTAGTGAATGCCACATTGGCTAATCTTGTTAGTCTCTTCTGGGGAAAAGGGGTAGGGCTTACAAAGCTTGCATTTCATATGGCATAAGCTCTCTCTTAATTTGTTTGTGTTTATATTTAAATATATTTATCATCAGA
This sequence comes from Pelobates cultripes, assembly GCA_933207985.1. Lineage (NCBI taxonomy): Eukaryota > Metazoa > Chordata > Amphibia > Anura > Pelobatidae > Pelobates > Pelobates cultripes. Next base: position 202,741,767 of record OW240912.1, on the reverse strand, counting down.
CCATACAACCTTCTTCCATTGCTTCATGTCCAGTTCTGATGCTTATGTGTCCATTGAAGGCACAGTCGGTGGTGGACAGGGATCATCATGGACATTCTAACCTGTCTGCAGCTATACAGCCCCATACACAGCAATCTCCGATGCTATATCCTCTGACACATTTTTATAATGGCCAACATTTTGGTAGGTACTAACTACTGAATACTGGGAGCACCCTACAAGAATTGTCGTTTTGGAGAACCTCTGACCCAGTCATCTAGGCATCACTATTTCACTTATCAATTATTCCTGCTTCCAAAACATGAAATTCAAAAATTTACTGTTCATTTGCGGCTTAATATATCCCACCCCTTGACAGGTGCCATTGTAATGATATAATCAATGTTGCACTTCACCTGTCAGTGGTTTTAATGCTGTGGCTGAACAGTGTATAGTTGACTCGTATGACTTGTAGGTCAACTCGTAGTACTTAATAAACAATAAAAGTTTTATAGCACAAATTCAAATCATGAGATCAATGTTTCAGCACACAGCAGGGTCCTTTGCCAATAATATACATACAACTCCCAACAATAAATCCTAGAACCAGGACAGTTGGGGGCATTGGCTTACTTAAAGGACAATACCATATATACCATAATGTGGTTAAATTAACCATTTGTTAAGCTGCAGGTGGATTAACATAGGGTTGCATAACATGCTCCTGCATAAACTTTGTTTAATGTGAACAGTGTGCTTTAGTTAGAGCTCTACTTCAAGAAAATTGTCTTAGGTGATGTTGGTGCTTACTATAATACTTTTTCTTACTTTTTTTGTTTCCATAATCAATGCCAAGCATTTACATGCATCCCTCACACCTTGCCTCTCTCCATTTACCTTGCCCACTGCACACTCTCAACTGCTGTGACACAGAGGCGGCTCTAGACTTTATGAGGCCTTAGGCGAAACTCAAACATGAGGCCCCCCTAACAATTTTTTTTTCAATACATCCACACTGTCACATATACACATTGATGCACAGGTTACATGTGTATGTGCCTGAGAGTGTGTCTGACAGAGAGTATCCTTGTGTGTGTGAATGTATGTATCTGTGAGCATGTTTGCGTTTTTTGTCTGGGACCAGGGCCAGATTAAGAGCCCAGTGGACCTGGTGCTGATAATTATGACAGGCCTAATTACAGAATCATATCGACCAAAAACAGTAAAACACTCCCAAGCGTCATGTATCTGATGGAGATGGTGCTGGAGAGAAAGAAAACAGCAGCTATAAGAAAACACATACCCTAGGCTAATCTCTCTCTAATTTATGTTTTCATCTTTCAAGTAAATCCATAACCCCTAACAGCAGTGTCCAGTCAAGCAGGAAGTCAATGAGCACGGTAAAAGGGTGTGCCACTGACACAAATCACGTAACCTGCCAAAAGGGGCGAACATGCCCAAAAAGAGGACATGTCTGCTCAAAGAATTAGAAGGCCAGCCTGGTATGAATGCATGTCAGGCTGCCTGCCAATCATGCAGCTGGCCAACTAAGGGCATACTATGCAGACAGCACCCTGAGCTTGGCATAAATGCATCTAATGATGCGCTCGCTCAACGCTTTCTAAGGACTGTCCCCTAGCACTCGCTGGTCCACTTGTCTCCTTACCTTCTTACTAGCAGGCAGAAGCTCCTGGTATATAGTCTGGGACAAAGAAAAGGTGTATGTAGAGAGTGTAGAAGAAAGGGGACATGCCACAGTGTTAGAGGACCAAAGTCAGCATTACCTTAAAGGATCACTATAGGGTCAGGAACACAAACATGAATTTGTGACCCTATAGTGTTGACACCACCATCTAGCCCCCCTGGGCCCCTCATGCCTCCATAAATATAGCAAAATCTTACTGTATTCAAGCCTGAAGCTGTAAGTCTGCATGCTGTTAGACTCAGAAAAACAAGCAGTCTGCTGGCATCATTAGAAGTGGTGGCCTAATCCAATCACAGTGCTTCCCCATAGGATTGGCTGAGACTGACAAAGAGGCAGATCAGGGGCAGAGCCAGCATGATTCAAACACAGCCCTGGCCAATCAGCATCTCCTCATAGAGATGAATTGAATCAATGAATCTCTATGAGGAAGGTTCAGTGTCTGCATGCAGAGGGAGGAGACACTGAATGTTTGGATGCATGTTAGGCAGCCATGACCCAGGAAGGATCTCTAACAGCCATCTAAGGAGTGGCCAGTGAAGTTATCACTAGGCTGTAATGTAAAGACTGCATTTTCTCTGAAAAGACAGTGTTTATAGCAAAAAGCCTGACGGTAATGATTCTACTCACCAGAACAAATTCAATAAGCTGTAGTTGTTCTGGTGACTCTAGTGTCCCTTTAACTATATTCATTGTCAGCCAGTCCACACAAGTTTTGTTCCCATACATCCCTCTTAAGTTTCCATACTTAAGTAAGAGTATGTGAAAAGTAGTTAGGGTTGCCACCTTTCTTGGAAAAACATACCGGCCTTGCTAATTTGCATAATTAAATATGTATGGGTGACATCACATGATGTAAATCACAAGGAGTGACATAAGAGAAAATGCTGTAAAATCACCCAAAAACTACATAGTTTGATTCTGCTGTATAGCTGGGCTCCTCCCAGTGGCCCCATGTCTCCCAGTGCCCCCATGTGTCGATTACTCCAGGTCTCAGTTTTCCTATGTATCAGTGTCTCAGTGCCCCATGTCTCCCAGTGTCCCCTAGTGTCGTGTCCCCAGGTCTCCCAGTGATCCTATGTATCACAGTGTCTCAATGCCCCATGTCTCCCTGTGTCCCCATGTATCCCAGGGTCCCCATGTCACTACGAAGACGGGAAGACCTGGGGACACTGGGAGACCTAGGGACACAGAGACACCAGTGACACTGGGAGACTAGGGGACTCTGGCTGGGATGCATGGGGACACTGGGAAAATAGGGGACACTTGAAGACAAGGGGACACAGACACCATGGACACAGACACTAGAGACACTGGCTGGGGGACATGGGGACATTGAGACATGGGGGTACTGGGAGACATGGGGACAAGGAGACACCAGGGCCACAGGCACTAGGGACACTAGCTTGGAGATATGGGGACATTGAGGCACTGGAAGACATGGAGGCACTAGGAGACATGGGGACAGTGAGACACTGGCAGACTGGGGGCACTGGGAGAATAGGGGGCACTGAGACACCAGGGACACTGGCTGGGAGACATGGGGACACTGTGTCCACATGTGTCTGTGTCATAATGTCTCCCAATGTCCCTTAGTGTCTCAGTGTATGTCTCCTTGCAGCCTTTCCCCCATCCCTTACTTCCCTGAGCTGAAGGCTGTCTCTGCAGGGTGGGAGTTGCTGTCTGGACTCTCTGTAGCTGCTCCCCTGTGGCTCAGTGAGTATAGATAGGCAGGGAGGGATATGTTGAAACTTCCTATCCCTGCCTGTCTCCACACACAGTGACCCCTACTGGCCAGTGCTGGTATTGCATAGTAATCTCTTGTTTATACTGAGAAAAATACCAGCATTTGTTTTGCCAGTATCACTGTAATATTGGCACCAGCCAGGCAGCCTCAAATACTGGCTGTGCCAATAAAATAAAAGCCAGGTGGAATCCCTAAGAGTAGTGTGTGAAAATGAAAAAAAAAAATTTTTTTTTTTTTATAAATCAATGGGCCTATTCCATGGGCCTGGGCCTGGAGCTGCAGCTCCATCAGCCCCTATGTTAATCCGGCCCTGTCTGGGACCCTATGTGTATGGGGTAGCTGCTTGAAGTGTGTTGTGTGTATGGGGGTCTGCCTGTAGCCTTTATGCATTGTGTTTATGCTAGCTATGTTTCCTGACTGTGTGTGTATGATGAATGTCTTCAGCTGGTGACTGTGACAAGGTGAGTAATGGGGTACCAGTGGCAGGGAGAGCGTGACAGGACGAAGGGGGCAATTTGACATGGGGGTTGTAAGAGAGAATGAGAGAGAGGGAGTAAGACATGGTTTGATGAGGGAGTGGGACAGGGCGAGTGGAGGTAAATGTGTCAGGGCATGGTAGGATGGACGAGTTAAGGGGGGCTAATGTGACAGGGTGAGTGTGGAAGAGTGAAGGCAGGTGAGTTTAGAGGGGGTGAGATTAACAGGATTAGGAGTGGTTAATGTGAGTGTGGATGCATGAAGAGGCTGACAGTGCAGGGGGTGATGACAGTGTAGGGAGGGGTGACAATGTGTGGGGAGGTCACAGTGTGAGGTAATGCTAACTGTGTGTCTGGGGTGGATATGTGTGTAAGGGGGGTGATGGTGTGAGGGAGGAAGGGGGGCATTTAGGTGATGGTGTGAGGGAAGGAGGGGGTGATGGTATGAGGGAGGGAGGGGGTGATGAGAGGGAGGAGGGGGGGTGATGGTGAGAGGGAGATGGGGTGATGGTGTGAGGAGTTATGGGAGAGGGGGTGATGGTGAGAGGGAGGAGGTGTGGGGGGTAATGTGAGAGGGGATATGGTGAGAGGGGATATGTGAGAGTGAGGGAGGAGGGCGGATGGTGTGAGGAGGGAGGGGGGTGATGATGAGAGTGAAGGGGGTGAGGGGGTAATGTGAAAGGGGAGATGGTGAGAGTGGAGAGTGGGTTGGAGAGGGATATGGTGAGAGGGAGGGGGTGGATGGTGGGGGATGTTTGAGACGGGGTGATATTGAGGAAGGAAGGGGGTGATGCTGAGGGAGGGTGGTGATGTTGAGGGCGGGTGATGGTGGGAGGTGATGTTGAGGGAGGGGCGTTGATGCTGAGGGAGGGGCGTTGATGCTGAGGGAGGGGGGTTGATGGTGAGGGAGGGGGGTTGACTATATACCTTTATTTATTCCCAGGTGGTCCGGTGGGTTCCCTGGTGGTCCGGTGGCCATTACTTCTGGTCTGCAGCTCCACAGAGCTGCAGACCATGCATCTCATGAGACCTGTCAGAGCATTGCCATGGTAATCCACGGCAACGCTCTGGTTGGCCAGTTGTCGCAAGACACATGGTCTGCAGCTCTGCTCACTTCGGAGCTGCAGACCGGTGTCTGATGGCTGGCCGGCAGCCAGGAGAGGCCTCGCACGCGGCGGCATACTGAGCAAGCTGCCGGGCACCCTCCTGGTGTCGGGTCCTCAGTCACTGACCGAGGACCCGACACAGTCTGCCCACAGCGGTTTAGGCGGCCACGAGGCCCTAGCCAGCACAATGCCTTAGGCGGCCACCTAAACCGCCTAATTAGAGAGCCTCCTCTGCTGTGACAGACAAGGCAAAGGAGCAAGACTAGCATCTGACATGGTTCCATTAAAATCAAAGAAGGTGACGCTATTTTTAAGGGACAGAGAGGTCTTTGTACCATACCCATTTTTTTTATTTGATTCCACATGCAAGCAAAAATGGAAATAGAAGTAGAAAAACAAATTGATAACTCTAAATTGACTTGATGTGAGTTACACCATTCAGCAGATGGAATTGTTATTCCCGAGGCACAGTATGACACCGATTTTGTGATGGACATTTTACATATAGAGTGATCAGGTTTAAGAATCTCTAACAGTAAGAGCAATCCACTCAGTGAGTTGCTATAAAGACAAAATAAATAAAATAAATGAAACACAAGCTGATCTATCACCACAACCTGATTCATAGGTGAGGGCTTAAAAACATGAAGTCCCTAGAATCCAGGATTGAACAGAAAGCTTAACGATTAGTCAATACTTCCTCCATGCAGTGTGTAGATGGTCAAGTGTAGGAGCCATGAAAATGGCCCATAAACCGTCTTCCACCCTATAGCCTGTGGGTTGGTGGCAATAATAATGGTGGGCCTAGTACCTATGCGTAACAATGCACCCATCTGTCAACGTCCACAAAACTATCCAATATAGATTATACCCTTTTTTTTCTTTTACAAATGTCTGACTTGTAATTGAATGAATTTTACAGGGGGTGGGGCCTGATTGTCAAACAGTACGGTTTCAGAGAAAAAGTACAAAAACCTGGAGACACCAAAAACCCATGCAAATGAGAGAAAACATTTTTAATTCACAGCAAAATGTACCTTAATCTAATCATGAACACTTATAAAAAGCTAAATAGCCAGATCTCCATACGGAAGAAGGAAAATGCCACAATCCAAAAATCAGGATAAAGCACCTTTATTCAAATTAAAAAGACATATGGCTATGATAAATAGGGTGCAAAAGGAACACCATTGACATGTTTTGTGCCTTATTGGCACTTCCATCAGAGTTTTTATCTCTTCCCCATTGTCACCAAGAAGCATACCTATCAGTTTTTGGTTTTGTCAGTTTCAGTGGAAATGTTTTCTAATTCTGACAGCATTTATGTGTGCTGACTTTTTCTTTAAATTTTGAAATGAAGTATTACTATGTAACATGCTGTGTTTTATATCAGCAGTGCTTTTTGTGTATGTGTTTACATTTGCCTCAATAAAAAGAAAAAAAATACATTTGGCAGAATATTAGTATGTGACATTACTATGTGACTGCCTGTGTGTGTTTGTGTGACTGCCTGCCTGTGTGACTGCCTGCCTCTGTGTGTGTGTGTGTGTGTGTGTGTGTGACTGTCTCCCTGTGTGTGACTGTTTGTGTGTGACTGCCTGTCTGACTGCCTGTGTGTGTGTTTGTGTGTGTGACTGCCTGCCTGTGTGTGTGTGTGTGACTGTTTGTGTTACTGTCTGCCTGTGTGTGTGAGATTGTCTGTGTGACTGCCTGTGAGTGTGTCACTGTGTGTGACTGTCTGCCTGTGTGTGTGTGACTTCCTGCCTGAGTGTGACTGTAACTGTGTGTGACTGTAACTGTGTGTCGCTGTAGCTGTGCCGTTGTGTGTGCCTGTGCCTGTATGTGTGACTATCTGCCTTTAACTGAGTGTGTGCCTATCAGTGTGCGTGAGTGCCTGCATGCCTGTAACTGAGTGTGTCTGACTGTCTGCCTGCAACTGAGCGTGTCTGACTGTCTGCCTGTGCCTGTGTGTGTGACTGTATACCGGCAACTTGGTGGGGGAGGGACGGGGGCGCCGTGAAGACTTTTCACACAGGGCATCTAATGGCTTAAGGTATGGCTAGGGCTGTATAAACAGAAACAAAAGGGATTTAACTTCTAAATGATCCAGTGATTGAACTAGGTGAGATTAAGAAATATTCAGTCCAGGGAAGGTTGCTTAGCTTATGATTTAGCAAAAAGAAATAAACACTTTCAAAGTGTGTGTCCATTAAGAAATATATTAAATAAGATCTGTGGAAAACTAAAAATGACCCAAAACAAATAGTCTTTGTAGTGGACCATGGATAACCCGATTGGTTACCTCTGCTAATACCTTCCTTCAGCCAATCTGGAACCATTAGAAAACACAGACATCAATTCCCCAAGTAACTACACGAAACATAGTGCTGGGAGTCAATAGATTTTATTCTGGCCACACAGACACTCAACGAGCAAGTGCCGCTGCCCATGTTCGGGAGACAAGACGGCCACCATTCTTTTGTCGACCACATGCATTCGGCTATACAAAATGGCGGCCACCCAGGGGAAGCACTCATTAATTACTTCCCTTGCGGTTTTGCACTTAAGTTGCCGATGTGAACATTCTAATGGGGTACAGGAGTGGTCCTCGTTCGGGAGATGAATGGATGGCGTTCGTATATAATAAGGGAAAAACACACGAACAGGGACAAAGTACAAGAAATTGGCAGTAGGTATGAATTGTGCTTGGTTTAAATTCTGAGCATATATGGAAGCAAATGTGTATCTCCAATTAGCGATTTTGCCTTTCACAAAAAGGCTTCCTTATCTATCTCTAAGAATTGCAGACGAGCCTCAAATAAAATCGCCACGCCGTCCTTACGGGCAGTAGGATGATTACTAAAATAACCCATAGCGTAATATTTATTCTTTAGTGACGGCGCTGCTCCACTCAAAAAGTGAGAATCCTGAAGGAAAGCAAATGAGATATTTTTTTTTGTTGAAGTTCCCTAAGGAGGTGTGGTCTACGTCGCGGTATATTAAGTCCCCTGCAATTCTGCGAGAGACCTACTAGAGGTGCAGAGCGAAATGCCATATTAGTGGAATCCTCCCTTTACTTATAAAAGCTTCTTGTAAACAGCAAAGTTGTTTTTTTTTTCCTTCTCTTCCCTTCCTCTCCTCCTCATGTAGAGCTGTCCATTTACTTTGAGATTCCAAGTTAAGGGGAAGCTTTCAAAAACATAAGGTCCAGTCTTAATAAAATATATTTAACTAAGTCCTAACAGATAATAACCTCTCCTCATTTAACTGAATAAGGAAGGATGGGGGCTTGTAATAGATTGGTCAAAGAATAAGTGGTGGCATGAGCCCAGTGAGATATTTGAGGTAAATAAAGAGAGATACCTAGTCAAAGAAATGGCAATAATAATATAAATGTCTAAAAATTTACTTTTGTGATATCAGTTTTAAAGAATAATGTCATTGGCTAATGTGCAAAAAAAATAGACTATTGACAAGAAAAGTAATATATACAGTGTATAGGGAACAGAGTTTTAGTAAAGCCAAACGAAACAAATATAAGGCTGAATCACTGTGTTTATAACGGCTGACTAATCTCTGAACCTTTCAAGTCTGAACTTCATAACCTCATGACATCTTCCACATGTTCTTGGAGGAGCCTGCTGGCTAGCCTCTTGCCTAAAAACTATGGGCCCTGTAAAAAGCATATAAAAAGACTCTGTTCGTGTGGTGTGCCTGTACTGGGCGGGAACCGAACAAATCCACGAACTAAAGACCACCCAGGAGCTTGTTAAACCCTATTGACACCATGTAACGGTTCTCACCTCAGTGTTCTATGTGCTCGTCTGGGTGGCTGCCATTCGTATGCACGAATACGTAATGGTGGCCATCTTGTTCGCACGCAGTGGTGTTTGGTCATCAAGTGCATGGAACTAAAATCGGACCTCGCAAACTCTGCTGTACTTCCATACCCACATGCATTCGGTTCTTTACATCCTAGAAGAGCCTTGTTCGATGGAATCATTCGTATGGATTAGGGGAACAAGCTTCACATTATGACTATGGGCTACGTTCAGTAGTCTGTTCATTTTTATACTACGGAACTTAACCGACTGCTATCACTTTTCTCATAGAACTATTTTGGGCAGGAGCCTCATGTACGGTCGGTCATAAGTTGACTTCCATGGAAAGACCAAACCACTGAACCAATTTGAGTGATTTTTTTATATTTTGGTCACTCAGATCGGGGCTATCCAAGGATGTGACTCTTGTGGGGTTTCCATGGATTTTGGGGGTACTTTTGGGGTGTTTGTAAACTGTATGTTTTTCTGTATCTGGAGATTATTAAGTTTGGACAGTACCTGACTCAATTATTTCTAAGGCACAAGGGAGAAGTTTGTGACTTGTATAAATTCTATAACTGTGCCTGTATTAAACAGACTACTTCCCAGCATTAGACTTTGGCCCATGTGTAGGGGGGAACAGCTATACTTGCTATACCTGCTATACTCTCTGGAGGAGAGGTCTACCTCCAGGGTGGGAGGAAACGGCGAGACCCCAGCCATCCAGCGGTGGCTAGGGGACAGAAGTGCTTATGGTATCTGGTGAGGTGCTTATGGTAGCTTGGTGATAACTAGGAAGTGTGTTTGGCTGAGTTACACAGTCGGGGTACCAGGCGGTCCACCACAGATCTATAACTCCTATCATCCTCATCCAGTCAAATACCACAGACTAGCTCAGTATCAGCTGAAGAGCTAAAGGCTAAAGCTGCTATGATATGCTGTGCCAGAGTGATATTCCCTAAGGCACTAGCACAGACTGACATTGTTTGGCTGTTCTTACCAATGTTTTATTTTATTTTTAAGTTTTTATTGAAAAAGAGTAGTGAGCTACCAGTTAAAGTGGTTCACCATGGAGTAACTGCAAGACATTTTAATGAAAAAAAGTAAAATGAACAAAAGAAAAAGTTTAGCTGAACTTGAGGACAAGAGCTTGAACACAAACAATCCCCTCTTCCGAAAAATAGATTCATAGTTTTGGTAGTCCCCTCTGACGAGCCAGGTCAGGCGAAACGTGTGCATCAGGGGTCCATAGGACTTAGCTAATGACAGAATATAATGCTATCTGGCTTTGAAACACTTTTTTAGCTAAATAACTTTATGAAGGATTTTGCATCTTCAGCAACCATGGGAATAGCTTGAGGTGCCCTTGAAGGCACGGGGGTGAGAGCATAGCACGGCTACTTGTCAATGCAGTATCAACCTCACATAGACCTTGTATGTATCAGACCAGTGGTTAGGTCTATGATCTGCACTAAAGCTTTTTTGATTTACTAGCTTATAAGTGTTTGTTATTCTAAGTGCCATCTTCCTCCTTCTGGTCCCGGCACAATCCAAGCTACGTAGATATACCACAGCCATACATGTCCTTGCCTGCTAGCATGTTCTGCCATTAGCTATTTGGCTTTGATGCACGCCTCTAGCTCACTCACTTTACGTATCTTGTATCTATAGTAGCCATGTGTACAGCTTAAGGTTCCTTCGAAGGCACGGGGTGGGAATTTAGCACGGCTATGCGTCAGTACTGTATTACCCTTACACAGACCTTTCTCTTTACCACACCAGTAGTTCAGGTCTATGTCGTTGCGTACCTACTGAGTCACAGGCACTGCGTTATTGGTAGCTAACTATAGTCACATTGTCTTACGCGCTTGTATGTCTTAACAGCGATTTAATATTGATTCAAATATCAGTAGCTATTCCCAGCTGTAGTAATTTGGCACAGACGTGTGCTCATTTATACACTTAACATATTCGTGATATTTTTGCATTTGATCCTTCATAGGACACTGCTATATTTGGCATCAATTCCTACTAGGTAACTATCATATAAATAGATGGTTGTATATATATATATATATATGTATATATGTGTATATATATATATATATATATATATATATATATTTCTATTTTCTTTTGCCTTTTGGGTTTTTACATATTTTTTTTGTATACAGCACATAAGGGATTTGCCATTTGGCCATTTTTAAATTCTTGTATTAATAAAGTATTTTTTTATTTTTATTTTTCATATTAGATATTGAGATTCCTCTTTATTTGGATTGATCACCTAGACCAGTATATTTGTTATTCATCCCAGCTCTCCTTTATTTGGTACACCACTTCTTTTTCTTTATATAGTTTAATTGGGGGTTACCCCCCTTTAAACTTGTGTACCAATAACTGGCTGATTCTGTTCTATTCTGTTCTTAGTTTGGTATTCAGTTACAGGCTAACTGTAATATATCTATTTGGTACACATAGATATATTACAGCAATTCTTAATAACTTTTTCCATGATAAGACATCCAGTTCCTGACCAAGATCTCGCTCCCAAAGACTTTGAAATGCTGTCTTACCAGTGCTAAACACACTTTGAAACATAACATACACTTCCGAGATCTCTTCTCTTTTGAAACTTATATATTTATAGGCTCTTTCGGGAGTAAGAGATAAGTTATGGGGAGTAGGTGGATGTAAAAAATAGTTTGTTCTAAACTTAGTTAGGCATTTTGAATGTTTGTAGAAAAAATCCCATCATAGGTTCACAAACTCAGTGTCCCATAACTCTGAAAATTATTGTAGATGTTGGAGACCCACCATAAATATTCTTCAGGGTCTCCAATCAAAATAATGGTAGAAACCAGGGGTGCCAGTAACAGGTGTTACTATGGAGTGGTATGAACAAAGGTTATGTCTAAAAGCCACAAATCCTTTGTATAAATCATAATGGGGTGAATGTTGCATTGGGCCTACCCAGGTCATGACAGAGCAGATCAGACAATCGATATGGGGAGCAAACCGAATCATCAATATCTACTTAGCATTTATTGCCCTTAGGTAGGTTCCATTTTAAAATGTGATCAAGCCGAGCTGATCTATAAAACAAGACTAAATTAGGCACCCCCAGCCCCCTACTGCTCTAAACCTAAGGACAAATTCACCAGACAATCTTGCTCTCTTTCCTGCATACATTTCTGAAATTTCAAAAGATCTTCTATGACTAGTGGGATTGGCAAAGATCTAAACAAATACAATATTTTTAGAAGTGTTCTCATCTTCAATGTCCAATATGTCAAAAGTGCTTACAGTTATTTTAGTAGAGGTGGATAATTTAAAGTGTAAACATCCTGAGAAATGGTGAAATGTTCACTCTCAAATAATTCATGATGTGGATATTATTCGTAAAGGGAACCAGTCAACACTTACATGACCTTCTGCAGCAATCTCCTTACAGAGGTGGGTGTTACACTTCTGTAACACGCCTCCAGTCCACCCTCACTCCGGTCTTCACTGACTTGTCCTGCTTAGGAACATTTCCCTATGCATGGCAAGCCTCCTCGATGACGCAAATATGCTGGCTTCGCTACCAGCATGCCGGTATCTAAACAGCAGAGCCAGCTAGGTAACAAGATAGCAACTACAGCACATGACCAGGTGAAGAGCTAATGGTGGTCATCTATCCCATATTAGGGTTTAGGCTGTGGTAAAAGTTAGTATTTTGGGAAAGGTAAATCAATATATGAGCAAGAGACAACAAAATGTACCCTTGCTCTGAAGCCCATAGTCATGTTACTACAAGGCAACTAACTTTCTTATCTCCACTGCACTTCTTAACAAGATGTTCAGTACTATTTTCTAAGGGGGAGGGAAGGAGGAACTGTCACTCACACAGCCTCCTATGCAGGTCCTTAAAAACTGTCTAAATGGTTTAGCTTATTGCACAGTATGTTTACTTTAGAATAACTCATCTTCTGCTCTGTTAGTTAGAACCCACAATAGCCTCCTGTGTGTTATATAAGTTCACTTAACAGAGAAAGAGATAATACATGTGAAAGTAAACACACTGTGCTGAAGGATCTGCTTGAAAAAGAAACCATTTTAATGCAGGCTGTGTGAGTCACAGCCAGGGGAGGTGTAGCTTGGGCATAAACAGAGACAAAGGTGATTTACCTCCTAAATGGCAGAAAAATAAGCAGTGAGCCTACATGATCTATACACTAATACCGCTTCTTTAAGCTATAGTTGTTTTGTTGTTTTTTAGCATCCGTTAATTTTTTGTGAGTTCTATAGTCTCTGTACAAAAATAACCCTGTTTTGTAATATAACTCCAGCTGTGTCATTGCGTGTTTCTAATATGTCTTTGTTTCTAATGTCTTTGAATTTTAGCATTTGAAAACAGTAGTTTGAAAAAACCCACAGTCATTCATCACTTAAATGGAAGGGGATCAGATCAAATTGGCTCAGGGCAAAACCCAGTGAGCGTAACCAGCAGTGTCTTTTAGGCCTTCCTGCATGAGGCAACAGCCATATCAGTTACTGTACGCAGGCCAGAGAGTCTGTATGCATCTACACTATTACCTTCAATTATCTGTAAATGCAAAATATTATTAACGTTTGCTGTCAGGAAAGTAATTATCCACTGATGTAGACAAAGTAAAGCGATGCCATATATTACTGGTCCTTTTGGGAATGAAATTGTTATTAGCACAATAACAGCTATAAGTATATGCTCAATTCTTCCTTCATAGACTCCAGAATGGGGTATTTTTTGAGTTCCAGCCTAATCATGTAGCGTACGATGAGAGAGAGACCTAATTAAAAATTAAATGAAGATAGAGTCTCGTGAAAATGTTGAATTAAGTTTATCTCGTTTCAATTCATGTGGGAAAAAAGAACTTTATCTTCTTCTATCTGGCTTCTTAGTTTGGCTTTGGAAATTCAGAATAAATCACAGCTTTGCCATCTTTTGCTGTGTAGTCCGTATATATTCCAACAGACCATTCAGCTGATATATCTGTGGACCATTGCATAGTTTTTAGTTAAATTCAGCAGTTTTATGATAAAGAGAAATAGTGGGCCATATCTAAAGAAGAATTCTGATAAGGTAATGCAAGACTTTTTTTTGCTAGATCACAGTATAGCTGATATAATTCACAAACGGAGGATACCGCAATCACACTTCGGAATCCAGGTGCTTATCAGGGCCAGGGTTGACAAATTACCAGGTAGTCTCCATAACCATATTTGGACATCCTGTTTTGGAATCCTTTCAAGTCTATGTAACTATGGGGCTATTGCTGCACTTATCCTTATTTAGCTATTTTGATTATTTTTCCCTTCTTTTTTACTTTTTTGCTTCTTGTTTCTTTCTCATGGAAGAACTTTTTTAATTTATTAGGAATTGAATAATTATAAATGCACTGTTTTTGCACTGGAATATGTATATTTATGAATTTGATGTATAATTGACTGACTGTTTTTATTTGATTAATTCTGCACATAATTTATTAATTGGGGTTATGGTTGACACCCTTTAAATAGGGTACTGTGACACTGAGGTGATAGGTAAATGCCTCTGGGTAGGCCAAAACGTTGCACTTTTTGTTCCAATAAACTGGCCTTTCTGCAGCAATCCTGAGAGCCTAGACCTAATTTATTTTACCTAGTATAACTGATATAGACAGATATCAATAATCTTCCATTGTTCCTTCCCTGTTTAATTAAACTTTCTCTCAATGTATTATTATAGTGAGTTCCTGGAAGTAGATCTGTAGTATAAAAAAATGTGTAATAAATAAAGACTCTGAGACTAGTCTTTGACCTTGCATGTGGACTTGGGAATTTCTACATCAGCAATCTGAATCATATGGTAGTAGGTAGTAGTCCTGTTACTGAATGCCATATTGACAATACAGGGGAAATAGCACCATCATGCATTCAAAATAGAGAAACAGGTATGCAGCAGAGAGGTACAAGGAGCAGCAGTATTGTAAGAAATTATGACCCTCTTACAAGGATATTCTTTTAGGGAATGTGTGACAAATAAGTCACAAACACAAGTGTAAAATAAAATGTATTGTTAATATTGGTTTAGGATACCGTTACAGGTTTAAAAAGTATATACGTATTATACATTATACCCATATCCAGTACATAATCAAAAGATACATAATAAAAGGGTAATACTTTTAAATGAAGATCTTCCCCTTGTGCCTTCATCTTGGGTAATCTGGGACAGTCTCTCTCAGTTCACCATGGCACCTGTGGGTGCATGCCCCGAGATTAATGGTATGGTTCCAAAGAGGATGGAAACAAGAACAGAAATAATGACCCACTCAATTTATTCCACACTACCTGCCATTATTGATCGCATACACACCAACCTGGTAGTCAGCTGCTGGTAGCCTTCACTTGAGCATTAGAGTCCTTCCTGTACAGTAAAATCTGTATTAAGTGTGCTCAATATACTTGACGCCCTCCCCTCCGTATCCTTCGCTTTTACAAGTTCATTTAAGAATGGTTCTCTATCCCCTCATCTGATCTTAAGAATTGATACAATAGAGGCCAAGTTCTCACCTCAACCCGATCATCCTCCGCTTGCAGGAGGGGGTCAGGGAGAACTGACTGAATGGAGGACAGAGTCAACACAAATGAAATATATGTCAGATTCCACTTTTATACAGAATTTACATAACCCTGTCTGGAACGCTTGTTGCGAGCTGGCTAATGTTACTGCCAAAGGTGGAACTACATCGCCAGGAGATAAGCTAAGCTGTGTATGTTCCTTTGAAACACTGCACATAAAAATGCAGACAAGACAGGTACAAGCTAGAAAGAAAGGTTTAAAGGAATACTTTCTACAAATAGGTCTTTAGACAAGGGGACACTAGAATATCCAAGCATTATATGGTACCTACACTAGAGCCAAGCTTTGATTACTGAGAGACCCAATATGGTGTCTACGAGTCAGGAAATTGCATAAACAGGCTACACGGGGTTCATAGGTAATTGGACCCGTTCCTACATGTTGACAATATAAAAGTTGGCACTTGAAGAAAAAAGAAGTCTCAATTAAGCAAGGGATACAATCTGGCAATATCCAAACATGCAAAATGAGGTTACATCTAGAAGACTCTTGAGGCCTTGTTATATGTTACGATTTTTATGTTAATTCCTGTTCAGTGGGATGTATATTATAATACTGCTTTTCTACCCAGGTAGTTTAAGGCCATTAATATTAATAAAATAAATAATGCAATGAATAGATTATTCACTATAACTTATAATTTTATGACAAGGTCATACTGTAGATGGAGGTATGTGTTTCCTTTGCAATTTTGTTTTTTGCACACGTTTTACAAAATAATATGTATTACAGATGCATTGATGCCCACACACTATTAACACATACACAATACTTACACTAAATATAGGAACAATATGTAACAGATGATAATATATAAGAACAGACATAATCAAGACTAAATTGATACTACGCTAAATTCTAGGGAATTCTTGGGTTGGTAAAACTGTGTTACTAGTTAGGTTTTCGGGTTGTCTTAGAGTACCTAAAACTGTCAGGAAAAGGTGAGTTGAAAAATCAAACTGTTGTCCCCTACACATGTCTCCCAGTTGTCCCTGTTATGGCAGGACACTCCTGATTTGAGACACCTATCCTGTCATCCAAGGTAACTCCTTTGTATCATGATTCTTTGATCAGTGCTGCAGATGGTTATTGCTGAATGTGCATGTAGCAACAGCAATGGTATTTAAAGAATAGAAGCATTATTCAGTATGCAAGTGTGTTGTTTGTGCTAAAATTATTGGTCTCTCATTTAAGAGCTCACAGGAAGCTTGCTCTTTTGTCAATGCTGCATTAGGCATTTCACAATTCTGTCAGATATAGTGAGGGGGCGATGTGGTGCCTTAATATTTCTTCGAATATATATGCAACGAAAAAGCAGAGAATGACAGGAACTGATAGTGTAGTATATCTTAATGTTCTTAAAATAAGCAAAAAAACACTTATACTTTTCTAGAGTTTCAATTCAGCTCCAACTTGAGCGCTTGGGCAGAATAACCCTGGCCTAAGGATACGGTGTAATATTGATACAGCAGGCCGTCCTTATGATGATAGGTATTCTCATTAGACAAATAATAGAGAACAGAGAGGATGATATAGTGTAGTATGTCCCACTTAATGTTTAGAATTAATTAGGTGTAAGAATTACACTCGTATCTATGAAAGGCTTCACATGGTGCTAGGCTTTGCCTAACTTCACAAATAGGAATTTCTTGGAATTCCTAATAAAAAAAAATAATACTTTTAGTGACCACACAGAATACTCTTTGCTACAGAGCTAGTAGTACTGGACGTTTGAAATACCTTTACCTTTTATTTAGATTTTTACGTTCCATTTCTTGTGAAAAAGAAAAAAAAAGTGAATGTCTAATATGTCATATAACCTGTCAACATTGTTGTTGTAATTTCCCTAACTCTTTTGATTGTTAATAGCATGTATGTCATATCGATTCTATCTTGCATTCACAATAGAAAGTTGTATTTAAAAAAAAATACTTTGACCTGTAACCCAGAGGTTCCTGAAATTATACAAAAGTAGAATATTGCATTATGCTTGGACTTTAAAAAAACACATTCTGTTGTTGGACTTCCTTTTTAAACAATCAGCACGGTAAACAGCATGAAAGGAATTTAGTGTATATGACTTCTGCATATTTGTGATTGGATTTGCATGTTTCCATTCACATACACATTCTGATCCTATTCATTCACACAACTCCAATGATATGCACACATAATTCCCATCATACAGTAACATATATACACACAACTCTCACCACACATACACACACAAATCCCATAAAAGGCATGCAGCCCCCCACACAAATCACACAACACACATGCATTCAAACTCACATGCAGCTCACAATCATGTACACATAGACATTTCTCATTTCACACACATATGGAACTGCTGTCAAACAGCCTCAAAATACAGCTCCAATCCCACAGATATGCAATTACATGCACAGATCCACATACATGCAGCACCTCTCAAACATACATTCAACTACCATCACACACTTGAGCCACAAACACACCACTACATAGCATAGGCTGATAGTATAGGTGGACACAGTAAAAAATACTGATTAATGGTGGGGAAAATAGAAAATGGCAAAGAGAATGCGAAAAATTATAGTGAACACCTTTCCTGTCTTAAATGCCCTATTGGGCACTATATAGAAGATTCCCCTGCTCTATTTTCAGTACATGCCTAAAAAATAATTTTTACTTGCCTCCCGGTGCTGACTTCTACCCCACCTCCAACTTAATATGGGGCCTATTGCGGCCCAATCACAGGCTTCTCAATGAGAAGCTTGTGAATGGACCAGCTTGCTAGCTAAGAGCGCATGAGTACACTCTGACTGGTAAATGGAGAGAAGGAGAGGGAAAAAGAATTGAGGGAACAAAGAGCACCAACAGGAAGTGAAGTTGGGAGGGAGGAGCTAGCTTCCCCTTGCAGATGCCCCCAGCATACATTTGAAAATCACTCAGTATGTTGCATAGTTACATAGCTGAAAAGAGACTTGCGTCCATCAAGTTCAGCCTTCCTCACATATGTTTTTGCTGTTTATCCAAAAGAAGGTAAAAAACCCATTCTGAAGCGCTTCCAATTTTGCAAAAAACTAGGAAAAATTTTCTTCTTGACCTCAAAATAGTGGTCAGATATCTCATTGGATGAAGCAGCTATTACCCCACTAATTAGAAATTATATCCCTGTATGTTATGTTTTTGCAAGTATTTATCCAATTGCTGTTTAAAAATCTGTATGGACTCTGATAAAACCACCTCTTCAGAGAGAATTCCATATCCTTTTTGCTCTTACTGTAAAAAAAAAACATTTTCTTTGCCTTAGATGAAATCTCCTTTCTTCCAGCCTAAATGTGTGACCTCGTGTCCTATGTATAACCCTGTTTATGAATAGATTTCCAGATAATGGTTTGTACTGGCCCCGAATATATTTGTATAATGTTATCATATCCCCTCTCAGGCGCGGTTTTTCCAAACTAAAGAAATTTAAATTTTTTAACCTTTCTTCGTAACTAAAATGCTCCATTCCTTTTATCAATTTTGTAGCTCGCCTCTGCACTTTTTCTAGTGCCATGATATCTTTCTTTAGAACAGATGCCCAAAATTGCACAGCATATTCAAGGTGTGGTCTTACCAGCGATTTATAAAGAGGCAAAATTATATTTTTATCCCGAGAATGTATGCCCCTATTTATACACAACAAAACCTTACTGGCCTGAGCAACTGCAGATTGACATTGCATATTGCTGCCTAATTTGTTGTCTATAACAATTCACAAATCCTTCTCGTGTGTGGTTATTCCTAATTCACTACCTTTTAGGGTGTAAATTGCTTGTGCATTCTTGACCCCAAAGTGCATAACTTTGCATTTCTCTACATTAAATTTCATCTGCCATTTTAGTGCCCTGACCCCCAATCTATCTAAATCCATCTGCAGCAAAACAATATCCTGCTCACATTTTATTACTCTACAAAGTTTTGTGTAATCTGCAAACACTGAAACATGACTTTCAATGCCTATTGCAAGATATTTTATAAATATGTTAAATAGAAGTGGTCCCAAAAACAGAACTCTGAAAATCTCAACTTACCACTTTTGCCCAGCCTAAAAATTTACCATTAATGACAACTCATTGTACTCTATCCTTAAGCCAATGTTCTACCCAAGAACAAGAGCATTCATCTAGACCAATTTCTTTTAGTTTGAAGACCAACGTATTGTGAGGAACCGTATCAAATGCCATGGCAAAATCCAAGTAGATCACATCTACTGCAACACCCTGATCTATACTTCTACTTACTTCTTCATAGAATGCAATTAGGTTAGTTTGAAATTATCTATGTTTCATAAAACCATACTGATTATTGCTAATAAAGTTTTTCCCAATGAATTCCTGAATATTAACGCTTAATAGCCCTACAAATATTTTCCCAGTCACAGAAGTTAAGCTCACAGGTCTAAAATTTCCAGGCAAGAACCCTTTTTAAATATAGTAACGACATCTGACTTCCTCCAATCCTCCGGTACAATCCCTGAAACCAAAGAATCTTGAAAGATTAAATACAAAGGTTCACTTATTTCCCCACTAAGCTCCTTAAGTACACGTGGGTGAATACCGTCAGGAGCTTTATTTACATTAATTTTCTTTAACTGCTGTAGCACCTTGTCTGGATTCATCCAATCACAAGCTATCTGGAAGTTTTTTTGCAGAAATCATTTGCATATCTCTTTCCATAGGATCCTCATTAATATATACTGAAGAAAAATAGTTATTTAAAATTTCTGCCTTTTCCTGGTCTTCATTAACTAACAGACCATCTCTGTTTCCAGTGTACCTACACTTTAATTTTTTGTGTTTTTAGAATTTATGTACTTGAAAAAAAATCTTGTGGTTGGTTTTGCGTTCTTTGGCTATCAATTTCTCATTTTCGATTTTAGCCACTTTAATTGCCATTTTGCAAGCATTATTGGATTTCTTATTTCTTATATATGATGCCTCTGATTTGTCCGATTTAAATGCTTTAAATGCCCTTTCTTATTTTGAATCTCTTGTTTTACTTCTCTTCTAAGCCACATTGGTTTCAATTTGTTTCTTTTATATTTATTGCCCAATGGTATATACTGAGAAATGTACCTCTCTAATATTTGTTTGAATAGTTTCCATTTATCCTCAGTGTTTTTTTCACTAAGGAATTTATGCCAGTCGATATGTTGTAGAGCTGCCCTAATCTTATTGAAATTGGCTTTTTGTAAAATTATATGTTTTAGTATACCCCACGTGCTTTTGCTTTTTTAAGTTTATTTCAAAGGTTACCATATTGTGATCACTATTTGCCAAATGCTCCCCTACTTGAATGTTGGTCAAAAGAAACAACATTGTTTGTTATAACGAGATCCAGACAAGCATCCTTTCTAGTTGGTGCTTGTACCAGTTGTGACATGAAGAAGTGATTCCCCTTGCTGAAGTACTAGTCCCTCTTTCCCAATTTATGTCCGGGTAATTAAAATCTCCAATAATTAACGTGTTACCCCTATTTGCAGCTTTCCCAATTTGCTCTAACAGCTGTTCTTCCTCATAAATATTTACATTAGGTGGCTTACAACATATCCCAACTAATATTTTTTAAGCTGAAACACTGCAAATATATACACCTACCACCACTTTAAATATTCACTGAAGTGGTCATGATGTTTGGAGTAACCCATTAAAGGACCACTATAGTGCCAGGAAAACATACTCGTTTTCCTGGCACTATAGTGCCCTGAGGCCACCCTCAGGGACCCCCTCCCGCCCGGCTCTGGAAGGGGGAAAGGGGTAAAAACTTACCTTTTTCCAGCGCTGGGCGGGGAGCTCTCCTCCTATTCTCCACCTCCGTTACGCCCCACCGGCTGAATGCGCACGCGCGGCAAGAGCTGCGCGCGCATTCAGCCGGTCTCATAGGAAAGCATTTACAATGCTTTCCTATGGACGCTTGCGTACTCTCACTGTGATTTTCACAGTGAGAAGCACGCAAGCGCCTCTAGTGGCTGTCAATGAGACAGCCACTAGAGGATTAGGGGGAAGGCTTAACCCATTCATAATTATAGCAGTTTCTCTGAAACTGCTATAATTATGAAAAAATGGGTTAACCCTAGAAGGACCTGGCACCCAGACCACTTAATTAAGCTGAAGTGGTCTGGGTGCCTAGAGTGGTCCTTTAAGATAAAGAAAAGTGATGGAGAGGGGAAAGGAACCAGCAGAGAAATAGTGTAAAGAAGATAAGATGGATAACAGAGACCAGAAGTTTACCTAGCCTATTTGACACCCAAGGAATTGTAAAATATTTTGTGTGGCACGCCACCATCTTTTGTGTTATTTCCCTGTATCTCCTCACCCCCTTTTTGTGTGTATTAAACCCCTTACCCCTTGTGTGTCTATAACCTTTTATATGTGACTCTTAATCCTCCCTAACCTCTTTGAGTCTTCTGTGTCTTTTAAGCCCCCCTTTATTTTATTTGTAGTGTGACCAAGTAGGACCATGGTAGAGGAACTTCATGTTCATTTGTCAAGCCACTCTCTATATATCTTCACACCCTCTGAGCTCCATTAAAATCAGTTCTACATTGCACCATGCACATTGCATATAATTAGTGTTAAGATCCTGTATATTGAATAAACATGGCTTTTGTTTTGTAAAACCCACCGTTTTTTGAATATTTATTCACTTATTTCAGAATATATATTACCAGTACCCGTCACTTGCATTATCAATAGCCAACACTTACAGTTTCAAACCTCAAAATACAATTTTAAACAGGGCCATCTTTAGCGCGGGGCAAATGGGGCAACTGCCCCGGGCCCAGTTGCTCATGGGGGGCCCCAGAGCAGCTGCCCCGTGGGCCCCGCGATTTCAGCAGCCCCAATGTACCCAGCGGCCGGCGGTGCAGCCGCACCGGCCTGCCAACTAAGGAGGCCCCCGGGTGGCCCATGCACTAAGGGCCACCCTGTGGGCATGTGGCAGAAGGGGCCCGGTCGGGCGCTGTGACGCTTAAACAGCGCGACCGGGCCCCTTCCTGTACCGGCTGGGAGGAAGTGAGTACCGCACGTCACTTCCTCCCACCGGAGATAGCCGCGCGGGAGGAGGAAGGCAGGGAGGAGGGGAGTTCCAGAGAAGAACTCCCATCTGCCTCAGCCTGCCACTGGACCCCAGGGAAACCACCCTCCATAAAAAGGTAAGAACCTGGAGGGTGGCTAAATGTATGTCAGTATGTGTGTGTGTTAGTATATCTGTGTGTGTTAGTATGCCTGTGTGTGTTAGTATATCTGTGTGTGTTAGTATGTCTGTGTGTGTTAGTATGTCTGTGTTTGTGTGTTAGTATGTCTGTATGTGTGTTTGTTAGTATGTCTGTGTGTGTGTTTTAGTATGTGTCTGTGTTAGTATGTCTGTGTCTGTGTGTGTGTGTTAGTGTGTTAGTATGTGTGTGTGTTAGTATGTCTGTGTCAGTATGTCTGTTTGTGTATGTATGTCAGTATGTCTGTGTGTGTCTATGACAGACATACTGACATACACACACAGACACACTGACACACACACACAGAGACATACTGACACATACACACACACAGACATACACACACACTGACATACACACACACACATACTGACATACACACACACAGACATATATACACACAAACATACTGACATACACACACAGACATACTAACACACACAGACATACTGACATACACACACAGACATGCTGACATACACAGACATACTGACATACACACACAGACATACTAACACACCACACAGACATACTAACACACACAGACATACTAACACACACAGACATACTGTGTGTATGTCTGTGTGTTTGTATGTCAGTATGTCTCACTGTGTTCCAGTGTGCGTGTGTGTATGTCAGTATGTCTGTGTATGTCAATACGCCTGTCAGTGTATGTGTCTGTGTGTGTCTGTGTCAATATATCTGTCAGTGTATGTGTCTGTGAGTATGTATGTGTCTGTGTGTGTATCAGTATGTCTGAATGTGTGTCAATGTTTGCCAGTATATATTTTTGTGTCAGTATATGTGTGTGTCAGTATGTATCTGCGAATGTTTTAATGTGTCTGTCTGTGTGTGTATGTGTCAGTATGTCTGTCAGTGTGATTGCGGGTTGGGCGTAATGGGGAGGGAGGGTGCAGTGACAGGGCCCAGGGGGCCCAAGAAAAGGCTTTGCCCGGGGTCCTATTCATATTATAGACGGCCCTGATTTTAAATACAAAACAAACCACAAACAATTTCTGTGCAACTTATTGGGGGTATATTGCTATATAAATAATGTAAACTGAAAATAAATTTTGGATGGAACCATTAAATGATAGTGATGGTTTACTGTTTCTCTGGTTGTTTAAATTTTTTAGATGATGCTTTCCTTTCCTTATACTAATATACTGCATTTTCACAGTATATCATTCGACTGCTTCGCTTAGCTGTATAAGTGGACATATTTTCCAGACAAGGCCTTTATTTTTTGATTTCTGAATAAATACTCCTAGTGTCTTGTGCTAAACAGCGTGAGATTAGACAAAATGGCATACTTGAGTTTGATATAATGTCTCCAGCAATAGAGGATGGGTGGGGTGAGGGCACACTATGTTTTAAAAGTTGGAGAAATTAATTAAAAAGCCTTACAATGTGCTCTGAAATTGTTATTATTGGTTTATTTATAAAATGTAAGCATATTTCACAGCATGTAAATTATGTGAGGCATTACACACTGAAAGAAAGAGGGAAATAAAAGTCTGCTTGTTAGGGTTTACAATATTTTCGCAGCTCATATGGTTGCATTGGACCCCAGTAAGTCCTGTCAGCTCCAGCCTAACTGCAATGTAAATGTTCTTGGCTATTTTCAGATAGATGGGCATGTGGGCTTACCATGTGTCTTGGCACAGGACGACAGAAAATCTGGATCCATTCCTTGTTACTACCTAATAATCTACAACTATTATTCATTTTATTCGGTTTTATTTTTCCAGACTGGACTTTGTATTTTTTTTATTTTTTTATCAGAGTTGTTCAATAAACCAGGAAATTGATTGGAATTGACTAGGTAATAGCTTATTTTAAACTAAAATAACCAAATTGAAAACTACTCACTCCAGCTCAGCTGTGGTTTACATCTCTGCTATTTTTGGCTTTAAATAAAATTAAATTCCTTTTTTCCATTTCCCTATTTAGCAAATAACCCTGTTTTATTTTTTTATTTTTTTAACAGGAGTTTATTGTACTCTGTTAACACAACTAAGCAGACCTTGAAATCATCCTGTTTGTGGGCGACACCAAAAACTGTTACCCTGTCAGCTATTCACTGCAGCAAGCTGGAAGTGCAACTCATGGGGATTAAATGTTTAGAGATGAGATGGGGGAGCACCTCATGATAAAACTCTGACACTCTGATTATGTCTCTCCATGCAAAGTGAAGAATGCGCTTCAATTAATGACATAATTCAGCATCTGACTCCTGACGTTTGCATCTAAAAGGCAATTAAGTTACAGTGTCCTTCAGAGATGGGCATCCCTCGGGCTATAAATTCTGCAACTGGCTCACAAATAAGAGGACTTTAAAGTCTGTCAGACAACTTCACACAGAAACAGACTGCATTTCAGGGGTTATTAGTCTGCACTGACGCCATCCTCAGAGAGGCTGCCCTTTACTTTATGACTCTATGGACTTTGCACAGAGTTCCCTGGTAAATACTACAAACAAACGCCTATGAGGCCTTTTTAGATTACAACAGGGGGACCCATCATATAATATTTTGGAGACAGATTGATCAGTATATCTGTCAAGAAAGGCAACATTTAATACACATTTAATACCCCCATGGTGGTTTGAGAGAACCATGCAGGGAGCTACGTGAGGATTCTTTGCAAACATGGGCGTATTTCCCATTACACACAGTAGGCACCTGCTTACAGATGCATGTTATCTCCATCACATAATGTGCTTTTTAAAAGTTTAAGTAGGCTGGTGGGGATTAAGTACCAGACACCTTGGCTGGTGCCCTCTGTAGTACAGTCAGCTTTCAATGTACGATATCAGGGCTGCAGGAGCAGTTACAGACGGTGTAAAAGTCTGTGTTGTCCCTGCTCCTCCACTGTCTGTGTGTGAGGCTGGACAGGAAGTGGAAGGAATCACTTCCCATCTGTCTCTCACACAGGAAATGCCTTGCAGGAGGAGGAGGCACAGCAGACAGCCCCATGAGAAAGGATATCACACGTAAGCTCTCATAAGAGCAGGCATCAGGTTTCTAGGATTGGACCTGCTAAAAATTAGGTATATTGGTGTTGTGGCACGTTTATGCAATGTTAGGTGGTTTAAAAAAAAAAAAAAAAAACTATTACATTCTGTTTCAGTGGCATACTAATTGGGGAGGAGGGGGCAGTACAATCGTTAGGGGGCTGCCATCCACTATTTTAGCAAGGGCTGCTAATCATGTGGA
Organism: Pelobates cultripes; assembly: GCA_933207985.1. NCBI lineage: Eukaryota > Metazoa > Chordata > Amphibia > Anura > Pelobatidae > Pelobates > Pelobates cultripes. The sequence continues at coordinate 202,715,829 of OW240912.1, read as the reverse complement.
GGAGGAGGAGTGCCAATGTGTGCAATGCTAGGTTACGCTTTCCCGACATGCTCCACTAGTCTGCCTTCACATTGCTTCGCTGTGAGCCTCTGACAATGGATGCGGGCAGCGCCAAGACGGTAGTGCCTCAGCAGCAGGGAGCAGCAAGCAGGCAATCTATCATGCCTTTCATCAATTGTGAGCCTACTTGCTAATATTGTGGTTTTTGGTTTTGTTTTTTTTTATGGATATACCTATTAGGGGCTGACCAGGGGTTTTGTGGGGGGTAAGGATTTTGTAGAGGAGGAGGAAAGGGTTTGCAGAGGGGGGCAGGGGTTTTGTAGAAAGGGGGTAGGGATATTGTAAAGAGAGCGGCATGATTTTTTAAAAAGAGGCAGGAGTTTTGTATAGAGGAAGCAGGGGTTTTGTATGAAGCAGAACCAGGGCCGGACTGGGGATTCCAAAGCAGCCCTGGAAAAAAAATCTATGCCAGCCCCATAAGTCATTGCGCCATATATTGTCGCCCAAATGGATCTTGCACTCCACCAATTCAATATTCAATGCCCGGTGCTTGTCAGCCAAAAATGCAAAAAATCATCTCCTGACGAACGCTTGAGGGGATCAAGCTGAAACGTTGACCTTGTGTTGTTTTAGTGGAGGTAATAAAAGTTATATTTTATATTAGTCCTTGGAGTGCTATCTCTGGCAATATTATATATATATATATATATATATATATATATATCTTTTTCCAGTATAAAATATTGGTCCTTTCAGAGTACATTTTTTAATTATACAGTATACTCACATGCATACACAGACAATCTCACTGACACAAGCTGATTGATACACAGCCTCATACATAAGGTTATTGACATAAAAACACAAGCTCACTCAGTAGCAGGCACACACACACACACACACAAGCAAGCGCGCGCACACACACTGCTTAATGTAGTGGTACTGGTGTCTATAGCCTGTCCCTGCAGGCTTTTCAATGTAAACAATGACTTTTAAGAGAAAAGGCAGTGTTTACATTGCTTCCTAGTGACAGACACTCAGACGGTCACTAGAGGTGCTTCCTGTGTCAGTGCGGATTGACAGGCGAGGGGAGACCAGCATAACGTGAAAAAAAAATGAGTAAAAACACACATACACACACACATACCATGACAGACACACACCATGACACAGACAGAAACACACACACTCCATGACAGACAGACACACCATGACACAGACAGACACACACACACACCATGACAGACACACACCTTGACACACACACACACCATAACACAGACAGACCGTGACACACAGATACAAACACCACGACACAAAGAGACTGTGACACACACACACTCACCGTGACACAGACAGACACACATTATATGACACAGACAAACACACACCATGACACACACAGACCGTGACACAGACAGACACACATTACATGACAGACACACACACCATGACATAGACACACTTGCATGACACAGACAGATGCACACACCATGACAGACAGTGACACACACACCATGACACAGAGACACACACAATGACACAGACAGACACACACACACACCATGACACAGAGACACACACAATGACACAGACACACACACACACACCATGACATACACACATTGCTGACACAGACAGACACTCACACACCATGACACAGACACACACACACACCATGACAGACAGACAGACACACAAATGACACAGACACACACACACACATACACGATTTTACCTGTGGGGAGCTCTTCTGGCGGCCGCAGAGGGAGCTCCTTTGACGGCCGCAGGGTTTGCTGGCTGTTCTTGCGGCTCCCCTTCCCCTGCGCGCCGCTTAATGAGACCGGGGCCGGAATATGACGTCATACTCCGGCTCCCAGCCTCATTAAGCGGCGCACAGGTAGGGGGAGCAGAGACACAACAGCCAGCCCCCCCTGCGGCCGCAAGAACAGCCAGCAAACCCTGCGGCCGCCAAAGGAGCTCCCTCTGCAGCCGCAGGTGAGCCAGCTGGCTTCCCGGCCGCAGTTGCCGACGGCCCACCGGAAAATTTCCCGGTATCCCGGTGGGCCAGTCCGGCCCTGAGCAGAACAGGGGTTTAGTAGAAGTTGGGCAGGGCAATAATTTTGTAGAGAGGGGGGTCAGGGGATTTGTAGAGGTGGGGCAATTGTTTTGTAGAGGCAAGGCAGGGGGTTTTGCAGAAGGGGCCAGGGCAGGGTTTTTTGTAGAAGAGGCAGGGACATATTTGCCACAAGGCAAACAAGGCATTTGCCTTGGGCGGCAATTTCCAGGGGGCGGCAAAAAACGACGCCCCCAAATGCCAAGGCAAATACCTTGTTAGCCTGGTGGCTAACAAACAATCCAGGCAAGCGGGCGGCTAACTTAGAATCCATGTGGGCGGCGCTGACAAGGGAGCACTTATTTGTGATGTCATATTCCGGCTCCCGACATCACTCTGCGGCGCGTGAGGGAGCTGAGCAGAGACAGATCACTAATCAGGGCTTCCTCGCCAGCGCCGCCCGCCCGCATGGATTCTTAGTTAGTCGCCCGCCTGCCTCCCTACCTGTCAGAAGGGACCCGAGGTAAAAAAAATCCACCCAGCACTCCCAAAGGTGGATTGAAACAAAAAAAAAAAAAGGTAATCGGTTAATGTTTGGGGAAGGGAGGGGGGCTGTCAGTGTGTGTATGTCTGAGTGATTGTGTGTGTCTGGCTGTCAGTGTGTGTGTCTGGCTGTCAGTGTATGTATTTCTGAGTGATTGTGTGTGTATGTCTGGCTGTCAGTGTGTGTATGTCTGTCAGTGTATATGTGAGTGATTGTGTATGTATGTCTGTCAGTGTGTATCTGAGTGATTGTGTGTGTCTGGCTGTCAGTGTGTGTATGTCAGTGTGTATGTCTGGCTGTCAGTGTGTGTCTGTGAGTGAATGTGTGTGTGTGGGTCAGTGAGTGTGTATGTGTCGGTCAGTGAGTGTGTGCATCTGTCAGTGTGTGTGCGTCTGTCAGTGTGTGTCCAAGTAATAGTGTGTGTGTATGTCATTGTTTGTCAGTGTATATGAGAGTGTGTGTCTGTCAATGAGTGTATGCGTCTGTCAGTGAGTGAGCGTCTGTCAAAGTGCAGCCTTGACAGGAAGGGGTGGGGAAATGTAAATTGGGGAGGTGGGGGGGGGATGCCCGAGCACCGTCCTGCCTAGGGCAGCCCAAATCCTTAATACACCACTGAGAAGAGGGTAGGGGGTTTTGTAGAATGGGGTTCTGTCAGTTTGTGAATGTGCCTGGGGAGGTATCAGTCTTAATTAGAACTAAATAATAAATAAATATGCTTATATATATTTTCATTCTTAATGTAGTTTGATAGGAATACATATCTATTAGTATCAAATTAAACGTATGTGTGTATATATATATATATATATATATATATATATATAAAAAGCACGTGGATTTAGCACTCACCCTCCCTCCCTCTTGTCCTTGGCTAGGTGCAAATCATTGATGCCAAAATATAAGTATCAAGGAAGGTGCACAAGTTTTATTGTGCATTTATACACCAGAAAATGTGTCCCACAGATGACTGAAATGTCGACACGTGTATAAATAAATATATATACGTCTATATTATGTCCGTACTCCCACCTCTGAAGCTCACCTTCAAGACTTCTCGAGGGCTGCACCGTTCCTGTGAAACTCACTTCCCTCCTCCGTTAGATGCTCACCCAGTCTCCACTACTTCAAAAAAATCATTAAAAACCCACTTCTTCTTAAAAGCGTATCAATTAAACTGTTAACAGCTCCCGGCTGATTCCTCTCTTGCAACTGTCATTAGTCTAATACTATCCTTACCTTTTGTGTCACTTTACCCCACTCCATCTAGCATGTAAGCTCATTGAGCAGGACCTTCAACCCCTCTGTTCCTGTGTGTCCAGCTTGTCTGGATACAACTACATGTTTATTCATCCACCAACTGTATAGCGCTGCGCAATTTGTTGGCGCTATATAAATAATATAATAAAAATAATATACACTATTCCATGGATTTTGCACTCCTGCTTCCCAGTGTACTTAGTTCGGTGCTCAGCTGCACAAATTTTATCTCCGGTAGCAAAGCCAAAAAAGGTAAATTTAATCCAAAGATTAAAAAAAATTACAATCCGATGGTCAACGTTTCAGTATATACATTAGAACTTTCTTCAGGACATAATAACATATACATACAAACACTGACTATATATAAGAACAACTAAGCTACCTTACTCTAATCACCGTGAACAAGCGTCCACCATTCCTCCGTGTGCATGCGGGATATTACGCTCAATATAATATATAAATTTACAAAAATATTCTTCAAATGATTAAAAAACAATTGCAGGTGTTTCTTTACATTTTAAAGGAGGGTGGGGGTGCCAAACACAGGTTCTGCCCCGTGTGCCAAATGCTCTAGGTACGCCCCTACTGCAAAGCACAATATGTTGGAACATAATAGAAAAATAATTATTGTATGAATTTTTATTCTATTGTCTGTACAGGTGTATATGCATACAGTATATAAATGCAGACAAACTTTGCCATATTTACCTGTACTTTTTTTAACAAATTAACACAAGAGAATATGCAGTCTGTAAACGGGCAGGTCATAGTGAAAGATATAAATATTTTTATTCTCATGGAGTGCTGGTGCATCTGAGTTGGATGAATTCTCAGCATCTCTAATGAGTTGTTGCCTGAGGCTGAATCCTGACCTCTTTCGTGATCTTGCACTTACAGGACTGTACTCCATAAGTCTTGTGTATGGCAGGCTTTTAAAAACTTGCTATTCCATGGAGAAAATGATGCACAATATCGTGATCACTTTGCATTAGAGATTGTTTGTTTGATCCTCAGAGCAGCCATTAGATTTCTGGTGGCCCCAGGCTAAGATTTTCACATGCCTTTACTCAACACACCAGTATGATATACAAACACACATGTACTGTGTAAGACAATATCTTAATTTGAATGACACGCTGTCAATTTCAGTAATTAACAAGCCCCATGATGAGCACAATATTATTACACTCCCAATAGGTGTTATAACGTCTACAAATCCACTTCAATTATCCACCCCACATGGGATTTGGCAAATCACAATTCAAGCCAATACCTTCAGATGCTAAATCAGCTATACTAGCTCAATTGAGAGTCCATTCATCTGCCCCCTTTATTTATTTTTTATTATTAATACATAACAGAGATAACACCAAGAGCAGAGTGACAGAGATAAGTTATAGAAATATTTAACATTCCAACAATTGCCCTATTTTTCTAAACTTTGCAACAATAGTCCAATAGCTCACAAAATACAACATTACCATAGCAACATAGCAGGTAACGGAGTAGACAGACAGAAACTCAGAGGAACAGAGTGAGATATAGGAGGATGGAGTGATAAAAGCACAAATATACACAATAATGCCTATCAGCAAAAGCATCATAAAACACATTAAAAAGGGAAACTCCTAAAACATGACCTCTGATATTGTGTTCAATTACCAATGACCTTTAGGGGGAGGGATATAAAAGGAGTGTAAACAACCTGGTAGTGCCAAATAAAGGTCAATCATAGCATAAGAAAACCAAACTTAATTGAAGAAAATAAACTATAAAAGTGAGAGTACAAGAGAGTCATTCCAGGGTTGAAGGAAGTCAAGGGGCCAGATTCCACCACCTGTGGGGTTAGGATGCTCAGGGAATGAAGAAACAAATAAAAGCATGTGACATCTACCAGCTGCATCCCACATCAGCCTCACGTAGGTGCCTTTATCCTACAAAACTAACCAAAGTGTGTGTTGTGCCATGTTGAAATATCTTTGGATATCGATTGAATTAACGGAGGGAAGTTGCAGTCATATACTTGTGATAGTGAGAAAGGAAGTGCAACCCCCAGGTATTTAATAGGCTATTTTGCCCAGGTGAATGGGAAGGTTGATTTCAGGTGTGCTCTTCTTGGGTCTGGTACGTTTAGTGGGAGGATTTCGAATTTACTCAAATTTGCTTGGAAGTTGGAGACTTTACTATAGATAGACATTTCCTGCAATATATGAGGCAGTGAGGAGGTGGGTTCTGAAACAGAGAACAACATGTCATCAGCAAATGCTGACACCTTGTGTTCCGTTCCACCTATTTTGAAGCCCATTATATTGGGATTGTCCCTTACCCCCTGTAGAAATGGTTCTAGGACCAGAACAAAAAGGAGCGAGGACAAGGGGCACCCCTGTCTCGTGCCGTTTGAAATGTGGACTTGTTTTGATAATTGGCCGTTTATACGTAGCCTTAACGTTGGCTTAGAATAAATTGCTCCCATCCACTGGATCCAGTTTGGGTCGAAACCCATATGCCCCAGAGTGGCTAGCATCAGGGATCAGTCCACCCTGTCAAAAGCTTTTCAACATCTGTTGAGAGTAGCAGTGTCTGAGTTTCTGTGTATTTAGAGTGGTGTATGAGGTTAATGAGTTTTGTGGTATTGCTTTTGGCTTCTTTTCCGGATATAAACCCGACCTGGCCAGGGTAGACTAGCCCCAGGAACAGGGGGCGTATTGAGATCGATGTTGATAAGAATTTTAGTGAAGAGTTTGAGATCGATGTTGATAAGTGAGATGGATCTATAACTCCCGCATAGGGTTGGGTCTTTACCCAGATTGGGTAGGAGTGCAATAGTGGCTTCAAGCACTTGGGGCGGTAAGGAGGGGTCTTTGATTAGAGAGTTAAGTGAGTTTAAGAAGGGTTGTGTGATTTGGGTAGAGAAGCTTTTGTAATATTTGGCCGTGAAGCCGCCTGGGCCTGGCCTTTTCCCAAGTGGGAGGGAATGTATTGCCACCTCCAGCTCGTGGGAGGTCTAGGGATTGCTGTATGTTGGGTGGGATTGTTGAGGTAGTCCTTTGGGTAAGGAAGACCCTAATGCCTGCGTTTGTTGGTGGGGATTCCCTAAGATTGTAGAGTTTATGATAAAACTCGTGAGAGGCTATTGTGATATCCACCATTAGGTTGGGTGTAGTCCCTTGAGAAGTCTTTATAGAGGAGATAAATGTGTTTTGCCTCTGTTTTTTTAGAGCCCGAGCTTGTAGGCGTCCTCCTTTATCTCCTCGGGTATAGTACCGGTTTTTGGTGAGAAGAAGGCTTTTATGTGGTTAGATTTAGGTCAGATTTGTGTTTGCTTTCAAGCGTCCTTATGTCCGCTAATAGCGTTGTGGACATTTCTTTTTGCATTTTTGTTCTGAAGCTAACTGTATAATTTTTCCATTGGGCTCTGGTGGGGTGAAGAGACGGAATGTGAACGGCAAGAAACAGGGGTGCGTAGTCCAACCAAGTGATTGGGCCATATGAGCAGTGTGTTATAAAACGTAGGAATCGTTGTGGTAGGAATAGCATATCTATTCTCGAGTAGGAGTCCTTTGTGTGCGAGTAAAACAAATAATCTTTGGTCGTGGGGTTTGTGATTCAGCAGCAATCGTATAGCTGGGCCTTGTCCAGTGTAGATTGTAATTGTTTACGTGTGGAGGTCTGATACGGGAGTGATGTGGATGTTGAATGCATATCGCTGTCCTGGAATGTGTTAAGGTTCTCTCCCTAAATCGGTAGGCCTCCTGGGAAGTGATCTAAGGTGTTCAGAATTTTGCGTAGGGACTGGCATTGTTTTTTTGGGGGGAGATATAGGTTTGAGGGGGTTACCATGGTGTTTCCTATTAGCCCCTTCACAAATAAATACCTGCCATTGTCATCTGTTTTGAATGCTTTGTATGTGAAGGGTAGATTTGCCCCCATGAGGATAGCCACCCCCTAGCTTTGGCTGCTGTGTAGTTGCTGAAATATCCTGTGGGGTAGTTTCTGTCTCTGAGGGTGGGTCCTTGCAAAAGTGTGTTTCCTGGTAAAAGACCACGTCTGCTTTGAGGTGGTGTGATTCCGTTAGTGCCAGCCACCTCTTTTCCGGGGTGTTTAGGCCCCTGGTGTTTAGAGAGATCAGTGTTATAGTGGCCATTTGCATGACTGTGATCAGGTTCTGTGAGTGCTTCTTATGTGTCAGCCCGGACAGCGAGGGACAGCTCGCGACAGCAGTGCAAAGACAATGTATATAGGTATATATATATATATATATACAGTTGTCCTCAGCACTCTTCCTTAAATATATATTGCCTCGGTGCTACCAGCGTTCAGTATATATCCATTAAGAGAGGTGCACTCACAGGTCTTTGCAAAGAAAAGTATCATTTATTCACTCAATATAATCCAATTGTCCCAACGTTTCGACCCATCAGGATCTTTTTCAAGGACCATGGTGATAAGGGCAAAGGGGAAACTCCAATAGTACTTTATGTTGCGGGCTCTTAGTTGGTCTGAAATGGTCTTGAGGGATCTTCTCGCGTTGAAGGTCAGCCATGATAACCTGGATTTCATGTTCACGGTAAAGCAGCGGGGGGGGGGGAGGAAGGAGCGCAACGCTCTCAGGATCTCGTCTTTGTCAGTGAAGTAATGTAATCTGCATACAATGTCACGGTGTGTGTCTGCCGTGTTTCTGGGTTTGAGTGAGCGGTGAGCTCTGTCAAAGAGTAGCGGCGTGTCTGAGGCCTTACCCAGGATTAGGTTGAATAGCTCTGTCAAGATGGTGGGTAGGTCTTCCCCCCGTTTCTGGTAAGCCGCTGACTCTGAGGTTGTTTCTGCATCCCCGGTTGTCCACATCATCTAATGAGTGTTGCATTTGCGCTGTGTCATTTGGTTTTCTACCTTTGAGGTTAACGTTTGTACCTGCGCATGGTTTATATTTCTGTCCTCTTCTAATTCTTGAACCCGATGGCCTAAGTGCTTGAACTCGGTCTCTAGGCTCTCCAGTATGGTGTAGAATGTAGCCTCGAGTTTTTCCAGCATTGCCGCTAGATCCGAGTGCGATGGTAGCATTTTTAGTATCTCATTGATGCCTGGGTCCGCATAGCATGAGGAGCTTTCAGAATGTGCAGGGCTCATGGGTGCTGACTCGGGAAACAGGCCTGTCGGCGCCATATTGGAATCCGAGGTGTCCAGTGCTCGGTGAGCATAATCCTTGAAAAGTTTTTTCAAGGAGCCTGTTTTCCCCGCGGGTGTCTTCCCCCAGGTTGAGTGGTTCTTTTGGGGTTACCCATTGTTGGTAGATGCCTCGAAATTATAGGATTTGCTGCCTGAATTGCCCGGAGCAAGTTTAGCGTGCGTCCATGTAGCTCGGCAGTTGGCCACACCCCTAGATTATCAATCTGTATGATCTCAACTAAGGCAATGCTTTCCCTTAGGAAAGCATTGAGAGGATTTTGTGCATGCGCCGCAAATGTACCAATCCGCATCTCCTCATAGAGAGGCATTAAATTAATAAATCTCTATGAGGAACACTCAGCGCCTCCATGCAGAGCTTGGAGACACTGAACATGGGAGCTGCATGTGGTGCAGCAGTGACCCAGGACTCTCTAGTCGCTGTCTGAGTGACTGTCACTGGAGGTGTTACTAAGCAGCAATGTAAACACTGCCTTTTGCCAGAAAAGGCAGTGTTTACACTGAAAGGCCTGCAGGCTATAGACATTAGAACAACTACATCAAGCTGTAGTGATTTTGGTAACTATAGTGTCCCTTTAAGAATTGCATTTTAAGAATTGTGTTGAAAATGACTGGCTCATAACTTTTTGGGCTGGCTCCTAGATTCCAAACAAACTTGTCAAGCCCTGCCTTAATGAATGATACATAGTATCATTATAGGGATTTCACTAAGCAGCTTGCAGAGCTGGAATGGTTATGAGCGTATTGACTTTTATGCAGATACATAATTAAACCCGGATCTCTAATCGTAGCCATGTAACAACACTATATTATTTGGTCATTTTATATAAATAAGCACTTAATGTTGACAGTTTTGTGCATTTAACAGTAGTAATTGTAGCATTTTCTTTAACTTATAGTAATGGTCACGTATTCATCTGCACATAATAATGTGGCTAATGGCATTTACTGTCCTGACAGGAAAAGTTGTGCCGAGCAACATTACTGTCCTGACAGGAAAAGTTGTGCCGAGCAGCAATCATGCACATGGAAACTTGGTAAATACTTTTTGAGTCAAAGTCCGGTCATGGCCAATCAAATCCACAGGAGGGTTTTGTGCTGAGCAGCAATCAAGCACATGTAAACCTGGTAATTGCTTTTGTGGTCAAAGGCCGGTTACAGCCATTTGGATCCACAAGAGGGGTATTTAAACCCAATTCTCCTCTTGCTCATTGTCCTGTCATGGTTTCATGCCTATGGTTATCTGAGAGTACGTTCCTGATCTTGATTTTCTGGTATTTGGCTTTGTTTTGACTTCCTGATATCTGATATCCTTGACTTTTGACTTTCCTTCATCGTTGTGTATCGTTCTGTATCCCTGACCTCGGCAAGTGTTTTGACTATTCTTGGAGACGTTAAGTCCGGCCATTCTAAGGTCAGGTTACACGTTATCCTTAGTTCTAGGTGTGACACAGTACTACGTGCTGGATCAACTAGTAATCCTGACAGTAATAGCCTGGCGTTAGAATGATCAACTCTTCTATGCAGCACCTCATAGTTGTTTGAGTCCACTTAGCATGGGATATTGGGACATCCTATTTTCTACAGACATTTTATTTTTCAAATAACTCATTGCACTCTGATGAACCACAGACACAGATGTAAAATGTAATCTGATTGTGTTAGATAGAAAAAAATAAATCAACAGTCCAATACAAATGTAACTATTTCAAAATGTCATGCAGGTTTTTATACTATGGTTACATCTATAATTACAAGAGTAAGGTTGTACTGTTAGGTTACTAAAATAATTGGAATAAGAAACAACTAAATCAGCATCTTGATTAAATTTTAAACTTTAATGTATTTAAATACAGTCAACTTTAGAAACTGGGTTTTGGAATATCAGAATTTGCATAATGTGGGCACAGAAAGTTATGTTAACCCTATAAAACGCAATTCTATTATATTCAGCCTATTGAGATGATTTTCAGCAATCAATACAGGGTCTCTGATGGGAGGGGACCAGGGGAAAATGGGGTTTGGGGTCCCTAGTCATCAGGTCCCAAGTCGTCAGGAGATTAGGTGACTGGGATCTAGGGAAGATATTGGGGAGGAATCTTCAGACCAGGCTTGGGTGAGTAGTGTAAGATACTGGGTGAGGGAGAGGTGAAAGGTGCAATGGCAAAAGCTATGCAACTTGGTTAATTAATATGACTGTCAAACCGCTGTCTGATTGTTCACTTGCTCTATGAAATAATGTTCGAAAACTATCATTTATTATTAAATAAGGACTTGTATGTCCCAGTTTTCATGACAACTCTTGGCTTTACTGGGTCATGTGAGGCCAAAGACACTTGTCAGACTTGGTGATCTATTGATTGCATAAAAAAGATTAATAAAAATTATATTTACAAAAAAAGTAGTGTGTGAAAGCAACTAAAATCTGGAAGTAGAAATTAGCTAATACATATGTTTTGTTTTTTTTGCTCGCTCAGAAAATATGAGTATGGCAATGCAATAAACAATCCACTAGCAAACAACAAGTAATAGCCTATTTGAGGCCTTTAGTGTGAAGATGCATGTGAAATAATTTTACATTCAAGGCTAAGGGAAACGATCATGATTGCTGATGCCGTGTCTATTTCTACGGGGACACATTCCCTCAAAGAAAGAGTCAAACACGTCCTTCCCCTTTTAGGATAGAAGGGGAGATAAAAAATAAAATAAGAGAAACAATGGTTGTGTAAGAACATATTTTTGCACCAGAAGAATATTATTTATTTCCATATCTATGAAATAATTGCAGTTAGAAGGAAGTTCAAAGTAATGTTGAGAGCTGAATTAGTAGATTATATTGTTAAAATAGATCAGGGATGGATAATGTCACTAACAGCAAAATTAAGGGGGATCAGTATAAAGAAGAATGACTGGGAGGCACGGTTCCACAGAAACCACCATTTCCCAGGTCTTTTTGGAGCATTTCAGGCACATTCAGCCATCATTACATCATTACATCGGTTAGGAGGTGTAAGAATGCTAAACATTTCAAAACAGAAAAAAATCAAATAAATCCAAAACCAACTTTGAAGGTAAAGGATTATGTATCTCACACAAAACTGTCTGCACAGCAGTCAAAGTAAAATACATTTGGCAAATATATGAAGAGCTTAATTGTAGTTTTCACAGACATCACCTAGGAGACTCCCACTTCATTTATTAGTATAAGACAGCCATAACAGGCAGCAGATAAGTAAGTTAAATGGACACTCTTCGCACCAAATAACTTTAGCTCAATGTACACGTTTTGGTGTATAGATCATACCCCTAAAGTTTCAGTGCTCTATTCTCTGCCATTAGGAGTTAAATCAGGGGGCGGGCCTGAAACCAAGATGGCCAGACATGTTTTCTGAGAGCTCCAGCTTAGATGAGCTTAAAATTTCCTTTTACAGCCTGAAATAGTGCTACTGTAACCGCAGGTGGTTCCCTTATTTACCACCATAATGTCTTAAAGCATAGAACTTAGTAGGGCTATCCATACAGATATCTTAGCCATAATTTTATATAGTTAGTAAGAGATCCTCTATTTAACATATATAAATAATTGAGAATACAATATAAAATAAGGATTGTCTTGGAAGCAATAGTTTTGTCTTTTAGATATTTATTATATAAAAATATAAATATAGACATATAAAATCCATTATAGCAGAGTTTATAAGATTAAATTAAATGCTTGCAAATATCATTAATAGGTTAACATACCCTCCTGAACATGTCATCATGTCAGCCTCTCTGTCATTTTAAGATGGAGCAGCATCTGTCTCCAAGTCTCTCCTCTGTGTCTTCACATTTAAAAGTACACCTATTTATACCTTAGGTGTCTCCATTTTAGGGTTACCGTAGTTCATATATGAAAAAGTAACACTTCTTTTACTTTATTCATTTTAGGACCTCCCTTAATTTGGCAAACATACAAGGCCATAACTCAAGGGTACATACGTCATGGAAATTTTCCTGACTTAGTTCAAGATGGCATCTTAAAGTCTGAATAGCTTATCTGTTGTTTATACAAAGACGTAAGTGCACAGTCATGGGAGATTCCCGGATTTGGGGAAGTTCCATTAACTTGGGGTTACCACAGTATATTGTGTACTGAAAGAGTCGTAGTATAGCCTTGAAGCTTCTTTATGCATTATTGTTATTGTAATTCATCTGTGACAAAATGGCGCAAACATATTATGCACTGAGGTTATTGCTTAAAGAAACATCTATGAAAAACAATATGTTCCATTTCTAACACCTTGTCAATTTGCAATATCTCTTAAAGACAAAGTACACAGTTTAAGAAATACAACATTTAATTCTAAAACTTGTAATATTTGCATTTGCCCATAACACCCTCTCCATTAAACTGTGGGCATTGTAGCGCATTTCTTCCTTAAATTAGTAAACCAAAATTCTCCAACAGGTTTTTGTGCTCCCAGCATTTTTGATCATTGTTGTAACAGTAAAATATCCGTAGTGTGATCTTTGCCTGTAAAGGTGGTTGATTAAAATGAGCAAAGCTTTTGTCTGGGAAAGAAGTGAAAAAAACACCAGGTTCCAGAGTAAGATATTCTTGGATAGATCCGGATACGAATTGTAATCCAAAGTTAAAAGTAGTAATTGTATTTGTAATCCAAAATCTTTAAAAACCTGTAGAAGTTTACATTCCTTGTGTTTGTAGAATAGCCGGGTATTTGGAGGTTGTGTTTGTAGAATAGCTGGGTATTTGTTATAGAGTATAGGTTGTAGAGTCCAGCTTTCCAAATATTTGGCTAGAATTGGTTGCAGATATTGAATCAGCATTATCTGTTATCACCGTGGTGATGTTGTTGGTATTTGCCTTTGTCTTTGCTTTTTATTTTGTTTTTTCCATGAAACATTTTCACACAATGATGTTATCAGAATATTTATATCAACAGACATTTTGTGCTAAAAAGAAATTAAAAGTGTATATTGCCAGAGTCACTCAGAACAGAGCGGACTCCATTTTGCTATGTTCAGGATAACAAAAACACATAATTTCTTCTTACTTTCTGTAACTAGCCACTTGCTTGAACTAAAGGAATGCATTATTTAAACACAGACACTAGTGACAGAGAAGACTAAGTAATTAATTTTACTTTCTAAATTTTACAAGGTTCCATTGTAAGTAAGGGGTGAAATTGAGTTTCGAACTGTCAATTTTAGAAATTATGATCAAAGTAGTTGCCACAAAGACTGAGACAAACGCTTTGAACTGACAGCAAATCTAAGTTATGGTGGTCATTTTAGATAAGCCAAATGACGTCAAAATCGTCATCAGGAAAAGTTAACTCTTTCCTGGATAAGAAGGATTAGTTAGACTAGACTGCCCTCTATGGATCAAATACCTAAATTGCGATCCATCAATTGAATCCATCTACGATTTCCTATTGGCTTATAAACTAATGACGTACAAAGAGTCTGGCCCTTTAAAAGTTAGGACAAAGGGAAGAGAGAGTAGTTGGTAGAGAGACGAGGTGAAGTTTGGGGAATTCCAATTCGGACATGGAGAGGGAGATACTCAAGAAACATTCTCTGGGACTAACACTCTACTCTTAAACTCTTGGACACTCAACTCTTTTAAACTCCTTGACACTTAAAATTTACTGATACTTTCTAACCAACACCACTTTTCTCTATCACTCACGCACCTCCATACAACCAATCAACTTCCTGGGACTACCTACTTATCTGATGAGAATATCTACATAACTGGTAATTATGCTGGTTTTATTTAATTAATTTAAATTAATTAAAATTTACTAATAGCATGATATATGACTGGATAAATAATGGTCAGATTTCAATATTTAGAAATCTTAGTTAACTAAAGAATATATAGTTATAAACATTCCATTCTGCAGGTGGAATTAAGAATAATTATATATTAATGTGATAGTATCACATGTTAGCATACCGCTGTTTTTATCCAGGTGTATTGATTTGCTCTAATATAAGATAAGATATCTTTTTAGGCAAATTAAAATTCGGCTTTTGTAAAAAATCTGGTAGATTATTCTTATTGGATGGTTTCAGGAAATGACTAATGAGTTGGTTCAAATGTTATTTTAATTGAAAATCACAGGAGAATAGGATACTATATGCCTAGGAGGATCTAGCCAGCATTGAAAGGGTTACTCAGTTGATTTAACTGTTAGCCAAGGTTTTATGGCTTTTCGCTGTGAAAAGCTTTATTTTTGTCTATAAAGTACCCTCATAAATCTTATTAAGTGACAGTTCTTGCTGTTAGCCATTGGAACGTGTATAGCCATTCCATTGTATTGCATACTTATGTTATACTAAATATTCACTGATTATTATCATGCATACTGCCTAATATTATTTGTTAATTAATTTGTTACAATAAATAAATCTATTTTTATAACAAATTGTGATTTATTTATGGAATACATTTCACTTATTTGATAAACGATCTCTAAGATCTAAGACAATTGAAATAGTGGGCAATTCTCGACTGCTTAATATTATCATCCCATAAATATCCCTACAATGTGTATAGATTGGATACTCTCCGATATTCTTTTACGGAATAAATTAATTGACAGCATTTCCAAGACATTGTCTTAAGTGGCATGGATCCCGTTATAGTAAATGTTATGTTGATACAGCAATCGAAGTGGATTCTCAAGAACGCCTCTTTTTGCTGTGTTGGAATCTTTGTAACATCTCAGTGATAGACATCTCACTGGCATCAGGTGCTATTGTGCTAAAAATGTTAACGGGTAAAATCTGTGGAAAAATCTTTACATTTGTTATACTTTGTATAATAATGATAGATGAAATAGTAACATAGTTAATCTTTCTAGTGTTTTTGTTTTAAAGATAAAAACCATTGTATATGATTAAGATATATAAGGATAATTTGAAGCAGCAAAGTATTTACCGCCTTTGTTCACAATGATATGTAAAATTACATTATTTTTAAATGTTAAAAATACTCCTTTATTCAAAATCTCTCAATATATTTAGAATAGTTGCTAATTGGAAATATGATGTTAATTATCTTTCTTTGACCTGCTAGGGAGAAGACAACGTATTCCCTAATAATAACTACAGTTATTAGTGGCTTAAAATACCAGAAACACCCAAAAATGTAATTTTTTAAAAAAAAAATTCTTATCAAGATCTGACAGCCATTGTGGAAAGTCACGTTCATGAGATTGGATGCTTAACAATGAGAATCTTAATTGTTTAAATATATTTACCAGCAGCTGTTGGGTGTAGCTTAAGATGATTTGGATTTTTTATTATTTCTAAAAGTGAGTTAAGAAATACAATATTGAAGGTATTTATATTTTAACTCTACCTTTGTGTAAGTGGTTTTAATACTTCCACAACAATAGATATCAGAATCTGTTGTAACTATAACTGGTTGAAGTGGGGGTATGTTACAATCAGAATATGAATTAATAATCATATGTATGATGTATTGATTAAACAATCAATAGATGTGGCAGGATCCTTACCACCAGGTATATGTACCTTTTAACCATCACAAACCAAATAACATTTTCTTGGTATTTGAAAAACCAATAAAATATTTGATTACGTGTATTTTAATATATATACATAGAGTGGTATGGATGTTGAATTTATATATTTGACATCTTTTCACCAGTTTGCAACAGGTGACCTAAATGGTCAATTTCCAAAATCATCATGTATATCACCTGGAAGGGTTAACCCCTTAAGACCGGAGGGCGTACTATTACGTCCTCTAATAGGCGGCTCTAAACGCCGCCGGGCGTAATAGTACGCCCTCCGGTCTTTCTGTACTTACCCGGTCGCCGGCGGTCCCACGCCGGCGATCGCGGTGGGGGGGACTCCCAGGGAGCCCCCCGCGGCACGACCGTCCTCCAGGAAGCCCCCCGGCCGTGTGAGAGTGGGGTCCTAGCGAGGACCCCACAATCACATGGCCGGGGATAGCTGGCTTCTGTATTGCCAGCAGGGGGGCTGCCTGTAATGACAGGTGGTCCCCCTGCTGGCTGAAAATAAAAATGAAATAAATAAATAGTGTAAAAAAATAAATAATATATACTTAGATCATATATATATATTATATATATATGATCAAAGTATATATATACACATATACATACACACATGTACACCGTCTAGGTGTATTTTACTATTAATATATATATAATTATATATATATATTAATATCAAATTACACGTACACTGATACTGATTAAATATATATATAATTATTGTTATATATATATTTATATATATTATAAAAAAAATTAAAATGTAAATACGTTAAAAAATAAAATTACAAAAATAATTAAAAATAAATAATTAAAAAATATATAGATGTGTGTTATTTCGTTCTAACTGTATTGTGAAATTAATATATATATATATATATCAAAATACACATAGAACGAAATAATATATATATTTATACACATAAATATATACGTATATATCACTATATATATACCTATATATAAATAAAAATATTTTAAAAAAATTATATAGATATATACATATATATACACATACGTATATATATACATATATTGATTCTACATATATATTTATGTAATATTTTTACATAATTAGGTATCTTAATTAATTACAATTAGCAGGACCTGCATGACAACCCATGCCGAAAGTAAAGGGAATTTAATTTGCTAGCACTATATTTAACCCTATAACTTTCCGAGACACCATAAAACCTGTACATGGGGGGTACTGTTCTACTCGGGAGACTTCGCTGAACACAAATATTAGTGTTTCAAAACAGTAAAATGTATTACAACGATGATATCGCCAGTAAAAGTGACTTTTTTGCATTTTTCACGCACAAACAGCATTAACGGACAATATTATTGCTGTGATACTTTTTACTGTTTTGAAACACAAATATTTGTGTTCAGTGAAGTCTCCCGAGTACAACAGTACCCCTCATGTACAGGTTTTATGGTGTTTTCAAAAGTTACAGCGTCAAATATAAGGCTTGTGTTTCATTTTTTTCACATTAAAATTCGCCAGATTGGTTACGTTGCCTTTGAGACCCTATGGTAGCCCAAGAATGAAAATTACCCCTATGATGGCATACCATTTGCAATAGTAGACAACCCAAGGTATTGCAAACGGGGTATGTCCAGTCTTTTTTAGTAGCCACTTAGTCACAAACACTGGCCAAAATTGGCGTTTTTTGCATTTTTCACACACAAACAAATACTAACGCTAACTTTGGCCAGTGTTTGTGACCAAATGGCTACTAAAAAAGACTGGACATACCCCATTTGCAATACCTTGGGTTGTCTACTATTGCAAATGGTATGCCATTATGGGTGTAAATTTCATTCCTGGGCTACTATAAAGTCCCAAAGGCAACGTAACCAATCTGGCGAATTTCAATTTCAAATGTAACGTGCTATATTTGACCCTGTAACTTCCCAAAACGCCATAAAACCTGTACATAGGGGGTACTGTTTTACACGTGAGACTTTGCTGAATACAAATATGTGTATTTTATTGCAGTAAAAGCAAACAGTATTATGACACTGACCGTTTAATTGTCATGTAGAACTAAAAAAATCCAATAAAATCGTATTTTCTCCCATTTTTTTCATATTAAATTATGTTTCATAGCTAAATATTTGATATTAAATGAAAGCCCTGTTTCCCCTGAATAAAATGATATATAATAAGGGTGGGTGCATTTACTATGAAAGAGGTGTATTACGGTTGGACAGACATGTAGCGCAAATGCCAGGTTTTGTTTACATTTTGTTTTGTTCACAACGTGTACATTTGGCTCCGTCCTTAAGGGGTTAAGGGGTTAATCCATAATACTCTTTTACTTTCCATTTACTGGCCTTAGCTCTGGCAGACTGAATATTTTTATCATTATAAATAAACTTTATGATAGTTGAAGTAAAGTTTCTGCCTGTCTTTCAGTAAAATTTTAACTGTTGAAGTATTTCACTTATATTAATTATACCACTCTGCAAACTTAAACGAATATCGAGTAGTTTCTGATTTAATAAAAACATTTAAAATTTTCTTCTAAAGTTTAAACATTATTCATTATTGCAGTTGTTATTGCAATCATATGATCTTTAACTATCATGATTCAATTATTCATCTGAGTTATTATTCATCTGTTATACTCTTCTACGTATGTCTAATATATTTGTTTGTAGGCCAGACTGCAGCTGCATATGGCATTTTAGCAATAATCTTCAATTGCGTTTCAGATATTCACAAAGTCTATCCACCTTTGTAATTAACACATTATGTGTTTCTTATACCATTAATTATAGTATCTGTATTATATTACACAGTCACTGACACATTTCTGATACAGGGAAAAAAATAGCATGATTGCTTTAGTAATTATAAATTTTCTGTCCATGCACCACATTCCTGGAAGTCCAAAATATAGCAAGAATCCTTTGTCGTTTGATTCTATAGAGACATTTAACGTTTTGATTGGTATAGTTATACCAAAAAGAGCAAGGAGTACATCGGTAGATCACATCTGCAACAGAACCATTACAGATTCCTTGTTGTATCAATGTCTCTGTGTTTATGTTTTGCAGGTATGTACATAATATGTAGAGTTTAAGAAAAGCTTCAAATCGTACTTTAGTACAAGTGTCCCATGATGTCAGGTTTCTGAAAGATTTTGCTGGTCTTTTATATTCCATTCTCTTGGCAGGGCATCTGCTCTTAGTAAGCCGGTCTTGTTATTATTTCCTAATTGCAACAAGGTTTCTTTCGTTAATTGATGTGTTTCTACCGAATTCAAATTCATTTGCCACCAAATGTCATTGTAAAATTTATTGTTGCAGAATATTGTTCCAGGATGGTATTTCACTCCAGTAGGAAATCTATATTCCTTTTCTTCTGATCCTTCCTATTAACCACTTTTTTCTGAGTTGTAGGCAACAATCTGTATCTTGTACTGTGAGGTGCTTTGATAGTCAATCAGGTTTTCTCAGTACCATGTTCCATCTTGAGAAACAGCTGGGTGTTGACAGTTATCAGCCTTTATTTCTTTTTCCGGTCATCTTCTTTCTGGAAACATAATAGCAATGTCCAGAATTAGCATAGCACTTCTTTTCAGCATAAGAAGGCTGTTTGCGCTAGTCATTCAATGATAAACTATATGGCAAAGTATTTTCTTGCATCACCTTCATAGGTGCATCCAAAGTTTTTCACAAGCATCTGTCTCGTCTTTTTCTGTTTTCAGCATGCTTTGCCATCTTAGTTGAGTCCATTATTAGGATTTGTAATAGTCCAATCACATCTTTCTCATGTATAATCGGTTTTTGGAATGATCTCAATAGGTTCCTTGTGAAATACCAGTGTAGGTCACATTAGCAATCATTTCACTGTGAGCTGTATCTCTCCTTTTGAGATGGTTCTTGAAAGTAGTCCTCACAATCACAGAACTTGTATAGTGTGCTGTCCGATTCAGTTCAGGTGCTTCCTGCTTTTTAACATAATCCCAATGCAGCTTTAAAACGACAGCTAGGGTTGATGTTATGATAATGCTGCAGATTATAAGAAGGAGACACCATAACTAGTGATGTCCCGAACTGTTCGCCGAACGGTTCGCCGTGGTGAACTACGGTGAACCGTTCGGCGAACAGTTCGGGACATCACTAACCATAACCAATTTTCTAGCATCCTTTTGCTTCCATCTTTGTTTTGAATATTTTTATTGTATGCACAATATAAAGTCATGCATCAGATTGATTCGTAATAAAGCAAGTGATTGCCCATGCAGTGGCTTAAGCATTGGCTTAACACTGCATATACATTTGGTCGCCTGCGTAGAGGCGGGTTTGTCCTAGCCTGTGTTTTTTGTGCACATTTGGTTGCTTTGTGTTTTATGCTCTTATGTACTGTATTGCCTTTTTAGTTTGGTTATAGCGTTAAGTAAGTGTTTTGTGTTAACTGGTGTGTGCAAGTGCTGCGTGTTTGCTGGTTGGTAAATGCAAATTGTCGCCTGTGCAGAGGCAAATTAATCAGCTTGCTAATTAGAGTCAGACATTAAGCAATAATCTAAGATACAAAAACTTTTTCAACTTTCAGCATAAGGAGCATATTTGTTTTTAGTCTGCTGCCTTAATATATAACAAAGCTATTTGGATATCAGGTTTACAGTAATATGCGACTGTACAGGCTATCATGCAGCAGTCAGCAATTAAATATGCATCAATATCTACCTTTGGCCCCTATGGGCATTCTGGCATTAACTGTACATTCCTGTGATATTTTAAACCAGCATCATATAAACGAAATAGATAAAAAGTGAAAAAATGAATGCAGCTGTTAAGACCCAAATGCGAGCTATCCATCAACAGGGTGGCTCTGTTAGTCCCCATGCTTGTCTGGGGGAGTCTCTCATGGTGCTGCTTCCACACTGTCCCTGGGGTGCCTGGCCTCCTTCCCTCAACCCCACGCTGATCTCCGCTCACCGGTCTGGTCCCCCACAGTTCCGTGGGCACTCGGGAGCTTAAACTGTCCGTTGGGCCCCACCACATAAGTCCTCCGGCCGTCCACTCCCTGCACCTCCCCGGCCCCACTTGGGTCCCTTGAGGAGTGTGTTCCTGCGTCTCACCCGACGCCGGCCGCATGCTTGGAGCCGGCGTCCGCCCCCCACGACCACCGGTCCGTCGAGGGGGGCGGCACAGTCCTGCCCCACCGGGCTCACAGCGCCAGGGACTAGGCTTTCTGGGGACCCCTGACCCAAATGCCCGGGCACACACCTCTCCCGTGGTCGAGGACACGGCCTGGTGAATCCGTCCGGCACCTGGCCCTGCCAGGGCCTGTGTGAGCTGCCCATGTTGATCCCTTTTGGTGCTTCTCCTTCTGGGGTAAGTCTTCGGGCGGGCTGTATTTGTTGCCTTTACCCGTTTAGGCGGGCAGCTTGGACCCCGTGCGGTATCTTCCACCTCGCAGGGTGCCGCCACCATGCGGCTTGGGTTACCCCCCACCCCCAGCCGGATAGGGGAAAAAAGGGGGGGGAGCGGAGCCGGGCCGCCTCTTGCCTTGGAGAATTCTTCCAGGTAGCTGTTGTGGCCGGTTTATCATTGCCCCCCGCCTGCCTGTCAGTTCGTGTTCGGGTCGCATCTTTCATGTGCGCGATGGTGCAAAGGCCTGCTTGTTTGTTTGCAGTGTTCCTGGCTTGAGATCTGCCTCTGTTTGGGATCCCCAGGAAGCTCGGGTGCTGTTTGTTAAATGTGGATCCGCCAAATCCTTTTCAGGGTGTTGTGGGCGCTTATTTTGCGTTTTTTTTCCGGGCTCAGGCCAGGAGGCATAGTGTGTTGCTGCCTCTCAGTTCGGCGGCCCGGCCCCGCCCCCCTGCTTCCATCTTTGCATTTCTTTCTTACTGTATAAGATAATTCAGGTTCAGTCTGTTTTCTCCAGAGTCTTTGTTATAATGATGTTGATGATTCATTTTTCATACATTCCATGTTAACTGTGAATGTATCACATCTGTCTGTTCATCCTTCTCCTTCACATCTGCAGGTTCAGATGTCAGATCATGATTCAGTCTGTTACGTGGCTATGATTCTGGTGGCTGTGTTCTGGTGGCATTTCTGTCGTCCTCTGTTTGTTTTATCTTGCCATCTTTAACAGCATCCATTGTGTAAGTCAATGGTTCTGTGAACGTCCTGTTAGTATTTAGCAGGTTGTAAAATATCAAAACTTACTGTTCTCTCTTGGCTCTGATTGTTCTCTGTAGTAAAAGTTCTTGGAGTCACCCTCTCCAGGACAAATTGGCCAACCGTAAGAAAAAAGTTGGTGGTGCATGGTGAGGTGGTCCGGAAAAAAAAATCCCCTAAATTTCTCTAATAGAACCAATGGTTCTAAGCTCTCCCTGGTGCAGAAATATCATGGTCAGTGAAAAACATGTAACATTTCATATGGTGCCTCACCATTTGTATCATCAGGTATGTTGTGAATGTTCATCTGTACCATAGGAATAAATAGATACCACTGTGTGGGGCAAGCAACTAGTAACTTGGTTAATAATCATTTAACCTCCCAGACCACAACCCCACTTCTTTGGGGGTAGTTGACGCAAAGTAACCCAAATGTGGTTGCCCAGTTTTAGGTTTCCTTTGCAGTAACTGCAGGACCACCATCCAAATGGATGGTCCTAGGATTATCAAATGCATACTAAGGAAGTGAGACTAGAAAACGTGGCATCAGAGGTTGCACTTCGCACAGGATATATCCAAGTAAACCTGGTACATGCATCAACACATACAAAAACATATTTATAACCATGAGATGTTGGCAAACTTCCAATATATAGTAATTCAAAAAGTACGTTAGATATTAATATTTCAATAAACAGTACATCAGTAATGTGGCAATAAGCAAACACTTATGATTACTAAACACATGAATTACAGTATTTGCCATACTGAACCACCAATATTCCTTTTCAGGAGTCAGAAGTACATTACCTCTATCTATATGAGCTTGTCCTAGCCATGAAAAAGCTTTTGGGCAAGTCTATCTTTCCTCTATAGGAAGAACAACCAACATATTACCCTCAATGGTTATTATGTAATTAACCCCTCTAAACGATAGGAGTATTTATGCGGATACCAGGTGGATAAGGTCTGGATATCCTTGCAAGCATAAACTCTGCATCATGACTGAGAGATGGGGTATGCAATGTGATCCAGTGACCACAGAAAAGCGTTGGTAGACACATTGCATCAAAGTGCCTGTTAACGACCAACTATATGACGAGAGGGACCATTCTTTGTTATAAGCATGTCCATACACGTATTACATTGCCAGGCTTTTAATTTGTTACCACAAAGCAAAATCCAGTTGTGGATATAAACTCACGACGTATCGTAAGAAAAACTGTTTGAACACCAGACTGCGATTCGAGATCAGTTTACAGTGGACCAAAATAGATAAATGAAATCTTATCAATTAATATACTTTCAATATACTTTCTTTAAATTACTTTATCCTCTGTATTAACTATGAAATATTAAAGTTAAAACAATAACATTTAAAAGCCAACTTTTAGTGTGCATAGGAATTACAAGGCCGTTCATAATGTGAGATAAAGAACAGCTTTTTTAAAACCGAATAGTTTGTGAACACAAGATGACCTTGCGCTGAAAATTCACTTGCAGGAAAAAAAAAAAAAAATTCTTTTTTTTTTCTTTAGTAAATTAATTAATTAAACATAATTAGAACCTCCCTCAAAGTCCCGATGACTTTGCAAGAAACATGTCGTCCTTAAATACTGGGTAAGTCTATTAAACAGTGAAATAACACATTTACCCTGTATATCATGTTGTCACAGCTATAATGTGCAGTATAACACACTATTTTATAAGTGTTGTGCAAACTGTTCATTAAAAGCCAGTGATCTAGCGAGCTATAGAACATTTATTTATTTATTCTTTAAAGCTCTGACCTCAATCGGCAAAGCAATATTGTAATGGTGTCCATTGCAATCTGCTGTCTTACTTGCTGCTCTCAAAAATTCTGAATATGTTCAGAGATTTCTTAGGCAATAATAAATCCCCAAAAAACAACAACTTTGCATTTATGCTAAACCTTCCTGTTATAAACAGATTCTGTATATTTTTTTGACATAAGTATTTGTACTTAAATCTGTTTAACAATGCTGTTTATATTGCGGTAAACATATATATATATATATATATATATATATATATATATATTTTATTATTATTAATTTATTTATTTTAACATTGCTTAATTTTTTTAAAGATACCTGCATATTTAATTAAATATCCTTTATATGTCTCTAAGGCATAAAATATCAGCAAATTAAGATTATATACAAAAATGCATGTTCTGGGTGTTCCGTGATTCCTTTTCTATCATTTATTTATTTATTTTCACAGAGCATTTAGATAAGCAAGGTGTATAACCACCTGTTGCCCTTTTTTCTAGGAGGGTAGTATAATTTCAACTCTGTTAAGGAAAAAATATGAGCTAGTTATCTTATATTATATAATATATATGCTGCAGTGTACTGCATTGTACTGCACTCAATGTATTTAAAAGCCATGTCTTTCACTTTATGGCTGTATGTAATAATGTTGTTCATAATTTGGAATATAAAAAAAAAACGACTTCTCAATTCTTTAGAATGGAAGCAATGTTTACATGTCTCTATCTCCGCAACCTTGGCTGGAAATTCCAGACTCCAAAAATAGTTATGCTGTTATAATTCCTGATTTTTAATCAACAGCTAGCGTAACTGACAATATGGAAAATATCACGGTTTTATAAAACTTATATAGTGGACTGTCTGTCTGTCACTTCTGTGTCATGAATGTTTTCATTAAGCCATAATGCAATTTTCTTTGCATTCTTGGAATTAGACTTCAAATTTCATCGCTCTGTCTCATCACTTTTCTTTTGACAACATTTTGCATTGATCTTTTTCCTGCGCATGCATACTAAGCAGCTACAAAGAGAACATATCCCCCTGTCTTCAATCCACTGTCCTGGAACTAATGGGCCATGCTGTGCTGGTGTATTAGGCATATCAGGGAGTTTACCAAATATGTATTTTTGTTCTCTTATGATATTAATTAAGATCCACAATTTCAGCATTGTATGCTAATTAAGATGTACCTGGCACCTGAACTCAAAGTGCTTTGTTCACATTAAAATCATCTCTAATGATGAAGATCTCTCTCTGAGTCTGGGCTACAAATAGCTCAATAGATTCTTGATAGTTCAAGACTTGTGCCACTCAGGAATAACAGTGGCTTGATGCTGAGATGAGCAGGAGCAAAAAGATATGCAAACCATTTATTTCTGACTAAATCTCGACGATCTGACTAAGAGACCTAGCATGAAGGCAGCCTAGCAGCTGGGGGAAGCGGCCGATCCCCTGACAATATGAATGCTATGAACCCTCCCCCCCGCCCCCCTTGGGGCATCCCAGTCCCCCGGGAAAAATACTCATTTGCAGAAGCGGAATCATATGCCGAGTCGCACATCGCACGAAGAGTCCAAGATGACCCCCACAATGCAACCTCTACAGCCTCCAGAGTAGGTCCCTGAGGTCCTGCAATGGAGACAGCGCTTTGAGGCCAAAATCAACCTAATATGCCAAGAATTTGGGAGGTGCATTCAAGCCAGACCCCAACACCTGGATTAGCCTCCTAAACTAGAGAGCAAGGAGGGGCAACGACTCCCCATTCCAGCTCTGAGCAGAAGGCTCACCCAGAGGTACATCAGTCTTGCTGCCGCGTCCGTACCAGGTGGAGAAGGAAGACTCCTTGACATGCGACACAGGCTTCCCTGGAGGGAGAAAGGTCTGAACTTCAGCAAGGGGTCTGGTTGCGGTTGCAGGACTGTGCAAAAGTTAGCGGCACCATCATGACTGGCCTGGAGACAGAGTATTGGCGGCCTACACGTAGTATCGGCTGCGGCCTACACGTGGCATCAGCTGAACACATGTTACCGGAGAGTCCAGAGTAAAGCCACCATACTGCTTTATAGTGCAGGGCCATTTGTTATATTAAGATTTTAGTTCTGACAAGTACCCAGTGGCATTAACGCTAATCTGTTTTATATTTTAGATAAGCTTGTTTATTTCTTATCTATAAGCAATTTATCTCACCTGTTTACAATCTCCACCAGGGCATAGGTTAAGCCTAATTGAAGTATAATCCATGTAGTTATCACCATATTTACTGTATGCATTCTCTTTTTATTTTACCTTAAAACAGTACAGAATGCTTAATATACTGTTCTCTCTTACCCTGTCCTAAGCAGCCTCTCATTTGATATTTTAAACTTGATTCACTCCACTATCTAGACAGGGAGATCTAACTTGACATATGTTTTATTACATAAAATGTACTGAAACCACAAATGCCATATTCTGTATTAATTTAATATGTTTTTACTATGCATGCTTACTTAAGCTATTGTGGCATTGTAAGCTTACATGTTACTCTTGTACCTCAAAAATATTTTTTTTTTTTTTTAAATCACTAGCCTTACCTTGCCACACATATTATCGGCCATTATGAGCTAAATCACTAGCCTCACCTTGACACTTACCCTGTATGTGAGCTATAAAGTCTCCCTTCACATTTAATGTAAAGATAGATCTAGTGTTTAAACTTATTTATTGCACAGTGTGATTAATTTAAAATTGTGTATGCCCTGCTATTTTAATAGCCTGCTAGAGCTTCCTGTGCATGATTAAAGTTCAGTCTATAGAGCAGGAGATAAAAACATCTTTGTGCTGATCAAAAATAAATTAATGTTGGCTGTGTGAGTCGCAGCCAAGGGAGGTGTGGCTAGGGCTGCATAAATAGAAACATCATGATTTTACTCCTAAATGGCAGATAATTGAGCAGTGAGACTGCAGGGGCATGATCTATACACCCAAACTGTTTCATTAAGCTAAAGTTATTTCGATGCTAACAATGTCCCTTTTACTTATCAGCTATCAGCTGCCCATTACGATTGTCTTGTATTGGACTTTACTGTTTTCTGAGAAGTGTGATCCCATTTACAGAAGAGATGAAAAAACTTGGGAAAATAGAATTTCCAGTTCCAGTATTTACATGGGACAAGGGGAGTTATATTACCCAATAAAAATATGTGACAAGAATCTCATGAAGTATTTAGGCCTGAAGTAACATTACCTGTCGCTCATATCATCATTCTTGACTGCTGACCCAACCAGTCCCCCAACCAATAAACCCGTTGCCCCCCAAATAATACACGTGACACATTCTTCTTGTGGATAAGGGCAACGGCCACAGCTTTATTTAACATAATAATTTTTTAACTTAGTCCAACTCTGCCAGCTGTTGGGTGTTTCCCAACAGGCAGTTCTCCCAACTTCTATACCATGAGCCTCGACAGCCGGCTCCTCGCCATCAGCTCCGTGCAGGCTGTCGTCTCCCCAAAGCTCCTTTTTTCTTCTGCGCTGTCCAGGGAAACCCGCCAAGCTGTGACAACACAAAACAAGAAAACAAGACACAAGCCACAACACCAGAAACAGGGTGGGAGGGTGGGAAAACAGCCAAGATCCCTCAATGAACCTGCTGACTGGTAAGTCCCCTCCCTCTCCCTTTCCTTAAGAACCACAAATGTATCCATTTTAACCCAGCCCCCAATCTTGGGCAGCAGTCATGCTCCCCCTTCCTTATCCTTCCAGGGGGAAACTTGACTGCTGACCCAACCAGTCCCCCAACCAATAAACCCGTTGCCCCCCAAATAATACACGTGACACATTCTTCTTGTGGATAAGGGCAACGGCCACAGCTTTATTTAACATAATAATTTTTAACTTAGTCCAACTCTGCCAGCTGTTGGGTGTTTCCCAACAGGCAGTTCTCCCAACTTCTATACCATGAGCCTCGACAGCCGGCTCCTCGCCATCAGCTCCGTGCAGGCTGTCGTCTCCCCAAAGCTCCTTTTTTCTTCTGCGCTGTCCAGGGAAACCCGCCACCGCGATGCCCACCTCGCGCACTACGCTGCGCGGGCATCGCGCCCCCCCGCCGACAGCGCCGCCTCAATTCCTGCTTGTAATCCCATATTGAAAATATCTAACCCAATGGGGGACAAATGAACACCATCCCGTCTCATGACATCATCATTAACCCCTTCCAACTCAAAGTGCCTCACAACTACACCCCCCAGTTGGCGTACAAACCGAGACATGGTCATGTTAACCTTACGCCTATAGCGCTCCAAAGCCTTACCATGACCCCCGGACCGCCACACCGGGCGCGGAACGATCTCGGACCAGACGAGGGTCAGGTCCCGGAACAACGCAAAACAGCGGGCCACGTCATGCCGCATTGCACGAACTAGGTCCACCGACCGTCGCCGTCCGACATCGTTCCCGCCCACGTGAAGTACCAAGGTCACCGGCCCTGACACACAGCACCGGAGCTGTACCAGCTCGGTGTACAACCCATCCCAGGACAATCCCCGAATCCCCCTCCAACGTACCCGTGCTACCTCGTATGATAAACCGAGGTTACGGCCATAGGGTCTAGCCTCCGCACGCCTAGCAGCCCAATAAACAAATGAGTGTCCCACGATCCAGACAAATCGAGGAGCAGGACCTATAATGAAAATAACAGACAACCATCACCGTAACGATGCTAGCCTACAGCAAATGGGGGCACACGTAGAGCTGGTACCGGCCCGACTGCCAGCGCCCCAAACGCTTGAGCGC
This sequence comes from Pelobates cultripes, assembly GCA_933207985.1. NCBI lineage: Eukaryota > Metazoa > Chordata > Amphibia > Anura > Pelobatidae > Pelobates > Pelobates cultripes. The sequence goes on along the minus strand of OW240912.1, from coordinate 202,686,513 downwards.
CTCCGTGGGAAGGCCCAGCTGACTAGCCTGCGTGGCAGCTCCGATTCGAAACGAGTGCGTGGTGTACAAACCCGGAGACAACCCAAGACTAACCACCCCTGCCCGGAGAACCCTGGCGAACTGAAACCGGCTGAGCGCTGACCCATCCCGATGCCTCAACAGGGATCCTGCCTCCGATCCTCGCACCGCCAAGAAATCCCGCAGCAACTTAACCGGGCAAAACGGCTCACCAGTAGCCATAATCCGAACCGATGCGCCCACACCTACCTGATCTGTCTTAGATTTACGAATGATCAACACCATGTCACCCGTCGAGACCGTGACATCAGCAAGTTGCATGGCAGCTGGCCCCCGCGTACTCGGAGCCACCAGCTCACCTATCCGCAGAGCCGCAAAAAAGCAGATAGCAAACGCGGCCTGGAACAGGAGAACCTCGTAGCCCGAAACACAGATCTGGGGCAAACGCTCCAGGAGTCTGCACAAGATCTCATAGGAGATGGGACGCCGAGCGTCCCGCCTACGACCCTTCTTCCAGCCCTTCATGATCCGCGAAATGCAAAATGACTTGGTCGCATCCTGCCACCCACACCACTGGAACAGAAAAGACAGGGCCGCTAACGCCCTCTCTGCTGCCGCTACCGACTTACCCTTCTCGCAGAGTGACTCCAAAAAGGACAGAGTCGCTCCCAACCTACCTTCGTCCGTAGACGCCTCCCTGTCCCTGCAGACACCCGTCCACTGCCGCCAGACCGCAGAATACGATTTCCACGTCGACTCCGCCAGCGACTCCCTCGCCAACCGGCTCAGATGGTGGAAACCAGGTCCCATATACCCTCCGGGCACGAGGTGCCAGCCTGCTCCGCCTCTGGAGCCGCCGCTCGAAACCTGTCCCACTGAAACCAAGAGAGAGAGTCGGCTATAACGTTCCGCTCCCCAGGCACATGGCGCGCAACCAACCACAAATTATGTGCTAAGCTAAGCAGGACCAGGCGCCGGAGGAGCGTCAACACCGGAGGCGACGCAGACGTAGATCGGTTGATCACATGGACCACACTCATGTTGTCCGTGTACACCACTACCTTCCGGTTCGACAGCTCCACACCCCAGAGCTCCACAGCCACCACAATGGGAAAGAGCTCCAAAAACGTCAAGTTACTCACCAAGTCCGTCTCTCGCCAGTGTCGGGGCCAGGCCTCCGCGCACCACCGTCCCTGAAAGTAGGCACCGAAACCCACGGACCCAGACGCGTCCGTGTATAATTCTAAATCCGTATTGGACACTGCCGGGCGCAGCCAGCAGGATTGCCCGTTGTACTTACCCAGAAACGAACTCCAAACCTGCAGATCCTCTCGATGCCGGTGAGTGATTCGAATGAAGTGAAATGGCTGCCTGACTCCGACCGTTGCCAAGGATAAACGACGGCAAAAAGCCCTGCCCATCGGCAATACCCGACAGGCAAAGTTCAGATGCCCTAACAGGGCCTGCAACTGCCGAAGCTGCACTTTTTTGGCACCTTTTGCCGAATCCACCAGCCGCAGCAGGTGAGTCAGCTTGTCGTCCGGCAAGCGGAAAACCATGCTCCACGTGTCCACTTCAATCCCTAAGTAGGACAGGACTCCCACCGGACCCACCGTCTTCTCGGCTGCTATCGGCACGCCAAAATCCGCAGCGACGGCCCGAAAGGAATCCAAGAGCCCCACGCAGTCATCCGACTCCCGCGGGCCCACAAACAAAAAATCGTCAAGGTAATGAGTCAGGGACTCTATCCCCGCAACCCGAGCGACAACCCATTCCAAAAACGATGCAAACATTTCAAAGTAAGAACAAGATATAGCGCAGCCCATAGGCAAACACATATCAAAGAAAAAGGAACCTTGAAACCGACAACCCAACAGGTGAAAACAGTCCGGGTGGACCGGGAGCAGGCGAAAAGCAGACTCGATGTCCGACTTCGCCAACAGAGCTCCCTTCCCTGCCTCCCGGACCAACTCTAACGCCCGATCAAACGAGGCGTAACGAACGTGTGATTCTTCCTTGTCAATGTCATCATTCACCGACCCACCCGAGGGGTAGGACAAGTGGTGAATGAGACGGAAGGATCCAGGCTCTTTCTTAGGAACTAACCCCAGCGGGGATACCCGCAAATTGGGAAATGGAGGCGAGTCAAACGGACCCGCCATCCTGCCCAAACAAACTTCCTTCCTCAACTTATCCTCTAGGATAGACTCTTTCCCCACCACCGAACGCAGGTTATCTGCCAGGGAAGGGGAATCCGAATGAACAAACGGAATCCAAAACCCCGTCGAAAACCCTTCTAGCAGAACCCCTGCATCCTTACGCTTGGGATACCGGTCGAGCCACGGGCGCATCCTTAGCACGCTCACCGGAGTCCTCCCCTCTAGGGAGATCCTCCCTATTGGATCTCCCACCATGCTTGCCCTTCTTGAAACAGCGCAGCGCAGGGTGGGCCCCTCCACAATGAGAGCACTCGTGCTTGAAACGGCATGATCCAAACCACTTGCAATGACTCTCATTGTAGAGCCAGCAGACTCCCCTGCGCTGCCCAGCCGGCGCACTGGACGGCACGCCGGCTGCTCCTGGAAAGGGGGACGGACGACTAGGGGTCATCAGCAAGAGCCAAAGGCTCCCGTCCTGGACCCCAAAATCCATACCCGAACACACCGCCATCTTCTGGCGAAATTGTTGGTCATACCGAAACCAACATTGTCCCCCATAAACCTTGTACGCCCCCCATATGAGGTCTAGATACCCAAACAACGCTGGTGCCTTCTCCGGGAAGGCCCGCGCCATCACACTTGCAAAGATGGAGAACCCTTGCAGCCAGTTACCAAACGTACGCGGCAGATGCTTACCTCTGTCGCCGTCCACCGAATCTCCCTGCCGCGGCCTATCCACCGACTCCCGGTCCGGGGGGACCAGGGACAGTAAATCTACGTATTCACCCTTTACAATCTTCTCTTTCACCTCCAAAGCCACGTGCATCCCAAGTGGGGACAGCTCGCAACCTGGCAAGCACTGCGCCCTACCTGGCCGAGTACACTGACCCTTATCCCGTGCATGGGCCTGCGCAGGGAGAGAAACTGGGACAGACAAAGGGCCCCCCCCTGGGAGTCTATCTAACACGGCCTTGAGCAACCCCAGAACTTCCCCATTAAACCCACTAGCTACCCTATCCCCAGCTAGCGCATGCCAAGCGCTAGCGCAACACTTACCGCTGGCTGGCTGAGGATGCTGGGCCTCACCATCATCAGAACCGGAACTGGACCCCGATCCCAGGGGTGATCCACGGCCGGCCTCCTGGCCCGACCGCAATCTTTCTTCCAGGGTGCTGCTGCTGCCACTCCTGTGGCCTCTCCGGCTTCCAGTAGCCCTCCTGGGCTCTTCTCGCGTGGTTTCCGGCTCACTTCCTGCCGGAACCACGCTGGAACGCAAGGCCTGTGACGTCCGCGCTCTCCTGCGCGGTGACGTCACGTACGCGCCTTGCGTGATGACGATCCTTCCGGCTGCGTCCACGTCACGCACCGAGCGTGCTGACGCGACTTCCGGGCCGGCCGGAAGAGAAGAGCGCGGAGAGCGCGATCTTCCCGCCCTTTCGGCAACCTGGCTTCCGCCGCCATCTTGATCCTGGACACCGCCACCGGCCTCACCAGAAAGGATCCTCCTCCTCCCGGGTACCGGACTCCGGAGCGGTCGCGCGGCCAAGCCGCCACTTCTTCCCCTCCTCTGACACCGAACCGGACTGGGAGAAAGACGCGACGGAGGCCTCGATCTCCTGGCCCTCCGTCCGTCTCGGCATGCAGACTGACCGGCCCTTACATCCTGGGGGACATTCCTCACGCCCGACACCAGCTCCTCCAGGGCCCCTTGTCCATGGGTCTCCAGGTAAGTCTGCAGAAGTCTCTGCAAAGCAGCTCCAGTGTCAGCCATAATTGCTGCAAGTGGACCGTCAGTATCAGTAGAATGCGCTGTTTAGGTGATAATCAAAAAAAAAAGAATTTTTTTTTTTTTTTTTTTAATTCTAACTGTTTGTCTTGAATTACAGGGCCAGTCAGGTAAGAAAACAGCCAAGATCCCTCAATGAACCTGCTGACTGGTAAGTCCCCTCCCTCTCCCTTTCCTTAAGAACCACAAATTTATCCATTTTAACCCAGCCCCCAATCTTGGGCAGCAGTCATGCTCCCCCTTCCTTATCCTTCCAGGGGGAAACTGTTTATCTGTCTTTGGCACTGTAAGGACCAGTACATTTTCTCATCATGTCTCTGTTATCGTTTGCGTGTTAGGGTATCATCTTTCCTGACACTGACTGTGTACACCTAAGCAAAAATGGAATTGCCTAACTGTGCTGTAACCTGAGGGTATACCTGCAGAAGATGTTAAGAGAAACTACCAAATAAAAAAAAAAATCTTTAATATGATGTGAAAAACATGAATGAAATATAAATTAACTTTACTTTACTGCACAAATAGACATTATCCACTCTTCAATTAGTGTATAGAATCCAAGTCCAGCGCTCTATAAACACAATCCAAAATAATATTTTATGGAATATAAAGCAAATAATTTATCACAAAATTGCTGTCATTTTAATCCAATATGTCTTCAAGCCCATGTTGGACTGAACAATCTTAATTTCTTTTCTCTATTTTCCTTCACTTTCGATCATTGACTTTTTTATTTTTGTTTAATTTACACTGAAAACTATCTGCAGTGTATTAAAATTACACTCGTACTCAAAATAAAAAAGGAAATATTTTTGCATAAAACTTGTTTTTATTCACATTTTGCTTATCTTTATGAATAAATCTTTGAATAATTTATTAATAATAATAAATAGCACATGTTAGAGAGGAGAGAATAAAAATAAAGAATATTAACGTTTTATGTGTAGCACGGATTAGAATCTTTGCAGAATGTTACATGTTTATTTTTGAACGTTCTATAGATTGTATTGTAACAGACACCATGTATTAATATTGATGGTCAACCAGGAGATAAAAGGGGCCCCCTCTTGGCTTACATCTACCATTACAAGCTATTTTAATGAGGTACTTTCTTTCCTGATTGCAGTAACCTCTATCCTCACAAAGTCTTGTATTGATCATGTGCAAATAGCTTCACATCTCAATATGAAATATTGAATCTGCAATTAGCGTTGACTGGACTCCCTGAATACAAGCAAGAAGGGAGGGAGGAAGGGAGGGAAGGAAAGAAAGATGAGGCACACTGGTAAAGAAAAGCAGAGCTATTTTACAGAATAAAAATCATTGTCCAACCAATGGCTGTAGTCAGAAAAAAAAATTAAAAAGAAGAAAAATATGGCTGTAGGTGGGTTTATTATCACATTTTCCAATTCAATCACTACTGTTATAAAACATGTATGGATCGTAAACTGATACATCACCTGCTGTAATAATGATCCTAAAAGGCAATAAAGCACCATAATCATTATGTTATTCAATATCTGGTAGGTAGGGATAGGGCAGGTCAGGTTAATACATGTCTCCATAAAAATATTTCACATCCTGAAATCAGCTATAAAATGCATAACACCCATGAAATAATGTCGCTATTGCGTGCAAGAAAATTAGTAAATCCAGCACGTGCAGTGAGGTTTCTATATAAACACTGATTATATTAACATTTCAGTTTAATGAAGGAGATCAGCCTATTGTTTTGTAATGCATTTTACGCAGCCACTCCACTTAAAGTATTGCTTTCGATAATGATGTCACTTGTTCCAAAGCTTTGATAGTTGTTGAAATGGCAAGGAAAACATTTTTTTTTTTTAATTAATAAGCAAGATGGAAAACATTAGTTATGAAGAAAGGCTAAAAAAAACTATTTCTTTAGAAAAAAAAGGATCTTAGAGAGCATATAGAAGCACTATATATATACAGAGTACAAACTGCTATCTGGTAAAATAATAATTAGCAGGAATATACAGTAGACAATGTACCAGTGTCTCTGTCACTCAGTCTACCCGACAAAACTCTACCGGCTCCTCAATGTAAACTTGATGAAGCACTTTTAAACAACCATGCAGTGGTGAAGGAGGCTGGGGGACCAGTGACCAATATGTTCTGGACAATGACACTGGAGACGTCTCGCAACACAGGCTTTGGAAAGCCCACAAGGGTTAGTGCATAGGATATTGATTAAATTGGCCTTCATCTTAAGAAGGAGAGAGAGGTTTACTCAGGAAATTTACTCCTTAGAAAGGCTGACATGACCCAGCCATTGACAGCCTTATTTAAGCAATTAACAGAAACACAGATATGAGTACAGCATCAATAAAACTTAGAGGCAAAAAGTACCCTTCTAATGAATTGCCACACTTATTATGCCTATGGTATAAAATGTGGGAAATTGCTAGCAAAGGCATTAAGACAGAGACATCAGGTGTCCTACATTACCAGTATCAAGGGATGGAGGTATTCCACAATATATGACATAGCTAGAGATTTTAGCTCCTTCTATCATGATTTTTATAACCTACTGAAACCGACATCAATAGAAGTAAATACATTGGAATATCTCCAGTCCCCCATTCGCACAAAGGTCTCCCCTGAATTGGCGGAAAGTTTAAACCTCCCCTTCACAAAAGTCAAACTTCAGAAAACAGTAAGATCCTCTCCAGTAGGAAAGAGCCCTGCCCTGATGGGTTTGCAACCCGTTATGACCAGACAATCCTCCCTCGGCATAGTCCCTTCTTCTTCAATACCTTTAATATGGTCTCACCCGAGATACCTTTGGCCCTGACACTTAGTACCCTCCATTACTGTTATCCCAAAACCTGGCAAAGACCTCATACTTTATGAAAACTACAGGCCTATTACATAATATCGTTGTCAAATTGTTCGCTAATATTATCACACTCTGCCTCAGACCACTCCTTTCTGACCTAGCACACCCTAATCCGTTGGGGGAAGGGAGGCACAAGACAATACTACAAATATTGTCAATCTTGTTTAAGGGGCACAAATGTTAATGGTTAATGACCTAATTGAAGACTAGAGGTTCTCAGGGGGAGGGGTGGGAGACATGGTATCAGCATTTGTGGACAACCTCCTCTTTACTTTGATGAAACCCCCAGATTCATTACTTCATGTGATCTAAGAGCTGGATACGTTCATCTCTCTCTCACTTTCAGGTCAATATTGACAAAAGCGAGATCTTGGGGGTTGCAATTCCTAGCTCTCTGAAACGGCCCCTTTTGAGTTTCTTTGGCTTTAGATGGGCATCCTCAAGCATCAAGAATTTAATGAATTTAATGGTTCCCCTTACTCCCACTATTAAAAGTCTCAACAGAGCCAACTATATCCCTCTCCTCAATGCAATACAGGGGGACCTTAAAAAATTGAATCAATCTCATTTATTTCTCTTGGGCCGAGTTAACAGCCCCATCCCAATCAAACCTGCATTCTTCCACACACTTAAGAAAGCCTTTATATAATTTGATTGGACAAGCAAACATCCCAGATTATCATATCTCACCCTTACAAAAATCAGGGAGCGAGGGGGATTGGGCATGCCACATATTTATCATTACTATTTAGCTGTCCTGTTTTCAAGTATGAGGGATAGGATAAAGTTAGATCATTGCAAATCTTTGCATGTGCTCAAACAAGCATTCCTAAAGCACTCCCATGGCTTCATTGCCATATTGGAGACTTATGTCAGTGCAATCACCCCCTCTTAAGGCACACTCTTAAGCTGTGGAGATGGGGAAGAGATTATTTCATCAAGCCTATAACCACTGTACCCCTTTGTGGAGAACCCAGCCTTATCAATAGGGATGGGCCACACAACACTAACTAGACTTTTGGGAGATGACTACCAAACTGTTTCTACGATGCTGGATGCAGCTTGGTCACTATCTGAAAACAGAGGTGCACCCTCACTGGTGCAACACCAGTGAGGGTGGTGCACCCTGTTGTTACAGGTGAAGAAACCATTATAAAAATATACAGCATGATACAGAACTCTTCCCTTTTTGTGACCCCCTCTTTTATGTAATCCTGGGAGGTAACTCTCCATACTCAACTTACAACTAGTGACTTTGAGTTTATATGTTGTAAGGTGATTCCCTTCTCTATTAGTAAACAATGACAGGAAGCCTTATAAAGAATTCTCTCTAGGTAGTATAGGACACCTTCTGCATGCAGTATACCCAACAACTTTTGCTGGATATGTAGTAGATGCTCTGCTGACAAAGGCAACATGGAACATTTATTGTGGTCTTGTATTAAAATTCAACCTTTCTGACAGGCAGTTATTAAGGAAATCCCATCCAACTCATGCAATATCTTACCCTCTGATGCCCTAAAAGGCTGGTGGTGGAACTTCAACAAGTCCCACAAACAGACATTACTATGGATGTTATTGGGCTCTGCAAGCACTTTTATCCTACACTTGTAGAAACAATCTAAGTGTCCTTCAGTGGAGCAGTAGGTGCAAAGGGTTGAAGTTCTACGCTCTAATGAAAACATACATTGGTCAGCTCTAGGAAGGAAACATAAGTACATGACGGTCTGGTCCCCTTGTCTAAAACACTGTGCTTTATTTCAAATACAAACTATGATGCTGTCAACCTGCCTAGGTATACACACCATACCAGGTACTTCATCAAGGTGACAGATAGGCAATATTGTTATTTTAAAATATATAGTAGAAAGCACATGCTGAACCACTTACCTGTTTTTTTAGTTTTATATTTCTTTCCTTATTAATACCTACTCTATATGGTTTTACCAGATATATCGTAGCACGGATATCCTTTTTTACTTTCTTTTTACCTCTATTCATTTTATTTAACTTTATGCCCATATTTCTTAATATTCTAGATCATGTTATGGATTAGTTTACTTCATGTAAGTCTGATATACACACTGTGCTTGATATTGACAAAAGACAGCAACACTACCTTACTCATGTAACTTGACTTACTTATATTTTGGACTTGAATGAGCATTGATGACCATGTCATGTTGATATTTTTGACAAAACTAAAAAACTTTAAAATAAAATCTGAAGGAAAAGGGGGGGAAGTAGTGGTTTTCCTGAAAATCTGCCATGTCAGTAACAACCTCACTTTTCCATTAGGTACGGTATTAGAAGAAGATCACGAGAAATTATCAACTCCCTTACGAGTTAATAGACCCACATTCACACATGGGTTGTCAGCATGGAAAGGAGGCTTGCAGATAATTGAAGCATTTAATTAGATATTAATTTAGATACTTGCTATTGTGAAATTGTCATATATTACCTTGCAATGCATTTTGGATGCTTTCACACTTAACTTACCCAAGAGACCTAATATCACACAAGTTTCAGGTGTGAATAGAAGGCATTCTTTTTATAAAAATTCTGCATTAAAAAATCTGGATCTTAAAGGGACATTCTAAGCAAGCATCATCACCAGTACAGCCTATCGCAGTGACTATGGTGCAAAGATTATATGAGTGCCATCCCTATGGATTTTGTGCAGCAGTTTAACAAAAAAAATAGATGATTTCCACCAAGACAAACACATAGATGTAATGAGAAAGTGAGGGGAGAAACAAAACAAAAAAAAAAAGAAAACATTTTCGGTCCCAATCCCTCCCCTCTGTCCATTTTTTCTATCCTAATGACCCTCTTTTTGGAGTTATAAATTGTTGGTGTGTCTGAGTGTATAACAGAGCTCTACAGTAATGTGTATTCATACTACAATAAATGTATTTAGAAATCAATCTGGGTAAATAAGATACAATGCTCTTTTTCTAAATTACATTTTAATTACATAAATTGTTGTTAGCAAGTCACTTAAAGTTTCTCAGAACAACCTCGCTCCTGACCACACCCCCACTCACACTCCTAAAATAAAAGTGTTATCTCTTTGTCTGTTTCAAATGTTGGGAGGTATGACATTGTATGTGTCCAATAGAACACAGAATACCAGAGATGCCTTTTTATCTATTGGAAGCTTTACTGTGTGGACATTTAGCATGTTGAACACAGACATACATTCTCTCACCATTGATAAATAACTAACAGACATATAAACAAACAGACAAACATGGATACAGTAGTTGAATACTCTTAAGTCCACCCGATGATTATCTCTGATCAGTGGCTTAGCCATGCCCCACAGCTCATTAATAGCACACTGGACCATGCCCCTGACAGATAATAGGATTCCCCACAGCCTACTCTTTAACAATGGATATATTTTGGACTAATAGTAATGGTTTTCTATTTTACATATATTCAGCTTAAAGGACCACTATAGGAACCCAGACCACTTCAGCTTAATGAAGTGGTCTGGGTGCCAGGTCCAGATAGGATTAACCCTTTTTTCTCTATGGGTTAATCCAGCCTCTAGTGGCTGTCTCATTGAGAGCCACTAGAGGGCTTCCACGCTTCTCACTGTGATTTTCACAGTGAGAAGACGCTTGCGTCCATAGGAAAGCATTGAGAATGCTTTCCTATGGATTGTCTGAATGCGCACGCGGCTCTTGCTGCGCGTGCGCATTCAGACGAAGAGGAGCAGAGGAGGAGGAGAGGAGGCGGAGAGGAGGCGGAGAGGAGGAGAGTACACCACCCGGCGCTGCAGAAAGAGGTAAGTTTAACCCCTTCCTCCCCCTAGAGCGCGGTGGGAGGGGGACCCTGAGGGTGGGGGCACCCTCAGGGCACTATAGTGCCAGGAAAACGAGTATGTTTTCCTGGCACTATAGTGGTCCTTTAAGAGACTGCAGTATATTCTAGCATAGCTGCCGTATATTTACAAAAGTCTAAAAGGAGTGTACCTGGTCCGAATAGACTTTAAAATGTCCCTTTACTGCTGAGTAATGAAAGAAAATAAGTAAATTATAAACACAAGCAAATACCATGTCTCAAAGGGAAATTATGCGACCAATGTATAAGCACTGTCATGTTTAAACAATGTCTAATCTAATGCATTTTGTTTAAGTAGGTCCAATTTGCATTTCATTTTACATTCTTTTTATCTCCTCAGCATCATCTTTGTTTGTAGCAAGTAATAATTCTTCAAATAGTTATATCACTCTAGAATGGTTTATTATGATGACCTCTGACTGCCTGAAAACTACCTGTCACCTCAATGTAACCAATACCTTCATTACATGTATCGTTTATCATATAGCATGACATTTCAGCAAACATTTTGACACTACACTACATTTGTATTTTGCAGATTGTGCAATTATGTCATGGGCACCAAAAATTATGCAAACCAATCATCATACACACATACAACCTCTGTATACCATTATCTAGTTCACTGCTCATTCAAAAATGGTTTGACTACGTACAATAGGGGGTTGTCCAGGCTCTTCAAGTGTTCCTTAAAAAAAAATTGAGAAAAAAGTAAATTGGAGTGTGTGATGTGGATAGCTATAGTGGTGATTGGGTAAAGCCTATGATGTGGGTAGCTATGAGTGACAAGAGTGGTGAAGTGTAAGTGATTGCGAGTGATAAGAGGGCCTATGATCTTGATTGTCTGGTGGTCATAGCCCTGCTCCCTTGTGATCCAGTGAGGCTGTGATAATGGCCCTGCTCTCTAGTAGAGATGTTGCGAACTGTCCGCCGAACTGTTCGCGAACTGTCCGCCGGCGAACAATAGCGTGTTCGCATTGGGCGAACATATCCGATTTCCGGGTCCGCCCCCTATACGTCATGATTGAGTAAACTTTGACCCGGAACCTCACAGTCAGCAGACACTTCCTGGGAGGGAGGGTCTGCTGCTGATTGGGTGGAATGTGTCTGCTGGCTGTGAGGTTCCGGGTCAAAGTTTACTCAATGATGACGTATAGGGGGCGGACCGGAAATCGGATATGTTCGCCCAACGCAAACACGCTATTGTTCGCCGGCGTACAGTTCGCGAACAGTGCGGCGGACAGTTCGCGACATCTCTACTCTCTAGTGGATCCAGTGGGGCTGTGATGATGACCCTACTCTGTGGCAATCCAGTGGGGCAGCGACCTGGTGTTATAGTGGGGCCTGAGATGCAATGCTGTAATTGTCCAATTAGAGAATCTTGTGGTCTGCACTTCTGGTGGATGCAGATCAATGTAAAAGCTCTTTCCAGTCCACGACCATGAGAGAGTGCATGTGCTGATCTTTACACATGCCAAGGCACAGACCACAAGTTCCCACGCAACAGTAAAATGCTGAAAGGCTGGTCAGCGAGATCTTTTGATATCCATGTAGCAGCTATCACTCCGGTTGCATAATGGCTGGCAAACTCCTTGCACAGGCCTGTTGGGTAAATATACCGGTACATTCCTTATGTTAAACATTTCCTGTTCTTTGTTAGTGAAAGAAAATCATGGCATCATAAACAGAGCATAACGAACTAGGGTGTGAGGGAGGTTTACCTAAATTAACTCTACTACTCTTTTACTTGTCATAATGAAAACATTGACTCATTGGTTGAAATGTTGATTATCCAGGGAGATGTAAAACATCTATGAAATTAGGTTTATTTGAATTAGTAACAATAAACATCAGCATTCCACATAAAAAATTTTTTTTTTTTAAATAGATATGTAAAGGCATGTTTTGACACCTGTAATGTATTTATCCAGCCATAACGCAATGTGTATTATAAAAGTGTTATAAGGGTGAACAACATAATGTGACAAAACTGTTAGGAATCACAGTTCTTATGCTTGTCATGTCAGTTAGTGCAGTTGTGTCATACAGGTTAGTTAACCCTTCCTATTCCTTCCAAAGATATGCAATCAACCAATCTTGTCAAAAATTGTGGCAATTGTTTAAAAAAAAATAACATACAATTTTAAAAAAGTAATTATTTACCAGTCTCTTATCTGTCTATATATTAGTTCCCTATCACATACATCTTTGATGATATGATAATGTGATTCCCATCCTTCTGTGATCCTGACAAACTATCTGTGGCACTGAGAGCACTATAACCACTAAAGTTCATTGTAGTGGTTATGGTGCTATGAGTCTGTGGATCCAATTTTGGATATATCTCAAGTGCCCAAGTATACTGATGCTTGTCAACATGCTTAAACTGCCAGCATATTCAGCTTCATAGCAGATTGAATACCAAGTGCAATTGTTAGGTTATTTGAATGACAAATAATAGTGCCATTTTACTTCTGTCTATCTTATTCTGTGTATGCTATCAATATCACAGTGTAAAGATCCATAGGTATGCCCATTCCCGATCTCTCTGCTCTGCCTGTGACCTTCTCCTGTCCGCTGCTCCCACCCATACGGCCAACTCACGCTTGCAGGACTTCTCACGGGCAGCTCCCTTCCTATGGAATAGCCTGCCTACCACCATCAGACTATCCCCTAGTCTTCAATCATTTAAGAAGTGCCTTAAAACCCATCTCTTTAGGAAAGCTTATGGCCTCCCAGAGTAACCTGTACCTAACATACCTGTCTCTTTCTCTTATCCTAAAGGGCACCACTCTACTCTCTCCTCTAACTCTGCTTCACTCCCACCTAATTTGATTGCTATTTCCTGTCCTAATGTGTTTTACACCACCTTCTATAGACTGTAAGCTCGTTTGAGCAGGGTCCTCTTTAACCTATCGTTCCTGTAAGTTTTCTTGTAATTGTCCTATTTATAGTTAAATCCTCCCACTCATAATATTGTAAAGCCCTACGGAATCTGTTGGCGCTATATGAATGGCAAAAATAATAGAAGTGCATACTGGTTACAAAGGAGTAGCTAACGTGTTCTTCGCTTTATTAAGGCCAGGAGATATATTGGCTTGTGTTGAACTTATATTATATTATCTATATTAAAAGCCTCTGGCTTCCAGGGGAGAAATTATTCTACTATAACAGTTAGGGCGATGAAAGGATGCAGCAAAAGGTCCCAGGAGTAAGACAGGGCCAAGAATGCAAAAGAAACCTGATTAAAAATGATCAGCACTTTATTAAAAATAATTCTGATTTATCACTCCCTGAGCAGAACATAAATCGTATGGAGAGAGAGAGAAGGTGCTGAAGCTGCCCGGCAGAGTGGGAATCCCATGCCAGCTTTTCCTGCAGAGTGGCTGAGAGAACTGACTAGGCACCATCACTATGCGTAGAACTCATGAATCCCTGACTCGGCTTTTATGCAGCTGTCAGCAATCAATATAATTAATTCACTCTTCTGTGTTCAAAATGCCCTGGAACGTCTATGCCACAGGAATCTTCCCAAAAGAACTTGCAATCTATTTCCTGAGCAATGCAATAAAAGTGAGATTAACCTTTTTCTGGATGTTTTGGCAAGTAATTTGATAAATGTATAATTATTTACAATCTTTTAATTTTAAAATCTGTCATAGATTACATTAAATATTTTACAATTTTAATAATCCAGGAATAAACTTTTTTTTATAAATAATTGTATCCAACTCCAATTTCATCGTATGAAAAAAAAATTCCATAGCACGGTCTAATAGGTATAAAGGGTGATATCGGTTGGCAAACTGTGTGCCTAGTTCACAGAATAGTCAACATAACCCTGTCAGTAAAAGGTTCAGTCACTGCCCTGAATGCTGGAGGGTTTGAAGATTTTAAAAGCATGTATGGAGAGTTCATTGAGCTGTGAAACTGAAATGTAATTAGTGATTTCTTCGCATTGTATAAATGAACTGTGCTACTGATTAACTCAATGCGCAGAGAGCCAGAGGGGTGATCACTTAAAATACCTTTAAAATGCATAAATATTGTAAGACTGGTGTCTAGTTTTCTGTGGAGCCAAAAAATAAATCTTTTTTTTAAAACCCCTCTCAGTGCAGTTTTGTCTTGCATGCAGATATGGCCAAACCTTCATACTTCTGTTATTTCTTCTGATATAAAACGCTGCGGGGCTCTAGCCACAGAGGATTTTTTTTTTTTTAATTGTGCACATGATTTAGTAAATGTATACACAATATAGGCTGAGTGTGTTCACGATATACTTATATTTTGGGAATGAGTTACTAACTTGTGTGCATAGTGTACGAATATATTACGTGTACAAAATCTTTTCGCGCTATATTTTAAATGGACAAAGAGTGACACTTATTGTTGGAGTGTGGCCAGGAACAGTGCTGTTCTGAAAAAAAATATGGTGACTTGCACATAACAATTTTTCCAACTAAAATGTAATTTAGAACAAAATCCCCCCTCTCATAATATTGTAAAGCGCTACGGAATCTGTTGGTTCTATATAAATGGCAATAATAATAATAATAATAATTGTAGTTTAAAGACACACTGTTAATAATACTGTTAGAATTATTGCTGTGGAGCTCTGTTATAAACTCAGACACACCTACAATATGGAGTTCGAAGCAGAGAAGGACATTAGAATAAAAATGAGGGACAGGGAGATTTGGGCCCAAAAAGTATGTGAAACTACCAGTGACAAAATGCCAGATCTGTCATAACATCATGGCTGCATAGTAAAGAATCTTGTAGTACGAATGTGCCGCCCTGGGCTTTGTATAAAGTAGCTTGCTTGCACAAATTCAGAGTGACCCGTTTATTCAAGCTGCAAACTGCTTTACTATGCAGTTCCATTATTTCATGGGCAGTTTTATGTGCACAATTTAGTAAATTGTTCCCACACTTTTGTGGTTATATAATAAAGTTAGAATTCCTATAGATTGTAAGCTCTTTCCTATAGATTGTAAGCTTGTTTGAGCAGGGTCCTCTTCAACCTATCGTTCCTGTAAGTTTTCTTGTAATTTTCCTATTTAAGTCTCCCCTCTAATAATATTGCAAAGCGCTACGGAATCCATGTGTTGTCATTCTCTACCCCCTCCCCTAACTGCTCACCACCGCAGTACCCGGTCTGACAGGAAGTGTTCTCTCAGTGAGAACTTCCTGTCAGACCGCTTGGCCACGCTACACACAAAGCAGGAGGGCACAGCACAGTTATCCCCTTCTGCCGGCAACCACAGATCCAGGCCGGTGTGGCAGTGCCCAACCTCTCCCACTTAAAGGGACTATAGGATGACATTATCTGTAAGGCTTCCATTTATGTCTACGAAGTATAATGAACAGTATTAGGATGCGCTGTGAATATATAATTAGTAGCTGAGACATGCAAGAAAACCATATGATCTGCGTGTTTATTCAATGCCTTTGCAGATAATATATCTTTGCAGATAACATATTAGTTTGTGCACTGTGGCTTTCAGGAACAAGATCACTCTTCTCTCACATATCACAAGAGTTTGTTTCTTTCCTATTGATCGAAGACAGCGTTAATTTCTTGTGACTTTCATCCAACCTACAAATTACAAAAACTGCTTCAAAGATGTACGGAAAAAAAATACAGATTTAAACGAGAGGCCCAATTCCCAAGAGGGACCTGAAATCCAATTTCTTTAATTTGATGATGGTGTATGCAGCACTGCCCCACGAATAAAGAATAACAAACAGATCAAACAGATTTTTGCCTAAAAGAAAAAGAGTTCGCCATGAAAGGTTGCGAACAATCAACAAATATGGCAAGGGTGCCATAAGTTCTCTACTGCTTTCTTTGCTGCAAAATACATCACTGCATTATCTGCTATGCTGTTTCTAACAGTAACTAAGTGTTATATTTTAATTTGTTCCATGAAGATCAGAGTCAGACTGGATTTTAAACAGATGTAGAAAAACCATCACTTTCCATTATTATTATCTTTACTTTTCCCCCATATTTATTAAGTATGTATCTATGGGATTTGGCAATTGAAATCAAGCTTCACATTGACGTATTTAGTTCTATCCTGGAATTTAACTTTTCCATCCTTTGCTCTTAGCAGTCAGCGCAGAGAGAGCTGTTTTTCCTCCCTTCACTGCATGTGTGAATGGCGATGTCAACTGTTTACTTTACAGGGTCAGTTTTTGCACCATCTCCATTTTATCTTAATGAATTTGTTTTGATGTACAATGACCCTGTGTAGTCTCACTGCTCAGTTTTTGACCTTTTAGAAGTTTAACCACTTTATTTCTGCACCCCTAGACACACATCCAGTGCTGGTGTCACACAGCATCCCTTCACAGATTCTGAAAACAAGTGTTTCTACTGGAACCCAGATGAGAGTAGATAAAGTTAGATATGGAAATAACATATAAAATATATCTATCTATCTATCTATCCATTTTCATAAATGGTTTTATAGCTCCCAAGTATGTCCACAGTGCTTCTCTATTAAACACATTTCTGTGGACACTGACCAGCATGAGCAAGAACATTCGCGCAAGATGCAACATATTTTATGGAAAGGACTCCAACAAGATGTTAATACATTGTATACTGATGACTCTAGCAAGGTCTTGTACTTTCTATGGAAAGGACAGATGCTTACAGGGTTAAAGAAAAAAAACAAAATTGAACTGACAGAAGTCCCCCCATTATAAATCAATTCATCCTGCACAATAGTAGGAGAACAATAATTTACTTATTTTTACAGTAGAGTTGTGAAAGTAAATTGCAGTTTATGAGAAACTGCTGACCTATTAATTAACACAGTGATTACTTGTCTAGAAAAGAGCTATAGAACAATCTGGTACATGAAGGAACTGCCGCATCAAAGGACAAGTTGCTCATATACTTAAACATCACACAGGTAATGAGGCTGTAAAACTCAGCAAGCATAGCACATATCGGCACTGTAGAAGACTTTAATCCAGAGGCTGATCCTTAGCCATCCCACGTTGAAACACATCAGTAATACTTTACAGCAAATTATACACCTGACAGCAAGCAGGTAGCTATCTTTTAATCACTACTGGAACAAGAACAAACTCCAAGAGATCTATTACACCCAGAAAAACCTGTCAGTAAGTCATTGTCAGGCTTTATTGCTGTGTTAGGTAACCATTTCCAGCCAAAACTGTTGGCAATAGCTGAATAGTCCTATGAACAAAGAGCCTGGTGAATACATATTAGCATATGCAATTGCATTATATGAGCATGCAAGCACCTTTCATTTTGGTAATTGCCTGCCCATTGCATTATGAGACCAGTATGTGATAAGCATTGAAGTGATGCAGTGAGCTAAAAAAAACTGCTCACAGAAGAAGATCTAAGTATTGAAGGGGTGACGGATGTCGCAGGTATAATAGACCAAGCTGACGACTTACCCTAGAGAACAAGTAACAAAGAGAATACAGAACTGGAAATTGTGTGATATACACTCAGAATCACATTATACAAGAAAAAGCCATTCAAAGCAGCATCAATCACATTTGCTACAGCTGAGGAGCTATCACAAATGATGCAAACATATGCACACATTCAAAGATGCCAAGTGCCATGGTCGTGGCAAAGTGGGCCACCTACAGAGAGTCTGTAGCATAGATCGACAGCAAACAGAGGATATAATAGGAATAGAGACATAGCAAAAAATGCTTTATGAGTACACCTATAAAGTGTTCTGCCTACTGAGACAAACAAGTGCCTATACAGAATTTGAAAATGTATTACCCGGGTTCTAACCTTCTGCATTGTCTGCATTGTCAGTTGTGGTTGCTTGTGGAAGACAGAGAACTGTGTGTGCGGGTTTATATACATGAGAAACTGTATTACTATTATTCCTTTGGTAGACTGGAATTGTCTAAAAATACACATACCAATAAGACAAACAACAGCAAGGCTGTAGACTTATTCTAACAAGTTGTCTAACAAGCAAACGTAACAACAGAATCTGGCACTTGCTTGATATGCGTGTGGCAGCTTGGACTTTCTGAACTTGAGTATTTTCCTTCTGGCCATAGGTAGATATAGGAAAAGGAATGCAGGGAAACAGTGCCTTCAACAATGCCCTCAATTCCAGTGTAGCAGTATGGAAAATAGAAGGACAAAAAAAATAAAAATAGTGTAGTATTTAAGATTTTGGTGGTGATAAAGTAAGAGGAAAATGTGATATAAAGAGGATATAAACATTGCTGTAACACTTTGATAAAGATTACTGTTTAGCAAAATTCGTCAGTGTATTTTCCTTTTATGATTTTATTTATAATAAATAGTATATATTTTATACCTATCCTGGACCTTCCTGTCTGCTTTTAGAAGATTTTACTAAGAGGACTCTCACTTCAAATTACGTGGTAGGGAATATACCACCTAAACAATGAGGATTGAACAAAACCCATTTATGCTCTCCTCTTTTTATCGCTTTTTATTAGAGAGCATTATATTTTGTTTTATTTCTGTCATATATTACTCTCATCAGTGATTTGTTGCTAATGTGCACTCAAGCAGAGACTCCTGAAGGCTTTAATTAATTATTTAACCTTACCCATCAAACCAAGACTACAAGTATATCCACACGCGGGGATTGTACCACCCAGGTGCCCATATTTGGAGCTGATCATTAGCTTAAATAAACTGTAAGTGAATTTCTTTACCTACTGATCCGATTATAGTAACATACTACACTATATTTTGTTTCCTTTCCTCGGATTTGAGGACACAGATAAAGCACTGCTTCCACTCCATCATAGACAACCATCTAATATCACTAGTAACTCAACTGTGAATGCTAATATGAAAAAAATTAAATAACATAAAAACATAACAAGAAGAGTTTGGATTGATGCAGCCTGAGGACAGCATTTACAGGATGGGTAAATATTCATATCTTATGTGAAGTGGGTGACATAAAAACAGGGCTGTGGTTTATGACACCAAAATGACATTTTGGGGTGGATGTTACAGTACTAATTTTGTATGTTATATATATTATTTTTAAATCTTTCTTTATTCTTTCTTCCTTAGCAAAACCCCAGGCTGCTAATGTATCTGTTTGACCCAGGAAGTTGCTGCTGAACTGAGTGGTAACAGTAAGATGCACACAAGTACCTCCCTGGACATCTTAAGGAAGGGAGGACATGACTGCTGGCAGGGATAAGGGGTTGGGTCACAAGGGGATACATTGTTACACATGGGGGGACATTAAGATGGGGAAAAAGGGGAGGGTACTCACCAGGACACTGGGCAGAGGTGTAGTGTTGCTAGCTTCCCCTGGGACTGTCCAAAAAAAAAAAAAGAATTTTCAATTATTACTATTTTTCATTTGGATTTTCTACCTACCTGACTTCCCCTCATCTGGCATCGGGAGAATGGCTTCAGCTGTGTCAAGGGAAGATGTGGTAGCCTTATTGCAGGCGTACCTTGCCTCTCATGGATCCGGTGCTTTGGAGGAGGTGATCGCTGGGGTGGATAATCGCCCGGCTCCTGCTGCAGCTTCAGGGACTTCGTCTATCCCGTCGGATGGCGGTAGGAGGACCAGGCGTTCCAGGCCTCCTACGCGCCTGTCCCCCAGTCCGGTGTCCAGACGTCGAGGTCGCCAGCGGGAGGAGCGGATTGGCACCGCCAGGTCTTCCCCGGTGCGAAGTGGAAGGAGACCGGCGGCGGCCATCATCGTTGGTGGACAAGATGGCGGCGTGGCGGGAAGATCTCGGAGCCCGCCGTCTCTTCCGGTCCCAACGGCGGGAAGAGAGAGGACGCCGGAAGTGAGTGGAAGCGTCAGCGTGCGTCAGGCCGCCGGACGTCATCATCGGGCGCAACCGGAAGTGACGCGCCCCGCCGGATCACGGGACCCGGAAGTGACGCGCTCCGGCGGCGTCCCGAACCCGGAAATGACACACAACGTCGGCGCCCGGTCCAGAACACGGAGTTCTCACAACGCCGGACGCAGAGGACGGTCGGCAGGAAGAAGAGGAGACCACAGGAGAGCCCAGACAGCCGGAGTCAACCCCCATCACCCTGAGGCAGCCGGTTTCGGAACGGTTAACCTGGAGCACACCTCAGGTCCAGCTGCAGATGTCCCTAGGAGCCCTTGGTCGGATTCTGGTTCTGAAGAGGAGGAGGTTTCGGTGCCTGCAGTTCCCCAGCGGTCCGGTGAGTGGTTACATTGCGCCGGCGTGCCAGGGACTGGGGCCCAAGATCAGGCTAGTGAGTGCTTGCGCCTGCTTAGGACCCTAGTGGCCACTTTCCCTTCCCATCTTACTGGGCTGGATACTAGACAGGTTCAGGGACAGGGTCTCCCAGGGCTGGCTGAGGGTCAGGCGCAGGGATGTTCTCAAACCCTTAGGGCTCAGCCTGCCGCAGGGGCTTTTCGTGCCGGTTCGGTGGGATGTGATCTTGCACCGTTAGGTTTGCATGTCCCTATGGACGTGCAAGAGAAGATTTGGAGAGGTGAGTATGTGGATCTGCTGTCTTTGGTCTCTCCCGACAAGGATTCAGTGGACAGACCACGCCGTGGGGAGGTACCCGAGGCGGAAAAAGGTAAGCAGATACCCAGAACCTTTGGTAATTGGTTGCAGGGGTTTAACATATTTGCCAGTATCCTAGTGCGCCGGTTCCCAGATAAGGCTCCGGCCCTGTTTGGGTACTTAGATCTGATTTGGGGGGCCTACAAAATTTATGGCGGGCAATGCTGGTATCGCTATGACCAGCAATTCCGACAAAAGATGGCGGTGTGCCCGGGTATGGATTTCGCCGTGCAGGATGGCAGTCTCTGGCTGTTACTTATGACTCCCAGTAGACCATCCCCCTTTCCCGGGCCTGCCGGAGGTAACTCCGGCTCCTCAGCAGGGCAGAGAAAAGGTGTGTGTTGGCTCTTTAATGAGAGCCACTGCCGCTGGTACAGCTCCTGCAGGTTCCGCCATGAGTGTGCACACTGCGGGGGAGCCCACCCCGCTGTGCGCTGCTTCCGAAAGGGGAAGCCAGTTTCGGGAAAGGGTCCCTCTCGAGATGACATACCTAGGGGAGAGGACGCCGGTGGACGCCCTAAGGATGCTCCTGTGGCTCGCCCGGTATCATAGGGGTCGCGATGCACAGACATTGTTTGATGGTTTTCAGGTAGGTTTCTGGATCCCCTTTGTTCCCTCTTCTTTCCCTCAGTTCGCGGACAATCTCCGCTCGGTTAAGGGCAAAGAAGATATTTTACAGCAAAAATTGCAGGTGGAGGTGCAGGCGGGTCGCATGGCTGGCCCGTTTAGTGCACCACCTTTTCCTAACTTGAGGGTCTCCCCTCTGGGATTGGTTCCCAAAAAGGACCCAGGTTCCTTTCGTTTGATCCAGCACCTATCCTACCCGTCGGGTGAATCGGTAAATGATGCCATTGGCAAGGACATCTGTCGCGTGCGATATGCATCATTTGATAGGGCTTTGGAATTAGTTCGCCGGGCCGGGCAAGGTGCTTTGTTAGCAAAATCTGACATAGCATCGGCTTTCCGTCTGTTGCCAGTTCACCCCTCCTGTTTTCACTTGCTAGGCTGTTTTTTTCAGGGGGTTTTTTACTACGACATGTGTTTGCCCATGGGTTGTTCTATTTCTTGTTTTTATTTTGAAATGTTTTCCTGTTTTCTCGAATGGGTAACGCTACAGGAGGCGGGTTTGGAGTCTGCTACTCACTACTTGGATGACTTCCTTTTCGTTGGCCCTCCGGGTTCGGGTGAGTGTGAGCGGCTTTTACAAACGTTTCGGGCTGTCATGGGATATTTCGGGGTCCCCGTTGCAGAGGCTAAAACGGTGGGCCCGGTTCGGGTTTTGTCGTTTTTGGGGATTGAGATCGACTCTGTCGGTATGGTTTTTAGGCTGCCGGAAGAGAAGGTGTCGGTTCTCTTGCGGACGATCGACCTGGTTCGAGGGGCGAGGAAGGTGCAGTTGCGGCAAATGCAGGTGCTTCTGGGGCACTTGGCCTTCGCTTGCCGAGTTCTTCCCATGGGACGTGCGTTCTGCAGGCGCCTCTCCTTGTCCACGGTAGGGGTTCGGGAGCCTTTTAATTTTATCCGAGTCACGCGGCGTCTGCGCGCGGACCTCCAAGTTTGGAGCTCCTTTTTGGAGCGCTACAATGGACGCTCCTGCTGGTTGCTGGAGGCTGCGTCTAACTCGGAGTTGAACCTCTTCACGGACGCATCCAGCTCCGTGGGTTTTGGGGCATATTTTCAGGGTAAGTGGTGCGCGGAGGCATGGCCAGCTCGATGGCGGGGTTTGGATGTTATGCGTAACCTGACGTTTTTGGAGTTGTTTCCCATTGTTGTCTCTCTGGAGCTCTGGGGGGAGGCTTTGGCCAACAGGACTGTTGTTTTTCACACGGATAACATGAGTGTTGTCCATGTGATAAACCGTTCCACCTCCAGTTCCCCTCCAGTTCTCGCGCTACTGCGACGGTTGGTACTTCTTTCCTTAAAGTTCAATGTTTGGATTAGAGCTTGTCATGTCCCGGGTGTTGACAACGTGGTAGCTGACTCTCTTTCTCGGTTTCAGTGGGACCGTTTTCGGGAGTCGGCGCCAGCCGCGGAGGCAGTGGGTATCCGATGTCCGGTTTCCTTATGGGCGATCGATTTGGAGGATTGAGGAGCTTGGTGTCGGACTCCTTAGCTGACTCTTCCTGGAAGGAATATCAAGCCGTCTGGCGGACGTGGCTGTCCTCGTTTTCGCAGGATATGATGCTGGGGTCGGAGTCCGGGCGTTTGGAGGCGACTCTGCTACTGTTGGAGTCCATGTTTGCGCAGGGTAAGTCTTGTTCTGCGGCCGAGAAGGCTTTGAGCGCCCTATCTTTTCTTTGTCGGTCTATGGGTTGGCAAGACGTTTCTCGGTGGTTCGGTATACAGCGGGTTATTCGGGGTTGGAGACTTAGGAGGGCCCAGGACCGCCGCCTCCCGGTGTCAGCCGACTTGCTGGGACGGATCCTGGCGGCTCTGGGGGCGGTTTGTTTCTCAGACTATGAAGCCTCATTATTTCGGATTGCATTTGCTTTTTGTTTTTTTGGAGCTTTTAGGGTGGGCGAGTTGGTGGCACGCAACCGTTGGGCGGTGGGGCCGCTGCTCATGGCGGATATCCGGTGGTCCGAGGGCTACGTAGATGTTTTCATACGGCGTTCCAAGACAGACCAGGTAGGT
Source organism: Pelobates cultripes (assembly GCA_933207985.1). Taxonomy (NCBI): domain Eukaryota; kingdom Metazoa; phylum Chordata; class Amphibia; order Anura; family Pelobatidae; genus Pelobates; species Pelobates cultripes. The sequence goes on along the minus strand of OW240912.1, from coordinate 202,662,620 downwards.
AGGGGTTCATGGGTGCGTATCGGTGCCACGAGAGGCAGGTTTTGTCCGGTCCGTCTTTTCTCAGAGTATTTGCAGATTCGGCCGGTGTGGTGCCTCTCCTTTCTGGTGCATAGGGATGGGTCCCCCCTTACACGTTATCAGTTCTCAGCTAGGTTCCGTGCTGCCTTGGTTGCATGCGGGGTGAATCCTCGCCATTATTCTACTCATTCTTTTCGGATAGGGGCGGCCACCCAGGCTAGTTTGTGGGGTTTCTCGGACGCAGCGATTCAGCGCTTGGGTAGATGGGGTTCACGGCGCTACAGGTCCTATGTCAGACCTCATTTACTATAATGCAATCTCTCCGTAGGTCCTCGGCCCCGCTGCATTTGGATACTGGGACATTCCTACGTTTATTGGGCTGCGCGGCGAGCGGAGGAGCGTCCCTACGGGAGGAATTTGGGTTTTTCCTACGAGATAGCCAGGGTAAGGTGGAGGGGTATTAGGGGTATGTTGTGGCAGCAGCTGTATTCGGAGTGCGTATCCCTTCGTAGGTACGTGTCGGGGCCAGTAACCCTAGTAATTCATGCAGGGGGAAATGACCTGGGGCTCAGTAGGTCAGTGGACCTCCTGCATGCGATTAGACACGATCTGGCTCGGTGTATGGCTCTTTTCCCCGAGTTGACCCTGATCTGGTCGGACATCGTGTCCAGGCCGCGTTGGCGTTCGCTGCCGCATGCTAAGGGCGTGGAGCGTAGTAGGCGCAGGCTCAACGTGGCCACCGGGAAATTTGTCCGCCGGATTGGTGGTTTTGTCATTAGGCACAGGGAGCTGGAAGGGGACAATTCCGGCCTGATGCGGAAGGATGGGGTGCACCTTTCCCTCATAGGATTGGATATCCTGAATGCGGGTCTTCAGGCAGGTATTGAGGAGGCGCTGGCTGCGGGGGGGCGCGGTCCCTCCCAGGGGAGTAGGTAGGGAGGAACCGCGGTGGCGGTAGTCCTGGCCAGCGAAGAGGTTTGGAAGAAAGTGCCCAAGCGGCTTGGGGAGTCGCAGCCTGCTGAGAGCTGATGGCGGGGGCAGGCTGCATTGGACTCGTGGGTCTTTTGATAGAGCTGTCTGTTGGTAATCCCCCAACAGCTGACAGCTGGTGATAATCGATGTTAATTCTGTTAATAAAGCTGTGGCCGTTGCCCTTACCCATACAGAAGGTGTTGTGTATTTATTGGGCAACGGGTGGTGGGAGTTGGTCCGGGGTCAGCAGTCAAGTACCTCCCTGGACATCTTAAGGAAGGGAGGACATGACTGCTGGCAGGGATAAGGGGTTGGGTCACAAGGGGATACATTGTTACACATGGGGGGACATTAAGATGGGGAAAAAGGGGAGGGTACTCACCAGTTCCTGGGCAGAGGTGTAGTGTTCCAAGCTTCCCGCCCACCCACCCACAAAACGTGTGTTATGATGGTGTTGTTTGTTGGTTGTGTGCTGTTGTTTCTTTGTTTTGTCACAGCTCGCGGTAGTCCTGGCCAGCGAAGAGGTTTGGAAGAAAGTGCCCAAGCGGCTTGGGGAGTCGCAGCCTGCTGAGAGCTGATGGCGGGGGTAGGCTGCATTGGACTCGTGGGTCTTTTGATAGAGCTGTCTGTTGGTAATCCCCCAACAGCTGACAGGTTGTGGACGCTGGTGATAATCGATGTTAATTCTGTTAATAAAGCTGTGGCCGTTGCCCTTACCCATACAGAAGGTGTTGTGTATTTATTGGGCAACGGGTGGTGGGAGTTGGTCCGGGGTCAGCAGTCATGCACATGACTTCCCACATGCTCATATTCAAAGAACACTTTAAAAACATAAAGCACTTTTTAATTTTTATAAAAAGTGTAGATTTCAATAGATATTGGCACTTTTATGAATTAATCTTGCCCCTCCAGCTGTCATTTAGACAACAGGTCCACGAGAAACCATAGTTGGGGTGAGGGGTAACATACTGTTGCTCAAGTGGGGAGCTCTAGATTCAGGTAGTTCCAGAGCCAATACCTCTCTTTGACGCCTGCTTTCTGAGTGTGGCAAGAAGTGCAAGAGGAAGCCGCTTCCACGTGATCCAGTAGGACAGGCGAGGTGTGCCCCAGTCAGATCTTGCAGAAAGACAGGTTTGACCTGGAGCAGTCTCCCTCAAGGCCCGAGTGTTGGACCGTGATGGGAAATGGCAGCACTGCACCATGCTTCGCGGGCGCCTCTTCTGCCTCCTCTTTCGGGCGTGTAAGCATCGGCTATGCAGCAGATCCCGTTTCCCATCAATCTGCCTTCCAGGAAGACTGGATGGATGTTGCCCCGGACCACGGTGTTTCTCTGAGGGCCCATCCAACCCCTCCAGTGAGAGGCAATCAGGAGTGGCCTTGGCTTCCTTTATGGATTCAACACGGAGCCTTAGTTGCTCCCAGAAGGCCTCACAGATGCAGTAAGATGCCGTCAATAGCCCCACCAAGGCCCCACTGAGTTGTGCTTCGTCGCCATGTTGGGTGTCGATAATGAGCCCTGCCAACTTTACGGTGTGCACAGGTCAGTCCCAGAGTTAGTTGCATAGCTTAGGATGCCGAGATATCCCTGATCGGCAGGGACACACACAAAGTATCTCACCAAGGCGTGTTCTCTCCCAAGTTGCTAGCTAGGCCACAACTAGGACATAGGCTTGCCCCAGTAAGATGCTGACAGGAATGGAATCAAAAGCACAGATTAGTAGTCCGAGGGTTGCTGTAAATCAGCAGGGTCATCAGGAGTCAGATTCTTGGAACAAAAAGTCAGCTTCAGAGACTATATTGTGAGAAATCTCCAGGAGCTTATGCAGTGCGTGACCACTTGCCATGCCACTCAAGCCCCGTCCCGGAGTGTAGACTTTTGATTGCAGGACTGTATGGGATGTTGGAGGTTTACATATGTGTAGTGTTGGCGATTGAATACTGGAATGTATGTACCTATATACATACGCTTCCACAAATACATACACACATACTGACACAGATACACATTCACATTGACACACACATAGATATAGATATACACACACTGACATCTAAGACATGCCAAGACCATCCTGATGCCCTCTACTTAAACACTCTTTAAAGTTGAGCACCATTAAACCCACTGACTGTCATGCTGATTGCAGGTCGATTACAGGACTTCACCAGAGACCCACCTTGTAGGCTAGCTAGCAGAAGGTTTCCACAATGCACAGAAGGGAAGTTGGGTGGTGTAGTTCTTTTCCAGGCACTTGCCTCACATATAACAAAGAAAAACTACAGCTAACAACATGCACCATGCTTGTCATGTGTGGAAGTTAGCATTACTTGACTTGCGTCAGTCGGCAGAGGAAAATAGGGTACCAAAGATAGCGTTTTAAAAACAATATTGTGATATTCAGCCCCCTGTGAAATGCAAAACACCCATGGCCCAGTTAGAAACATAGAATGTGACGGCAGATAAGAACCATTCGGCCCATCTAGTCTGCCCAATTTTCTAAATACTTTCATTAGTCCCTGGCCTTATCTTATAGTTAGGATAGCCTTATGCCTATCCCACGCATGCTTAAACTCCTTTACTGTGTTAACCTCTACCACTTCAGCTGGAAGGCTATTCCATGCATCCACTACCCTCTCAGTAAAGTAATACTTCCTGATATTATTTTTAAACCTTTGTCCCTCTAATTTAAGACTATGTCCTCTTGTTGTGGTAGTTTTTCTTCTTTTAAATATAGTCTCCTCCTTTACTGTGTTGATTCCCTTTATATATTTAAATGTTTCTATCATATCCCCCCTGTCTCGTCTTTCCTCCAAGCTATACATGTTAAGATCCTTTACCCTTTCCTGGTAAGTTTTATCCCGCAATCCATGAACCAGTTTAGTAGCCCTTCTCTGAACCCTCTCTAAGGTATCAATATCCTTCTGAAGATACGGTCTCCAGTACTGTGTACAATACTCCAAGTGAGGTCTCACCAGTGTTCTGTACAATGGCATGAGCACTTCCCTCTTTCTACTGCTAATACCTCTCCCTATACAACCAAGCATTCTGCTAGCATTTCCTGCTGCTCTATTACATTGTCTGCCTACCTTTAAGTCATCAGAAATAATCACCCCTAAATCCCTTTCCTCATATGTTGAGGTTAGGACTCTATCAAATATTCTGTACTCTGCCCTTGGGTTTTTACGTCCAAGATGCATTATCTTGCACTTATCCACATTAAATGTCAGTTGCCACAACTCTGACCATTTTTCTAGTTTACCTAAATCATTTGCCATTTGGCTTATCCCTCCTGGAACATCAACCCTGTTACATATCTTAGTATCATCAGCAAAAAGACATACCTTACCATTAAGACCTTCTGCAATATCACTAATAAAAATATTAAAGAGAATGGGTCCAAGTACAGATCCCTGAGGTACCCCACTGGTGACAAGCCCAAGCTTCGAATATACTCCATTGACTACAACCCTCTGTTGCCTGTCACTCAGCCACTGCCTTACCCATTCAACAATATTGGAATCCAAAATTAAAGATTGCAGTTTATTGATAAGCCTTCTATGTGCAACAGTGTCAAAAGCCTTACTGAAACCTAGGCAATGTCTACTGCACCACCCTGATCTATAATTTTAGTTACCCAATCAAAAAAATCAATAAGATTAGTTTGGCATGATCTCCCTGAAGTAAACCCATGTTGTCTCTGATCTTGAAATCCATGTGTTTTAGATGTTCAACAATCCTATCCTTTAACATGGTTTCCATTACTTTCCCCACTACTGAAGTAAGACTTACTGGCCTATAGTTGCCCGACTCCTCCCTATTACCTTTCTTGTAAATGGGCACAACATTCGCTAACAATCTTCTGGGACTACTCCTGTTAACAATGATTGGTTAAATAAATCTGTTAATGGTTTTGCTAGTACACCACTAAGCTCTTATAATAGCTGTGGGTGTATTCCATCAGGTCCCATTGACTTATTTGTCTTTACTTTTGACAGTTGAAATAGAACCTCTTCCTCTGTAAACTCACGTGTAATAAATTACTCGTTTATCCTTTTTCTTAACTGAGGTCCCTTTCCTTCATTTTCATCTGTAAATACTGAACAAAAATATTAATTGAGGCAGTCAGCTAGACCTTTATCCTCTTCTAAATAGCTTCCTTCAGTGGCGTACATACCAGCCGCCCGGTATGTACGCCACTGTGGCCAGCCTCTTCTCTTGGGGGGGCCCAGGAGCTGGCCACCTCGCCACCTCAGGGCCCCCGAGGCTGGCCCTGATGTCACCCAGCGGGCAGGCTGGCTGACACACGAGGGAGCACTCTCCCTGGCTGAGTGCTTCCTCTTCAGCTCCCTCGCGCACCGCACTGATACCGGAGCCGGAAGATGACGTCATCTTCCGGCGCCAGCATCCCTACGCGGCGTGCGAGGGAGCTGAAGAGGAAGCACTCAGCCAGGGAGAGTGCTCAATCGTGCGCCAGCCAGCCTGCCCGCCGGGTGACACCACTGGACCACAGGGAATCCCCTCAGCACTCCCACAGTTAAGGAGGCTGAGGGGATTAAAGTTTTTTAAAAAACGTGAGTGAGTGTGTGTGTGTGTGTGTGTTAATGTGTGTGTGTGTGTGTGTTAGTGTTAGAGTGTGTGTGTTAGTGTTAGTGTGTGTTAGTGTTAGAGTGTGTGTGTGTGTGTGTTAGGGTTAGTGTGTGTGTTAGTGTGTATGTGTTAGTGTTAGAGTGTGTGTGTTAGTGTGTGTGTGTGTTAGTGTGTGTGTAAGTGTTAGAGTGTGTGTTAGTGTGTGTGTTAGTGTGTGTGTTAGTGTGTGTGTGTTATGTCACAAGTGGTTTAAATGTGGAACACAACTGCAGATTATAAATTTCCTTATTTTTATAATAGATAGTGAAATTAGAATCCTTTAATTAATAAGGTTACTGTAGCTTTAAGGCATCGTGGCTTTTGCAGGTTGTTAGTTGAAGACATAAAGCATTGATAATTGTAATAGTATTTTAGTAGTAGCAGATTTTAGCAAGCAGGTAACAGTTCATTAGCAAGTAAGAACTCAGAGATAGTATTAAATTGTATACTTATGATTGTTGGGAGTTGTCCTCCAAAGGAAGGTTAGTTTGAGTCTGCAGGATGGTTAAACATCTAACAGTCCGGTTTCCAGTATTTAGGAAGAAATCAGGTAAATCCAATACATGGTCTGTGGTCAGAGGGAGATGAGAAGGCAGAAATCCGTTTAAACAGTCCAAGGTTCGGTACACAGTATTAACGGAGAAGAGCTTAGCCGGCAATGTGATTGCGGAAGTAACAACCAGAAATCACTAAGCAATTTTGAATCTGGCGCGGTCTCTCTATAAAGCTTAAGAGAGCCGCATCAGAGAGGGGGCAGGAACGGTTCCGCATACCGGAAATGCCGGAACAGAGCCGAAAAGATAAGTCCTGACAGTGTGTTAGAGTGTGTGTGTTAGTGTGTGTGTTAAAGTGTGTCAGTAAGTGTGTTACTGTGTGTGTTTGTTACTGAGTGTGTTAGTTTGTGTGCATCTGTAAGTGAGTGTGTGTTAAGTGAGTGAGTGTGTGTCTGTCTGTCAGTGAGTGTGTATGTATGTCTGTCACTGAGTGTGTGTCTGTCAATAAATGTGTGTGTCTGTTAGCTAGTGTGTATGCGTCTGTTCGTGAGAGTGTGTGTGTCTTAAGCACTTACCTTTCTCCAGCGCCGGACTCCCTTGGCGCTGGGATCTCTCCGCCCCGATCCGCCTCTCTGCTCCGTATGCGCATGCGTGGCAAGAGCCGCACGCGCATTCAAACTGCCCATAGGAAAGCATTACTCAATGCTTTCCTATGGACGTTCAGCGTCTTCTCACTGTGATTTTCACAGTGAGAATCGCGGAAGCTCCTCTAGCGGCTGTCAATGAGATTAACCCTCAGTGAAACATAGCAGTTTCTCTGAAACTACTATGTTTTCAGCTGCAGGGTTAAAACTAGAGGGACCTGGCACCCAGACCACTTCATTGAGCTGTTGTGATCTGGTTGTCTGTAGTGGTCCTTTCAGTGTATGTGTATCTGCATGCACTGGTGTACATACCGCGGTCGCAGGGGTCACAGCTTTGCTTTTACTGACAAGCCTAATACAATTTTCTGTTGCCTTCAGTAGTGCAACTTTTAAATTATCCCATTTCTCTTGGACTCCATTTAAATTGCTCCAGTCTGATATTGACTCCTTTACACATATTCTAATTTTAGAAAAGTCTGTTTTTCTAAAGTTTAAAACTTTTGTTTTTGTGTGGTGTGACTCAGTCACTGTTCTTATATTAAACCACACTGACTGATGATCACTGGATCCTAAACTTTCACCTACAGTAATATCTGATGCCAAATCTTCATTTGTTAACACTAAATCTAGTATGACCTCTTTACGAGTTGGCTCCTCAATGACTTGTTTTAGAGACAATACCAGTAGGGAGTTTAGAACATGTGTGCTCCTGGCACAAGCAGCTATTTTGGTTTTCCAATTCACATCAGGAAGATTAAAGTCTCCCATGATGATAACTTCCCGTTGCACTTTTTGTCATGCTCACTCACCTTTTAGACAACTTTCCTGCTCCCAGAGTCCACTCCAGCAGTTCCAACACCGGCCGCGTGCGCAGTGGTGTATCCTGGTTTTGTGCTGCCCTAATTTACCCCCCCCTTACCTTTGGGAATGCTGGGGGAGGGGAGGGGGGTTCTCTATCTCCCTGGTAGTCCAGTGGCTGCGGGCGGGCGGCGCTGGGCGGGCGGCTGGCGAGGGAGCACTTCCTCTGAGCTGTCCGCTCAGCTCCCTCGCCAGCCGCCCGCCCGCTCGGCATGTCTGTTAGCCGCGAGGATAACAAGGCATTTGCCCTGGGCATTTGGGGGCGGCTTTTTTTGCCACCCCCTGAAAAATGCTGTCCAAGGCAAATGCCTTGTTTGCTTTGAGGCTAAAACGCCCCCGCGCGTGCGTGCTGACGTCATGCCGCCGATGAACGTTTGGGGGCGTGGCTTCCACTTGAATGAATCAGCCTATAAAAGGCTGACTCACACATAGGACTTTGCCTTGTTATGCTTCTTTTTTTGTTTCCCAAAAGCGCTTCATTCCTGATTGTTCTTTTTGGGATCTTAACCTCGGCTGTCTGACTACTCCCTTATCTGGTTCCCTGACTCATCTAGTATACTCGTTTTCATGATTTCTGTATTCCTTGAACCCGGCTTGGTTTAGACCATTCTCTTTCTGTCAAACATAAAGGTCCGGTATATGTTTTTCTATTACACTCGGTATGTTGGGTCTCCAAGGAGTCCTGACACTTTTGAACTTTGCAACCTCGGGTGTTCCACCACTGTCCAAGGGGATCAGTTTGAGTTGCTCAAATCTACCAAATATTGAAAAGAATGCTTAACTGAAATAGAATAGCCATGGTGGCTATACTACTATGCCATTTTTGTGGGCAACTCCCTTCATTCCAAGGTTAATGGTGTACATTCCCTATAATTTAACAAGCTGAAATTCTCTTACTACAGCCTTCTCCAACAACATGAGTGTAGTAACTTCTAGCACCTCTGCATGACAATGATCCATATGGATATAAATATTTTTAAATGAAAAAACAAGGTAGAAGTGGCATGCTAAGGCTTCATTTGTTAATCAAATATATTGTCAGAAACACAAAAGAAATATAAATATATATATATATATATATATATATATATATATATATATACACATTATCTCTTAATTTACAAGCATGCAAAACAATATTGAATACTTTTTCCATGTTCATTTTTCATGCTAGTAAATATAGTGTTTGAGATGTTTCTTTAAAGTGAGCAACGTATGTCATCATATCTTCTGCTGTATCTGTTACATCTATTAATGTGCCCACAGCTCTCAAGCAGGCACAATCTGTGAATTAGCTGTTTGTCAGCCACTTCTTAAGTACAGATGGTCTTTGAAGAGCCTGCCGAAGCCCTCTTATATGAAAAAAGCACATCTAGGAACAAATTACAATTGTTTACTGATAAGGATCACAGCATGTCAATTCCCATGAGAAAATCAAGACATGATATATGAAATACTGAAGGCATAAAATAACAAAGAGACTGACTAAAACTACAAATAGCAGAAGTTCAATAAAAATATATATTATTCTTGTTTTAAAAATACTATCATTTAAAAGATAGCAAAGTTTATCTCTAATATTGCAAAAATGTGTGTTTCCTATCCCTATCAACTTTGCTTATTTAAAAACAGCATTCAAAGCTAATGTGTGAATTACAATGTGAACAAGGCAAAGGAAGCATGATCCGCTAGTCTGAAATAAAATTGTCAGAAGGTGTCTTCCCGGGACCAGTCAGGACGTAGGATGCACTCTGAAGGTCGAATCCACACCCGCCAAGGATAACAACCATCTAATCCATTGTGCCAGGTTAGGAGAAGAGAACGGCTTGAGAGGTTTAACATAAGAGATCAACAATTGACCGGAACTGGAAAGACCAGAACTTGAAAGACAAAATGGTGAAATAAATGTCACATAACGAGACAGAGCCGTCGCCATGCAGAATTTAGGCGAGTCGAACGTAGGATGTCCTGAGAGAGGCGCCCACGAGGAAGGTGCTAAAGGCCACCGCGCCACTAACCGAATGTGCTCCGAAGTTCGAATACACACCCGCCAAGGATAACAACAATCTAATCCATCGTGCCAGCGTAGTAGAAGAGACCGGCTTGAGAGGTTTAAAATGAGATCAACAATTGACCGGAACTGGAGCGGTCACCACTCAAGTCGCGGAAATACAGGTAGAAGATAGCTGTCGAGTCTGACTTAGTACTTCTAGACACCGCTAAGGTAACCCCATTCGTAGAAAAGGAGAAAGCATCTGTATCGAAAGACTGGACGTCAGAGACCCGTCGGAAGAAAATTAGGCATAGTAGAAGAGCGAATTTAGCCAAAAGCCAATGGAGAGAAAGGTCCTGATTATCAGGCTAGTCCTGGAGGAATGACAATACCGCGTGCACATCAAGGAGGGAGGAGTACATAGGCATCGAAGGCCATGATAGTCTTATGCCCCAGAGAAGTCTGCAAACCAATGGGTCTTGACCAATGGGGAAACCTCGCAGTGGTACATGAGCTGCTGAGATCGCCAACCTTGCCACGTTAATGGAATGATATGAGTGCTCCAGGTCAAACAGGTGTGAGAGGAAGTTCAGAACACTGGCTACAGGGGCCGTAAAGGGATTGGTATCCCGTTCCAGGCACCAAAGACACCAAGAGTTCCATGCTGACAAGTAGCATTTTCTAGTTCCAGTAGGCCAGGGGTCCCAGAGGAGGTTTTTAGCAGACTGTGATAACACCTCGACATTGCAGGTTCCCATGAAAGAGTCCAAGCCGTCCACCACGAGGGGTTGAGGATTGCCTCAAGAGTCTGAGAGGAGCATCCATGTGGATGGCAGAAGGAGTGGATCCTTAAGGGATAGATCCAGAAGTTCTGGGAACCAGGCCTGACTCTTCCATGGGGGGGTTGTACCTGTAGCAGGACCCTGGAGTTCATAGCAAACGGAGGAAATGCATAAACTGCCTGAGATGTCCACACCTGAAGGAAAGCATCCACTGCTGTGCAAGCCAGGTTCAGAAGCCAACTGAAGTAGGTTGGGACATAATAGTTTATCCTCAAAGAGGTCCACTGTGAATGTCCCCTCTGGTCTGCAATCTGGAGGAAAATGGAACGAAGGAGCCTTCAGTTGCTGGTGTCCTCCAATGTCTGGAGAAGCAGTCCACCATCAGGTTCAAAACCCCCAGGAGGTATTCCCCCTGGAGAGTGATGTTGCGTTGGAAGCAGAAACTGTAGATCTCTATTGTCACCTCCGAAAGCATCCGGGAGTGGGCCCCTCCCAGGCAGTTGATCTTGACATCCAGCATGAGGTGAATCACTTGATCGTGGGAGGGCTACCTGCAGAGGATGTGGGCCTTCAGGCATTGCATGGCACTGTAGTGAAGGGGACCTGGGTAGATTGCCTGGATAGACACGGAGAGGAGGCCCACTACACGCACCAGCAACCTCAGTGGCATCTGGTCATGACACAGGATCCTCCAGATTTCCTTCCAAATGGTCGAGATCTTGGACTTAGGGAGGCGTAGGAGGCATTCCCTGGCATCTATCTCGAAGCCCAAGAATTCGATCACCTGGGACAGTGAGAGGGATGACTTTTCCCGTTGACCACAAACACTAGTGACTGGAACAAGGAGACCGCAGAGTGTGTGTGATAATTCAGCCTGGAGAGCTCTTCGCAAAAAATTAGCAGGTCGTCCAGGTAGATAATACAACGAATTCCCTCGGAGCGGAGGCGTGCCGTGCCATCACCGGTTTCAACAGTTTGGTGAAACACCACGCAGCCAAGCTGAGCCCGAAAGGGAGGCAGGTGAATTGACAAGGTCTGCCTTTCCAGAGGAACCGGAGGAACCGTCAGTATGTAGGGTCCACCGCCCCGAAAGATAGGCGTCCTTTAGGTCCAGCCTCGTGAACTAATCCCCTAGGCGGAATAAGTCCCGCAGGAGATGGATGCCCTTCCATCTTAAAATGGAAACCACAAAGGCGTTCATTTTTGAAGAAACCTCCATCGTCTGGTGACCACTGGACCACGCCCTTTTCGAAGAGGGCTCGAATCTCTGCATCTATCAGGGACTGCTGCACCCTCGAAGACACAGGAACCGGGGGAGAGTGAACCTGTGTCAGCGGGGAAAAAAATCTATGATATAGCCCCGAACAGTCTGAAGCACATACGCATCTGAGGACACCTCCCGCCACATGTCCCTCCAGTGAAACAATCTGCCCGCATGCAACAGAGTGGGAGGAGAACTGGTAGCAACTATTCTCACCTGTAGGCATCCTTGCCCGCCCGGCTCCTTCTACCTCAGTCCGACCTTTGAGGGGTGAAGGTCCGTGAGTGGTAGGATGGGAAGAAGGATGGTGCATGGGATCCTCTGTGACCAAATGGACAGAAACGGCTGGCGACACGACCCCACTGTCGTCCAGCCCTGCCAAAAACTCGGGAACTCTGTGGGTGGAAGACCCTCTTCATTGAGGACTGGACTTTGCTCAGGGTGGTGAAGAGGTTCACATGCTTGTGAAGCTCCTTGATGAAGGGTTCCCCGAAGAATAGACCCTTGGCCAGGGGGCCCAGTTCCTTCAACCCTAAGTCTGGCGTCCATACGAAGGAGGACCGCCTTTCTACGTTCCATGCAGAGCGCAACGTTTGTATTGCCCAGCAGGCAAATAGAGCGCAGAACCCAGTCCCGTATGGAAGCTGGGTCCAGGACAGCACCCTGTGAAAAAGCATCGTCAGCAAGCATGAGAATCCTGGCCAGGGGGCCCTACATGTCAAACAGTTTATCCTGTGCCAGTCGGAGGCTGCGCTTGACCCCTTTTTTAGGGTCACACCTGGTACGAGTCATGTGGGTGGAGACCATGGGGTCAAATTCCAGGGTCAGGGCGACCTTATCCGGTAGTACGGACCTGGGGCAATCCTCCCGTAATCTTCTGCGCACTTCACAGTCCAGAGGCCTGCATGAACTGTGCCAGGTGGCCGGGCAGCGACCATTCAGAGGATCTGGGGTGTCTGATGGACCAAGGGTTGAACAGGGGTTCACCCGTAGCGTCCAGGAAGACATCGTCGTCCAGTAGGGAAACCAATGTACTTTGTGCGGAAGCTTCCCCTGAATCACTGGGCCACATGGGGTTGTCTGTTCGTCCAGGACGGCCATGGGTGGGGGCGGTCTGGTATGTCACTAGTAGAATCACTGGCGGCACCCCAATATAGCTGGATAGCGCATGCAAGGCACAAGCGTATGTATGGAAATAGCCAGAACAGGGCATCTAAAGGCAATGGCACAGACAGTGCAGGCCAAATCAAGGGGCACAGACAAAAACAGGCCCATCAAGAGGGCACAGACAAAGCAGGCCAATCATTGGGGCACAGAGAGAGCAGGCCAATAGTGGGATGGACAGTACTGAGGTGCCAATCTGTGTAGCAATAGGTACATATAATAATAGGTATATATAATAATAGGCATATAATAGAATATAATAACAGGCAGGCTGGCAGGCAGGCAAGGGAAGGCCCAAGTGTTAGGGGTGCTGGGAACCACTTGAATGGGGCCTCCAATGTGAGTGGAAGATTTGTACAGTGTACAGTGAAAGGATCCCTCAGTATAGCAGTAGGCAAAAAGCAGAAGAACAGCAAGCACTAACATCCCCCAGGTACCTGAAATAGAAGACTCCTGTCGAAGGAGTCTGTGATGAAGGGAGATCAGAAAGAGGCCAGGCTAAAGCCAAAGCAGAAATTGAACATAAATAATACAAGAACGATCAATAAATAGAAAAGGAAATAATATCAAATTACAGATAAATTTCACAGCCACCAATAAAAATAGGAGGCAGTGGTATTCTGACCTGTGTTTGATGTGGAGCAGCAAAGAAAGAGGAAGTAGTTGGTTGGGAGACTTATTGTTCCTTACTTGTTTTCTCTCTCTGTTAACTTGCTGCTGTGGCGTTTTAGTAGAGATAGACTTAAGCAAATATGAAGCCTCCTGTCATGTTATAAAATGTAGAATTTCATATCTCCTGCACTGTTAATAATAGCATACTAGACCTATGTGTAGGATTAATATTACATTTACAGAGTAGGAGATAAAAACGTATAAAGTAAGAAAACATCTGATTGAACATTAAACTATTTTATTTTTCATGCAGGCTGTGTAAGTCACAGCCAGGAGTGGTGTAGCTAGGGCTCCATAAACAGAAACATCATGATTTAACTACTAAATGGCAGAGGTTTAAGTGCATAATCTACATATTCATCTGCTTCATTAAGCTAAAGTTGTTTGTTGACTATAGTGTCCCTGTATATGAAGAACAAACAAAAAACAAAAAAAAGTGAATTTCACAACTGGAAATCATAATTGGTGAAAAGATGTTAAACTCATAACATATGCAAGTTACAGCCATCACAAGTACAATCATTTCATGGAGTGGACAGATCAATATTTTATTATAGATACCCACCAACTTTTGCCTAGGTACTCCTGCTCTGACAGGTCATTGCTAGGTGCATTGACCAGACTTCTTCTGATTTAGCCTGAAAATAGAGTGATACTCTATCAACTCTGATAAAAGCTCCACTCTCCAAACAAAGAAGTTTAAATATTCGTTAAAGATATATTATATTTAAAAATATTAACTGGTTGACAAATGAACTAGCCACAGGCTTGGATTTCTCACTTTCTACTTTACTGTACAACCAGGGTACACTCTAATCTATAACTGGATTGCAGCTTTTGGGATATTTGCAGATCTCTCAATCTCACTGAGGTGCATGTGGTTGGAGGCCATTACTCAGGCATTTGACATCCTATGCCCCACTTTGAGCACAGTTGGCTCAATATTCCAATGATACCACACCAAAACCTGTCAACAGACCAGACCTCTCTTCTGTTCAGCAGCAAGAATCGGGCCAAAAGAAAGGCTACACCCTGCAACTGCATATCAGGGCCACAATCCGTGGAGAGACAGTATCTCCAACCCATCAAAGAAGGAAAAGAAGAGTCAGTGGTGAGGAGCATGCACATGAATACAAACCTCAACTGAATCTACACACCAGTGAGACACGTCTCAGGGCTTAACCCAATTGATATAAAACATACAAAACAGAAAGCCAGTTCCTTTGTCTATGCTATTATGTTATCCAAGACTGGGTCAAAGGGATTGAAACATCACCCACTGGTTGGCTTTATTCAATATGGCCAAAGTGGAAGGTGTAATCTTAGAAGAAGTGTGATGAGAACTACATATATATATATATATATATATATATATATATATATATATATATCAATATAAGACTCCAATATCTGATTAAAATCCCTAAGTCCAGAGGTACGGTGGCTTAAGTGGGGTGTGAATCCCAAATTGGTTAATAATGTCAGGTGTCTGGATATAAATTTAACCAAACAGCTATCAAGGTAGTCTAGAAGTATACACATCTCAACAAGACACTTATAGTAATAGAAGTAGACAGAGTAGGATTGTGGCGAAACCGACCTTGCCACTGGGCATTGGAGAAGACTGATTGCCAGCCTCCTGCCATGTGACTATGGCCCCTGGGATGTATTGCCCTTTAACCCCTTAAGGACCAAACTTCTGGAATAAAAGGGAATCATGACATGTCACACATGTCATGTGTCCTTAAGGGGTTAAAGACATGATTTGGGCATAATGGATTTGTGTTGTGCTGCTGCTGTCCCTTTAAGAACCATCTGGGGATATACTGTGGAGTTACTGGGTGGCCACCATTTCATGTATCAGAGGCACATGGTGAAAACAATGGATGAAGCACATGGTGAGAACAATGGATGGCGGTCATTTTAACTCACAGACACTGTTTGGACTTTTCTACACGGTGCCATCTCGCCAGTATTTGGTGCACAAAGACACAGTGCAGTAGTTTTAAACTATACAACAGGGGACACATTATACAGTAATTATTTTTCATATAGCCTGTATGTGTTCTGCGGAATCTGCATTAAACTGTATCTTCCAAACTAATGAACGGATCTGGGTGAATTTTGGATATGTGGTTCACCCAGATCCCTCGGTTCCGAGTATATACTTTTTATGGGGTTATTGCATGTTTGGAGCTCCCTGAGATATGTTTTATAATACTGTATTTCTCTGCCTGTTATAATTATATTAACCATTGTGTTCAGTAATCATATCACAGGCAGAGGGGAGGATTTTGTGTGGAAGTGTCTGTGTGTATTGTACGGATTGATTGGTTGTATTTCAAAACCCTGTGGGCAGTACTATGTTTGTGGATTGTGAATAAAAGTGGCTGTATGTGCCAGTATAGTCAGTTCTACTTGACCTCAAAACAAAGTGTCGTCTCGTTATTGGGGGAATTGGATTGTATGCTGATTGCCAGGAATGTAAGCTGATTGTATGCTTTTCCTGTTCAGCTGTTTACAGCATTCATATGCTTGAGAGCATTCAAATGCTTCTCCGGTTTGGTGGTTGTGGTGTCTGCTGCAGTGCTTGGAGTCCTCAGGAAGCTCTAGGAGCATCCTTCAACGGAGGTACCCAGTCGGGGTGCCAGGTGATCTGTTACAAGGATAGATAAATCTTTCCTTCCTCTCCCTGTTATATATATATAGTTCTCATCAAACTTCTTCCAAGGTTACACCTTCCACTTTGGACATATTGAATAAAGCCAGTCAGTGGATGATGTTCCAATCCCTTTGACCCAGTCTTGGATCAGATAATAGCAATAGATAGAGGATTATGGTCATCACTTTTGACCTTATTTTCCCTTGATGTACAGTGTTTTGGTACATTAATTCTCTAAGGATCCTACTTGAGAGGAACTGTCTTTCTGTTTTGTAAGTATCTCCAACATTAATCACAATCCAGGTGTTGGCCCAGTCAGACCATTCAGAGATATTGGTCAAAGAGTAGATTAATCTGTGGGTATCGTATTCCGACTCGCCATTTGAAATTTGTTTTGATTCTTACTTTATTAAATAAACCTGTAAATTACTGAATATATTTTTGTCTGATGCCCCTAGTGGCTCTCTAAACAAGAGTCACTAGAGGTATGTAAACAATGTTGTTTCTCAAAAATTACACTGATATGCAAGGCTGCAGGGACTGCATCTATGTCCCAATATCACTTAATTAAGGGAAAGTTATTTTGGTGCTTAGGCAGCCTCTTTACGCAGTTGCATTGGCGTGCCATTCCACACTTTCTGGCTTGTCCGAACCACATTTTTAAAAAATTTATAATAATTTATAAATAATACATTTAACAGCTGCATTTTCATTAGGTTTCTGCTGTTTTAGGAATAGAGCTATAATTCAAATCACTGTCAGAGAACTAAAAATGCAAAGATGAAAATTAACTAATGGAAGCATCTGTCTGTTAAAGAATTCCAAAATTAATTTAAACATAGCAAAGTTCAACAAATGTAACATATACATATGGAGGGATGTCATATCTTTCACATTTTCCACAAAACAAATCCCTTATACAAATTTATGGGCAACATATGGTGAGTGCTGCCCTGTAGTGTGGAAAGGTCAAATCTCGCAGGTAGTAAATGAAATGATAAATCAACTAGGAATCCTTCAACATGTAAATTCTACATATTACAGGGCAGAAATGTCAAGTTCTGTCAATCAACATCTTAAAATTATGTGAGTAGAAGAAACCATGGTGTATAAACCATGGCCTACATATATGGCGACATGGCGTGGACTTAAAAAAAATAAAGAAAGCAAAGGTGAGATAGGCCATGACTGCATTTCATGCCTTTTTGGAACAGTCCTACAAGGCAGTTATGGATTGGAGAAATGATGGATACAAAGTTGGGCTGTAAAATTAATGAATTATTGCCACTTGCTTTCTACTCCCTCTTGATCCTAGGCAACATACTGCAAGCAGCTTTTCTCAGACAGAAGATAGTTATGGCTGAGACCCAGATGTCCCTGATGTCGGGCCCGTGGTGCTGCATTCTTGCAGCCCAATATGACAGGGCTGTGGCTTTATCCCAGGTACAACCTCCTACTTCCACCCCACCCCCCCTAGACACAGCCAGAAGCAGGGCTAGACGTTCACGGGCTCCTTCATGACTAAGCCCGGTGCCGTCTACCCTGGGGCTTGTTCCGGCAGATAATCCAGAAGAATGGGGTAGGCAGCAGTTCCACTGACTGGGAACCCCTGACCGGGAACTCCCTGCTTTTGTTAGCAGAACTGAGACAGCGGAAAGATCACAGAGGAGCAGGGGAAGGCTGATGGAGCCTTTCAGCTCTGGTGTTGGTGGTGGGTCCTGCTCCAGGACAGCTCTGAGGAAGCCTCCAGCAGATCCAATGGTCTCTCCTGCTGATTAAAAGTCCCTTTCACTTGCGGATACTCAAGTTCAGGTTTCTGATTGTGGTGGAGGAGGGGTTCAGATCAGGTTACTGCTATCCTGTCTTACTTTTTGGGTCTGTATGTTCAAGTGTTTTTGGGGGTAATACTAGAAAGGAATCTTTCAGCTCTCGCCTTTCTGATTATATTCATGGAATGGGAGGAAGTTTTGAAAGGGTTTATCATTAGGCAGTTGATTAGGGGGTTGATTAGGGTGAGTGGCTAAGTGTGGGTGAGTGGGTGGCTGAGTGTGGATGAGTGACTGAGTGACTGAGTGTTGGTGAGTGAGTGTTGGTGAGTGGGTGACTGAGTGAGGGTGAGTGGGTGAGTAAGTGATTGTGAGTGAGTGACTGAGTGTGGGTGAGTGGCTGAGTGTGGGTGACTGAGTGTTGGTGACTGAGTGATTGTGGGTAGGTGGCTGGTTGTGGGTGACTGAGTGTGGGGGAGTGGGTGACTGAGTGTGGGTATATTTGTGTGTTTGTATACAAACACTATATATAGAGAGATCTCTATATATAGTGTTTGAAATAACTGGTCCAATGAATTCATGTTTACAGCCAGGTGTTTCGCTGGGTGAGTCAACTTTTCCAAACCTGTATGTCCACCGGAGTTGTTGTTCACCTGGGGAAGAGTTGCTGGGATTAATTCAGTGCTTGCTTGCTGCATCCCCTGAGAGGGACCATGCTTCACCAGGTACAGCACCAGCTTTTCCTTCTCTATCAGTTCCCCCAGCACTTGCTGTAGCCCCTGCGGTGCTGAAGATCCCTGTTTGCCAATTGTCCCCCCTTAACCTGGGGGTGCCTTCAGGAGTTAGGGAGTGCATTCTGCTCAGAGAATTTGTAGACTTCCTTACGTTGGTTGCGCATGATAGGGTGTCTGTGGACAGGAGGGCATGGGGAAAAGTCTAAACAATTGGCACACATTTTTGGTAATTGTTTACCTGTTTTATTGCAAGCATTTTTTGTGAATGGTCACAAGGGCTTGGTCCTACCTTGTTTGCCTACCTGGATCTCATTTAGGGGCCCCAAGGTGTATAATGGTGCGGCGCCCTGTCATGCGGTTTGATGTACAAGATTTCAGTCTTTGGCTGCTTTTTATTACTCCCAGCAGGCCTCAGCCCTTTCAGCAGGATTCCTTTTAAGGGGGTTTTGGCACTCCGACGGGGGGGTCCTAAACGGTGGGTTTGCTGGCTGTTTAATGAAAGCCATTGCCTGTGGGTAACATCTTGCCACTTTTAGCACGCGTGCTCCCATTGTGGGGTCTCATCCCGCACTCAAATGTTTGCATAGGAATGGGGGAGCTGCTACAAGACCACAAAGCTTGAACCCTGGTGAACATCCAAAGGATGCTTTCATGGTTAAGTAAATACCCCAGGGTCAGAGAGTCTTATTTGTTGTATCAGGGTTTTTCAGAGGGTTTTAGTATTCCTTTTTCACCTGGACCTGGTTTAGGAGAAATGAATAGGAGAAGTTTCCTCTATGCCTTTTGTGGAGCCCTCCTTTTTCAACCTGCAAGTGTCAAGTGTCACCCAAAAAGGTACCGGGTTCATATAGATGGATCCTTTGGGGAATCAGCTAACAACAGCATGTTAATCAGCTAATTACAGCATGTAGGGTTCACTATGACTCTTTCGTTAGAGCCCTTGAGTTGGTTAGACGGGCAGACAGGGGTGCTCCGCTTACCAAGTTGGACATCATAGTGACTTTCCGCCTCTTTCCCATTCATCTGGATTGTTTTCACCTGCTAGGATGCCAACTTTTGGGGATTTTATTTTTATGACATGTGCTTTCCCATGGATTGTTCCCTGTCATGGCATCTTTTTGAAGATTTTTCAAAGTTTTGGATTGGGTGATTGGGAAGGAGGTGGGGAATCAGTTTAATTAATTATTTGGATGATTTTTTGTTCGTGGATCCATGTGGCAGATCTGTCTGTGCTGATCTGTTAAATAAATTCCAGGGCGGACTTTTCATTTTGGAGTGCCAGTTGCAGATAACAAGACGGAGGGGCCAGTTATGACCTGGTCCTTTTTGGGCATTGAAATGTACACAGAAAGCATGCTTTTCCGCCTGTTGCAAGACAAGTTAGACGCTCTTGTGATTTTGCTCAGTAGGGTGCAGGGTGAAGGAAGGTTCAGCTATAGCTCCTACAATCTTTGCAGGGGCATCTTAATTTTTCATGTAGGGTCCACAGGTGCCTTCACATTTTATATGGGTGACAAGGCCGATATGAAGATTTTTGTCGTCCTTCACTGGGGCCTCTTGCTGGCAGGTGGCCAAGCTTTTTAATGGTGAAGTGGAATTGTTCACCAATGAAGCGTGTCCCTCTGGTTTTGGGGCTTATTTGCAGGGTGAGTGGACCACCTGCACTTGGCTGGTGTCCTGTGGTGATGATTTGCTTTACCTTTTTGGATCTACTCCCCGTAGTGGTGGCCATAGAGTTCTGGGGCAACCTTTTAGTTAATAAGTTTTTGATCTGACAAACTAAGAATGGTTCAGGTTATTAGTTGGTGTTCTTGCAGCTCTCCCCCTTTGCTCTCTTTGTTACGTTACCTGGTTTTGAAGTGTTTGGAGCATAATATTTGGCTCCATGTACTTCACATTGTAGAATGTCATTGCTGATGCGCTTTCTCATTCTCAGTGGCAATGATTTCTGGAGGTTGCTCCAGAGGTGTCAGCAGTAAATGAAGCATGTTCAGAACATTTATGGAGCCAATCGGCATTTGATGTCTCTGGAAGTCTCTTGCCCCGTCTATGTGGGGGGCTTAAATAAGGCATAGAGAATGCTTAGAGGGCATGGTTTCTGATTGTGTTGGAGGAGGGTTCAGATCAGGTTACTGCTACCTTGTCTTACTTTTTGGGTCTGTATGTACAAGTGTTTTTGGGGGTAATACTAGAAAGGAATCTTTCAGCTCTCGCCTTTCTGATTATATTCATGGAAAGGGAGGAAGTTTTGAAAGGGTTTATCATTAGACAGTTGATTAGGGGGTTGATTAGGGTGAGTGGCTAAGTGTGGGTCAGTGGGTTGCTGAGTGTGGGTGAGTGACTGAGTGTGGGTGAGTAGCTGAGTGTGGGTGACTGAGTGTGGGTGACTGAGTGTTGGTGACTGAGTATGGGTGACTGAGTGATTGTGGGTAGGTGGCTGATTGTGGGTGACTGAGTGTGGGTGAGTGGGTGACTGAGTGTGGGTATATTTGTGTGTTTGTATACAAACACTATATATAGAGAGATCTCTAAATATAGTGTTTCTATGCAAACACAAACAGTTTGGGCTAAAGGGTTGCTATAGAAGGGGGTGGGCATAAAAAGTGAGCTGAGCTGTCTACCGCACATGGGCGGTAGAGCGCTGAGTTCATTCACAGGGTGGCATTCAATGCCGCTCTATGAAGAATGCGATTGGTGCAGCAAGAAGCTGTGCATGTGCACCAGATCACTATGACGCTTTTCTAAGAGAAGCGTCTGATTGAGCCCTGCTACTTCGGCCTGACAGGGATCTCAGCACTGGAATGGAGGTAAGTTTATATGATAAAAAGGACTCGAAAATCTTTTTAATAAGGGGAAGTTCATATAAAAGCAAGGAAAAAGGCTAGGGGACCTGTCTTTCTTGCTTTTATATATAGACTATAAGGCTCGTTTAAATAGTTTGTAGTGGTAACCTTGCTTCTTACATCCCATAAACTTCTGCCCAGTACAGGTTATGGCTAATTAGTTCATCATTTGCAATTTTTCAATTGTGGAAAATATTCATGAAAATAGAAGCAATAGTGTGATTTCTCGTGCTTTACTAATTAGCTTTATTTGTGATTTTCATGAGTGAAGCAATTTGCTGTACAATTGTTTACAACTTCTGTATAGTTCCTCTCATAGAAAGCTGAGAGAGCCTATGAAAGTAATATTGGACTTGTATAGTATGCACTTGTAGTGTGCTTGCATATACTCTAAAAGAACGTGACATTAAAGAGATGGGATGTGTGTTTATCTCTGCAGCCAAAAAAACATGGAAGCAAGACATAAAGATGATAGCCTATTGCACTATTTTATATGCCGGTAGGTATGATGGCATGATGTACAGACTGTTACTTGAAAGGTCAAATGTGAAGCAGGATGCATTGTAAATGGCATGTTAATAGAAATTCCTACCACATGTTGTCTTGTTACATGAACTAAGAATAATGTATTCAGATATGAGCCTGGGTATATTTCACATTTGCATTAATAGCTGAGGTTTGGTCATGAGAGATATGATACAGAAAGGAACTCATGGACTAAGCAAGTGGTAAGGTTAATCTAGTATACCTTTGATACATTGCAGGCCTTATAAATAATTTAATCTGTAATACATCTGTATTCCCAAATGGATTAATCTCACAAGAGCAGGCATTAGGCTGCTGGGATAGGAACTGCCAAAAGTGGGGTAAATTGGCATTGTTGCAGGCTTATGCCTAAACTCCCATTATTTATCTAGGTAAGGTGTTTTTTTAAAAAAAACTATTACATTCTGTGAGCTTTGAAATTTGTGTTTAGTGGCTGAATGAGTGTGCTGGATTGTGTATGACATAGATATATATATATAGATATAGGAAGCAAAAAACAAAAAGGTTATGGTGGGGAAGAAATTGTGATTGAAAATCCCTTCCACCTGAAGTCTGTGGATAATTAATACAATGTTAAACAAGAATCTGCACACCAGTCAAGCCATAAGACTTGCTTTTCCCACAGAAATCACAAATCTGCAGTGACGTTACTACCACAAAGGATTCTGGGTGGGCATATGCAAATTAGTTTAACAAAGAATCACATGTTTGCCTCATTACATTTTAAACATGGATTTCTTTGAGTCTGTGTTTGCTGTATACAGCAGCTTTTAAACACAACTTAGGAAAAGATGCAAAGCCAGTGAACCACTCATGGACAGCTGTTTCATTGTTAATGCAAATCATCCACATGAGATTGGTTACTGTTACTGTCAGTGGCGTACACATGACCCATGGGGCCCCGGTGCGAAAATTGATCCGTGGCCCCCCCGCGCTTACTCAGCGCGGGTCAGGGCCGCCACACATGGCGGCGGGCACCTGGTCACAGGGGTTGCAGGGCTGCGACCCCGCGACCGCGGTATGCACACACACTTAAAGGACCACTATAGTGCCAGGAAAACATACTCTGGGGAGAGGAAGGGGTTAAAATCTTACCTTTCTCCAGCGCCAGGCGGGGAGCTTTCCTCCTCCTCTCCTTCTTCCTAGTGACGTCATCTGCTGAATGCGCATGCGCGGCAGGAGCCGCGCGCGCATTCAGCCAGTCTCATAGGAAAGCATTTACAATGCTTTCCTATGGACGCTGCCGTCTTCTCACTGTGATTTTTACAGTGAGAAGCACGCAAATGCCTCTAGCGGCTGTCAATGAGACAGCCACTAGAGGCTTTAGAGGCTGGATTAACCCTTAGTGTAAACATAGCAGTTTCTCTGAAACTGCTATGTTTATAAAAAAAAAGGGTTAATCCTAGCTGGACCAGGCACCCAGACCACTTCATTAAGCTCACGTGGTCTGGGTGCCTATAGTGGTCCTTTAAAGGACCACTACAGACACCCAGATCACATCAGCTCAATGAAGTGGTCTGGGTGCCAGGTCCCTCTAGTTTTAACCCTGCAGCTGAAAACATAGCCGTTTCAGAGAAACGGCTATGTTTCACTGAGGGTTAATCCAGCCTCTGTTGGCTGTCTCATTGACAGCCGCTAGAGGAGCTTCCGCAATTCTCACTGTGAAAATCACAGTGAGAAGACACTGAACGTCCATAGGAAAGTATTGAGTAATGCTTTTCTATGGGCGGTTTAAATGCGTGCGCACTTTTTGCCGCACATGTGCATTCGGAGCTGAGAGGCAGAGGGATCCCCAGCGCCAAGGGAGTCCGGTGCTGGAGAAAGGTAAATGCTGAAGACACACACACACACTCTCATGAACAGACGCATACACACTAGCTAACAGACACACACATTTACTGACAGAGACACACTCAGCGACAGACATACATACACACTCACTTACAAAACATACACTTTCACTGACAAACACACACTCAATAACAGACATCAAACACACTCAGTAACACACTCACTGACACTCACTAGCAGACACACACCCAATAACAGACACTCACTAGCAGACACACACACTAACACACACACACAAACACATTTTTATTTAAATGTAATCCCCCAGCCTCCTTACCTTTTGGAGTGCTGGGGGGATTCCCTGGGGTTCAGTGGTGATGCTGGGCTCCTGGGCGGGCTGTCTGGGTGGCCGGCGCGCAAGGGAGCACTCTCCCGGCTCCGGTATCAGTGCGGTGCATGAGGGAGCTGAAGAGGAAGCACTCAGAGCAGAGTGCTCCTTTGCCCGCCCTCCCACCTGCCTGCCGGGTGTCAGCGGGGCCAGCCTTGTGGGGCCCTGAGGTGGCCGGCTCCTGGGCCCCCCTGGAGAAGAGGCTGGCCCAGTGTGTACATACCGGGTCGCAGCCGCGACCCCTGCGACCCTGGTATGTACGCCACTGGTTACTGTTACAAAAGTTGTGTTTAAAAGAATGCAGTAAACACTACAGGGAGGGTAATCATGCCAAATATGTATTAAACACGTGCAGAATTCAAGACAGAAAGACCAAATTGAGATTCAGCCACTGAAGCAACATCCACTGTATAGTGCCAGACAAATGTCTTGAGTGAAGACCAATTTGCTCCCTTACAAATCCTCTCTGCTGGAAACCAGCTACTGCAACCCAAGAAGTAGAAATTGACCTTGTAGAATGAGCCCTGTTCCCGTTCGGTACTGGAACCTCTTGTGATTTTTTATATGCTCTAGTGATGGCCGTGTAATCCAGGAATGATGAGTAGCAGTTGAAGCGGTTTCTCTTTTATGTGAGCCCCAAGGAATGATGAACAATTGCTTGGATTTCCTCCATGAAGCAGTATGTTGAATGTAAGCTAATAAGCATCGCTTTAAATCCAGTTTATGGCATCTTTCTTCTTCAGCACAATTTCCTGGTTTAAATGAAAGGAAGAGACCACCTTAGGTAGGAATTCTGTTCTTACACAAAGGATTATTCGGTCATGAAAGAAAGACATGTAAGGTTCTTTCACTGAAAGGGCTTTAATATCTGCTATTCTCCTGGTTGATACTAATGCTAGAAGAAGTAACAATTTCTGAGAAAGCATAGTGATAGAAACCTCTTCCAGTGGTTCAAAAGGAGAGTCTGTGAGAGCTTGTAAAAGCAAAGGAAGATCCCAAGGAGCCTAAAAGGTACGGACTGGAGTTCTGAGTCTGATGACAGCCTTAAAGAATCGAATCACCACTGGATCTTCCGCCCATCTTATTCCTGATATAGCTGATAATGCCGAATAACGTACTTTCCGAGTATTGAGGCTGAGGTCTTTGTCAAGCCCAGATTGTAAAAATCCCAATACTTAAGTAGTTAATACATCTCCTAAGGATTGAACCTCCACCTTTCGCCAGTCTGCAAACTTCTGCCATATCTTGCGATATGTATTAGAAGTAGAAATTTTCCTGGGACACAACAGAGTAGATACCACTTGATCCAAAATACCCTGAGAAATTAGGGATTGCCTTTCAAGAGCCAGGCCTGAAGTCTGAGTTTGTGTGGTTCCGGAGGCTGAAAAGGGCCCTGGGATAACAGATCTTTTGATATCGGAATTTCCCAAGGATGGTTTATCATTAACCTCTCCAACAGGGGAAACCAAGGACTTTGCGGCCAAAATGGTAGGATGTCTATGACCTTGCAGTTTTCCCTGGATATTTTCTTGAGAACCGTCTGAATTAGAGGAAAAATGTAGGCCAGATTGAAGCACTATTCTACTGAGAGAGCATCTTGTGCTATGGCCCTGGGATGAAATTATCTTGAGATGAACTTCGGGACTTGAGAATCTTCTGCCATGGCCATAAGGTCTACTTGGGGAAAATCCCACCTCTGGACCAATTGGTAGAATATCCGTCTGGAGACTTGCCAGTCCTACCTGTCTCTTCTATCTGGTATCTGCTCAAAAAGTCTGCCACCATATTGTCTTTCCCTGGGAGAAACACCACACATAATCCTGCCAAATTGTTCTGAGCCCAAGTCACGATCGGCTGAATCTCTCTCCTCAGAGAGTCACTCCTGGTTTCACCCTGATGGTTAATATAAGCAGCTGCGACCTTGTTGTCTATCCTTATCTTCACCCATCTGTTTCTTAGAAGATGTTGGAAGTGTAGAAGAGCCAAAAATGCAGCTCTTAGTTCCCGAATGTTTGAGGGTAACTGACGGGCATGAAAAGGCCATATAGCCTGGACAAACACCTTCCCGAAATGGGCTCCCCTGCCCTACTGGATGGCATTCATCGTTATGATCGACCAGTCTATATTTGTCGGAAACCCCCCCGGAAATGTGATTCCAGGACATCCACCACTGAAGATCCTTCTTCAAATGTCTTGGGATGTAAAGAAGAGTCTCCCATTATTGAGAACTTGTATTGAAGTGTTCCAGAAGGTACCTTTAAAGTGGACGGATATTCCATTGTGTTCACCTGACTAGGCCTATCGTTGATGATAGAGTGCCTAGCAGTTTCATGAAGTCCCTTGCAGGAGCAAATGATTTCTGGCAAAATCTAACAGATTGAGCTTTCTGTTGTGTGCTAAGGAGTGCACCTAGGAAAATCAATTCCCTGGATGGTTGTAGTTGGCCTTTTTCTTGGTTTATCATCCAGCCGAAATGAGATGGTGTCTTCAGAACCAGGGATCGATGTTGAATCAACAGGTTGTATTCTGCTGGTACTACCAAAATGTCGTCCAGGTAATGAAAGACTGTGACTCCCTGTTTTCTTAGCAAGACTACAATCATAATGAGAACCTTTGAAAAGGTTCTTGGAGCTGTGCTTATGCTAAATGGTAGAGCCTGGAACTGGAAGAGATGGCTGTAGACGCAAAATCTGAGGAACCTCTTATGAGGACTGGTAATTGAGATATGATAATACGCATCCCATAAATCCACTGAGATCATCCAGTATCTTTGATGAATCACTCAGATGATGGACCTTAAGGACTCCATGCGGAACTTCCTTATTCTGAGGAAGAGGTTGAGCTGATGTAAGTCCAAAATGGGTCTCCATTTCCCTCCTGATTTTTTTACTAGAAAGAGAGGAGACTAAAACCCTTAAAACCTTTCCCTTCTTGGTACTGGAAGGATGACTTATTGCTGAAGAAGGGTCAAAACATAACTTAATAACACCGCTTTCTTCTGAGGGTTGGATGTTACTCTTCTCCTTATAAAGTGAGGGGGAGGAATGTCTTCCTCGAATTTCAGAGTGTAACCTGATGACACTATGGCTTTCACCCACCTATCCGGAATTTGCTCCCAGGCTCTCTGGAAATGTAAGAGTCTGGCACCTACTAGAGCAGCCTGGGGACTGTAATTTTCAGAATTATTTACTGGAACAAAAGGAAGCTGAAGGGTTCTTGCCTCTGGATGCTTTTGTAGATTGTCCACTTCTCCAGCTAGTGTTCCTAGAGTATTCTCTGCCAGGTCCATAGGCCTTATTATCCCTAAAGGATGTATGGTCTCTGTAAGGTCCACGGTCTGGTAGCGGCTTTCTTAGTCTCTTATCTTGTGGAAGAAGGGCCTGTTTTGGATCAGCTGCCCTTCTAATGGCATTTCTAAATGTTTACCAAAAAAGGACTTCTCCTAAAAAGGGTAGATCACATAAATTGTGCTTTGAAGCAATGTCTGCTCCCCACAATCTCAACCATGTGGTGCCTTCTTACAGCCCTTTCCAGGTCTTCCTCTATTTCTATGATCCAAGATTTCATGGCTCTTGACATGGCTGAAATGGCCATTGCCGGGTGACAGCCTATACCTGCTGCAAAAAATAATTTTCATAGGTTGGCGTCAATTCTCTTATCCATAGGATACCTAAGAGACACATTACTATCTATAGGTAATGTGGAATGTTTTGCCACTTTAATAACTGAAGCATCAACCTTAGGGATAGAGATCCATAGTTTAAAGTCCCCTTCCTTAATAGGATATAGTTTTGGAAGCCGTGATTCTAAAGAAAATATTTTCTCTGGAGTGACCCATTCTGTTTTCATTAAATTCTTAATGGATCTATGTACTGGAAAGGAAATTATTTTATGGCTCAAATCTCCAAACTATTTGTCTGAGGCAGATGACTCCTGCACCACCTCTGGAATCTCCAAGGTTTTCCTGACTAAAGAGATCAGATGCTCCATGGCCCTAGAGTCCAGAGGACATGGGCTATTGGAAAATCCCCCTTCACTGGAAGAGATTTGTTCAAGGATTCTGCCATGCCCTGTCTCTCATCATCGGATGATCCAGAATCAATTAGAAAGAAATCATGTCTAGGCCTCTTTCCTCGCTTTCATTCGCCAATACCTTCTGCCACTGCCTGCTTTATCCATGAGGCTATATCTTGTACAGAGGTTGGAGCCTGAGGTGTCTGATATTGTTCAGATTCACCAGCAATTTGGGCCAAGCATTTCTTGCAAAGCCTGCAATTTTCTAAAGGCCTTGCTCCACATCCTGCACAGACCGCCGGCTTCTTGTTCTCCGAGATGGAGATCTAGGGCCCTACCAGTCTTGAGGGCTGTTGAAACAGAAGTAATAAAAGACTGTACCCTCTGTGCACTCTTTGACAATATCTCCAATGAATAATGAAAATATATATATTGCTCACCTATGGCCTATAGTGGATGACTTGGCAGACATAGGAGATTGGTCCATAATAACCTTTGGGCTAAACATAACAATGGCCTTTAACTAAATACTTACTATAAAGTTAAATTAAATGTCCTTCCCTTATGGAAAAGGAATTAAATCTTACCTGCAGAGAGCTGAACATTTCTAGTAGAGAGTAAAAAAAATGCTTGAAAATCCATTGTTCCTGTGCAGAGAAATGCTGAAAAAACATTCAGAGTATAATTTTCAAATTTCACGCCCCTGCACCTTTAAATCTTTGCGCATGCGCGAACTGCCGCAAATGTCCCAACCGCCATCTTGAAAACTGGCAAATTCAGGTTCATTCGCGACCGCGCTATTTGCCATGCGTACGTTTTAATCATGCAAACTGCCCCATTCATGAGGGCTGTTCGCGCATGCGAAGTTGCAATGCGAACAACTTCCAAAAAAACTCCCAAAACTTGCTGTGCAAGCCCCAGAGCCTTGCTGAAATGAGGGTAGAACACTCCCCACACTGTACCAGACTATCCAGATGTTGCACTACAGACTTACTAAGTCATGTAGTGTCCAGGAGTTCCCAACTACACAGAGGTGGGCTACATGTTACCTGGAGCGTCCTCGGGAGGGAGGCAGACCTGCCCAGGGTGAAGACTACATAAATAGTTAGGTGAGCATAACGAATATTTTAACAGAAATGTTAAGACACTCCCGGCATAAATGAGTAAAACCGCCGTTTAGTGGATCTTCCCCCTTTAGAGACACAGGCACCGTTGCTGTAGACCACCAAACTCCCGAACGGAATATGAGGGAATGCTTCAAACTCCTGAACAGAGAATCATACGAACTCCTGCTTTCCTCCTGGAACAGGCGAAAGAATACTCCAAAGTAGCAATCCCCCCAAACACGAGACCAAGCTCCGTCTTGAAGGTAAAACAGGAATCTGCTTTAATGAGGTCTACCTGCCTGGTATTTATGCAGGTTTCACACCTGGTGGACACTCCCCTAGGGGACCAGATTTAAGACTGGGACAAGTATGATACATTAGCCAATCACAGTGGCTCAGACATAAACCCTCCCCTTTGTACAAGCAAACCCTCCTCTCTATCCTGGAGATAATTGGGAAGAAATCCAATTATCTCCATGGATAGAGGCAAAACACCATTTTAAATAATACAGTAAAAAATACATAAAATTCCATAACTTCAAAACCACCGAATGCATTCCACACATATAACGTATCCCCAGATAGCCTAGATTTGAGCGCACATTATCACCGAATTGTGCTCAGATACAATACACACAGTTCAATCGCCATGGAGCCAAAGTCTTTCACACTGTTCTTTCGGTATACGAAGGGCTCCATGGGATGGCTATCTGGGTTAAGTCCATTTGTGAAATAAAAAGTCCCGGACCGGTGTTCGTATGCCAGATGACAAAGAATGGAGGTCGGCGGTTTTCAGTGGTGTTCGGGAGAAAAAAGTGTCCGTTTTGAGTTCCATAAGTTTGTCGACGAACACCGCTGTGTATTCGTGCATATAAGATGGCCACCGCCTCTTGGTCGGCATATGAACGACGACCACTAAGCATACGGTTTCTATTAGGAGGTGTCTGCGGTTAACCACAATGTTCGAATTGGGGCCAATAGGTTAACCAGCAGCACACTCCTCTTCTGGGTGGCTGGCCGTTCGGCAGTTTGTTCGGTAGATTATAAAACAAACGAACAGGGAAGTACGGACAGGCAATTACACAAATCCACCAGGAAAGCAGTTCTAAGACAGAGGGATCTTTCACAAGAAAAAACTGTCCTTGGCTAAGAGGACAGGAAAAATAGACTGGGGGGCTGGAGTTAAAAGGGACACTAATATACCTGCCCACTTAATTTTTTTAATACGTTTTTTACTGTCCTATTGGCTAGAGGTGAGCCATTGGTTAAATGCTGCCATGATTAACCAGGAAACTTAATTAAAAAGAAAAGAATGTCATAATGAAAGAGTTAAGGTACATATTAGCATAGTATAAATGGGCTACCTAAATTCACAACATTTGGCTATAAATATATGAATACATATCATTTATTTAAAGCACACATGCACAGGTACATATAGCCAGCAGGATGGCAGCTTCTGTCAAATTAAATCTAAGGACAGCATTTGTGCTAACTATGCATTGCTTCTCAGTAAAGTAGTAGATGCTACCTGACTGGGAATTGAATGCATTCAGATAAGACCAGTCGCCTGCATGCATAATAACCAGCTCATTACCTGGGTTTACATAGTTCCGTCATGGTTTACAATAGCTGCCGTGGATGGGATTTAATGTGGAACTAACAGGACAATATGATATGCAGTTATATCCAGCTTATCTCCATGACAAGCACTTACAAATCCTAGTACATGATTCTCTTTCTTTGGGAATCCGCCACTGTTAGTGTCACTGCAGTTTAGGCCAAACATAGGGCTTGTAGGGATAAATTATTTATTGTATGAGAAATCACCCTATGATTACCACATTTCTCACTGCATGCCAGTGTTAAATCACTATCTATAAAGCTGTTCCTCCGACTGTTTTTTTATTTTATTTTATTAACGGGGGGAGCGATGGGCACAGCCATCTTGGCACTCAGCATGACAGCCGTGTGACATGCCTCTTGTCATTGTTTATCTTGGAGACAGGTGGCTGTGACATTTCACGTTCCTTGCTAAGCTGCATGTGGCACGGCCTCTGGCCACGCGCGTGTGACTTTAAAGTCCCCTAGAACAGCTTAGTCAGCTGGATGAATGGCATGCCTGCCCTGAGAGCCTCGGCCAGATGGTGTAAGGCTGGGCCCCGCAGTCAGGCTGCCAGCACAGGCCCCCTCTCTGGGATGTCCTTGAGCTGGTCAGGGTGTGGGATAGTGACAGACAGCAGCAGGAAGGGATGCAGACAGGAGGCTGGGTAATGGAGCCTGAAATGCCAGCGGACTTAAATTGCTCTGCTAAAATGGGGTCATTTTTTACAGATAATCATCCACTCGTAGGAGCCATTCAGAATTTGGTTGTCTGTCGCAGGCATTGAATGTTCTGTGTGTCAATTTTGCATCAAGCTTCATGTGTCTGATTTACTGACAGCATGACACATGTAGCTCAAAGAATGGTCCTTTCTATGATATTGTCTGTATGGCTTATTTACTGCATTACCTGTTATGTCGGATGTTTACAGGATGATCAGCCTGTCTCTAGTATTATTGCGTTATTGTCAATCTGACACTCACAGCATTGTTTTTACAACAGTCTATAATTTAATCTCATTCATCCCACACCCAGTGTTATGTTAACCACAAAAATACTATGACTGTAAGTCAAGCATGTCAAACTCAAAGGCTAGCAAGGGCTAAATAAATAAGGTTTAAGTTTATGTGTGCCAGCAGAAAAACAAACGTAGATTTTCATCCCCTCTACTAAACCCCAGCCCCCCTCGTCTACTAAATCCCAGTCTCCCATTCTACTAATCTCCTGCCCCTGTTTAAAAAAAAAAAAACACAAAAAAAACCAGCCAACAAACGGTGTTTGGAGTCTCGCGTCTGGCATATCCCCAATGGCCCCATACGCACCTTTAAAAAGCGTATTCTCCCACCAAATTTGCCACTGGCACCCTGTGCTCTTCACAGATGAAAGCAGGTTCACACTGAGAACATGTGACAGACGTGACAGAGTCTGGAGACGCCGTGGAGAACGTTCTGCTGCCTGCAACATCCTCCAGCATGACCGGTTTGGCAGAGGGTCAGTAATGGTGTGGGGTGGCATTTCTTTGGGGGGCCGCACAGTCTTCCATGTCCTAGCCAGAGGTAGCCTGGCTGCCATTAGGTACTGAGATGAGATCCTCAGACCCCTTGTGAGACCATATGCTGGTGCGGTTGGCCCTGGGTTCCTCCTAATGCAAAATAATCCTAGACCTCATGTGGCTGGAGTGTGTCAGCAGTTCCTGCAAGACGAAGGCATTGATGCTATGGACTGGCCCGCATGTTCCCCAGACCTGAATCCAATTGAGCACATCTGGGACATCATGTCTCGCTCCATCCACCAATGTCATGTTGCACCACAGACTGTCCAGGAGTTGGCAGATGCTTTAGTCCAGGTCTGGGAGGAGATCCCTCGGGAGACCATCCACCACCTCATCAGGAGCATGCACAGGCATTGTAGTGAGGCCATACAGGCACGTGGAGGCCACACACACTACTGCTGGACTGAAGCTGGATTGTACATGCAGTTATTTGGGTTATTCCTCTCTCCCTAATCAGTCGACAGTCCCATGGGCGCTCACCAAGGCCCGATTCTGTTTTTCCAAACTGCGTACTCTTCGGACCACATTGGTAAAAAGTTACATCATGCCCCTAGACATGAATACACTTTATAATGTTGCTATGGATTAAACTTCGTGGACAGTCTCTATGAACCTACACCTGTGTGTTTGGGTTCAAGTTAAAGCAGAGATCTCTAAATTGAAGTCAATGGCATTCTGATTTATCTTATATGAGGATCTCCACCACTGAAAATAATCTTTTTACAGGGCTGAAGCCCTGGATGTGGGATTATTTAGCCTTGGATCTCTACAGGTAGTGGAGGATAGGCCAAAATGCATCTATTAATTTTAATTATTTTAAAAGATAGATCCCTAGTATAATGCTTTGCAAGGCTTTTAATGGGGAGAGGGGGTGTCCCCCAAGTGACTGTCGTGAGGGGTGCTGGGGATCAGAACCTTGCTTCACAACTATCTACCATTTAGGTAGCATAGCAGGATCACACTGAATACCTAACTGTGCTGAAGCCCATGGAACAACGAAGTAAGGGGAATGGGCCTTGACAGAGCCAGGAGTGGGCAGGTGCAGTCAATTAGGGGTTGGTTTAAGCTAATGGAGCTTGGGGGTGGGGTTAAGGGGGTTAAAATAGCGGCCATCTTAGAGAGTGGCCATTCTAATCAGAGCTTCACTTACCTGTTAGTTGTGACAGGTCTGTGTAGTTCTTCTTTTTTCTTTTTCTGCAGGTCCATGGCGTCCCTGGAGGAGATCCTAGCTGGAGTGAGGGCAGCAGTGAAAGACCGAGGGCTGGCCTGGCTGCATGAGCAACTGGGGGCGGCAGTTCCCCCTCCAGCACCAGCGGAGCGCAGGACGGCGCGAAGAGCACGGCCGCCTCAGTGTTTGAGCCCGGGCATGGCGCCCACACCACGGCGTCGGAGGAGCCCATCGGCGCCCAGTCAGGAGGCAGGAGGGTCGGAGGTTACTGGGGAACTGCCGGCTATTCGATGCGGCGCCGGTCGGGCGAGGACGGCCGCAAAGCGTGGGCCTGCAGGAAAGAGCGCCCCGCATAAGAGGGCAGCTGGCTGCAAAATAACTCAGGAGGAGGGCTTCAGCACGGCGGGAATGGCGGCCGGGATGGCGGAGGAGCACATGGATGGCGGCAATTCATTGAGGCGTCCCGGTGAGTCTGTACTTATCACTGTGGGGCAGGGGACTGGTGGGACAAATGACAACTTCGCGCAGGTGGCCCCCCAGCCACTCAGGGGTGGCCCGGTCAGCAGGATCGGTTCTGGGACGGCCTTGGAAGTGGCCAGGACTGGGGGCAACGCCAAGCAAGTTAGTGACGGGTGAAGTGATGACAACAGGGTCGGGCATAGAGCGGCAGGTGTCCCCTCGGGCTGCCAGGGGGGGCAGGGTGCCCCAGAGCCGGGCGCGGCGGCCAGCGGTGGGCCAGGTGCGGCAGACAAGGGAGAAACACAGGGTACAGCACAGGATAGGGATGACAGGAGCTGCAGCAGCGGGAGGATGGGTCCCTCAGGCTGCTCTCACAGGGGGCACCGCAGCGGGAACACGGATAGGAGGGATTGCAGAAGGGAGCGGCGCAGCGTTAGCGCCAGGCCTAGCAGCAGAAGGAGGTCAGCAGGTCAGCAGTGGAGCAGGGACAGGAGCCCATCACACAGCAGGCGCAGTGGTTCTAGGTCCAGCTGCAGGGTGAGGAGAAGGAGGTCCAGTTCCACGGACAGTCGGGGGAGGAGGCGGCGCAGTGCATCTGGTTCCTCGGGCGGCAGTGCGCAGGGACAGCGGCAGGTCGCCAGGAGCAGGGAAGTTAGGCCGGTGAGGCGGTGCGAAGCTTGGAACAGTGGAAAGGAGCCTAGGGAGGAAGGACGGGTAGGGTCCCGGCAGTACAGACTACCCAGGTTGTCTTCTCCTTGCAGTTCGCGGAGCACTACCCCTACGGTCCTGAGAAGGGATCAGGCGGATGGGAGCCGGCGTCAACCGGTTACTCCGGGGCCTGAAAAGGTGGACGGAAGGTCGGCATCCCCGGGGCCTGGCACGGCCGGTGAGTCCATGTCTGCACAACACTCTGGACAGTTATTGGGCTATTTAAAAACACTCTTGGAGGCATGGTCGGGGGGGGTGAGTCGACATTGCAGTTTGGAAAAGTATGGTCTCCGGACACGGCGGTTAAGGAAATGGGGGCGGTGTGCCAAAGGGCGAGCGGCGGCGAGACAGGCGAGGCGGCAGTGGCGTCCGGTGCGGCAGATGGGGGGGTCGAGCCAGTGGTCGAGTGTGGCGACGTTCCGGATGCGGCGCGTCAAAACGTACACGTGTCCTTTGCGGGGTCCCTGGGTTGTCATCTGAAGTTAGATGTAAAAGAAAAAATTGGGAAGGGGGTGTTCATGGAAATTTTTTCCTTGCTTCCTTTGGAAGAATTCCTAGACTTGAAGGAAGAGGATAAAAAAGACGCCAAGAAGGAGGAAGAGGAAAAAAGGCGCAGGTATCGTAAGATACCGAAGACCTTCGGGAATTGGCTGAGGGCATTCTGCATCCTGGCTAGCGTAATCGGGGAAAAAAGACCAGGGAACTGTTCGCAGCTTTTCTGCTACCTAGATGGGATAGGTGATGCATATCGGACATATGGGGGCTTGGCATGGTGGAAGTATGACGAGCAGTTTCGTCAACGCTTTGCGGCCAACCCTAGCATGCGGTGGGACCAGATGGACCTGCCGCTATGGATGAGGATTATGATGGCGCAGAAAGCTGCGCCCTTTCCTGGGGCAGCTGGGACAGCCTCAGGCATGGCTGTGCCAGCGGGACAAAAGAAGGGCCTCTGTTGGACATACAACGAAGGCCAATGCAAGTGGGGTACTTCATGCCGGTTTAGGCACGAGTGTTCGGGCTGCGGAGGGAATCACAGCGCCAGCAGATGCTTCAAGAAAGGTAAGCCTAATGCCGGAGGGGGAACCGCAGGGGTTGCGGCCACCGTGGCTGCAACTGGGGGCGTCCCCGGTGAGGTTAGGCGCGATGTTGCCTTGGCTAAGGCAATACGCTAACCAAGAGGATGCGGCATTCTTGTGGTGGGGTTTTAGGGAGGGCTTCATGATTCCCTTCACAGACAAGGAACCGGGGGTGGTTTGCGCCAATCTTAAGTCGGTACGGGAACGCCCAGAGGTAGTGCGGGATAAGCTTACTAAAGAGGTTCTCTTGGGGAGGATGGTGGGGCCGTTCCCGTACCTGCCACTGGCGGATTTGCGGATATCCCCACTTGGAGTGGTCCCCAAGAAAGAGGCAGGCAAATTCAGGTTGATTCAACACTTATCGTATCCTAAGGGGACGTCGGTAAATGATGACATCGACGCGACACTCTGCTCAGTATCTTACACATCATTCGACAGAGCAGTCGAGTTGGTACAGAGATCTGGGCGTGGAGCGTTAATGGCGAAGGTGGACGTGGAGGCAGCGTTCGGCTGCTTCCCATACACCCGACATGTCATCACCTCTTTGGGTGTTGTTTTGAAGGGGGCTTCTTTGTGGATTTGTGCTTGCCGATGGGTTGTTCCATATCATGCGCCTATTTCGAAAAGTTTAGCACTTTTCTGGAATGGGTAGTGCGGCGGGAGTCGGCCGGGGGCACGGTTGTGCACTACCTGGACGATTTCTTATGTGTCGGCCCACGCGGCTCAGACCGGTGCAAGCAGATACTAGGGGTGTTTCAATGGGTGGCGCAGACTATGGGGGTTCCTTTGGCTGAGGGCAAAACCGTGGGGCCCACCACGTGCCTCAGTATTCTGGGTTTAGAAATCGATTCAGAGATCGGGGAATGTAGATTACCGTCGGACAAATTACAAAAATTGAAGGATTTAGTGTACACAATCGGAAGGGCGAAGAAAGTGACACTACGGGGGTTGCAGTCCCCGGTGGGGAGCCTGAACTTTGCGTGCAGGGTCATACCCATGGGGAGGGTTTTCTGTAGACGGTTAGCGCGCGCAATGAGCGGGATACGGATGCCGTCACATTACATCAGGGTTTCCGCGGATATGAGGGCGGACTTAATGGTGCGGGATCGTTTTCTGAGGGATTTCAATGGCAAGGCGTTTTTCCGGGACCAGGTGGTGTCTTCGGAAGCCGTAGGTCTGTTTACGGACGCTTCTGGCAGCGTTGGGCTCGGGGCATATTTTTCGGGACAATGGTGTGCCGAGGCATGGCCCGAAGCGTGGAAGGCGAGCCCATTGATCAAAAATCTGGCATTTTTGGAACTCTTCCCTGTGGTGGTTGCGGTAGCATTGTGGGGATCGGAGTTAGCGAACAAGCGAGTCGTGTTTTCTTCGGACAATATGGCTGTGGTGCAGGCAATCAACAGTTTGTCGGCATCTTCGCTCCCAGTCTTATGCTTACTACGGCAATTGGTGCTCCTTTGCATGTCTTTCAATTTAGTATCCAGGCCTAGGCACATTCCGGGATTCTCAAATGTGGTGGCTGATGCGCTCTCTCGTTTTCAGTGGGATCGTTTTCGGGGAGCAGCGCCAGAAGCACGGGAACACGGGCAGGCCTGCCCAGACGAGATGTGGCGACTCAGGACATCGTGCTTGGGGAATATATAAGGAAATCATTGGCACCGAGCATGTGGTCATCTTATGCTAAGGTTTGGAAGGAATGGGAGGAAACAGTAGAGGAGGTAGGTGGGGACCTTTCGGCGGGCCATAGGTTGGATGTCTTTTTATGGTTGCTGTGCCGTTTATTTGCGAAGAGGGCTTCACCGGCTATGGTAGACAGGCATATGTCCGCCTTGGCTTTTTGGTTTAAGTTCCAAGGGTGGGAAGATTTGACGAAACACTTCTTGGTTCGACAGGCGGTACGGGGTTTTCGGAGGGGGAAGAAGTCGATGGACATTAGGAGGCCAGTGTCTTTTGCGGTCTTACAAGGTTTAGTGGGAACGTTGCCTGGGTTATGTTCATCACCATTTGAAGTTGTACTGTTTTCTGGAGCGTTTGTTTGGGCGTTCTTCGGGGCATTTCGGATTGGGGAGTTAGTCAGCGCTAACAAGGCATGAGTTGGTGGCCTGCAGCGCGATGATGTGGAGGTAAGGAGCGATCGCGTGCGGATTAGGTTGGGCCGATCGAAAACTGATGTTTTCGGCAAAGGCTGCTCTGTGGTGCTGTTCGAGTTGCCGGGGTCAGGGATGTGCCCGGTGGCTTGCGGCGCAGGGTACTTAGACATCCGTCCAAATGTCGGCGGTTGTTTTTTCTTACACGCCGACGGCACGGCGTTGTCACGGTTTCAGTTCACTCGGATTTTTCGTTTAGGTTTAGTGAGGCCGGGCCTGCAGCCCATGCAGTTTGGGTCGCACTCGTTCCGTATTGGGGCGGCTATGGAGGCAGCACGCTTGGGCCTCGGGGACGAGCGGATTAAGAGGATTGGGAGGTGGGAATCCGTGCGGTTCCGCTCATACGTGAGGCCCGACGGGATGGTGGAACTTGGAGGGGACAAAAGGCCGGGACAGGTGGGCAGTGGCACCGCTGTATAACTAATTTTTTCTCTTTTCAGGTTGGAAGGTTTGGTTGATGGGCCACTCGTACGTTTATTGGGCACAGAAGAGGGCTTCAGTTCGGAAACAAGGAACACAGCTGGGCTTTCCTCTGGAGCGGGCGGCCTTATCCTGGTTTGGTTTTCGAGGTTTTAGTTGGCAGAGCTTAAGTAATGTATTGTTTAGGAAAGTGGCAAGTGGTCCAGTCCCGGATGTGGTGGTGGTGCATGGCGGGGGGAACGACTTAGGGCTGATTCCCCAACGGGAATTGTTGCGGAGAATGAAGAGGGACTTGGATCGGCTGCGGGAGCTGGTCCCTGGCGTGGTGGTGGTGTGGTCTGAGATGGTGCCTCGTTTTACATGGCGGCACGCCAGGGATCCAGCTGCGGTGGCACGATGCAGGGGTAAGGTCAATAGGACAATGGCAGGTTTTGTTAGTCGGATGGGGGGAGTAGTGGTGAGGCACCGTGAACTGGAGGGCATGTTGCCAGGATACTTCAGGAGGGACGGAGTGCATCTGTCGGAGGTAGGGTGTGACTTGCTGAACTTGGGGTTTCAGGAGGGCATAGCCCGAGCCCTGTTTCAGTGTGGTGGGGGTCACACATGGTCTTAAGGGGGTCAAGACAAGTGCTGTGGCGGAACAGGGCGTGGTTAAGTTGGAAGTTATCGGGGAATTAGAACTGTACAGGCCAGGGTCTAGGCTGGAGTAGGCGAGACGGTGTCATGTGTTGGTAGGTTCTAGCTCTTCGGTGGTGACGAACCTGGGGGTGTAGGGGTGTCTGGGTACACCCCTACAGTTATCATTATGATATGCGGCCTCATTGGTAGGCCGGGTGTTTGCAAGTTTATTGGTAATTTATGTTAATTATTGTTCATGTGGTAGGGTCATTGTCAGGGGATTGTGCGGGGGGATAGTAAATAATGTCATTTTGACAATGACCCTAAATATGTTAATTTATTCATATTAATAAAGCTGTGGACGTTATACTCCAACAGTATTAAACGTGTCCGTGTATTATTTAAAGTTAAAGTTTATAGCACATGCCGAATAACGACAGTGCAAATGTCATTAAGCCCATGGAACAACGAAGTAAGGGGAATGTGCCTTGACAGAGCCAGGAGTGGGCAGGTGCAGTCAGTTAGGGGTTGGTTTAAGCTAATGGAGCTTGGGGGTGGGGTTAAGGGGGTTAAAATAGCGGCCATCTTAGAGAGTGGCCATTCTAATCAGAGCTTCACTTACCTGTTAGTTGTCCCACCCACCCTCCCTGTTTTTGAGGTGATTTTTCCGTTTTGTCACAGCGGCGGGAACAGGGCGTGGTTAAGTTGGAAGTTATCGGGGAATTAGAACTGTACAGGCCAGGGTCTAGGCTGGAGTAGGCCAGACGGTGTCATGTGTTGGTAGGTTCTAGCTCTTCGGTGGCGACGAACCTGGGGGTGTAGGGGTGTCTGGGTACACCCCTACAGTTATCATTATGATATGGGGCCTCGTTGGTAGGCCGGGTGTTTGCAAGTTTATT
This sequence comes from Pelobates cultripes, assembly GCA_933207985.1. Taxonomy (NCBI): domain Eukaryota; kingdom Metazoa; phylum Chordata; class Amphibia; order Anura; family Pelobatidae; genus Pelobates; species Pelobates cultripes. The sequence goes on along the minus strand of OW240912.1, from coordinate 202,622,638 downwards.
GGTAATTTATGTTAATTATTGTTCATGTGGTAGGGTCATTGTCAGGGGATTGTGCGGGGGGATAGTAAATAATGTCATTTTGACAATGACCCTAAATATGTTAATTTATTCATAGTAATAAAGCTGTGGACGTTATACTCCAACAGTATTAAACGTGTCCGTGTATTATTTAAAGTTAAAGTTTATAGCACATGCCGAATAACGACAGTGCAAATGTCAAGCATGTACTTGTTTCCAGCTATGCTTTCTCTTGATCCTGTGGAGTATCAGCAGCACACTGTTCAGATGACATAATATAGAGGGATATGTCATGACCTAACGTAACATCTCTGTTAATGTAGCTTTGTTTGGACTTAAAGGATCACTGTAGTGTCAGGAAAACAAAGCGGTTTTCCTGACACTATAGTGCCCTGAGGGTGCCCCCACCCTCAGGGTCCCCCTTCTGTGGCGCTGAAGGGGTTAAAACCCCTTCAGCAGTTTACCTTATTCCAATGCCAGGCTCCCTCGGCGCTGGTGACCTCTCCTCCCCCTGCCAACGTCAGCTCCCCCGTCCGACGTCAGCGGAGCCGAATGCACATGCGCGGCAAGTTTGCTATGTTTGCATCTGAAGGGATAAAACCTGAGGGACCTGGCACCCAGACCACTTCATTGAGCTGAAGTGGTCTGGGTGACTATAGTGTCCCTTTAACCCCTTAAGGACCAAACTTCTGGAATAAAAGGGAATCATGACATGTCACACATGTCATGTATCCTTAAGGGGTTAAGAAAATGGAAAATTGCTGAATCAGGATTTTTATTTGAGACATCCAATGCTAGGTAATGAGCCAGTTTGTTTCGTTCAAAACTGATATGGGTGAACCAAACACATTGGCTGCGACCCTTACACTAGTAAAAGGGAGATTTAACTTCCCAAATGCTCACTCTCACTGTGTTGGAAGTGTGGGCATGTCTGCTAAAATAGCGACCAGCTAATGGCTGCTCGCTGTAGTAGAGGTCTAGCAATTGGACTTCCTAGTCGCTAGTAATGTAACCCACTTCCCCGTGGGCATGGGATGGGGACTTTAATTTAAGAATGTGGGTGGACAGATCTCTAAAAGTCAGTGGGCAAATAGTTTAGATTTTTTAAATTCAGGCTTTTTTAGTAGCATCCGGATCAGTAGGGGGAACACTATATGCTTTGGGAACCTTCTAAATCCTATACCTTGTATAGTGTTTGGATGCAAAAGTACTAATTTTAATTCGGACACTAAATGCCAACAGGCGATTGCTTCAGATTTGCCATAGCCGACCAAAACCAGACCTCAGGTGTTTTCAGTGTGCGGTGGTTAGTACCTACCAAAAGTGGTGCAAGAAAGAGCAACCGGTGAATTGATATCATGGTCATAAGTGCCCAAGGCTCACGGATGTATGTGGCAAATTGCTGAAAAATTTGACCATGATAGAAAGTAGTCAGAACACACAGTGCATTGCAGTTGGCTGCTTATTGGGCTGCATAGCTGCAGACTGGTCACAGACTGGCCACTGAAAGTGCCTTCAATGGGGTTGTTAGTTTCAGAACTGGACCGTGGAGCAATGGAAAAGGTTGCCATGTTTTCTTTTAGATCAAATGGATGGCTGGGTGAGTTTGAATTGTTTTCTTTGGGAAGAGATCGCAGCAAGATACACTATGGGAAGAAGGCTGGCAAATGGAGGCAGTGTGTTCTGGGCAATGTCCTGCTGGGAAGCCTTGGATCCTGACATTCGTGCGGATGTTACTTTCACACGTACTACCTACCTACAGATTGTTGCAGACCACTTATACCCCTTCATGGCTATAGTGTTCCATTATGGCAATGGCCTCTTTCAGCAGGATAATGTACCCTGCCACATTGCAAATATTGTTGAGGAATAATATAAACCAAAAAAGAAGATTCGGGATATGGCTGTGTAAATCTACAGAAGGAATATAAAACAGAACATAGTGTGATATTGTTAAAGATACAATATTATATGCGCAACAATCTTTTGCACTCACAAGATGTAGATGATAAAAGCGCTCTTAGGGTGCCTCCCCTAGAATGATGGGGGGTTAGCTGATATTGCTTGTCACCTCTGGATCCTTGTTCCACCAAAAAGACATCCACAGGTCAGGGTTCAGCAATAAAAAATTAGTTTATTTAAATAAAAAGTGTAGTCACCATATTAAGCATAGGATATAAATAGCGTAAAATAGTCCTACGAGTTTCGTTCTATAAGAACTTCCTCAGGGACCACAATTAAAAACAATCAGCATGTATCAATATACAATACATAAATATGAGGAAGTTCTTATAGAACGAAACTCGTAGGACTATTTTACGCTATTTATATCCTATGCTTAATATGGTGACTACACTTTTTATTTAAATAAACTAATTTTTTATTGCTGAACCCTGACCTGTGGATGTCTTTTTGGTGGAACAAGGATCCAGAGGTGACAAGCAATATCAGCTAACCCCCCATCATTCTAGGGGAGGCACCCTAAGAGCGCTTTTATCATCTACATCTTGTGAGTGCAAAAGATTGTTGCGCATATAATATTGTATCTTTAACAATATCACACTATGTTCTGTTTTATATTCCTTCTGTAGATTTACACAGCCATATCCCGAATCTTCTTTTTTGGTTTATATTATGCATGATACAGGTTGCTCGTTTGGGTAGCGACCTAGGGAGGCTGTTACACATCTTTATAAGCTAAGTATTATTGCTTTTTAATTTGTCATTTTGTTTGTATATTGTTTAAGTTAGATTTGCAAGCTATTGTTGAGGAATAGTTTGAGAAACATGACAAAGAGTTCAAGGTGTTTCTTCAGCCTCCAGTTCCCTAGATCTCAATCTAATTGAGCATCGGTGTGCTGGAATAACAAATCTGATCCACTCTTTGCTGACCATGAGTGCCAACCTTGCAACTTGCAGGATCTGGTGCTAATGTATTGGTGCCAGTTACCACAGGACACATTCAGTTGTCTTGTGGAGTCAATGCCTCAACTCATGAGAGCTGTTTTGACATCACGAGGGGGACCTAAATGATATTAGGCAAGTGGTTTTAATGTTGTGGCCGATCAGTGCATAACCAAAATGAAAAGAAAATGATAAGGTGCAAACTAAGGGTAAAGCAGAAGGCAGGAGAAAATATTTCTGCATTATATAAATTATAACAAAATCTATAATATAGCATATTGTATTTTGCATCTATACTTTTTTATGCATTTATGAAACATCTTACGTTTAATTGCTACAGGTACAGTGAACATACTTATATATGTGATATATGAATAAATGATCAGAACAGGTGACAAGATATATCAGCATTTTTTTTGGTCCTACATCTTCAGACTTGTAAGCACTGTTGGTTCTAATGAGATGTTCTCCTGCCAAGTCATTCATCAAGCTTCAATGCGTCGTCCTTTTCCTCAAATAATACACCCCATATGCAACCTGCTAATTAGACATGATCTGCAGCTTCCTAACAATCTGGACAAATATTCACATGACATAATGATTCAAATAGCCTACATGCCAAGTAAAAAAAACCAATCAGATTCATTATAGTCAGCATCTCACAACACCTGCATCTCCACTCTTTGCTGATCTCCAACTAAACACAAATACTCATGGATACTTGCAATGTTATACTGGAATTAAAATTGATTTTAGCAGAACCACCTTGAGCAGTTAGTATTTAGTGATAAATCTTTACCAGCTTTCCACATCGTGATCTGGACCATTCCTCTTGGCAAAACTGCTCAAGTTATGTCAAGTTGGACGGGACCTTTGGTGAAATACATTATTTTGTAAAACAACCAAAACATTGTAAACTGAAGTCTCATTGTGTATAGATTAGGAGGGATATCAAATGAATGTCCAATTCCATTTAAAAAATGAATTGCTTAACATAAGCAATAATTAACATAAGCCATAAGCTAATGAATGATTCATGTAACGCTGCTGAATAAAATAAAACATTGATCAAGTTTGAGTAAAGCAAAGAATCTCTGTTGTCAATTCCTGTTCATTTTTATTGTCTTCAATTAGAGTCTTGGGCATATGTGTTAGACCGTTGTTGCAAAATAATTAACCACAAACCATATACTGTATGCATTGTATTCCAATCAACATGGCACACATTAAACTCTCAATATAATTTGAAGCAACTGTTTACAGTAATAAAAAAAAAACTTCACATCCTGCTCCAAGGCCCTGAAATCTGTAATGATGCTGCTGTATAAAGCTACAAGTGCCTTTCATAACTATTTACCACCATTATATGTATCCACATTTTGTTGCGTTACAATTTTTATCTAATAATCATTCACACAACTTATCTGATACTTTGAAAGTGCAAAATATTTTGTAATGTGTAATGTGTACTGTGATGGTCAAGGTTCCAGGAATTTTCTAAGGCCAAGCAGCCAAACTTTACCTGGCCCACAGAGCACCTCCTGTTTGAAAACAGTTTGACTACTTACCATGGTATGGTCTCAAAAGGCTCCTTGCACCATAACCAAAACTGTATACTTTAGTCATTGTGCAGCTTATACTGCTACTTTACACCAAAAAGCGTAAATGTACGTGGCAGCTAGCCAGGGCAACAGTAAATAAATACATAAATAAATAAACCTATAATCACCATTCTACCCATCTAACTGTAGCGAGATTTAAACCCTCCCTTATGCCCTCACCCACCAGGCTGTGCTAAGCAGCCACTGGCAGCAATAGCTGCCCATTTGTTAAAAAGCAATATTTTTGATGGGGGGTCTTGTACCCAACACCGTCAAAGTGTAACGTATGCATGCTTTAGTTTCTTCTTGCAGATCAGCTTCCTTTTGATAGAAAACCATAGATACTAGCCCAATATTTACCTCCCTCGCTGGCCCAATTTCTCGCAGGTTGGGCAAGGTTCTCTTGAAGCTGTCAAGCCTTTTGGCTATTCCCTCCACAGAAGCGAAACTAAAGTTTCTCGATAACAGTGCTAAGATTGTGGAAGCCTCACACTTGGAAGAGTCGTCAAAACATGTAGAGCACATGAGGAGCATCCTTTGGTGGCTCACATGCTGTGGATGACATCAAGCAAATGCTTACAGAGTTCTGCAAAAATCTTAAAAATATAAGGGGGAACATCCACTCACTTGCTGGGGATTTCAAGGAGTTGGAAGAATTGGAAACTTGGACCAATGCACTGACGGAAAAGGTGGAGATGAAGGTTATGGATTTGGAGGACAAGGCATGGAGGAATAACCACTGCAACAGATCTCAGAGGATGTGAAGGCTGCAGACTTACCTAGACTTACCTCCAGGACGTTTTCTAGAGCTACTTCCAGTTGTTGACCCAGAGTGAATGTTATTAGACAGCACACATATGTTTCCAAGAGCTGCAAAGGCACCTCAGGGTGTCCCCAGGGACGTGATAGCAAGAATACATTTTTACACTGTCAAGACTGCAGCTATGAAATGCTCACAGGGCCTTACTGCTCTTACACCAGGATTTGCACATCTGCACCTTTTTGCAGGTCTGGATAATTTTTCTCATCATCAAGGATAGAATTTTCACCCGGTACTAAAATCCTAAGTGACCAACATATGCAATGCCGGTATGGCAATACGCCAAACTTTTTATTTTTAATTATGACTTCTCCAGCATAGCTTCCACACCAATGACATCTTCTAAACTGCTGCACCAATGGGGCCTATCATATGAATAGTCTCAGCCTAGAGGAAAAACTGAGCAGACATCACTTAAATTATCCCAGGAGTGGTCCCATGTGCCTACCCAATTCTCAAGCAACCTCCATCATGAACATCATCTATGCAGGATCCTGCCTGATCACCCTACAACTCGACTAAGGCTTCCTATACCCTTTGCACTACAGAGCTTTATAGTGCCAGAGGCTACACAAGTTATTTGCTACATTTCTTTTTACTCAGTTTATACTTTGTTTGTTTTTTATTGGTCTGTGCTCCGTTATTTTTCTCTTTTGCCTGCTTCTGTCACATCCTCTCTGGCCTTTCTGGTCTTTTTTTTCCCTTCTTGCTCTCTGCCTTTGGGTTCTCAGGGACTACCCCACTAACCTGTCTAATACCATATGGATAAAAAGCATATTGCACAGTCTGTGGCTCTACATAATTCATTTTTAGCACTTTCAGAGTGTAGTGGTGTTTTGGAGACATGCTCAGGAACCGAGTGTAGTGGTGTTGTGGAGACAGGCTCCAGCACCGGGTCTTGTGGTGTTGTGTAGACAGGCTCAGGCACCAAGTTTGTGGAACCAACCAATGACAAAATTGACAAGGTGAGGCAGTTGTTGTTGGGGGATTCTATCATAAGAGGTGTAGAGCTGGACAATAGTGGCCTTGTGAGATGTCTTCCTGGAGCTACTGCTACAGGAGACATATTTTTAATATGGTTATGCAAGCAAAGGAGGAAGGAGAATTGGATGTACTTGTCCATCTAGGGATAAATGATTTGGTTTGCAATGAGGTTTCAGAGATAAATTAATTTTTTTGTGTTTTTGCCAATGATATACGGCAGGTTGCCTCCACACTGCCATTCTCTGAAGTTCTGCCTATGCATAACACTCAGAATGATAGGTGGATGCGTATTAGGGACTTTAACTTGTGGCTTGGTGAATGGTGTCGGGAACAAGGATTTGGCTGCATTTCTTCTATTAGGAATGGAAATAAACTGTATAAAAAAACTTGGTTTGCATCTTTCTCAAAAGGGAACAAATGTTCTCAGTGAGTAGTTCATAGGTTTTGCTAGGATGTATTTAAACTAGGACGAGGTGGGCGCAAAAGGGTATAAAACATCAATCCAATTGCCCCCCAAAACAAGGACAGAAAGTGCCTGTAACAAGTGTATAAAAAAATTATAAGCTTAGAGTCATGTCTACAAAGGCTCGCAGTTTAGAGAATACGATCCATGAACTTGTGGCAATAATGGCAACTACTATGGTAGATTTACTCGCTGTTACTGAGACATAGAATAATTAGAAAAATGAGTGGGATATAGCAATACCAGAGTATTCTTTATAAAGAAAAGACAGAGAAGGCACAAAAGGAGGAGGGATGGCCCTGGATGTGAAGGATAACATAAAATCTAGCCTAACAAATGTTAGTGAGGTGAACATAGAGTCAGTGTGGGTAACGTTAGAATTTGGTAATCACACAGTAAATCGTGTAGGTGTGATTTATAAGCCCCCAGGACAAATAGAAGAGTTAGATAATCTACTAGTTAAGGAAATAGCTAAAATGACAATGAAGGGGGAAGTTATTATCATGGGAGACTTTAATCTTCTGGATGTGAACTGGAAAACCAAAATAGCTGCTTATATTCTAAACTCCTTACTGGGACTATCTCTAAAACAAGTCGTTGAGGAGCCAACTCATAAAGAGGCCATACTAGATTTAGTGTTAACAAATAGAGATTTGGTATCAGATATATTAAGTTTAGGATCCAGTCAGGGTGATTTAATATAAGAATAAGTACTGAGTTAACCACAAATGTTTTAGACTTTAGAAAAACAGATTTATCTAAAATTAGAATGTGTGTAAAGGAGTCATTATCAGACTGGAGCAGTTTAAATGGAGTCCAAAAGAAATGGGATTATTTAAAAGTTGCACTAGTGAAGGCAACAGAAAATTACGTTAGGCTTGTCAGTAAGAGCAAAAAAAATGTAAGAAACCACTGTGGTACTTCGCAGAAGTGGCCAGAATAGTAAAAAACTAAAATTTAGTATTTAGTAATTATAAAAAAATCTCGAGTGAGGAAGATAAACAGATCTATAAGATTAGGTAGAAAGAGGCTAAGCAAGTTATTAGAGCTTCCAAATCACACACAGAAGAGAAAATAGCACAGTCAGTACAAAAGGGGGACAAAACATTTTTTAGATACTTAAATGAGAAAAGGAAAGTAAAACAAGGATTAGTTAGATTAAAAACAAAAGAAAGTAGATATGTAGAAGAGGATAAAGGTCTAACTGACTGCCTCAATTAATATTTTTGATCAGTATTTACAGATGAAAATGAAGGAAAGGGACCTCAGTTAGGAAAAAGGACAAATGAGTCATTTGTTACATGTGAGTTTACAGAGGAAGAGGTTATATTTCAAACTGTTAAAAGTAAAGACAAATAAGTTAATGGGGCCTGATGTAATACACCCAAAGTTGTTAAAAGAACTTAGTGGTGTACTAGCAAAACCATTCACAGAATTATTTAACCAATCATTGTTAACAGGAGTAGTCCCAGTAGATTGGAAATTAGCAAATGTTGTGCCCATTCACAAGAAAAGTAGTAGGGATGAGTCAGGGAATTAGAGGCCAGTAAGCCTTACTTCAGTAGTGGGGAAAGTAATGGAAACCAAGTTAAAGGATAGGATTGTTGAACGTCTAAAAACACAGGAATAAAAAGGGGGGGGGTTTGCCGTCGATGTAGGTAGACGCTCAGGTAAAGAGCTCTGTTGCTGAAAACTGCAAAAAAAGCACTTTTGGTTGCCGAAAATATATACTGTGATCCTTGTTTGCAGGTAGCACGGTCCTCTAGGGTAAACAATAGGCACAGTCCTTGTAATTGCATATACTCCAGGCACTTTATTTGCAAATCCACACAGGATACAGCAGTAAATGAAAACAAATGTAACAGGTTTGCCTTTAAACAAAAACCTAGCTCGTCTGAGCACTGACTCACTTTGAATAACCCTCTCTATCAGGGTTAAACTAACAAAACATACTGCACCAACCTTATTAGTTAGCAACACTCTGCTAGCTAGCCTGTTGCTTTTCTTTCTCCGCTCCAAGCCAGCCTTGCCCTGACTGCTTTCCTTTCTGCACTCCTAGTGCTCCAAGCCAGCCTTGACTGCTTCCTCCTGCACTCCCAGTGCTCCAAGCCAGCCTTGACTGCTTCCTCCTGCACTCCCAGTGCTCCAAGCCAGCCTTGACTGCTTCCTTTCTGCACTCCCAGTGCCTAGTCTCCTTGACTCTCTATCTGGAGAGAACAGCCTCTCTCCTACCTGCTTCCTGGGAGGGAGCCAGCAATCCCTCTCCCCTTTTTCCTGCCTAGCCAGGAGGGGTTTATTCCCACTGCAACAGCTCATTAACTGCAGCTGAGCAGTGGGTTGGAGACGGTCAAAAAAAACCTGGCCTGGATCTACGTCTCCCCAGAAAACCACTAAACTGTGGAGTGGAGCATTGGCCCACCCTTCTCTCCAAATGCTCCACCCCAGGGGCCCATAACTAAACAAAGCTTTGTGTTGTGCAACACACAAACTACACGTACTTCCCCTGGGGTTAAAAGGCCTATCTGCCTTCACTTTATCACAATACATAGAGAAATACTCACCTAATATACTTTTTTTTTTTTTTTACCCTGAGCCTGTACAGCCTTCCTCCCCTCTGCCTTTTCATATTTGGTATTTCAGCACTCATTAACATTTGCATGGGCATGGCTTGCTCCTAGCTTGCTCCTTACTCTTTGCTTACCTCTAACTTGCTACTCTCGCTACGCTCTGTCTTTGGCTTTTTCTTTGGCTCTTTTTGCTCTTTGCCATCCATATCTAATTATATTACATCTCCCTGAGCGCTAACTCACCACCTATGAAATCCTCCTGGAAGGGGTCCAAGCCTAAGCCCAGGGGTAGTGTACTCCACACTACGTTCCAGCTGGCCTTGAGATCCAGGGATGTAAATGAAGACACCGCAAATCCAATGGTCGCAAATACCGCAAATACTGGGGTGGAGGCGCCGGACAGCCGTGAAGGCTGTATAGAAGAAGGAGCTTCAGGTACAGTCCCTCGAGCACCTGCTTCTGCAATTGATGTCCCAGAATGTAGCTTGGCACAAAGGAAGGAGGGTAGAATGTTCCTTGCTGGGGAAATAGAGAGGAACGCTTGGGAGATTAGGATGGAGATGCAGGCAACTGGAACTTGAACTGCTACTCTAGAGGTGAGGGTAGAGGCTGCAGCTAAAGCACACAATGCTCTTTTGTTACAGAACTCTGAATGGGGTACATGGCTAGACGCTTTGGAAGTGGCTTTTGAGGACCTTATAAATCGGTCCAGACGCAATAATATCAAAATTAGAGGCATACCTGAAACAAGAGATAAGGGGCCAGTGCAGAATATGGTCTTAGAGATTTTCAAACCCTTATTACCAGATATACCTGACCCCAGGTGGGAAATTGATAGGGCACATCATTCAGCAGGTGCATCACGTAGAAATGATGAATGCCCTAGAGACAAAATAGTAAGTTTCCATTACCATAGCACTAAGGATACTATTGTGCGTAAATGCAGAGGGATGGAGGTTATATATAGGGAGAAGGTGCTTCATATATTCCAAGATCTATCTCCCACTACTCTCTTAATGAGACAGTAATGGAAACCAATCACTGAACATCCGCGACTTAATCATATCTCTTTTGCTTGTGGTAATCCCTTTAAATTACTTGCGTTCCACAATGACCAAACCAGAGCTTTATTACCATCGGGGAATCCAAGTAAATTATTTCAGATAATGGCCCTGGATACCCCAGAGGGAGTACCACCTTTATTTCAACAAAAGACCTTACCACCCCCTCTACCTAGGGAATGGTACGAGACAAGGGAAAATTACATTCACCATGAGATGCTTGGCTCTCACTTCTCCAACTCACTAATTCATTGCCTCGACTTCAACAAATGAAAGGGAATGAAAGCGAAAAGGAAAGATTTAAGGGGGGAGGGGGGAGAAAAGGGAAGGGTCCTGAATAGGACATTATATGATTTTGTAATAAGGATAATGTGCAATATTACCAGGATATATTGGCAAAATGTGCTTTGTGGTTTAAGTGATATATTTTGATTATGACACGTGCATGGCATAGCATGTTACATGCATGGATAAGTATGAGTATACGTAGATGCGTGGATATGCATATATTTATACATGTGTAAGACATGTGCTGGGTTATATACATGCTTATATGTATATTAATATTATAGGTTGGTGCACATGTTAGTCCTATAGGACTACTAAATCTATCAGCACTTATTGTGCAACAACTCTGGCTTCGATACTTGACAAATTATTATGGCTGATAAGATAGTTTCTTTAAATGTAAAAGGCCTCAATTCACCTGCAAAAAGAAAGCTGATGTTTAAAGAATTAAAAAGAATGCAGGCTGATATAGTTTTTTTTACAAGAAACTCATAGATCCCATGTATTATCTCTAACAGATAAAATGTATGATAGAGCTCCATGTAAACATAATGGAGTAGCTATCTTGATCCATAAACAATGCCAGTTTAAAGTATTAAACACGTTGCAGAATAGAGAAGGCAGATATATGTTAGTATCTGGAATCGGGGTGGGGGGGCATAATTATAATGATATCCATGCTCGGTCTTTTTTTGACAGTGTCATGAAAGGGAAGGGGTATAGTCATTGTCACATAAAGCCAGGGTGAATAGCGTTTTCACAACTATGGTGTCAGGAATACATGTTTGTGTTCCTGACATTATAGTGTTCCTTTAAGCAAATTAAAGGAACATTCTGGTCACCATAACCAGGGTCGGACTGGCCCACCGAAATACTGGGAAATTTCCCGATCGGCAGCTACTTGCTGCCCCTTGCAGACCTTTCCTGCTCCTTGCTGCCCCTTACTGCTCCTTGGGGCCGGGCAGACAACTGGCTGACCTGCGGCCGCAGGGGGAGCTGGCTGTGCTGTCTCTGCTCCCCCGCGCGCTACTTAATGAGACCGGGGTCGAAATATGATGTCATATTCCAGCCCCGGTCTCATTAAGTTATGCGCGAGTGTGGGGGAGCAGAGAGACAGCACAGCCAGCTCCCCCTGTGGCCACCATCAGAGCTCCCCCTGCGGCCGCCAGCACAGGCAGCCATCTGCACACAGGTAGCTATTACGTGTGTCACTGTGAGTGTGTGTGTGTGTCTGTGTCATGGTGTGTGTGTCATGGTGTGTCTGTCTGTGTCATGGCATGTGTGTGTGTCATGGTGTGTGTGTCTGTGTGTCTGTCTGTGTCATGGTGTGTGTGTGTGTGTCTGTCTGTGTCATGGTGTGTGTGTATGTCTGTCATGGTGTGTGTGTGTGTGTGTCTGTCTGTGTCATGTAATGTGCGTCTGTCTGTGTCATGTAATGTGTGTCTGTGTCATGGTGTGTGTGTCTGTGCTCGCGTAATGTGTCTGTCTGTGTCACGGTCTGTCTGTGTCATGGTGTGTGTGTCTGTCTGTCATGGTGTGTGTGTCTGTGTCATGGTGTTTGTGTGTCTGTCTGTGTCATGGTGTGTCTGTGTCTGTCTATCATGGTATGTGTGTGTGTCTGTCTGTGTCATGTAACGGGTGTCTGTTTTATGGTGTGTATGTGTGTCTGTCTGTCTGTGTCATGCAATGTGTGTGTGTCTGTGTCATGGTGTGTGTGTCAAGGTGTGTCTGTGTCTGTCAAGGTGGGTGTGTGTGTCTGTCATGGTATGTGTGTGTCTGTGTCAGGGTGTGAGTGTGTGTGTCTGTCTGTGTCATGGTGTGTGTGTTTCTGTCTGTGTCATGGTGTGTGTGTGTGTGTGTGTGTATGTGTGTCTGTGTCATGGTGTGTCTGTCATGGTGTGTGTGTGTGTCTGTCATGGTATGTGTGTGTCTGTCAAGGTGTGTGTGTGTGTGTGTGTGTGTGTGTGTCATGGTATGTGTCTGTGTGTGTCATGGTGTATGTGTGTGCCTGTCTGTGGTTTTATGGCTAAGATCATCAAGCTTGATGATCTCAGCCAATCCGCACTGACACAGCACCTCTAGTGACCGTCTGAGTGTCTGTCACTAGGAAGCAAGGTAAACACTGCCTTTTCTCTGAAAAGTCAGTGTTTACATTGAAAGGCCTACAGGGACAGGCTATAGAAACCAGAACCACTACATTAAGCTGTGTTTGCACCTGCTAGTGAGTGGGCTTGCTTGCATGTGTGTGTGTGTGCGCCTGCTAGTGAGTGAGCTTGTGTTTTTATGTCAATCAGCTTATGTATATCAGTGAGATTGTTTGTCTGTGAGGCTGTGTATCAATGAGCTTGTGTGTGTCAGTGAGATTGTCTGTGTCTGCATGTGAGTATGCTTACTGTATAATTGTAGATTATGCTAACGTAGTGTACCTATAATCTTAATTTTAATAATGACAGGAGGCGAGTATTTTGCATAACTTTCTTTACTTTATGCCTCCAGCAGCACAAGTCAATCAATAAACTTTAAACCAATCAGTAACAGGCATCACATTCATATATAAAGCCCTGACAGTCACATGACTTCCTCTTTCTTTGATGCGAAAAACAGTCTATTATAACGTCAGGGAATTCAAATAACAGTCCTGAGTAACGTGTAGAACATAACTTGAAACCTTCCAGCTTTATCTTGTCGAATCCATCTATGATGATTACGCTGAAAAGAACAGAAATACGTGAAAGGTGATGGAAACCAACTGTTGTCCACATTAAATCCAGTACTATATGTGTCTATATTTATATTAAGTTAATATACTGAAACATTAAACAAACCATAGTATACTTAATAATCAACACGGATCTAACACATATCAACCAAATAAGCATCCCATAAATATACTGAATTACCAAACCTTATAATTTACACTGAGAAAATGACAAACCAAAATATAAAAAATTTCCAGAGTATAGGGAGGGAAACAGGGAGGGAAAATACTCGCCTCCTGTCATTATTAAAATTAAGATTATAGGTACACTACGTTAGCATAATCTACAATTTTATCACATGACAGGAGGCTTCATATTTTGCATTTTTAAAGCTGTGGTATGAGCGTGAAGGATGCGTGTGTGGTTGACGAAAATAAATATACGGAAGTAGTCTATCCATGTCCAATTCGTCGCTGAAAATATAGAGGCCCCCTCGTGAAGGCCTGAGAAGCAGCTGCGCCTCTTACCAAATGAGTACCCAAACATGTCTCCACCCTCGCTAGCGATAACAACCAATGAACCCATCTAGACAGAGTGTTCATGGTAACTGGCTTGTACGGTTGGTATAAGACCAGCAGATGTCCTGAATGTGACATTCTAAGTGTTGTCGTGATCTCCATGTAACAAAGTACTCCTTTAACTGCACAAAGGCTGGGAAACCGTCGGTAACAGGGAACGATACGGACACGGATAAGATATAGTTCTACGAGACACTGTAGAAATTATTCTTTCCGGTGATACCGAAAAGACCGTCTACGTCGAACTCCAGTACATCTGATACCCGACGAAAAGACCTAAAAGTAACGTGACTCTGGCTAATGGCTGACTGAGGGATAGGACCGTGATATCTGACTAGCTCCAAAAGAACCAAATCAAAGTCCCACACCAGTGATACTTTGACGCATGGTTCTGGACGGTTTGATACCCCACAGAAAATGGCATATCAAAGGCTCTTGATTGACCGGAGTGTCGTGAATCGTGCTATGCATCGTCGAAATTGCGGAACGTAGCCCGTTAATGGAACGTTCCGATCGGCCTGTAGTGAAAAGGTATGATAAAGATCCAGCATCGTGGAGATAGGGGTAATAAAGGGATCGCAGTCCCTTCCCATACACCAGCGAACTCAAGGTGTTCCATGCGGATAAGTTATTTCGGGGGAATACCTGGCGTTCCATGAGTCCCATAGTAGGTCTCTAGTTGGTTGCGATAGTCCCTTGACATACCAGTCTCCCCTGGAAGACACCAATCTACCAACTCCAGATGCTCCTGCATTCTCAATGGATGATGTTCTCCTTTTGGATCCGCCCAAAGGCAAGTTAAAACGGAAGGAGCAGAGGATGATCCTGATTAAGGACAACCCTTCTGGGTGTCACGCTTGCCTCCTTTACCGCAGTAATGAGTACTATCGAAGTCTTCGCTATTCTGATCCCAATTTCATAGGTGTGTCCGTATCTCAGGCAGTGAGCTTTCAGCCACTGTCTGGCCTGGTAGTGAAGCAGTCCTGGGAAATAGTCAAAGGGTTATGGTGCCTTTCCGCCGTACCCGTCGAATTTCCTTACGAATCGTCGCTATCAATGATGTGGGAAGGTGTAATCTGCCCAAGGTGGAATCTATTCTGAAATAGAGGAACTGAATCACTCGGAACTGGGATCGAACCAACTCCTCTCTGTTCACTATGAATCCCAACAATTCCCGAAACTGTAAACATAAATCTCGTTTGTAAACGTAGTCATGAATTGGATTTGCAAAAGGTAAGTCGTCTAGGTATGTGACAGCAGATACCCTTTGCTTTTCAGTGCGCAGTGACCGACTTCAGAAACTTCATGAGGCACCATGTGAACCTATAGGTAAGTGCCCTTCAAGTCCAACCTTGTAGATCCCCTAAGAGATGGATACCTTCCTTCTTGAGTTGTCGGTACGCCCCAAAACCATTGGGTTGGCATAGGTTGATGGCTGGGTGATAGTCTCCTATCTTCTTCCTTACTACCAAACCGTTGCTGAGATAAATGGTTCTCCAAACGATAGTCTGTCTGCCTGAGGTCCTCGCTCTTTCGTCCCTAACTTCAATAGTTTGAAATCCATCTTTAATCGGGCTGCTTTGCGGCATTCTGTGCACCTGTCTGCCTTGCATTCCCCAACTTACATATTGCCCTTTGCACCCATTCCCTCACATCGTGAGCTTCTAGAGGTGAGTCTTGTGTGGGGTCAGGTCCGCAAAGTATAGAATTTTTTCCCGGGCTGATCATATCCAGTATTTAACTCATTTGAGTCCTCCTCCTACACACTGATCGGGACATACATATCACCACGAGCTCCATAGTGAGGACTATCTTGTTCGGACATAGAGGGCGTGGGCATTCCATCCTGAGCCGGTCTCGGATTTCTTTTCCCATAGGCCTCCTAAGCCAGAAGTGGGCCCGGTGCTCCAGTTAACCCCATTCGGATGACCCTGGTTGTCGGATGGTGCGTGAGTCAAAACAGGAGTGTCCAGTGTGCCAAAGAAAAAACCTTTCTTGCTAGGCGTGTCTTGTCACTTTTACCTCTTCTGCCCTCCATTCTTTCATGATCTCCAGAGAAGGGGGGGAGGATGAAGTCCTCGTCCCCTGATGATGGGTGTCCGACCTAACGTCGGTATCTCAATCTTCCATTGGTGTTGCTGCCGTTGCACCCGCTCTGTCGGATGGGTTGTTAGCCAGCATACTGGAGAGGACTTCTTCCCCCGGAGCTGTCATGGCAGCCTTAATCCTCGCCTGAAAATCGGTCGGGATATTGAGGTAAGTCCGACATGTTGGTTCACACCCTTTCGGTCCGTGGGAGACAGGATCGTACAACAGTACACTTATTGCCACTCAGTAGGCCTCCGCGTATAACTGGGGGTCACCCAGAATTTTGATCAATCAGTATCATTTTCGCAGGATCCGGGGAGTGGTCTGAGAATGAGGACACCCTCAGTAAGACCGGGATGAGCGGTCTGCAATGTCGGGACGTAGCCCGAGTCTGGGAGACGTGAAAGCCTCAATATATATAGTCCACGGGTTCATCCTTATATGGTCTAGAATTGTGGAGTTTTGGCAGCACTGTGAGTTCTCCTTCTCGGTTAAGGGAAGGGCGTACGGAACCCCAGTTGAAGCATAGAGGTGCCAGAATACATGCATCTAGTGCGCCCTGGTCTGTGCATACAATGACAGAGCGTACTCTGAAGGTAGAAGCCCTAGAAAGGGTGCGGGGGGTCACCCCTTTGTACCTATGCCACTAGCACCGGAGTAAGACTCGCTTGGGGTTCACCCAGCATAGGGGGTCACCCCTGTATGAATGTCTCTTATGGCATGTTGGGACACTCTTTCGGTCTATGGGGTACCGAACAGGTGTCAGGTACGGTAGTACACTTATTGCCACTTAGTGGGCCTCCACGTACAACTGGGGGTCACCCAGAATTGTTTCAATCAGTACCACTTAGAGATTTCCTGGGAGTGGTCTGAGGAGGGGGTCACCCTCAATAAGACCGGGATGAGCGGTCAGTAATGTCGGGACGTAGCCCGTGTATGGGGAGGTATGGTAGCCTCCAAATTATCCAAGGGGTCACCCTTATAGGATATAGTACTGTGGAGAATTGGCAGCACCATGAGCTCTCCTTCCTGGCTCTGTCGATATACATGTATTCAGTGTGACCCGGTCTGTGCATACAGTAACAGATCGTACTCCGTGGAAATGAGCCCGCCCTAGGGCGTGGGGGTTCCCCCCAGTATATGTATGTCACTAGTACCGGAATAATATTCGCTTGGGGTTCACCCAGAGTAGGGGGATCACCCCAGTATATGTATGTCACTAGGACAGGAACCAGATTCGCTTGGGGGTCACCCAGCGTAAGGGGGGTCACCCCTGTACCACAATGTCACTTTGGAGAGGTGTCTGCCACGCTTGGGGGTCACCCAGCGTAAGGGGGATCACCCCTGTTAATCACTCCGTTATGTGCCTCCACTACTGTGTCCTGGGAGGTGTATCCCTGTGGGGAAGGAGTGTATCCAATGGTTGTGAGGTCCAGTGGGAGTAGGGAGCGGAGTAAGATATCAGCTCTATTTAATTTCCCTGCCAGTAGATAGAGTAATGCATCCACTATATACCCACAGCAGGGGACAGTCCATTCATAATCCTCCAGATGTACAATAAAACTGTTATTCAACATGTCAATTGTATAGAACAGAATAGAGCAAACTGTCAGCAGATGCACACAGCAGGGATCAGTCCTACATATTCATGCAGAGTTACATATAAAACTTTTATTTCACATGCCAATGAAATATGCCAGTATAGTATGAAATATGCCCATGAAAAGTATTGAGCTCAAAAGTACTTGTAAAACTTTTATTTCACAGGAAAAATATATGAAACAGTACAGAACTAGCCGCCAGTTCGTGGGAATCACGAACTGGCCAAACGACATGGCCGACGTGAATCTCGCAAGTGCCGCGAAATTCAAGATGGCCGCCGTTCGCGTGCAAAAGTGCCGTGCGGCCCACGATCGAGGATACGATCGCGGTCTGCCGGCATGGAAAAGAGACCCCCGACATCCCCAACCCCCAGAGACCTGCCCTGAAGTCCCAGCACCAATGAATAAAAAGCGTGCTCGCGGTAAAACGCCGCGACCATGCGAGACCAGAGTAAAGCATAGGAAAGAAAAGGTGCCAGCAACAGAAAACAGGCTAATAAAGCAGAAAATACAGGGTTAATTCAGGGGAAGGGTAACAGGGGGAGAATATCACACTATACAAATCCAAATGGAAGGCAAGTGCAAAATAATGAAAAACGCTTAGGCCAAAATTGCAGGACAAGCTAATAAAGTTTAACAAAAGTGCCCATGCATATCCAGAAACAGTTTGGAGCAAAAACTGAATGTCTAGCATTAAAAATCTAACTAAAGTGACCATAGCAATATTAATAAAAACAGTTGGAGCAAACTGAAAGTCAATTAATAAAGTTTAATTAAAGTGGTATCCAGAAAAAACAGTTAGGATTAAAACTGAATGTCTAGCATAAGGTGTCTAACTACAGTGACCATAGCAATATTAATAAAAACAGTTTGGAACAAACTGAAAGTTAAGCAATAAATGATTAACTAATGACAATTGCAATATTCAGTAAAACAGTTTGGAGCAAAATACTCTGACCTGTGCCTTGGCTGGTAAGCAGCAAAGAAAGAGGAAGTCATGTGACTGTCAGGGCTTTATATATGAATGTGATGCCTGTTACTGATTGGTTTAAAGTTTATTGATTGACTTGTGCTGCTGGAGGCATAAAGTAAAGAAAGTTATGCAAAATATGAAGCCTCCTGTCATGTGATAAAATTAAACGTTTTACTCTGAAAGGACCAATATTTTATATTAGAAAAAGCAATATATGTATATATATATATTACTCAATCATCTGGGGTGGCAAGACATAGCCTTACATATTACATGCGACAATATATGACGCAATTACTTATGGGGCTGGCATAGATTTTTTTTCCAGGGCTTCTTTGTATCTTCAGTCTGGCCCTGACCATAACAACTTAATCTAAATGACAATGCTATGATGCCAGGAAGTCCCTGTGTGCTCTCTTTCCTTTAAGGGGTTAAACCGCTCTCAAATGGTTTAACCCCAAAGGCTTCCTCCAGCTCCAGATCTCCAGGTCGCTCAGTGGTGTTCGGCTTCTGAAACAGAGTGTCAGGAACTGCAGACTGACGTCAAGCATGGGTGCTGCAGAAAGGCTAGAGTGGTCAATTGACGCTCTAAGCCAATCGCTAATTCTCGGTTCATAAAATGTTTTTACTTTTTTATGAATGGGGAGCTACTGATTGGCTTAGAGTGCCAGCTGACCGCTCTAGCCAATCAGCGACACCCCTACCCAGCGGCACTCTGTGCTTCCTGACACTCAGTAAATAAAAGTGAACACATTAACATTGATTTTTTTTTACCTGGGGAGATAAAAAGGTCCAAAGTTTCCCTGCCAGGCCCAGGTACCAAAGCCTTATGATGTGGTGTCCAGAATAAAGTGGAGGGTTCACTTCACTTGTCCTTCCTGCTCCAATCTCCTTTTCTTCTCCTTCATTTGACACAGTCTTCTTTTTCTTCTGACACTGTCTTCCTCCTTGGCTCCTTCTGCTCCTTTACCTTTCTACTACTTTCTGCTTATTTTGCTTCACCTTTTGCTCCTTTCTCTTTCTGATCCCTTTCTGCTCCTTGCTACCCTTCTGCTCCTTCTCCTACTTTACCTTTGTGCTCCTTCTGTCCCTTTCTGCTCTTTGCAGACCCTTCCTGCTCCTTGCTGCCCCTTCCTGCTCATTGCAGACCCTTCCTGATAATTTCTGCTCCTTCTCCTACTTTACGTTTGTGCTCCTTCTGTCCCTTCCAGCTCATTGCTGACGCTTCCTGATAATTTCTTCTCCTTCTCTTACTTTACGTTTGTGCTCCTTCTGTCCCTTCCAGCTCATTGCTGACCCTTCCTGCTCATTTCTGTTCCTTCTCCTACTTTATGTTTGTGCTCCTTCTGTCCCTTCCAGCTCATTGCTGACCCTTCCTGCTCATTTCTGTTCCTTCTCCTACTTTACCTTTGTGCTCCTTCTGTCCCTTCTTGCTCCTTGTTACCCTTTCCAGCTCATTGCTGACCCTTTCTGCTCCTTCTACTTTATGTTTGTGCTGCTTTACCTTCCAGCTCCTTGCTGACCCTTCCTGCTCCTTGCTGGCCCTTCCTTCTCCTTCCTGCTCCTTGCTGCCCCTTCCTGTTCATTTCTGTTCCTTTGTGCTCCTTCTCCTACTTTATCTTTTGTGCTCCTTGCTGTCCCTTCCAGCTTCTTGCTGCCCCTTTCTGCTCCTTTATGTCTTTTCCTGTTCATTTCTGTTCTTTCTCCCTTCTGCTCCTTCTCTTACTTTACCTGCTTGCTCCTTGACCCTTCCTGTATGCTGCCTCCCCCCCATCCCTCACTTACCTGATCTATAGGCTGCCTCCCCCCATCCCTCACTAACCTGATATATGGGCTTTTCCCCCCACCCCTCACTTACCAGATTTGTAGGTGGATCCCCCATCTCTCACTTCCCTGATCTATAGGCTGCCCCCAATCCCTCACTTCCCTGATCTATAGGCTGCCCCCATCCCCCACTTCCCTGATCTAAATTTTATCTGTCTGTGGGAAAGTCCCTATGCTATTTAGGTATTAAAATTGGACGCTTTTATAACACATTATATATAGATAATTACTTACCTTTAATAAAAAAAAACTTGAAAAAGGACCTAGATAATTGACATGATAAACCAATCTCGTGCACCGTTCCTGTTCCTCCTCCGTTAGACGCTCACCCAGTCTCCACTCCTTCAAAAAATCATTAAAAATCCACTTCTTCATAAAAGCATATCAATTAAACTGTAAATAGCTCCCGACTGATTCCTCTCCTGCAACTGTCATTAGTCTAATACTATCCTTACCTTTTGTGTCACTTTACCCAACTCCCTCTAGCATGTAAGCTCATCGAGCAGGGCCCTCAACCCCTCTGTTCCTTTGTGTCCAACTTGTCTGGTTATAACTACATGTCTGTTCGTCCACCCACTGTAAAGCGCTGCAGAATTTGTTGGTGCTATATAAATAATAACATAATAATAATAATAACATAATAATAATAAAAACGAATATTCTACCGAGGCTTCTATTCTTATTTCAACCTCTGCCTCTTCGGGTGTGTAAGGGAGATTTAGAGAGCGTTCAGAAAGCCATAGATACATTTATTTGGCAGGGTAAATGTCGTAAAGTAGCTAGAAATCTCTTGTATAGACCTAGAGACAAAGGGGAACTAGGTCTCCCCAACCTACGTATCTATTACTACATTGTCCAATTGGCACAAATTATTGGATGGCATTCATCCCAAGGGAAATATAGATGGGCAGACATTGAGACTGATTTGATGAATCCAGACTCACCGGCAATATATATGTGGTTAAATAAGGCCTCAAGACCAGCCTTAAAAAAAAAATACGCCCATCAATGTTACACTCCTTATATATTTGGTGTAAACTTAAGTTAAAACATGGCCTAACTAACCTCCCCTCCCCTATGACACCAGTTTTTCAGAATAGGCAGTTTATTCCAGGAATGGAAGAGCACAATTTTCAAAATTAAAAATTAGGGGGAATTCATAGATATGCTGACCTCTGGTCAGAAGGAGAGGTGGTTTTATTTGCTAGTTTAATGGCCAGAACGGAGTTGAAGCCAGGAGATTTTTTTTTGCTACCTTCAGATTAGAGACTTTGCTTACTCTGCTGAAGTAAAGATGGCAGTTCAGTTCCCCCTTACTGATTTTGAAAAAGCTTGCAAAATAGAAAAATATAAAGGGAGGTCTTATATCTGAATTTTACAACCAGTTAAGCGAGGAACCTACAGTTTAGGATTAATTAAATTCTATATCTCATTGGGAGGCAGACCTAGGAAAATCTTTGGAACCTAATGAATGGATAGATATCTGGGAAACTGCATCTAAAATATCGATATGCATGATCTTTCAAGAGCAGATGTTTAAAATATTGTTTGGCACGCAACCCCTGTCTTTTTGTAAAAATTGGTAAAAATCCGACCGATCTTTGTTGACGGGTTCTGGGCAATTAACTTTATAGCTGTATGTAATGATTTATGTTACTGAATGTATACCGTGTTCACTCTTCAATGTTACATAAATAATTAAAAGTAATTATAAAAAAATCCAGAGTGAGGAAAATAGACAGATCTATAAGATGAGGTAGAAAGAGGCTAAGCAAGTTATAAGAGCTTCCAAGTCACACACAGAAGAGAAAATAGCCCAGTCGGTAAAAAGGGGGACAAAACATTTTTTAGATACATAAATGAGGAAAGTAAAACAAGGATTAATTAGATTAAAAAACAAAAGAAAGTAGGTATGTAGAATAGGATAAAGGTCTAGCTGACTGCCTCAAGGAATATTTTTGTTCAGTATTTACAGATGAAAATGAAGGAAAGGGACCTCAGATAAGTGCAAGATAATGCATCTTGAATGTAAAAACCCAAGGGCAGAGTATAGAATATTTGATAGAGTCCTAACCTCAGCATCTGAGGA
Organism: Pelobates cultripes; assembly: GCA_933207985.1. Lineage (NCBI taxonomy): Eukaryota > Metazoa > Chordata > Amphibia > Anura > Pelobatidae > Pelobates > Pelobates cultripes. Next base: position 202,600,080 of record OW240912.1, on the reverse strand, counting down.
AAATGATTTAGGGGTAATTATTTCAGATGACTTAGTAGGCAGACAGTGTAATAGAGTAGCAGGAAATGCTAGCAGAATGCTTGGTTGTAGAGGGAGAAGTATTAGCAGTAGAAAGAGGTAAGTACTCATGTCATTGTACAGAACACTGGTGAGACCTCACTTAGAGTATTGTACGCAATGCACGTTATCCAGATTCAGTACCATGCCATACCATAAGGTTCACCTATACCAGTGATGGCGAACCTTTTTGAGCCCGAGTGCCCAAACCGCAATACATGCCAACATTTTTCTCCTTAAAGTGCCAACACGGCAATTAAACCCAAATACTGAGGTTTAAGTTTAGAAAAAAACAACTCGTACTGTTGTCCGAACTAATAACTTTTGTTTTAAAAGAACACAGAGAGTTCAATGATACAAATTTTAAATAATGATATAAATAGATAAAATTAAGCTTATATTTATTAGTATCTCCAACAAATGCAATACATACACAGTCTGCTGAATACACACACACAAGACTGTTGAATACAGAGACTGATGAATACACACACACACAGACTGCTGAGTACACACACACACACAGACTGCTGAGTACACACACACACAGATTGCTGAGTACACACACACACAGATTGCTGAGTACACACACACAGACTGCTGAATACACACACACACACAGATTGCTGAGTACACACACACAGAGACTGCTGAGTACACACACACACACAGATTGCTGAGTACACACACACAGAGACTGCTGAGTACACACACACACTGCTGAATACACACACACAGACTGCTGAGTACACACACACAGACTGCTGAGTACACACACACAGTCCGCTGAATACACGCACACACACACAGACTGCTGAATACACGCACACACACACAGACTGCTGAATACACACATACTGCATTGAGGTGGGGGGTGCGTGTGTGTGTGAGTGTTGTATGTGAGGGGTGCTGTGTGTGTGTGGGGGGGGTGCTGTGTGTGTGTGCTATATGTGTAAGGGTGCTGCGGAGGGGTAGGGGTACTGCTGGGAGGGTAGGGGTACTGTGTATGGGGGGGTAGGGGTACTGCTGGGGAGGGGAGGGGTTACTGCCGGGGAGGGTTAAGGGGTACTGCTGGGGGGTTAGGGGTACTGCTGGGCAGGGTAGGGGTTACTGCTGGGCAGGGTAGGGGTTACTGCTGGGGGGTTAGGGGTTACTGCTGGGGAGGGTAGGGGTACTTCTGGGGGGGTAAGGGTACTTCTGGGGGGTTGAGGTACTGCTGGGAGGGTAGGGGTACTGTGTATGGGGGTTAGGGGTACTGCTGGGGAGGGTGGGGTTACTGTGTATGGGGGGTAGGGGTACTGCTGGGGGTTAGGGGGTGCTGCTGGGGGAGGGTAGGGGGTTACTGCTGGGGGTAGGGGTACTGCTGGGGGAGGAGGGGTTACTGCGGGGGAGGTTAGGGGTACTGCTGGGGGTTAGGGTACTGCTGGGGAGTAGGGGTTACTGCTGGGCAGGGTAGGGGTTATTGCTGGGGGGTTAGGGGTACTGCTGGGGGGGAGTAGGGGTTACTGCTGGGCAGGGTAGGGGTTATTGCTGGGGGGTTAGGGGTACTGCTGGGGGGGAGTAGGGGTTACTGCTGGGCAGGGTAGGGGTTACTGCTGGGGAGGTAAGGGTGCTGTGTCAGTATACCCCCCCCCCTCCTTCTTACCTTTAATGAAGTAGGGGGGGGGGGGGGGGACACAGCGATCCCTGGTGGTCCGGTGGTGGTAAGAACTGCAGGGGGAGGGCTCCAGGAAGCAGCTCCCTTGTCCTCCCGCGCAATGCTGTGTGGAGCGTTGCCATGGTAACGTGCGGCAACGCTCCACACAGCATCGCGCGGGAGGACAGGGGAGCTGCTTCCTGGAGCCCTCCCCCTGCCTCCCGACCCGGAATCAGAGTAGGCGCCTGCCGTTTCGGGCAGGCAGGCGCCTACTCTGCAGTGATGGCGAACCTGTGGCCGCGTGCCCACAGAAAGGGCCCGGCGTGCCACCTGTGGCACGCGTGCCATAGGTTCGCCATCACTGACCTATACAAATAACAAGTGCTACCTGTAGGAATCCCAAAAGAGGAGGTGTCCCATTACCATTTGATATACCAGCACCAATGGAAAGATAACTTTTTAACTTACCTAGGCATACAAATTCCAAGAAACATTCATTCCATACATGCATTTAATGTGCAATTACCTGGTCTAAAATACAATCTGACCTTTTAAAATGTCACGGTTAGAAATTACGGTTTTGCTTATTGTAAACTATTTCACTCAGAATTCCAGACTCCATGCTTTTAGACATACAAAATGGTCTCAACAAATTTGTAGATTATCACAAGCCTAGAAGAATCCCTAGGAGCTCCATGTTTTATCCAGACAGGCGGGTGGCTTGGGCTTCCTTGCATACATACATACCATAGAGCCTCTATTTTGGCCCAGTGTATTTCAATGTTTGACCAATGGTCATGTACATGGGTGGACCTGAAAGGTGCATTGATCCACCCATGGGGAATTCTACCATGGGGTCATCTACCTTTTCTAATAATGCCAAAATAGCTCAATTAGAAAAGTCTTTGCTACTCCTTTCCATGTCCCAATACTCCCTTCAGGTGTGGGTTGCCCAGGCCCAAAAGTGTCACTGTCTGGCCATTCTTGCCAGTGAAACATTCATTACTTATCTGGAAAGGTGTATTCCTAACCTTTCCTTGCAGAGATGGGTGACAAGAGTTTTCCGAGTGTTGGGTGATATCGACAGAGCTGCAATGTTGCAACCCTCTCAAGATATGTCTAACCTATCAAATTCTTTGCTCAAACTTTTTAAAAATATCTTCAGATTAGACACTTTTTGCATGATATGACTCGCTGAGTCTGATACAAATTGCAAGTGTACTACTTTTAACACACAAACATATAGGCGCTAGGGATGCACCGAAATGAAAATTCTGGGCCGAAAAAAAATAAAGGAGTGTCTGATAGGGATGTAGTTTGTATGTTTGTAGGTTATGTAGAGTGTGTAAGGCACATAGTGCAGTGTGGGCTATCGATACAGTGTGTGTATCGCACATAGTGTGGGGTGTGATAGAAGTTTAGGGCACATAGTGTGGGGTGATAGGGATGTGGTATGGGTAGAACCAGGGACGTATTAGCCGCGAGGCAAACAAGGCATTTGCCTTGGGCGGCATTTTTCAGGGGGCGGCAAAAAACGCCGCCCCCAAATGCCCATGGTAAATGCCTAGTTAGCCTTGTGGCTAACTGACATGCTGGGCTGGCGGGCGGCGCTGGTTGATGGGCGGGCGGGCGGCTGGCGAGGGAGCACTTCCTCTGAGCGGTCTGCTCAGCTCCTTCGCGCGCCGCAGAGTGAGCCTGGGAGCCGGAATATGACTGCAGCGCGTGAGGGAGCTGGAGTGGCATTAGTGTTTCTCACCAGCCACCATCAACCTGTGTGTGTCTGGACTGGGTGTGCGTGCTTGTGTTCGACTGTGTGTGTGTGTGTGTGGACTGTGTGTGTGTGTGTGTGTGACTGTGTGTGTGTGTGTGTGTGTGTTTGTGTTCAGATTGTGTGTAAGTGTCTGACTGTGTGTGTGTGTGTCTGACTGTGCGTGTTTTGTGTCTGTGTTTGTGTCTGTCTGTGTGTGTGTGTGTGTGTCTCACTGTGTGTGTGTCTGACTGTTTGTGTGTGTGTGTGTGTGTGTGTGTGTATTTAGAAGGTGGGGCGGGGAGGAAGGGTTGGGTGGAGGTGGCGCGGGGGGAGGGGGTGCCTGAGTTTTGTCCTGCCTAGGGCAGCACAAATCCAGGATACACCACTGGGTAGGACACATAGTGTGGGGTGGGATAGGGATGGAAGAGGGAGGCGGTGACAGGTGGCAGAGCATGGGAGGGTGGGGGTGACAGGTGACAGAGTGTGGGAGAGAGGGAGTGACAGGTGGCAGAGTGAGGGAAGCAGGGGGTGAAGGGTGGCAGAGTAAGGGAGTGACAGGTGGCAGAGTGAGGGGGTGGCAGAGTGAGTGAGGGGGTAACAGGTGGCAGAGTGAGGGGGTGGCAGTGAGGGAGGGGGTGACTGGTGACAGAGTGAGTTGGTGACTGGTGATAGAGTGACTGAGGGAGGGGATGACTGGTGACAGAGTGAGGGGGTGACTGGTGACAGAGTGAGTGAGGGGGTGACTGGTGGCAGAGTGAGGGAGGGAAATGGTGACTAATGACAGTGACTGATGGAGGGGGTGACAGAGTGACTGAGGGAGGGTGTGACAGTGACTGAAGGAGGGGGTGACTGGTGACAGTGACTGAGGGAAAGGGTGACAGTGACTGAGGAAGGGGTGACAGAGTGACTGAGGGAGGGGATGACTGGTGACATTGACTGAGGGAGGGGGTGATTGGTGACAGTGACTGAGGGAGGGGGTGACAGAGTGACTGAGGGAGGGGTTGACAGTGACTGAGGGAGGGGGTGACTGGTGACAGTGACTGAGGGAGAGTGTGACTGGTGAAGTGAGGGAAGGGGTGACTGGTGACAGGGAGGGATGGAGAGCATGACTTGTGATAGTGAGGGAGGGGGTGACAGGGAGGAAGAGGGTGACTGTGACAGGGAGGGAGGAAGAGAGTGACTGGTGACAGGGAGGGAGGGGTTGACTTGTGACAGTGACTGAGTGAGGGGTGGGTTTTTTTCTGGTGGTCCAGTGTCCTGGCTCCCTGGTGGTCCAGTGGTCTGTCTCTCCAGTCTGCAGCTCTGCCCGGTGTGAGCTGCAGACTGTGCTGTATCTCGCGATATCCAGAAGTCAAAGTGTTGATGTGGTAACCTGCGGCAACGCTCTGATTGGCAAGAGATCGCAAGATACAGCACAGTCTGCAGCTCACAGCCGGCGAAGCTGCAGACAGTACTGGCTCAAGCCGCCTAGCCCCCTCCCAGTGTCAGGTCCTCAAGGACCTGACAAGTCACTCTGCCCTATTTTCGGCAGATTTGACCCGTTTTTGGCCGAAATGGGACAGGCCCATTTTCGGCTGAAAATTTCAGCAGCCAAAATTGTGTTGTATGCCTAATTGGCGCCAAGTAATGCATTATTGAAAATTACTCAATCCTAGGGGATTTTCAACAAAAGACACCTTCTCCTCAGACACGGTGGGAAAAAAAAGAGTTATATTTTTCAATTTCCAAGGATGACTGGACCCTTTTTTTTACATGAGTACTTGCGTAGCCTTACACATTACATTTCTCATTTAGAGCTGCTAAATAAGATTATATGAAGATGGCACCTAGTGCCTAGAGTAATAGTGAGCTCACTGACGCATACGGCCATACCTGGTGTAGTTGCCCTGAAATAATGTCTTTATTGAAGTCAATTTTAACCCTTTTTACCCTTTAGCTAACATTTAATTTGCATTTGAAGTATACAAATTTCAGCTGTCTGGCGTCTTTCTGGTCAAATTTAGTGCCTGAATTGCAATATTTGGGAATTGTTAAATAGTGTGAACAATGTCCTGATTTTAGCAGTGCCCTTGTAAATATAGGTGCATCTATCAGTAGGTTGGTAGGACAGGGTATAAATCCAGTCAAATAAGTGATAACCTAATAAAATATTTGGGGAAAATACTTTTTATTAATCCAAGCTGTTATTTGAAAGATATATTAAGAACACAACATTTTGACTTTCCAAAGTAAAATGATTTTTGTAGTTGCCTGAGACACTAGGCTACTTCTGATTTCATTAAATTAATTTGTTTCTCCAGTCCGGGTAACACAGAAGATTTGCACCTTTCGTAAAGATGCTTTTCCGTTAATGCTTGACCTACTGTTAATAATATTGTTGATTTATTGTTTCTTTGTGTGCGCGTGTGTGCGCGTGTGTGCGCGTGTGTGCGCTTGTGTGCGCGTGTGTGCGCGTGTGTGTGCACATGTGTGTGCACATGTGTGTGCGTGTGTGTCCATGTGTGCCTGAATGTGTGTGAAATAATTTACCAGGAAGTAAAGTTTTTTCTCTTTTTCAAGTATGTCACAATGAGTGATACTATAGTTACATTGGAGAACAAAGCAATGTCAATTAAAGTCAGGGTTACTTACAAAAGTGATCATTTTCAGAATTTCAAAGTGAATTAAAAGTGAATTTCAGATTTAACGCCCAAAATAGCAGAATTAGAAAAATCTTTGCTACGCTTTCAGTTTTGCCATTTTGGTCTAAAATTTTAGAAATTCACGACAGATCTCACTTTAGTAAATAACAATGATAGAGTTTTGAGCTTAGTGAAATGTCTTTGCTGTACAGATACATATTATTCATCGCCATATTATTAGTATGACTAGCTTCATGTTTTGTTCTCTCCTCATCATTTTTTAATACGTAGCTATATGCTGCCAAAAAGACTTAAATCCAATTGATCTAGAAACAATGAAAATAAAACCAGTATATATGCAATAGTGTTTCTAAGAATAAAATTGTAAATTATCACTCACTTGCGATAGAGCAAAACAACCCTTGCTCCAAGGTTTATGACTTCCACAATATGTCAGCAACTTGACAGCAGTATGTCAGCAGCTCTTAGACGCCTCTAGCTTGCCATTAGACATGTGTAATTCGTTTCGGTCCGAATGTGAATTCGGACGAATTTCGGGCAATTTGGACATTCGGGTACTTCCGAATGTCCGAATAGATTAATTACCGAATTGCCGAATTGTCGAAGTCCCGAAGTTCTGAAATTACCGAATTTCCGAAGTGTCGAAGTGCCGAAGTTCTGAAGTGCTGAAGTGCCGAAGTTCCGAAGTACAGTATTGCCTAAGAACTAATATACTTACCCAGTGGAAGAATGAAGAATGTTACACTGTATACAATTTTAAATAAAAAGTATACAAACATGGCCAGGATTCAGCTGTAAGCATTTGCAACATTTACAACAATCAAGTAGCATACATTCATATAAAATGTAAGTTACTTAGCCTGTCAATGTAACCCACGGTATTAGGGAGCTATCTACTAAAAGGCTGAAATACCTAAATTGGTATTTTAGACAAATTTACTAATACTAGGTAAAGATTACTTGGTATTAGTAAATTATGCCCCTACTCACTATACCGTGGGTAGGGGCATGTCTATTAAAGAGTGAGCAGCCTTTTTTTTTTTTTTAACAGTGAGCAGCCATAGGCTGCTCACTGTTTAATAAACATGCCCCTACTCACGGTATAGCGAGTAGGGGCAGAATTTACTAATACTAAGTACTTTTTACCAATTTAGGTCTTTCAGCCTTTTGGTAGATTACTCCCTAATACCGTGGGAGTTAGGGAGTTATCTACTAAGCGGCTGCAAGACAAGTCCCAAAGTGCTGAAATCCCGAAATTCCAAAATGCCGAAGTTCCGAAGTGCCGAAGTTTCCAAAGTTCAGAAGTGTCGAAGTGCTGAAGTTCCGAAGTTGCCAAAGTTCTGACGTGTCGAAGTGCCGAATTGCCCAAGTCCCGAATTGCGAAAGTCCCGAATTTCGGAATGCCGAACCGAAAATTTTCCCCATGCTACTTGCCATATCTATACACATGAGAAAAATGGGAGACATGGTATAAAATCCTTCAAAACAAGATTAAAACTGATTACATAATAGGTAGTGAGGTCTGATTTCTTGGGCCTACCATAAAAGCCTCTTCCATGAGGATTAGATATATTTTGTCACAAATATTTCATAAAATAAACATACAAACACAATGCATTGCATAATATATATATATATATATATATATATATATTAAACATGTGCATAAAATTAATCCAAATCAAATTCCTTTTAATCCACACCCAAAAGAATCAATTTGTCTCAGATTTACCTGCAGAGACTTATTCAATGAACAAGATTCCAAAGGTAAATCCCGAGCGAATCGATTCATCCTCAGGTGTGGATCAAAAGGAATTTAATTCACATAAACTGAGCGACACAAATTTTTGTACAAGTCTAATACATATACAAAATATAATCAAGGTAGACAATACATACTATAAATTCACAGGAATAAATTCACATAGATGTGTGTTAGAATATAATGCGCATATGGCTTCATATAAGCTATTAAATCCTCTACAGTTCCAATAAACAAGCCAGTTTGCTTTTTATTTATGGTGATTGTAACATTTCCTAGCCATCCAGGAAGGGAAAATAATAATATTTACCCCTTGCCTCCCTTCAACATGTAAACACTGTCTAACTTTTCACAGCCATGTTGCAAGAAGCATATTATTATTATTATTATTATTATTTATATGCTAATTAGTTTTCTATTTGGGTAAATTAGTTAGTAGTGCTTTATAAGAAAACCATTTTTCGCAATAGAGATTTTACCTTTTACCTGGAAGAGAGCCAGAATAACTGTTAGCACAGCACTAGCCTAAGGCGATAGGATTTTCATTGATGTCAACAGGTGAGCTAGCATTTTATGTCCATTTAGTGGTACTCAGGACCTTTGATATAAAAAAGTGTACACTCAGGTTTTGGATCGTATACAGGTTTCTTTATATGATTTACTTTGTTTAAACCTTGGATCTTAATTTTATAGCTGAAGTAGCAGGAGAATAATGGAATTTTGAGCAAAGAGCTAATATATTTCTATAAAAACCCCTACTGTCACTTAGCAACATCAACCAAGGGGAGACACCTAATGCGCATGCGTGGCAATTGTCGTGCTCTCATTAGGACTTACCCCATAGGAAAGCATTGTTTAATGCTTTCCTATGGGGTTTTGGGTGATGCTGGATGACCTCATGTATAACATGAGGACGTCCTGCATCAGTTAGGCAACCAAAAGTCACCTAATGACCCGGAAGTCCCTCTAGTGGGACCCGGAAGTCCCATCAGTTAGGCGACCAAAAGTCACCTAATGACCTAGATGTCCCTCTGGTAGACAGCCACTAGAGGTGGAGTTAACCCACAGAGGTAATTATTGCTGTTTATTCAAAATTGCAATAATTTAATTTGCAAGGTCAATGAACTGAAGTGATCTGGATGCCTATAGTGTCCCTTTAAAATTGAACCGTAATATAATCACGTAATATAAAATATAGGTATTTAATAAAATACAATAAACTTCCCAAAAGAGTCAATAATGTTAAAAAAAAGTTCCATATAATTTATCTACAAAAATTCCTTTACACTTTAATGATAACTTCTGTAGATAAATCATTTGGAAAGCTTTTCTAACAGCAGGGCCAGATTAAGAGCCCAGTGGGCCTGGTGCTGACAATTATGATGGGCCTAATTACAGAATCATATCGACCAAAAACAGTAAAACACTCCCAAGCGTCATGTATCTGATGGAGATGGTGCTGGAGAGATAGAAAACAGCAGCTATAAGAAAACACATACCCTATGCTAATCTCTCTCTAATTTATGTTTTCATCTTTCAAGTAAATCCATAACCCCTAACAGCAGTGTCCAGTCAAGCAGGAAGGTAAAAGGGTGTGCCATTGACACAAATCACATAACCTGCCAAAAGGGGCGAACATGCCCAAAAAGAGGACATGTCTGCCCAAAGAAGGCCAGCCTGGCATGAATGCATGTCAGGCTGCCTGCCAATCATACAGCTGGCCAACTAAGGGCATAGTATGCAGACAGCACCCTGAGCTTGGCATAAATGCATCTAATGATGCACTCACTCAACGCTTTCTAAGGAATGTCCCCTAGCACTCGCTGGTCCACTTGTCTCCTTACCTTCTTAATAGCAGGCAGAAGCTCCTGATATATGGTCTGGGACAGAGAAAAGCTGTATGTAGTGAGTGTAGAAGAAAGGGAACATGCCACAGTGTTAGAGAGACCAAAGTCATCATTACCTTAAAGGATCACTATAGGGTCAGGAACACAAACATGAATTCATGACCCTATGGTGTTAACACCACCATCTAGCCCTCCTGGGCCCCTCATGCCTCCATAAATATAGCAAAATCTTACTATATTCAAGCCTGAAGTTGTAACTCTGCATGCTTTTAAACAAGCAGTCTGCTGACATCATTAGAAGTGGTGGCCTGATCTAATCACAGTGCTTCCCCATAGGATTGGCTGACACTGACAAAGAGGCAGATCAGGGTCAGAGCCAGCATGATTCAAACACAGCCCTGGCCAATCAACATCTCCTTATAGAGATGAATTGAATAAATCAATCTCTATGAGGAAAGTTCAGTGTCTGCATGCAGAGGGAGGAGACACTGAATGTTTGGATGCATTTTAGGCAGCCATGACACAGGAAGGATCTCTAACAGCCATCTAAGGAGTGGCCAGTGAAGTTATCACTAGGCTGTAATGTAAAGACTGCATTTTCTCTAAAAAGACAGTGTTTACAGCAAAAAGCCTGACGGTAATGATTCTACTCACCAGAACAAATTGAATAAGCTGTAGTTGTTCTGGTGACTATTGTGTCCCTTTAACTATATTCATTGTCAGCCAGTCCACACAAGTTTTGTTCCCATACATCCCTCTTAAGTTTCCATACTTAAGTAAGAGTATGTGAAATGTAGTTAGGGTTGCCACCTTTCTTGGAAAAACATACCGGCCTTACTAATTAGCATAATTAAATATGTATGGGTGACATCACATGATGTAAATCACAAGGAGTGACATAAGAGAAAATGCTGTAAAATCACCAAAAAACTACTTAGTTTGATTCTGCTGTATAGATGGATTCCTCCCAGTGCCCCCATATGTCGATTACTCCAGGTCTCAGTGTTCCTATGTATCAGTGTCTCAGTGCCACATGTCTTCCAGTGTCCCCTAGTGTCATGTCCCCAGGTCTCCCAGTGATCCTATGCATCACATTGTCTCAATGCCCCGTGTCCCCATGTATCCCAGGGTCCCCATGTCACTAGGACACTAGGAAGAGGGGAAGACCTGGGGACACGGGGAGACCTAGGGACACTGGGAGACTAGGGGACTCTGGCTGGGACACATGGGGACAATGGGAAAATAGGGGACACTTGAAGACATGGGGACACAGACACCAGGGACACAGACACTAGAGACACTGGCTGGGGGACATGGGGACATTGAGACATGGGGGCACTGGGAGACATGGGGACAAGGAGACACCAGGGCCACAGACACTAGGGACACTAGCTTGGAGACATGGGGACATTGAGACACTTGAGGCACTGAGAGACATGGAGGCACTAGGAGACATGGGGACAGTGAGACACTGGCAGACTGGGGGCACTGGGAGACTAGGGGGCACTGAGACACCAGGGACACTGGCTGGGAGACATGTGTCTGTGTCATAATGTCTCCCAGTGTCCCTTAGTGTTTATACTGAGAAAAATACCAGCATTTGTATTGCCAGTATCACTGCAATATTGTAACTAGCCATGCAGCCTCAAATACTGGCTGTGCCAATAAAATAAAAGCCAGGTGAAATCCCTAAGAGTAGTGTGTGAAAAAAAAAAAGTAAAAAAAAAACCTTTTTTAAATCAATGGGCCTATTCCATGGGCCTGGGCCTGGAGCTGCAGCTCCATCAGCCCCTATGTTAATCCGGCCCTGTCTAACAGTATTGTCTCATTTGGAAAGCTTATAAAATCAAGGCCAAAGTGTTTTATGGCCTGCCCCACTCAGGGGAGAACATACAGAAAGTCCTTCATAGTCCTAGTGCCCTTAGCACTGTGCTGGCTAAGGACAATTTCCCGGTGTTCCCAGATGCGTGCCACCTCAAATCGGGGTGGTGGGATAGAATCCACCAGGACTGTTTTGCCTAATTCAGGACTATCAGGAAGACTGGGTTTATGAATGTAGTTTATTAAAGCCTCCAGAATTCTGAAAACCGTACAAGAGCAGAAATGGAAAATGCGAGGAGAAGTTATAAGAGAGCACATAAAATGTGCATGCACACCTGAGAATGCAATATGTTGGAGAAGACTTTGCCATTGCACTTCCTATGACAATATTTAGACATGAATTATACACCACTGAACACAAAGAACAATGTTTTTAATGTTCACAATCCCATAAATTCTGCATCCAGCACTCTTTGTGATACCATGCCTATGTTTTAAGAGACATTTCCTAACAATCTGTTAGAAGTCTATGTTGTCTGAGTGAGACACTATGGGTTTATGAATAAAAATTATTGCGTTCACTTTCATGGATTCTGGTTTTGTGTACATGTGATATTTTCTTATGTGTAAAATCATTACGTCAGCCTTCGCACTTGGTGATTATATTCGCCAAACAAGAAGACAAATGAGTAATATTAGTAGTAAAAAAAAAGACCAATTTGCAACGATTTTTGTACATTAAACAAAAAGGAATTACGTGAAAGCCTCTTGTCTAACATGGAAAACCTGCCACTCCGGCAATAGTGTTAAAATTTGTCTGAAAGAAAAAAAAACAGAATAAAAAAAAAAGAAAAACAAATGACGGAAGATGCACGACGAGGAATAACTTGGTGCACATAAGGACATAAACAGGCATGAACAGGAAAATTTCCAGAAATCCACATTAAAAACAAACACAATAGTTTATATACAGAACCCTTTATGTTCAGAGAAAGGCTGTCTGTGTGATATACTTCTTTCCTTTCTTGCGCTGAACCTTCAGACCCCTGGATATACCATGCCTCCTCCCTGACAGGATGCATCTGTTGGCTTTCCACACCGTGCTGTTATCATTCTAAACTGCAGCTCAGTCGGATATGAAATGTGACTTCATTTCTAGGTAATAATGGTTAAAATGTTTTATACCAGCTGTAATACTGTAATACAGTGCATACTGACAAGGCCCGCTAATTGCCTCTGTCTTTGTGTTAAGTGGCCTTCATTTAACGGGTTATTTTAAAGCTTTTTTCTGTCCTCATTAGTGGGTATAAGACCTGCTTTGTTATTTAATGAGAGCAAGCGCTGTAGGGGTTTGCAATAAGAGGGTTCCTTCAAGATTAACGCTTCCCGTGCTGAAATTTACATGGCCTGTGTAGTTGTTCATGACAGGCTGAGGTAATAGATCTGACATAATCTCTGCTGCATTGCATAATTCATTTTCCTGCATCATAAAAACCAAAAAATGTATACAGGACCCTAGGGCCAGGTATGGGTAGTATGCAACTGAACCCCATTAAACTAGCATATATTTAAATACATAAATGGAATCAGCCCAGTAAAGAAGGAAAGTATATTTAAAAAAAGAAAAACTACCACAACAAGAGGACAAAGTCTTAAATTAGAGGGGCAAAGGTTTAAAAATAATATCAGGAAGTATTACTTTAATTTGAGGGCAGTGGATGCATGGAATTGCCTTCCAGTTGTAGTAGTAGAGGTTAACACAGTGAGGGAGTTTAAGCATGCGTGGGATAGGCATAAGGCTATCCTAACTGTAAGATAAGACTAGGGACTAATGAAAGTATTTAGAAAATTGGGCAGACTAGATGGGCCGAATGGTTCTTATCTGCCGTCACATTCTGTGCTTTTTTGTTTCAATAGAGAGTAATGTGAAGGTTTGCGGTAGAGATATAATAAATGTCATGCACTTTATGTCATGGACATAAACACATTACATTGAAATCCAAGATAAAAATCGCTTCTAACTTCACTGTATATAAAAATAATTCAAGTGTTTGCAAGGAAGGATAAATTGAGATGTTCTCTCATTTAAAGTATGTCCTCAGGTATAGATAGATACATTATTTGATTCTTCAAAATGAAAAACTAAAGATTTTACTGATGAGGGTTTAGGTAAATCCACAGTGTCTGAGAAATATACTTTGAATTGTTGTCACTCACGTTCTGCGGAGCATCTCTCAGAGGTCTCTTGAGCCTGTATCAGTGCAGGCAGCTTCTCTTGTTCGCTGTATATGTGAATATATAAGATTAGATGCTTCAAACTGTCATTTTATGTATTCGCATAAGAGGAGAATCATAGAATTCACCTCATTGCTATGTGCTCAAGAGATTCTTCTACTTTAGCTTAGTTAACTCTTTACATATTTATTCATATCCTGCTTAGTTCCAATATCCACAGTTATAGATAGGTGAAATGCTACCTCTACTTATTTACTTTTTTAGCCCAAATGCCACTCTGCATTTGTCTTCTGTAATTTATTATGAGGTATGTCAACTGAGTTTCTAATCTCTTTCAGAGCATATTACCCACAGTACTAAATAAACTAGGTTCCATGTTTTTTTGTCTTTGAAGCCTTTATTTATGCAACCTTATTGCTTTATTGTGGTTAGTTATTGGTTTGAATTATATTCTATACATCGTTTGTCATCTTGCTTGGATGGCAAGTTAAATAATTTGAAAGTTATCTTCATTATACGTCCTATGCATAATTATTTCAAGTAGAAATATGATTATTAGTATATAGTTATATGTCTTTATTTTGCTTGCCTTTTAATAGAAATGAATGTTCTTATTCTTAATCATTAATAAATTGCTAAAATGAGCACACGTTTTCCCTTCACAACCTAACACATAATGATGAGGTTATGATTTAAAAAGGTCTCCTTCACTTTCGTATAGCCACCCTTTTTCGCACATGCATCATTTTCTTATGTACAAAGACATTAAGTTACAGTTTATGTAGTTGAGTCTTTTTTCCCCCTAATGTTCTGTAGTGCCCCTGAATAATATGTATTTTTGGCTATTTTTAGTAAATTTTTTCAGATTTGTCCTCCTCCTTTTTTTGATAATTTCACCATTGATTGCATTCACAAAATAAAAAGCCACATGTGTATTAATGGTGCATTCACAATTTAAAGGGATACTCCAAACATAAAAAAGTATTACATTAAAATGTACGTTTCTGCCTAGTAACACCTCTAGTAGCAGTCACTCAGATAGCCCCTAGAGGTGCTTCCTGGATCAGTGTGCAGCTCCTATGTTCAGCATGTCTACACTCTGCATAGAGACACTGAATGCTCCCAAAAGAGATGCATTGATTCAATGTATATCTATGAGGAGATGCTGATTGGAGCAGCATTCTTATGAGAAAGCATTGGATTGGCTGAGAATGTCAAATTTGATATTCTCAGTTATTTAGACAGGGCCAGAGCATTGCTGGAAAAAAAGGTGAGTAAAATCACTTTCTTAAAGTAAAGAGAGGGGGGCTGGGGACCTAAATATTTATTTTACCACTATAGTGTAAGGAATATATGTTTTAGCTCCCTACATTATAGTGTTCCTCTAAGACTTTAAAACTCAAAAGACTTCATATTCGACATCATCGTAGGGAAGCACTGGAATATCGCACAATGATTTCTGATTATTCCGCACATGTGCTGTAGGATCCCAATACTTCTCCATGAGTTGATTTGAATGGTACCAGAGATCATCAGTAATGATGATCTTACATGAACTCACTTGACCTTAATTAAAAAAAACTTTGCTAAGCTTTCCAAATGAAATATTTTTGAATAAACATTTAAAATTATCTATGTTATGTTAAATATTTTAGTTTTGTATCTTGGTATTTTTTGTTATATTGATGTATTTTTGGTATATTGTATATTTTTTAGGATGTTTTAATATGTTAAAAAATAATGTTTAAAGTTTAGTTAAAAATATGAAATCATTTGGAAAGCTTATCCAACAATATTAAATCAAGGCCTTGGAAGGAAATAATCATGATTACATTCCCATACATTCATGCACATAATTTTCTCGTATTCGCAGTTGCTAGTTAGGTGTGCAAGCCATTTACCTTCTTTTTTTTGTATTTAATAAGAAGCTCAATTACATGTATTTTGCATTGATAGAGGTCTGTCCTCGCTCTGGATTCTGTTTGTGGCCAGTGTACACATTGCAGACCCTGATAAAGTCCAGTAAGAACAGTGTAATACAGTCTTATTGCACAAGGCAAAGGGACTGACTAGTGCTTGTGGCTGAATAACTAGTTTCCTGCTACGCAAAAACACTGCTAGAGCTATGAATGTAATAAAGATAATAGAGGGAGGGTGCATTTTGCACTTTTGTCCTAGTAGGTGTAAACAATGCCTTCGGAAAACCGCAGTGATCAATGTTATAAACGTTCCAAGATTCTTCAAACTAGGAAAACGTAGAAACATTTGACCAAAATAACATTAAATGTATTCTAGAAAGCCTAGAGGACAAGTTTTCAAACCTTCACAAATTACACAGAACAATCCCCTATTCCGTATTCCCCGGGAGCCATTGTAACAATTACGGTATGCACAAATATAAATAAAGATTACTGAGGGGAGCCTGAAGATAGCTTTCTTTTAGGCTTTTCTGTTTGGAGGGTCTCAGTAATTAGAAAATAATGGGAGGGTCAGGGGGGGGGAACACTAATCAACCTAAAACTGCCTCTGGTAGTATGGTATTTCATCTCCCTTCCAATGTTTAAGCATACCTCTGGTTCATAATATCCTAAGGTGGTTGTAACAACAAAGAAAATGTTAACTATATGATGCATAAAATTATCATCACATTCTGCTTCTCCACAATTATATTAAAGGCGTACTATAGTTCTAGGAATTCAACGCTGTATTCATAGCATTATAGCTCCCTCCACCCCCCTCCAACAGTAAGTAAGGGTTAAAATACTGTTACTTATCCGGTACCAGCGTCAGGCCGAGCTGATTTGGTCTGGGTGCCTATAGTGTCCCTTTAAGAATGCAGCATCCTCCTTCCTTTAAGCCCCACAAAGACACATTGCTGGTTTAGAACTGCATTGAATAGATGACATGCAAGCTTATCTTACAAATAAAGGGAGAACATTATAGTAAGGGTTAACTGCTTCTTTGATCGAGATAACCAATGCATAGGTTTCATAGACTGAGTTGAGCCTACAAGTATAATCAAAGCCCCAGAGGTTAAAATTAGGTGGATTTTTTTATTTTCTGTGAACATAATTCAGAAACTGACTGATAGCATCAGGTCAGAAAGACACAACAGGGAATCCAGAGATGATTCTGGATACAGCACGTTGAAAAATGTTACTATAGTAGGTGAGGGGTCAGTTAAAAGACAGGATCTGTCTGTTTCCCTTGAACTAAAGGAACGTAGACTCACGTAGGAGAGGGTACAGGTTACAGAGGTAATGAACGAAAAATGCAAAAGAGCTTGAAAGCTACCCAATTAGCACCGCTGGTTAATTGCAGTGCTTTCTCACAAAAACTCAGCCTGCTGGCAGGAGGAAGCTCCAGATTTTACATCACGCTGGGTGGCAACATGGATTGAATAAACTATCCTTAACCCTTCATCGTACAGGTTACATGTTGTAGAATTGGTCTTTCTGACTAAGACACACAGGGGTTCTTTTCTCTGATATTCCCCACTCAATCTGGATAAATAACACATTCAATATGTTTGTATTGTACTTGTATTTAACATATTTTATTGATTTATCATTATATTATTAAGGGATGTTCCCTTGGCAAACTGATATTGAAAAACGTCACAATCCAATTGCAAGAGCCAGTAGCTAACCAAAGTACTCAATTACAAAGTTCTCATTACCTCCCATAAATTAAATGATTTTTTGAGAGAATAGAAGCTATAAAAACATTTGAGATTAAGTAGCTTGTTGTACATTATAAAACCATATGTCCTATTGCTGCACTTACTACCTTACCATGTTTAACCATTACGTTTTCAAAAAGGTCACCATTTATGGTCAAGCAGAGAGGTGCCCAGTTAACGTGAAACTACTTAAGCTTCTTACAGCTTATCAAAAAAATAGGTTGAATTATTTAGGATCGTAAAATACAGTATCTCACAAAAGTGAATACACCCCTCACATTTTTTTAAATATTTTATTAAATCTTTTCACATGACAACACTGAAGAAATGACACTCTGCTACAGTGTAAAGTAGTAAGTGTACAGCCTGTATAACAGTGTAAATTTGCTGTCCCCTCAAAATAACATAAACACACTGCCATTAATGTCTAAACCGTTGCCAACAAAAGTGAGTACAATTAGCCATTTTCCCTCCCAGGTACATAGCTGGGTAACAGTGGGGTGAGGAAGCAGAGGGGGAGGGAAGAGGAAAGGTTTAGCTAGTTCTGATCTCATGCAGCCTAACAGATTTGCCCGTTTGAGTGAAGATGTTGGGAGCGTCAGCTCAGGAGTAGCTGTACTGCAGGAAGCTGTTCCTTCTAACAGCCGTGGGAACAGCCCCTCTAGTACAGGTGGGGTTGAGAGGGTAAGGAAGTCTAGACAGGTTGTGGTGGTAGGGGACTCTATTATTAAGAGAGTAGATAGGGTAATCTGCCACTCTGATCAACTCAACCGGACAGTTTGCTGTCTCCCGGGCGCTCGGGTCCGGCATGTTGCCAACAGAGTGGAGGGATTATTAGGAGGGGCTGGGGATGACCCAGCTGTCATGGTCCATATTAGTACCAATGACAAAGTCAGAGGAAAATGGAAGGTCCTAAAGAGTGAGTTCAGGGATCTAGGAAGTAAGCTAAAGAAAAGGACCTCCAAGGTAATATTTTCAGAAATATTACCTCTGCCGCGTGCTACAGCAGAAAGGCAGCGGGAGATTAGAGAGGTCAATGCGTGGCTGAAGTCTTGGTGCAGGAAAGAGGGTTTTGGGTTTTTAGAGCACTGGGCTGATTTTGCGCTTGGGTACAACCTGTATAGTCGTGATGGATTGCACCTAAACGGAAGAGGGTCTGCTGTGCTGGGGGATAGGATGGCTAGAAGGTTGGAGTAGATTTTAAACTAGTAGTAGGGGGGGAGGGTCAAAGCAATCTAGAAAATGGAGATAGTATAGAAATGAGATGGGCTTTAGCTCAGAACAAAGGGGGTGGAGATGGGGGGAAGGGAAAGCTCAGAACAGAGGAGGTACGTAATATTGATAATTCACAAAAAGTACAAATGACTCATGGTAATATTAAATGTATGCTTACTAATGCAAGGAGCCTTTATAACAAAATGGGGGAACTAGAGGCAATAGCATACACTAAACAATATGATATAATAGGCATAACAGAAACATGGTGGGATGAGACACATAACTGGGCACTTAACTTAAATGAGAACACATTATTTAGGAAGGATAGGAAAAACAAGAAGGGTGGTGGGGTATGTTTGTATGTCAGCCATGAGTTAAAGTCAAATCTTAGGCATGTGGAGTGTGACGAGGAAAATGTGGAAGCTTTATGGGTAGATATCTGCTTGGGGCAAACAAAGGGAAATAAATTATTGGTTGGGAAATGTTATAAACCACCAAATGTAAATATTAATGAGGAAGAACTGCTGTTAGAGCAAATTGGGAAAGCTGCAAATCGGGGTAACACATTAATTATTGGAGATTTTAATTACCCGGACATAAATTGGGATAGATGGACTAGTACTTAAGCAAGGGGAATCCAGTTTTTGAACATGTTAAATGACACCTTTATCTCACAACTGGTACAAGCACCAACTAGAAAGGATGCTTGTCTGGATCACGTTGTAACAAACAATGTTGATCTTTTTAAAAAGCAAAAGCACGTGGGGTATATTAAAACTTATAATTTTTAAAAAAGCCAATTTTAATAAGATTAGGGCAGCTCTACAACATATTGACTGGCATAAACTCCTTAGTGAAAAAAACACTTAGGAAAAATGGAAACTATTCAAACAAATGTTAGAAAGGTACATTTCTCAGTATGTACCATTGGGTAATAAATATAAAAGAAACAAATTAAAACCAATGTGGCTTAGTAGAGAAGTAAAACAAGAGATTAAAAATAAGAAAGGGGCATTTAAAGCATTTAAATTGGACAAATCAGAGGCATCCTATATAAGATATAAGGAAGCCAATAATACTTGCAAAAAGGCAATTAAAGTGGCTAAACTAGAAAATTAGAAATTGATAGCCAAAGAATGCAAAACCAACCCCCAAAAAATTTTCAAGTACATCAATTCTAAAAAAACAAAATTTTTTAACTAAATATTTTTCTTTAATATATATTAATGAGGGTCCTATGGCAAGAGATAAGCAAATGATTGCTGCAACAAACTTGCAGATAACTTGTGATTGGATAACTCGAGACAAGGTGCTACAGCTATTAAAGAAAATTAATGTAAATAAATCTCCGGGGCCTCTGTATTTAATTTTTCAAGATTCTTTTGTTTCAGGTATTGTACCGGAGGATTGGAGGAAGGCAGATGTTGTTCCTATATTTAAAAAGGGTTCAAAATCCTTGCCTGGAAATTATAGACCTGTGAGCTTAACTTCTGTGACTGGGAAATTATTTGAACGGCTATTAAGGGATAATATTCAGGAATTCATTGGGAAGAACTGTGTTATTAGCAATAATCAGCATGGTTTTATGAAACATAGGTCATGTCAAACTAACCTAATTGCCTTCTACGAAGAAGTAAGTAGAAGTATAGATCAGGGTGTTGCAGTGGATGTGATCTACTTGGATTTTGCCAAGGCATTTTAAACGGTTCCTCACAATAGGTTAGTCTTCAAACTAAAAGAAATTGGTCTAGATGAATATTCTTGTTCTTGGGTAGAACATTGGCTTAAGGATAGAGTACAATGAGTTGTCATTAATGATAAAGTTTCAAGCTGGACAAAAGTGGTAAGTGGTGTCCCTCAGGGTTCTGTTTTGGGACCGCTTCTATTTAACATATTTATAAATTATCTTGAAATGGGCATTGAAAGCCATGTATCAGTGTTTGCAGATGACACGAAACTTTGTAAAGTATTAAAATGTGAGCAGGATATTGCCTTGCTGCAGAGGGATGTGGATATATTGGGGGACTGAGCACTAAAATGACAGATGAAATTTAACGTAGAGAAATGCAAAGTTATGGACTTCGGGGTTAAGAATGCACAAGCAATTTACACCCTAAATGGTAGTGAACTAGGGATAACCACACACGAGAAAGACTTGGGAATTGTTATAGATAACAAATTAGGCAGCAATATGTAATGTCAATCTGCTGTTGCTAAGGCCAGTAAGGTTTTGTCATGTATAAATCGGGGGCATAAATTCTCGAGATGAAAATATAATTTTGCCTCTTTATAAATCGTTGGTAAGACCACACCTTGAATATGCTGTGCAATTTTGGGCACCTGTTCTAAAGAAAGATATCATGGCACTAGAAAAAGTGCAGAGACGAGCTACAAAATTGATAAAAGGAATGGAGCATTTTAGTTATGAAGAAGTATTAAAAAATTTAAATCTCTTTAGTTTGGAAAAACAGCGCCTGAGAGGGGATATGATAGCATTGTACAAATATATTCGTGGCCAGTACAAACCATTATCTGGAAATCTATTCATAAACAGGGCTATACATAGGACACGAGGTCACACATTTAGGCTTGAAGAAAGTAGATTTCAACTAAGGCAAAGAAAAGGTTTTTTTACAGTAAGAGCAATAAGGATATGAAATTCTTTGCCTGAAGAGGTGGTTTTGTCAGAGTCTATACAGATGTTTAAACTGCAATTGGATAAATACTTGCAAAAACATAACATACAGGGATATAATTTCTAATTAGTGGGGTACTAGCTGCTTGATCCAAGGAGACATCTGACTGCTATTTTGGGGTCAAGAAGGAATTTTTTCCTAGTTTGTAGCAAAATTGGAAGTGCTTCAGACTGGGTTTTTTGCCTTCTTTTGGATCAACAGCAAAAACATATGTGAGGGAGGCTGAACTTGATGGACGCAAGTCTCTTTTCAGCTATGTAACTATGTGACTCGTTAGTGTTACAGGGACTCAGGTGTGAATGGGGTGCAGATGTGTTAAATTTGATGTTATCGCTCTCACACTCTCTCATACTGGTCACTGGAAGTTCAACATGGCACCTCATGGCAAAGAATTCTCTGAGGATATGAAAAAAAGAATTGTTGCTCTACATAAAGATAGCCTAGTCTATAAGAAGATTGCCAACACCCTGAAACTGAGCTGCAGCACAGTGGGCAAGACCATACAGCATTTTTACAGGACAGTTTTCACTCAGAAGAGGCCTCTCCATGGTCGACCAAAGAAGTTGAGTGCACATGCTCAGCGTCATATCCATAGATTGTCTTTGGGAAATAGACGTATGAGTGCTGCCAGCATTGCTGCAGAGGTTAAAGGGTGGTGGGTCAACCAGTCAGTGCTCAGACCATACACCGCACACTGCATCAAATAGGTCGGCATGGCTGTCATCACTGAAGGAAGCCTCTTCTAAAGATGATGCACAAGAAAGCCCGCAAACAGTTTGCTGAAGACAAGCAGTCTAAGGACATGGATTACTGGAACTATGTCCTGTGGTCCGATGAGACCAAGATAAACTTATTTGGTTCAGATGGTGTCGCGTGTGTGGTGGCAACCAGGTGAGGAGTACAAAGACAAGTGTGTCTTGCCTACAGTCAAGCATGGTGGTGGGAGTGTCATGGTCTGGGCCTGCATGTGTGCTGCCGGCACTGGGGAGCTACAGTTCAATGAGGGAACCATGAATGCCAACATGTACTGTGACATACTGAAGCAGAGCATGACCCCTCCCTTTGGAGACTGGGCCACAGGGCAGTATTCCAACACGTAACAACCCCAAACACACCTCCTAAACGACCACTGCCTTGCTAAAGAAGGTAAAGGTGATGGACTGGCCAAGCATGTCTCCAGACCTAAACCCTATTGAGCATCTGTGGGGCATCCTCAAATGGAAGGTGGGGGAGCGCAAGGTCTCTAACATCCACCAGCTCTGTGATGTCGTCATGGAGGAGAGGACTCCAGTGGCAACCTGTGAAGCTCTGGTGAACGCCATGCCCATGAGGGTTAAGGCAGTGCTGGAAAATAATGGTGACCACACAAAATATTAACACTTTGGGCCCAATTTGCACATTTCCACTTAGGGGTGTACTCACTTTTGTTGCAAATGGTTTAGTCATTGATGGCTGTGTGTTAAATTATTTGGAGGGGACAGCAAATTTACACTGTTATACAGGCTGTACACTTACTAGTTCACATTGTAGCAGAGCGTCATTTCTTCAGTGTAGTCACATAAAATGATATAATAAAATATTTACAAAAATGTGAGGGGTGTACTCACTTTTGTGAGATACTGTATGTCATATGTAATTTCTATTCTTTGTTCTGACAAACAACAAAACACATACTCCCATTTGAGTAAATAATTTGTTTAGTTTTTTTGTCTTTTTTTCAGGTTTGCCAGCCACCCACTACAAAAATCAAACTTATACCCTGGAATTTCACGTGGAAGCTCGAACTAAATTTAAGGAACTCAATATGTCTTTGCATTTGGCGTCCCCATGGTGATGAGTATTATTTTGCTACAACTTTTTGACTGACTAGTCATTTCATTCTATTCCATTTTAAAATTGGCATTCATAAATAAAAACTGTAGGATTTTCGTATAGATTTGACTTTTATGACTAGTGTTCTAAATCTAGTTAAATGGGTTTGTACTGGGGTTTTGTATGTATGTTGATCAGGTTTATTGTGTCAATCCTTCTGTGATTGAATGTCTCCAGCCATACATTTTCTTTCATTGAGTGCAGGCTTTGGCTCACATGACCACTCAGAGCATAAAACGACAAGATCAAATAACTATTGTTTTTAGGAGGACCTAGGTAAGGGAGTTGTTTCTGGTTTAGACTTTGGTGCTGAAATTTGGAACTAAGGGAATAGTTTGTTTAGGCTTTGGGAGGGGTTCAAATTAGGAGTATGAAGTATTATGGCTTGTGCACAGTAATAAAAATATATTTCGATGACATGATACTCAGAGACTTATTGTTTGTTTGAAAACAATTTAAAAACCAAATATAATTGAAAAACAAGATTCTCCCCTCCTTACCAATAGGAGTTTCTTGTGTATTTCATTGAAAATATGGACTTAACTATATGGATACATTGAGGGTTTAATAAAGTCTCCATGACATTGGATGACACCAGCATTAAATCTTTACAAAGTTTACACCAATCATTCAATCTTCCTAAACATGATTTTTTTAAATTATATCAGAATAAGAAAATTTCTGAAGAATGGACTTTATAGACGTAATGCATCTTATCCCATTAATAAAATATATTATATTATTCGTGAGGGAAGGAAGGAACACTAGATTGCTAATTAGATGTGTTGATTTAGTTAGAGCCACACAAGAAATGTTTATTCCTAAAATGTTGCTCGGATTTAAGAATAGAAATGCATATTGAGCAGTGGCACACTGCTCTTCACACAGTTTATTCCTCAATATAATGTCTAAGCATAATAAAGATTAACGAATACCAGCAAAGCAAGCCAAAATGATTACCTTGAGATATGTCCCTTGCTGGAGATATAATTCCTTTATAGGTGACGAAATTCATGTTTTGTTAAAGTTTCGCTTTAAGGAGCTGGGACAACACTGAGTTTTACACCTTCCGTAACTGCTCTGATATCAATCATAGGAGGCTAACTGGACACAGAGGACACTGGCCAAGGTTCCTGGTATTCACAAGCCCACCTAAATTCAAATAAATAAGCATCCAGTACAGGAGAGACAATGTTTTTCTCTGGCTCCCCTGTGGGCATAGCTAAATTAGCCCATCCCTTTATATGTATTGCTTCTCTGCACACCCATAACACAATCTATTCCAAAATGATTATAATAATCAAGTTAATATTAATCAAGTTAGTAAAAAAATAATATATATATATATTTTTTTTATTTTTTTTTTGATCATTGAAATTTCTCTGGAGCATAATGCAGTACAATATGGGTTCTCATTTCATATGCGGTGCATTCTTAACGTTAACTACACCAGCTCTGCTTTTACAATAAGGAAGTACTTCCTACCTTTATGAGGTAGGTTTGGAATAGCTCACTTTCTAAAAATATTGTCAAGTCTAATCAATTGAAGGAATAATATAATCCTTTTCTCTGTCTAATTACAGATGCAAAGGTACGCTATTATTGTTCTAAAACATTGTCCTGCCTTGGAAAGGAATACCATATTTGACCATCTAAAAGAAATACTGATGTAAAAAGCACTAAATGTTTTAGATGGAGGAACAAAAATAGGAAAACAATTCCTAACCACCTTTACTCACAAACCAACATTAATGACCAAGTGGTTAAAAGAATAAAAGATTGAAGATATAATAAGGAAAAGATATGTGCAATTCGTTTCGGTCCGAATTTAAATTCGGACGAATTTTGGCAATCCGGATTTTCGGATGCATCCAAATGTCCGAACTGACGAATTTCCGAAGTGCCGAATTTTGGAAGTGCCGAAATGAACCAAAGTGCCGAATTGCCAAAGTTCCAAATTGCCGAAGTGCCGAATTTCGGAAGTGCCGAACCAAACCTACTTGCCGAAGTGCTTCGGATTTCTGAAAAGTGGCAAAACAGGAGAGGATGGGAAAATTAAGGGAATGATGACAGGAATCTAACCCTTACCCTAACCCTAACCCTAACCATACCCCTAACCCTACCCCTAACCTAACCCTAACCTAACCCCCAACCCTAACCCTACCCCTAATCCTACGGGTATCTTTCCACTACAGCAAATATACCCCTTTTCCACTCAACACACCCATAAGAGCCACTGTTTCCCCCAACACCCACAGCAATCCAAAATTGCACACTACAGACCCTATTTCCTGCACACATAAACTACAGACATGATACACCATGCATTCTCTACAACCAGCACACACAACAGTCTCAACACCACTACACACATTCTGCAGCCCCATTTTTTACCAAAACACACACTATAGCCCCTATAGAGCCACTATCCTCAAAAACAAACACACACAAAGCTCTTATCCTCCCCAACACACACACACCACAGCCACTATCCTCCTACACTAGAGGTCCTATTTACATGCCCACACACATACCACACCGCAAAGAGCACCAACCACAAACAACCTCCCACCACTCAAGCAGCATCACCCCGATGCATGCAACCCTACAAGCAGCTTCCCTTACATACAGAACCCACAAGCAGCAACCCCAGAAACAAGCAATACCACAAGTAGCCTACCCTCACACATGCAACCCCACAAACAGCAGGAAACCGACCTTAGTACTGCAAGGACGGTAAATTTGGTCCTGCTTGGGGTGGTGATTTCTTATTTAAATGCAAGTATTTTCTTAAAACCACACAGACAGCAGGCAGTTGTTTCCAACGTTACTGCACCAATGTAATTGTGCGTACCAAACTTTTGCCTGCTAGGTATAAAAAAAACTTGAGATCTGGAGAAATCCAAGCAATAGCAGTAGCTTAATGTGTTTGTGACAGCAGGGAGGTGGGCAAGGTAAATATCAGACAGACCCAGTGAACGGGAATGCACTTTTAACTCTAAGCTAATATACAGAAGAACAATTGTAAAAATCATTTCCCAGAAAAAAACACAGCATGGGGGAAAAAGCACATCTCATGATTCACCTTTCTAAATCTTAGTCATAGAGCAACTAGGAGATTGGATACACAAAAGGGGTCCTTATAAACAAATATGTGCCCTAAGCAAGCCACTTGCACTCCTTATATGGCGTCCTTTCTTTAAAAAGCTTTGTTCAAATCCCACCTTTCTCCTTTTAAACTCTTCGATCCACTACAGCCATGGACACAGGCAAATAAATATATTGAAGAATGTAAAGTCTTAAAAGGTTAAAATGTACACATTGCATTAAACATAACTGCAAGCAAAAGACCCAGTCAACGTAATATGCCATATTGCCATAATTATTCAAATAAAGTTAATTAAAAAAAAAAACAGGTGATCTATAAAATATATATAAATATGTAAGAATAATTTATACATATTTTTGCTACTGGAATCCCTACAACTTGATGAATATTTTTCTATTTAACCAACACTTTCGATAAAGTAATACTTCCTTTTTTTACCCTAAGGCTCCATGCTTCTGGTCTTAGATTCTGAAATAAATCACAGCGAGAAGAATACGGCGCACTGCAGATTATCTGATTTAAAATGAAGGCTCAGAGGGTAAGTATAAATACCGTATTGCATTTTATGGACGATTTCACATGCCGTCCAGTATGGGAGGTCTAAATTCCCCACTTATCTTAGCAATGAAGCTCTACCAGGAGGATTTTTACATTGCCAGCAATCAGTGCTTAATGTCTTCATTTAAACATAGAACATCGGTACAGGCACTAACGAGAAAAGCAGAACTTTAATTAGCACCGGCTTCATTTTCACCAGGTTATTTACATTGAGGTTATTGTTAAATTATACGATATCATGTCATTTTTTGAAGAAATATGAAAGCATTCTCTCCTGCAACCCTAGGAAGACTACCTGCTAATGATGCACCAGAGGAAACAAAATTAGACAAGCATTTTCATACAAACATGCAGAACAAAAGCTGGGTATCATTTCTTGCTTAAGATTTTTTTGGCTTTCAATACTTAGATCTATTAATTTCCAAATGAGCATTTAGTGTATTCTGTCCCTTCTGGCTGTAATAGAAATACAAAATAATCAGGATTATTACTAGAAAGATAACTTGAGTTGAGAGTATGTACCCTGGGAACAGTTTTTAACTCAATATCTTCTGTCGGCCTCTAAGACACTTATGTAGCTTAGGAATCAACATTCTCCTGGTTAGAGAACAATTCAAACCATAATTACTTGTGCGCTGTAGTGGTTATAGTAGCACAAGTGCCCCAGTGCCCCCTCCCCCAATGTAAAGTAGTCAAAGTGTTTGCCAGCGTTAAACTTCTTGCCTCTGGACTCCTGGGTGCTGCTCCTCTCTACAGCCAGATCCTGTCTGCATTGATAAGCTTCCTGCACTCAAGACTAGAAAACAAGACTTAGGTAGAAGTGCCTGGAAGACTAAGATACAAAGTCAAACCATTAGCAAACAGTTTCCCTACTTACATTGTGGTGGGGGTGCCACAGCACTCCCAGCACTATAACCATTACAGCTCACTGTAGAAGTTATGGCACTTGGAGTGCTTAAAGAACAGATCACCATGTCAGTAAGTGCTCCTGGTGCACCTCTAATGTAATGTTCGGTTGTTGCCAGGGCCGTCTTTAACGCGGGGCAAATGGGGCAGCTGCCCCGGGCCCAGTTTCTCTTGGGGGGCCCGAGGCACCTGCCCCGTGGGCCCCGCTGACCCCGGCAGGCAGGTGGCCGGTCGGGCAGGAAGGCGGGCGCGCGAGGGAGCACTCACTGCTTCCTCTTCAGCTCCCTCGCGCACCGCACTGATGCCGGAGCCGGAAGATGACGTTCATCTTCCGGCGCCGGCATCGCTGGCAGCGAGCTGAAGAGGAAGCAGTGGTGCTCCCTCGCTGCGCCTGCCGACCGACCACACCCGCCAGGAGAGGCAGCAGCCACTGGACCCCAGGGAATCCCCCCAGCACTCAAAGTT
Organism: Pelobates cultripes; assembly: GCA_933207985.1. Taxonomy (NCBI): domain Eukaryota; kingdom Metazoa; phylum Chordata; class Amphibia; order Anura; family Pelobatidae; genus Pelobates; species Pelobates cultripes. The sequence goes on along the minus strand of OW240912.1, from coordinate 202,571,824 downwards.
AGGAGGCTGGGGGGATTACATTAAAATGTGTGTGTGTGTTAGTGTGTGTGTGTTTGTGTATGTGTGTTTGTGTATGTGTGTGTTGGGTGTGTGTGTGTTTGTGTATGTGTGTGTTGGTGTGTGTTTGTGTGTTGGTGTATGTTTGTGTGTGTATGTGTGTGTTTGTGTGTGTTGGTGTTGTGTTAGTGTATGTGTGTGTTGGTGTTGTGTGTGTGTTGGGTGTTTGTGTGTTAGTGTATGTGTGTGTTTGTGTATGTGTGTGTTTGTGTGTGTTTGTGTGTTAGTGTGTGTGTTTGTGTTTGTGTGTATGTGTGTGTTAGTGTGTGTGTTTGTTTGTGTGTGTATGTGTGTGTTAGTGTTTGTGTGTTAGTGTATGTGTGTGTTAGTGTATGTATGTGTGTGTTTGTGTGTGTTGGTGTATGTGTGTTAGTGTATGTGTTTGTGTGTTAGTGTATGTGTGTGTTAGTGTATGTATGTGTGTGTTTATGTGTGTTAGTGTGTGTGTGTGTGTGTGAGTGTGTGTGTTTGTGTGTGTGTGTGTGTGTGTGTGTGTGTGTGTGTGTGTGTGTGTGTGTGTGTGTGTGTTTGTGTGTGTGTGTTTGTGTGTGTGTGTTAGTGTATGTGTGTGTTAGTGTATGTGTGTTTGTGTCAGCATGTGTGTGTGTGTCAGTATGTCTGTCTGTCTGTGTGTCAGTATATATGTGTGTGTATATCTGTGTGTGTCAGTATGTGTATGTGTCAGTATGTCTGTCAGTGCGTCAGTATGTCTGTTAGTGCATGTGTATGCATGTGTCAGTATATCTGTCTGTGCGCCAGTATGTCTGTGTGTGTGTGTGTCAGTATATCAGTCTGTGTGTGTCAGTGTATGTGCCTGTGTGTGTGTGTCAGTATTTCTCAGTGTATGTGGGTGTCAGTATATCTGTCAGTGTGTGGGTGTCAGTATTTCTGTCAGTGTATGTGTGTCAGTATGTTGATCAGTGTATGTGTCTGTGTGTGTGTGTCAGTATGTCGGTATATGTGTGTGTGTGTCAGTATGTCGGTATATGTGTCTGTGTGTCAGTATGTCTGTCAGTATGTCTGTCAGTACGTCTACCAGTGTATGTGTCTGTGTGTGTGTCAATATATGTACCTGTGTCAGTGTGTCTGTCAGTGTATGTGCCTGTTTATCTGTATGTAGTCAGTGTATGTATCTGTGTATCTGCTTGTGCGTCAGAGTGTGTACCTGTGCATCTGAGCCGCAACTTTAAATACAAATACACCCCTCCATTCAAACTTCAACACTACATATAAAACACACTCCTGCATTGAAACGTCAACACTACATACAAGCACACTCCTACATTCAAAAACAAACACTACACATAAATGCACACTTGCATTCAAACTCCAGTACCACATACAAACACATTCACACAAACATACTCCATACAAACACATGCTTACATTCAAACATACTAACATGGCTCAGTGCTAAATACAACCCTGCAAGCATGGGAAATTGGTAGAGTCCCAGCTGTCAAAGCATTGTTGGAGTTGCACGACAGATGGGGTTCTACCTTTAGTCCAACCTTGCAATTGGGGGTCCCAATAAAATTCATTCTACTTTAGTACCGCCACTGCGTTGGGATGGATGCCGTGATTGCATACCAGGGAGTGAGGGGCGAAAACGGCAGGGCACAGGGGGCCCAAGCAAACACTTGCCCAGGGTCCATTCGTTATTAAAGACGGCCCTGGTTGTTGCACTGCTTCATGCAAGGGCCCAAACCGCTGTGATCTTACAGATCATAATCGTGTGACCTTTGTCTTTAGTGCCAGCAGAGCATTAGCAACCCTTCAGTCAAAGCACAGCTCTGGTACCCAACAAATCACTGGAATTTTCCAGTTTCGCTTGTTTGGCCTTAAATTTGAAATTCACTTTGAATTCTTGCTTTAGTGGATAAAACCTGTATGTATTTTTAATAGTCATTCCTTGAACAGTGCTCAGCCCTTGGGCGGAAACATGTTCACTGCCGTATCTTTTTGAATGCAACACTACTATTTTTTTCAGATTACGGTGCATGAGTGATTTTTTTTTCTCAGTTGGTGCTTAGCACCTGGGCACTTGTCATTGTGCCCCTGACTTTCTGTTTATATACATTTTCATATATTATGTCGTATGGTTCTAAGTGCTTGCACTGACGTACCTGCATAATTACATTTAAACATCAATATCGTTTGATCACTGTCCTATGTTTTTTTAGAATGTTGCATAGTATCAGTGATTTATTAGATGGTTGTAATCAGGTTATATATGTGTTTGCCTTTGTCTGTTTCCTCGGCAGGATCCGTAAGTCAGGCTTTGTACTCTGTGTACTTGTTGAATAAAATGCATTTTTGGTTTAGATGATACACTCATCGAAAGTATCACAATTTGCTGGCACATCACACATTACATCCCCTTGTGTCACTATATTTAATGTTCATTTTCCTGTCACAAATGACTGCTTTCCCTCTATTTCCCTCCCTCTTCCTCTCCTGCTGCTTGCACTGTAGATGTCTTTCTCGCTCTCCCCTGCCTCCCATCACTGAGCTTCCTCTCTCTCTGCAAGATCTTTTTTACTCCACATCTCTCCTCCGCCTTCCTCCACCTATGTGTCCCTGTCTGTGACGGCCCCATTTCATTTTCCTCTTCCATGATCATGTTCTCTTTCAGTTTCCTTGTTAGTCCTTCTCTTATTAATCTCATTAGTTACACTCTATGTCATATCTCTGTCTATATCATTTTCCTCTGCCTTCCCCCATTAGGTAATTTAATTCCCTTTATCAATCTGTGTTTCTCGTTTCTGCATTACTGGTGGTTTTGAAGGTTTTTTTTTTTCTTTATCTTTCACACTTCTTAATCTCCTTTTTCTATATAAATATTAAATCGCACTCTTTTACCTCCCACGATACCTCTCCCCCTTTTTTCCTTATCTTTCTCTTATATCTGAAATTGTGTAGAACATTCCTTCACCTCCCTCATTCAGTTTGCTAATTTCACTCTCCCACCCTTATGCCTACTCAATTATCTGTTCAATTAATGTCATGTTCATTTCCATCTCTCTCTCATCATGTCCCCCATCCCTCTCTGTCTCTCTCTCTCATTCATCTCTGTGTTAATTTTCCCTTCCACTGTTCTTTCTCTATTTATTCACTTTCACTCTCTTTTTCAATCTACCAATGTCTACTGGATTTTCTACTGTCTTCTACTGGACAATCATTCTCTAATTATCATTTCTTTATTCATTCTTTCATCTCTCATTGCGTCTTTTATATTCTGTCTCTCTTCTCTCTCTCTTTCTGTTCCCTAACATCTCACTTCCACCTTTGTGTTCATTCCTCATCTCTCATGCAGGTCTTTTTTTATTCTTTCACCTACATCTGTTTATTCCCAATCTCCTACTCTTCTCACAAGCTCATACCTCAATATTTCTATCGAAAGTCAGTGTACAAGCCACTTTCTGAAATCCTTTTTCAATCCACTTTTTGAAATCTGCTAATCTCGTTACCAGAATACAATATATATTGGCAGCAGATTTTTGTCAGCAAACAGAATGTCCTCACTGACATACTAAATTATATTTATTTTAGGCAAAGATTAAACCTACAGGGGATTACAGTTACACTAGATCCTTTGTAGAGCACATATAGGACTGTGTGGGAATGTACAGGAGAATCACATTCTCCCTAATCTGTATACATATAAACATATATGAACACCTGCTGCACATGGGCTTAGCATACCGTCAAATATTTTAAATCCTGAAATCGCGATGGGTGGCTTAAATTAGCATGCCAGTGATACCAACTGGGCCACAGGTGCACAGGTAACTATCCAAAATGAATAGTCCTGTCTGAAAAGGGGTTAGGCCCAAGAATGGGCATGTCAGACTGGCATGAACACACACCTAGCTGACTGACAGCATATATAAGGGGATTTTTAAAAAAAATTTCCCTCCTCCTAGAAAGGTTGTTTCTAGGTAGTTTTTTTCTTTTTTCTTGTTCTTGTGCATTATTCCGCAATCACTGTTTCCTGCTCTCTATTGTGTGCAGTGGCGGAAGAGATCTCAGCATGGTGTTGGTTTCATACACACAATCTCAGAGTCAGTGCTTCTCACGGTTTGTTATTCTTGCTTAGACAAACTATGTGACAGAGTCAGTTTATTTCACATTCTGTCTCAAATACACTATAAGGGATTTATTTACTAAACACCCAATTAAAGTGAATTGTAAACCAATCTGCAAAAAGTAGACACAAATAACTGAACTACAAAAAATATCTCCAAACTTCACTATAGTGACAGTTTTGTTATTTTAGCCTAAACTTTGCAATTCAGTTTCAATTCACTACAAATCAGTGTTCAGAAAAAAAACTGCAGTACAGTTAGTCTGTCTCCCAGACTCTCTCACTGGGTCAATTATAGACTCGTGCTTGCGCAGTCAATCTCTCACAAAAGCAGGTATAGAGTCATTGTAGAGCAATGGCAGTTACGGTACAATATGTTTACATATGTATTCTACATCAGAATACTCGTCAACATTTATTGACTTTTTCTACATAACTAATGGATATTTCTCTGTAGGACATTAACTATAAAAATTATTTAAAAAATAACAAACAGCCGGGAAGGTTTCCTGCCTTAATTAAACAGGTGGGAGGGTCTCCTGCCTTATTATCAGAACAGCAATAGATGTGTCTTATAGAGACCAGTGGTTTCAGTGCTTTTCTGTGAGAAGCATTCTGTTGGTGGATCACTGGTCACATGCCATAGATCCTCAGTGCTTCTCTCTGAGAAGCATTCTATTGGTGGATCATGTCTCACATGCCATAGATCCTCAATGCTTCTCTGCGATACATATTCTATTGGTGGCTCACATGCCACAGATCCTCAGTGCTTCTCTATGACAAGCATTCTACTGGAGGATCATGGTTCACATGCCACAGATCTTCAGGGCTTCTCTGTGAAGCATGCTCTATTGGTGGATCATGGCTTACATGCCACAGAGCATCAGTTCTTTTCTAGATGCCCCACAGCTCATTAGTATTGTTGATTTTAAGGAAGCGGATTAGAGACAGTCTCAGTGATGGATTAAATATATTTACTTTTAATGTTGTAGTATTCTTGAATTGATTAATAATAATATCATGTGCCTAGGTCTTCCCAAGCCCATAGCCTCCCACGAATAAATTACCCTACATACCTACTCTTACACCAATAGTTAATATTGAGGGAGGCCATAAATTATACCAACCATATATAAATGCCAAAAACTTTCAAAAAAATTATTTTAGACATACCTGTCAAGGTCTTGATTAGAGATCTTCAGTCTTCATTCTTCAGCCATCAAAAGGCCAAACATAAACCTGGTTTTAGTGGGGTCCAGTGGAGCCTACATTTTTTTTCTAAATTAAAGTGACATTGGAGTGGATGTAAAGAAATATTCTCCAGAAAATCCTTTTTTACTTGGCAAAAAAATAGGTAAAAGAGCTGAGGAAAGCCAAGCTATTAGAGTTGTCATGTACATAGAAACAGCCAGGAGGGACGTCCTCCAACACCTGGATTGTCCTCGAGGCAAGGATTGAAATTGTTTAATATTAAACAAAACTGTATAATTTTATGTCCTTAGCATTACAAGTAAAACTAATGTTGCAGCGAAACTTTACATAGCAACTTCAAATATCTAACAATTAGTATTCGGAAACAGTGCTACAATATATCATGTCCAGTTATAGATTAATAGGTCACCCAAGGGTGGATTTATATCCAATTTATGAAAGCTTAATTTTTTTTTGTTTTTCTTTTTTTTAATGAACTGCAGACAATGACTGTACTGAGTGCATTTACACGTTTCCTTTTCAGTTTAAGAGTGTGCCAGAGGTTTGCCATCACTGGTCTAATTTTTCTTTAGTGTCACACGAAAAATTAACTCACTGTGAAATATTTGGTAGACACTTAAAAATAAATAAATACATAAATTTTAACATAAACCCACTATTATTTTGCTTCCTTCGTGTTCTGCTTAATCTTTACCCAGTCTGCTCCAATCATGCATACATAATGTAAAGCAGAATGCTAGATATTGAAAAGCAGAAAATACTGTTTTAAAAAATCTTAAAAATATCAAGCTGTTATAAGCCCCTTACCCCTGCAATAGGATGAAATAATATATATTTTTCTTTGTTAAAGAGTGACGTGCTGCTGCCAATGCAGATTCATGCAAATTTTCCATTTATCCATCACATTTAACATATCACAAGCATATCTCAATCCACCTCAAAAAATATCATGGCAGATTGTTCTAACTCCTAATCTGACCCTGTTTTATCTAGCATAAAATGTAAGTCAATTTGATCTTTGGCATTGGCACAGCAGCTGACCCTCTCTCACCCTTCTTGGCATTTTTTATCACTTTCTACCCATCTCAATACCTCTCCGGTTACTGCCAGCTTCACCTGCCAGGAAACTCGCGCTGCCCTCAGAACCAGATAATTTTTTGCCTACTACAATCAGCACATCCCCCCACTTTCTTTCCCCTGCTGTCCCAGTCTGGAAAGAGAAATAAAACACTGGTCTCTGATCCTTTCCAAATAGTGCCCACACTGCGGGGACCTTTCTTTAATATTTTACTGTGTTCTGCAGGCAGATGGGATGACTGCAAAACATACAAATGGCAGAGCTGTTAATTCTGGGCGTGCAGGAGCAGAGGTTGTGTTTTGGCACGGAAAAGCATCTCGGGAGAGAGCACGCTGTGTGCATGCACAATAATGGCTGAATTTAAGCTCTGTTCAGACAGTAAAAGAGCCAGAGACACCCATGTCCTATTAAGAAAAAATCATTGGCAATGCTTGTTGGATGACATTACAGGAACAGGCTGTACTTTTACACCATAATATGCCCCCTAAACCTGGGACCAGTTATAAAGCCATGAAAACCTATGTGGAAAGAAATCATTCTTTAGAGCTACAATGAACAGATACATTAATATGCATAAAGTTGTTCAATAAAGGACAGGGACAAGTGAGTGTTAGAGAATGGTTTGACAAAAAATGCTGAAATAACGAAGGCTTCCGAAATGTTTAAACCGTGGATATGCCATCAGTTGAGATGTTAGTAGATAGTATGTACAAGGGCAATGTTGAGAAAATAAAACAGTAAGACCTGTTCTATATAATTTAAATGTAGGCAATCAGCGGCCCTTCAGTAATTGTGGAGATTTTACACTCTTGTGAGGAAAAAAATGTCATTGATTAAATTATCATACCATGCAATAAAAGCACACATGGTAAAATGTATGTCAAAACAAACCCAGAGGACAGCACAATGACAAAATGCAGTATAAAATGTGTCTAACTAGCCATAAACCATGACTGCTGACCAAATTAAATCCCTGTTACCCCCCCCAATATTGACATGACTCCTGAGTATTGGAAAAGGGCAACAGCCACAGCTTTATTTTATTTTACCATATAACACCGACAGAATTATCACCACCTGTCGACTGTTGGGTTGAGCACTGAGCGCTCTCTGCCCAGCTCCCTCGCGCGCCGCTTACTGATGCTGGAGCCGGAATGACGTCATGCTCCCTTGCGTGCCCGCCTGCCCACCTGCAATGTAACTGCCAGCCTTGGGGGGCTCTGAAGTGGCCAGCTCCTGTGCCCCCCAGGAGAAGAGGCTGACAAAATGTGGACACACTGGCATACATACCGGGTCGCAGGGTGGCCGGGCCTCCTGGAGGCCTGGTCGCAACTGAGACCCCTGCAACCGCGGTATGTACACCAGTTATCCCACCCCTTACTGTGGGTCAACAGTCATGCTTCCCGTTCCTTACAGTCCAAGGGATTCCTTTACTAAGCATGTGCGACCTGTTTAGCAGGGATTAAACAAAGTCATTCAGTGTTAAACTGCACAAGCTCTCTGCTGCAGTAAAGAAGTGAATATAAATACTGTATTAATGATTTTGACTTCCTAGTTCCCTATATAAGAAGGTTTGATCTTCTCAATTCAATGGGTTTCTCTAGGCCTGATAGTGAAATCTCAGGAGCTGATTAGGTGGTGATGCCCCACAAACAAATTTTGTGGGATTTGAAAGTAACCAGGAGAGATGTGCAGAATACCTGTCCTCTTCTTACAGCACTTATGGAGTTATATAACAATTCAACGCTATTTGCCCTTATTTCCATCATTAAATGCCAGCCACAAAGGCCTAAAACTGTACTATCCCTATATTACAGTGCCAATGTAGTCTGATCCCCTGTTCCCAAGTTGTCAGGTCCCCCTGCCCTCCTGGTATATTTTTTGATGGATTATTAGGTAACTAAACAACAGAGCGTTTTTTTTTTTATTATGATAATTGTTTTTAATTATTCTGTAGCAGAGCTACAATCCTAAGATACAAGATCTCTGCTGAAATCCTCTGGAGCTGGAAAGAATTGCTGTTCAGAGGTTATAGCCCATTCCCCCAGTAACTGGATGGCACACAGTTCTGGAAGTCAACTGATCTTTATTTTCCCACACATGGCTTTATATGGGGTCTCTACAGCAAGTTTACAGGGGTTTTCCCCAAGAGTCTCTGGGTCTGAGAGATAATTGAACTGGGAATTATGATAGCTCAATTATCTGTCAATTACAGGGAATACAGAAAACATTACAGGAACCCCACAATTCTTATATCCCTGAATAGCGTGTGTCAGAGTGCACAATATATCCGAAAAGTGTTCAGATTGGTTCAGTGGAACGGGATCGCTATTCGGGAGAAGTTTTGATGGCCAGCCACAAGTTGATGCCCAAAAAGAGTTCCAGAGATTCCAGGGCAGCAGCCGGACTTCATTTGGGTGTTCCTGTACGAACACCGACAAACCCTCCCCCTAGCGCATAGGTAGCGAATGCTCCCCCCAGGTCGGTAGATTCTATCTCCCAAACATGGTTTGTCTAGTTGATTGGGAAAGTACACAGGCAGCATTACCATCCATCGCGAGAATGTGTAGCTGAAATGAGTTCCATGCACTCGACGACCAAATACCGCTGCCTGTGTTTGGGAGACAAAATGGCCATGCACTGGACCACGTGCATTCGGTTATACAAACAGTGGCCACCCAGGGAAAGCACTTGAGTTAATCCTTTAATTGCGGTTAACAGCCAGGGGCGGTCTGTGTTCTAAGTCAATAACAGGGGGTATAGGTTTGTTCGGCAGAAGTAAATACGTGTTCGGGCATCCTCAGGGAATGATACCAGGTCTGTCAGATATTCCACTACCTTATTCAAATGCCCCTACTGGTTAATCAGTCATGTGGTTAGACAGTCATTTTGTCATTGTCACAAATGTGTAAATTAACTATTAAAATGACCACTAAATCATAACAGCTTGATAGAAGCTCTTTAAAACTGGTAACGTAATAAATACTATTAGTATGCTCTGTAATCTTTACCATGATGGCCATATTGGATTACATGACCAATTTTGAAAAATCTTTAAATACAATTATACAATACATATCTTTGCCATTTAACACCCTGCCTGCATTATCTTCTCATAGGCTCTATCCAATACTATTATTACTGTTGTTGTTATTATTATTATATGTTTATTATTATTTTGTTTGTGCATCTATTTGCTATGTCCCAGCAGTGGAAGAACTGACGTAGAGAGGGCCCTGGTGCCACAATTTATTTGCCCCCACCACCACCAACAGTGGCCAAAAATATCCCCTTTGTCCACTGAGAATTTACCATTTGTTATCAATATAGGGTTGTATTAAGCACTGAGCAGTGTTTGTGTGTTTGAATGTAAGCATAGCTTTGCATGGAGTATGTATGAGTGAATGTAGGGGTATGTTTATATGTAGTTTTGGCATTTGAATGCAGGTATGCATTTGTGTGTAGTGTTGGTTTTTGATGCATGGGTTTGTTAATATATATTGTTGGTGTTTTAATACAAAGGTGTGTTTCTGTGTAATGTTGATGTTTGGATGCATTGGTATATTTTTGTGTAGCGTTGGCATTTTAATGCTGAAATACATGCACATATACACCTACACTACCACATACACACACTGATATACATTCAGGGGTGTACCTAGAGCATTTGGCACTCGGGGCGGGACCTATTTTGTTACTTCTACCCCCACACACTTTAAAAAAAAAACTATCGCAATTTTTTAAAATGTATTTAGCACTGAGCAGTGTTTGTGTGTTTTAATGTAAGCATGTTTTTGTATGGAATATGTTTGAGTGAATGTAGAGGTGTGTGAATCTCTGTTTGCATATCAAATTTGCATAGAATTCACAAAAGTCACCCAGATTTCTTGTTGTGGGCAGGCTGACACCTCTTAACGTCAATCTTTGTTTATCAGATAACTCCCCTATTTGCTATACTTTGTGGGATTGCCATATTTAAGGATACCAAATAAGGGAACTATCTGATAAACAGCACCATAATTTAGTATCTTTAAATATGAAAATCTCACATAAGGGTGTTACAGGGTAACGCTGAAGAAGCCATGCACAGAGAGTCTGGACACAGGTCATTTCAGGAAGTAAAGGTCTCATCAATCGGGTCTCAGCTGAACTCCTGTTCAAAATGTCTGAGCCCTGAGCACATTGGGTAGAGGCTTTTTATAAGCTATGCATCCCCCATCTGTACCCTTACAACAATCGGCAAACAGGATATACAGGATCACCTTATATGCACAGGCAACATGGCCCTTTTAGGAGAATGGAATGTGGTTTCAGATCTTGCACATGCTCAGTACATTGATGACAATATCTTAGCTACATGTATATGCCACATGGAGATTTTAGGCCTACTAAATTTTGGACCTAGTTGAAATCCCATCACATTCCCCCCTTTGATGCTTCTGATACAAAGTACTCCAGATGCATCACTTACCATACTTTGCCAATACCACTCAGGTAATTACAAAACAGGGGAGACCATGTGAGCATTCTAGCTGAATTTTATGAATTCTCAAAACTCATCGACCTGATTACAAATTATTTCTCTTTGGGCTAGAGGTTCATATCTTCAGATGACCATTACGCGAGCTGCTGTCTTCCTTTCTATAGTGTTCTCAATAACACTACGTATGGACCGAATTATTAATGGAATCAAGAAGGGTAGAAAGAGGCATAAGATAATAAATACCACTCCTCCTACCAGTGCTTTAATCCCTCCAAACTGTTCATACCAGCTTCCAAACCAACTACCTGGATTATACCCGTTCCAGATCTGAGTAGGCACGTGCGTTAATTTAACCATGCGGCTGGTAAGGTCAACCACAGCTTGCCCTTCATCATCTATATGCAGACAGCAATTATTAAGATTAAACTTTCCGGGGGCGGAGCCTAGCTTCCAGGCTGATCAGACGTGCAGGAACCAAGCTCCTGACCAAAACTGCCTATTTGAGGGTAGAAACCCCCAAAAAACAGCACGTCTACTATCAGGAGGATGCTAAACGAGGAGGGGACACCCGGAGGAACCGACTGACACCCGAATCTCGCCTAACAATAGCCGGGAACCCTAAAAACCTGCTAAGGCCTACTGGGGATCGAACCGAGGAGAGGCGTCCGCTTTCCTGGCTAGAGAGCTAGACCACAGGCTCAGCATACCTCCTAACTCCAACCCCCCCCTTGGACCGGTGGGGGACATCCCGGTCCGCACTAAGCGACTAAAGCACACACTACAAGCTACTGCCACGGGGCCTGACCGGGAAACCTGGGTGAGCCACGAGGCACCCTCAAGATGGCCCCCACAGCGCAACCCCAGCACAGCCCAGTAAGCCAGACGGACCAAAGCTGGAGAGAGGCCTTTGACGCCCGGTTTGAGGCTATTTGCCAAGCCTTCTGGGACCGCATAGCCAAGCGGGGACTCCAGCCTACCCCTCCCGAAACGGAACCTACCTACCACACAGCAGCGGACGCCTGTCCCTCTTCTGGGCCGGGGGCCCACCTGGAGGAAACTCCAGGCCACAGTCCAACCGCCCACAGGGAAGACCGCAAGCCTAAAAATCCCGGGGACCCACGATCCAGCCTCCCGATGGAGGGGGATCCACGGACAGAGGGCACTCTCTCCCTACAAAGCCCGGAGCCGAAGAGACAGAGACCTGTCATGCTGCACACAGAGCTCGCAACGCGAACAGGGCAACCCACGTTCCCGCATACCGGAAAGAGGCACTGGCAAAACAGACCTGGAAACGGACTCTCCACTGCGGCAACCACGGGGCATAGGCTGAGGAAGGCGCACAACACATTCATCAGCCCACCTCCTGAAGCCTGACAACGGCCTGAGCCCTGACAACCCCACATGGACACTGCTAAATGTAAATAGCCCATTGTACACACAAGCTTACTCACACTGTAGCTAGCAATGAAAATTCTCTCTCCTATAGCTATATCAGTCTTATACACGCTGACTCTTCACCAGCTTGTTATACATAGATCATACACTTCAGTGTCTAATAGCATCACACTAGCCTAGCATATTAACCATAAAAATATGCACAATATACCTGCCTAGCAATGTATACCTGTATTAACCGCGAGCTACCAACTTTAACCCACGCTCTGACCAAGCTTCTTCACAGCATAAATACATACTTACAGACGAAGCTACACTGTTAACATGTTTATGTTATAATAAAATTGTGCCTGATACTCAAATACCCCGCACGATGAGAAAGGGTTACATTTTATTAAGCATGGTTAAATCTAATTAAACAATTTTGTTTATATAAAAAATGTGCAACGTTCCTTATGCCACGTTACTGTTACTGCATGTTTCTTTTATGTTTGCACCCGCTGTTGTGGCAGTGCAAAACTGCTTGTTACCTCTATGCACGAATAAAATAAAGAATTATAAAAAAAAAAAAGATTAAACTTTCAGCACACACCTCCTGCTAATAAATAGTCAAGAGCCAGCCTATTTTGGTAAATGGCTGACCTCATATGGGTATTCTGTTTTGCCAGGAGGTTAAGTGCTCCAGCTGTCTCATTGGTTATAATCTCAACAACCGCCTGTAATCTAATTATGCGGTTGAGCATGTATATGTGGGTTTGGTAACCATAAGTACCATCTTCAGCCCAGGTAGCAGGTCCATAGTAATTAATAATTCGCTGGAGTGACCATTCATCATCTTCCCAATTACCTATATTTAATGGTTGTCGCTTCTTCCTATGATTTACATCATAGACCTTAACTCCCAAGGTCTCTCCTGTTTTGGATTGGTAACAAAAAGAAGGATGGTTTGAGCATACTGTAGCGGAGCGGCAATATTAAATCCCACAATCTCCGCTGGTTCAAGAGGTAATCCACAGTCAAGCGCTGAAAAGTAAGGCAATATCCCAAATCTCCCAGTAACCGAACGAAACACAGTTCTGAGAGTCAACTGAGGCTTTATTCACAGGCTCCACAATTTATACAATTCCCCATGCAAGGTGTTTCCTGAGTCCTATCCCAGGGGTATTCCAGGAGTGGACTACGTGGGGAACTTAAAGTACAGAGCATTTCTACCATCAGGCACTGCTGCACGAGAGGGATCCTCCCACTGGAATGTACCATTAAGTGATTTATCCCTCCGTGCAGCAGAACCGCAAATTTATATTAAAACACACAACTTTTCGAATATTAGGTTGATTTGCAAGAATGGACGTTCGATAGATAGCTGGGGTCTGAGCGCATCATTCGTGAGATTACCGCTCAGATCCCAGCTAAAACAACCGAACACCGCACGAAAAACATATTCACCAAAACATGCATTCAAAAGACCGATTGGCATTTGGGGAACAAAATACCGAACGGCCCGGAACTCCCGAACGGCCTGGAAGTCCAGTGGTGTTCGCACCGTCGAGTAGACATTTTTAGTACCACGCGCTCGACGACCAAACACCGCTGGGGGAACAAAGGATCCAAGGTGGCCGACCGCTGCGTGATCGGTAGTCGAACGATGGCCACCTAGGAGAGCCTCTAATTACAGATTGCAACATTGTTGCAATCGGTTAACAAGCGCCACACGTCTCTTAATGTGTGGGCTATTACAGGGTGGTTTATTCGGTTCACGAACGGCCCGCAAAGGTGCCGTTCGTGAAACGAAATGAAATACAGCTATCTGCTTTCGGCAGATAGCCAATACAGGCAATACAATGTTATACAGTCAGCATACATTACACCCAGGGACATACATATCACCACAACCATACAGGTAACCCTTAAAGCCACAGTCTCTGTATAATGTCCAAGTGGCTAGGTTTGCCACACATACCTAGCACACATGCCCCCTCCCAATCTTGTGGTAATTCTGAATATGCTTCTTCTTACCACAAATCCAGTATAAATTTTCTGGGGCTCTCCAGTTAGATGCAGCAGATAGATCAAACCATACCTCTCTTAAATTGGTGTAATTAACAAAAGGATTGGTAGGCTCTGAGACATTTGAAGCTGACCACCAGGTAGTATTATGGCTACTAGCATAATATGCTTTCTGCCCTAGACAAGTTAACTCACCTACAGGTGTGTTGTACATTGGGCCTCCCCTAGCTTAGCATATATGACCTATTATGGATGTTTTTAGTTGCCATTCCGATTGGTTGCTTGATTACTGGAGTGGGAAGGCATTTGTTGCTCATTTGTCTCAGAACCAGGGTACCATACTTCTCTTGCTTCCCATGGCAATTGGCCTCCCATATTTGAGCCTCCACATACAAAGCAGTTAGTTATATTTAGACTACTTGCAATACTCTCAGCTAGATAGATGAACAGGTTCTTTTTTTTTTTTTATTATTCTTTTTTTTTCGTGCATAGGTTATACAAGTAACAGTTTTCTAGCAATGCCACAACAGCTATCGCCAGGATTTTAGTAGACATGTAAATACAATTGTATGGCAGGAATTACTTTGCACATTTTTATATATGTATGAGAAGGGTGGTTAGTGGTCTAGCACTGTTCCAGCGTGAGTGTGAGAGATTATGTTCAGAAGGAGACCTTCAGGTTAGGGAGCAAGGGCTAGTGTGCGTAATGACCACCAGATGAGATTCCTGTTAAGTATAAACTTACGTCTGAGTGTTATCAGCCCTGGCTGATCGATAGGGTAGTGCCTGTCTAAACTGTAGACAGGCTTCGCTTTAAAATTCACACTGCCCAGTCGCCTTTTATCCTAGGTATATGTGTCCAGTGTTTCTTTCACACTTGATTTAAACTATGCTTCTGGAGCAAGGTTGACTAATGCTGTCAGTTCAGATTGACCTTCAAAGTGGACACCTGCATGGAAATCGATACCTAAGGCGTTCTAACCGAATTTAGCGGCAGCAATTTGGAGAGTAGTCAGCCAACCCACCTAGCCCACTCCCCCCTCGAGCTATCCCATGAGTACAATTTTGTTTGCACATGGATAGTGGTGGGACAGGAAAGTTGCAAGCTAGCTGGCCTCTCCAAATCACATAAGCCACCCAGTCCAGGCTGTGAACTGTGTACTCCAGACTAATTATGCATAAGGCTTAAAACTTATTTTGAGTTCAGAGTGCTAGGTCTGTGGTGTTAGTCGGTTAGTTGTGAGAGTATCTTGTCGGGAGGCCTTATCCTTGGTCCGTTTGAGTTACTCTCGAGGGGTATTAACCCTAACCTGGGGGCTGTCGGGGGGGAGGTTGTATTCTGTATGGTAGTGCATATTCCTTTAGTGCACTGGTGTTCCAGTGTCATCCCTGACAGGCTTTCAGCACGTCATATGGGTTCTTAGAGCATCATATTAACTAGTGAGTTATCAACAAAGCTTAAGTGGCAGAAGGTGAAAAGGAGTAGGAGAAAAAACTTTAAAGAAAAGACAACTTGCAATTTTTAGCCTTTGAGCGGGACGGGGTAGGAGACTTCTCCCCCCAATCCCGTCATGTGGCTTGAGTGTCCATTCTCTGTGTCCTCGGGATGAACGGCTCGATCGTCTCCGGGTCCCAGGCAGGGGTGGCGTTCTGGGTGTTCTTGGTTGGCAGACCCAGTTTTGGTAGTAGCGCGGCAGCGTCGGGTCCTGTAGCGATTTTGTACGTGTTTCCTTGATGTGTAACCAGGAGGTGGCGTGGGTTTCCCCACCGATATGGTATGCCCGCTGAGCGGAGCTGGCTGGTGAAGTCGCCGAGGGTCCTTCGCCATTGGAGAGTGGCTCTGGTTAAGTCCTGATAAAAAGTCAATTGAGACTCCTCAAAGTTGAGTGGCGTCTTGCCCTTGAGTGCCGACATTATGTGCCCCCTATCTTGGGGAAGGATGCAGCGGACTATGACGTCTCCTGCAGGGGAGTAGATGCCCTTGTCGGGGTGGGTAGTCGGTATATTGCGGCAAAGGTGAGTTTCCTTGCCACCGCAGAGGGAAGTATAGCTTGCGCGAGCCATCTCACGTAGTGAGGTAGGTCCTCTTTGGAGACTGTGACAGGGATACCTTGGATTTTAATGTTGTTGCATCTGTGTTTGTCTTCTTGGGCTGCTAGTTGAACCTCTAAGTTTTGTTGATTGTGTTGTAGTTGTAAGAGGGAGTCTTGCAGCGAGGTGATTTCTCTTTGGATCCCCTGCACTTCTTTCTCAGTGTGTACTACCTTTTCAGTGATTTGTTGCATGCTGGTTTTAAGGGTAGGTAGATCTGCAGCTAGTAGGCTTTGTATTTCCTGCAGCATGTTCTGCATATGCTGTAGGTCCTGTTTGGTGGCCGGTTCGGTGGTACCCTGCTGGGGTGTGGGTTGTAGCCATGCAACCCCGTGAGTGCTTTGCTCCCCTGAGTCAGACTCTTGTGGGGAGTCAGGGCCTTGTGCGGCCGCCATTTTGGCGGTTGTTTGCCTCTGAAGCATTATGCCTATATCAGGCTGATCTGTACCTGGTGGTGGTTTCTGGGATCTGCGCCCCATCCCTGAGGTTCTGTGGTCGGAGCTGTGCCGAGATGTGTCCCACGCGTCCTCTAGGAAGTCCCCGCCTGACAGGTAACCCGGGCCGAGGTGGGTTGATGGGAGGTAGGCCCCGGGCTCTTTGCATAGGCTTTGCCTGCTTCGGGGTGTACCTGAAGGGCATCGATCAATTCCGGGGGATCTCCCCCGTACTATGCCGGTGTTCGTGTGGCCGGATGACAGGATTGTGGGCTGATTTTCATCGGATTAGGTCCGTGGATGTCGGAGCCCACAGAAATGGCGTCTGGCCCGTCTCGTTTACAGACTCCCGATGAACAGGTTCTTAACAGTGTGGGGAACTTTATCTTCAACACTCATGTCCTCATAAAAGGAATGGAATACCTGAGGAGTTTGGGCATTCAGGGTCTCAGTTTCATGGTCTATATATAGGATGACTCCTGGGTCTGTCCCTGTACCATATATTTGGAAACCGAAAAGATTCACAAATGTATTAATAAATTGCTGTGGATTAGAAATTGCCATGTGTGCAGGATTACACTCCATTGATTTACAATGAGGAGTAGTAGGTAACCTCTGAATTATCAGATCTTGGTCTACTGTTTTTCCCCTGGTCACCTAACTTACACATGACCAATTTGGGCAAAAGTTGAAGTCCCTATTTGGACAATCCAGGTCAGTAGATCTTCTACTAGGGCATAAATATTTATCATTAAACCCATAGGTTCATTCCCACTTAAGATTACCACATATGTTCCATTGTTTTCCACTACCAGAAATTGCTTTGCATGCATCGAATAGTAGGATGCCTAAGGAAGAAGTAGTACTTAACAAAGTTTTATTTATCAATGCCCCCTGAGAGTAGGTATTTCGAAGAACCAGCCAGATTGTACAAGGTTGGAATTGAGGATCAAAGCACTTGGGTTCACCTGACACTGGCTTACACACACTATAATCAATGTCTAAGTATCTACATCTAGACACAGATCCTTTACATTCATAATGCGAGTGCCAAATAAGAGTTTGGGATATCTGGTTACCTGTTTTTGTAGTCTTAATACAACTATCATAGCCTTGTATGTCATCACCTTTACATTCCGTATATATAATAAAAACACTAAAAAAACACAAAGAAATACATAATAATGGAAGTTTTCATCCACATTTTCAACCGTGCAACGGCACCTCAGCTTCCTGCTTGTGAGGACTGCAGGGGATGTTGTTTGTCTGGTCCTCTCTTCCCTTCACAGAGGTCCCTGCGAGACACTCTGCTATGAAACGTTGGTAGGTGGTCAGGCTTTATTATGGCTGTCAAAACACCTACTTGCTGCTCTCTGATATCTTTTTCAACCACGGTTTTTAAAAATCGTCTCGTACCTTCCTTATGTCACTTTAATCAAACTTCAGGGACTGCTTCTTTCCCAGTAGCTCCTATTACAGTGACAGTCTTTCCAGAGGGAGGGGCTACTAATTTGGTCACAACGGAGTGTTCAGCACCCGTATCAATCATGAAGGGACTTTTCTTTCCCCCTATTGTTACTTCGACCATAGGCTCCGCTCGGCCAAGGGGGGTGGAGCCCAGTCTGTCTCAATAGTCCTCCATGACTGTATCAGCCAGACCCACAAAGTCCCTATCATCCCTATCTTTTGGTCTCTGAGTAGGGGGATAGTATCTACCTTCTTAGACGTCTCCTCTGTTACTATTGTCGCTCCTTCCAAGACTTAAAAACTTACTTTATATCCCCTCTGTGGGCAGTCACTTTTCCAATGTCCTTCCTCTCTACACTACGCACATTGATTTCCACCTAACTGTGGTCTGTCATTCTTAATCTCACCTTCCTTTTCTATCTCACCTCTCTCTACCCACTCCTGTAATTGCTACAGCTAGCATATTCACTTTCTTTTTCATTCTTCGTTCCTCCTCATGCTTCGTTCCAGCTTCCCTATTCCTATAAACCCTGTTTGCGACTTCCATTAACTGTGTTTTGGACATCCCTGCAATAGTTCTCCATGACTGCAAATCCCTCTATCTTTTGCAATTTCCTTTTAATGTCACTCTGGGCCTGGCTGACGAATGCCGAATTAATCATATGAGAACTCAGGTGGCTTCGGGATTAAAAAGGGTATAAAGTTTGTATGATTCAAGCAGTCTCTCATAAAAAGGCACTAGGAGATTCATCAGTTTTTTGTAATACTTCAGCTGTGCTTGACATGTTTATAGCCTTTTTACCACCTGCTTTCACGCATGTTATAATGGCTTGTTGGTAAGCTTTTTAAATTAACCACAACAGCACAGTTTATGTTCCAATTAGGGAAATGGGCAGCAACCCAAGCTGCTGGATTTGTTGGTTTTAGGTACAGACAGTCTCCTCAAGAGCTTTAATGGCCGCTTGGTTAATACGGGTCCTTTCCTCAGAACTAAATAGAGTTAATAATAACTGCTGACAATCAGCCCAAGTATGATTGTGGGTTTGTATGATCGATGTGACCAAATCAGTCATAGCTTGTGGTTTTTATGTGTATGAGGGATTATGAGTTTTCCAAATAAACAGATCGGTAGTTTTAAAGGGAACATATACACATACAGGGTCTCAGTCTCCCAATTGCAACTGGCCATTGCCATCAATGTGTGTTGGGCCAGGAGTAAGTCGGAGAGGCATCTGTAAATGTCAGGTTGGAGGGTACTAGTTATCATACATGTTAAAACCGGACTATGAATATTTGTAGAATATTGTGGTCTAACAAGTTCCGGTTGGGGGTCATCAGGTGGGTAGAAGAAGGTAAGTTAAACATCTCAGTTTGAAATTTAGTAAAGGGGGATATCTTGGACAAGGCTGGGAGGGACCCGTCCAGTTACTAAAAAGGGCAAAAGTGTATTCCAGCGTCTTAAACCATTTCTTCCAGTTGTATTTTAGACTCAGTTACTGTTACTGAAGGCACACAGGGCTCAGTAGTTATAGTGCTATGTCAGTGATTATGGTACAATGTAATTGCTGAGAAATATCTGATTTAATAAACTCAGTTACGGATATTAAGTATTCTCCTCACAATTTTGACTGTTAATAATTAAATTGAACAATAATAAAATACGCTAAAATACACTCCTACCAAAAAGAGTCAGTTCAGAATACAAAGAAGCAGTGGGGGTAGGCACAGGAAAAGGTGTGTCCATGACCGGTGTATAGTCGCCATATGGGCAGTCGGACTCCAGGACAACCCTCCCACATACCCAACCCAATAACTCACTGACACAAAGGTATATGGGAAAACTTGTCCACAGCTTTATTTAACCAATCTTGAATAATAATAATTTATTAAGCAATAATAATTTTAACAATAAACATGGGTCATTGCCCCCATACTCCGCCCTCGTAACCGAATCCTTCTGTTAATATAACAGGCAATGACCCCCATATAAATAACATATATACATATACATATAACATATAACATACGTATCAACATATTCCAACATACCAACTTAAAGTGCCAAACATAAATTAACCATGGCAGGGGTATACCCGGATACCCCTGCCCCACCAGATTCTGAGCCACCGACAGGACTCGGAACCTACCAACCACCAATGACCACAGTTTTACGTCTCCATGACGTTCATCCTAGGGAGCCTATTTCTTCTCCTTCAGCTCCCTATCCCGCCGCTGTGAAAAAACGGGATAACCCAAGTCCGAACCAAATTCAGGGAGGGTGGGCGGGACAAACTCAGCAAGGTAGTAATTAAAAGTGAAGGCTTTAAAATGGCTGCCTATTTAAATAGCCAAGCCTACTTACCCATAACTCCATACTTCCTTCCCTCCTCCTATGCCCGCCTCCTAACCCCTGTCAAGGCCTTTTTTCGCTTAGCTGCGCTTTGGCTACATGGGGCTACATGACCGGTGTATAGTCGCCATATGGGCAGTCGGACTCCAGGACAACCCTCCCACATACCCAACCCAATAACTCACTGACACAAAGGTATATGGGAAAATTTGTCCACAGCTTTATTTAACCAATCTTGAATAATAATAATTTATTAAGCAATAATAATTTTAACAATAAACATGGGTCATTGCCCCCATACTCCGCCCTCGTAACCGAATCCTTCTGTTAATATAACAGGCAATGACCCCCATATAAATAACATATATACATATACATATAACATATAACATACGTATCAACATATTCCAACATACCAACTTAAAGTGCCAAACATAAATTAACCATGGCAGGGGTATACCCGGATACCCCTGCCCCACCAGATTCTGAGCCACCGACAGGACTCGGAACCTACCAACCACCAATGACCACAGTTTTACGTCTCCATGACGTTCATCCTAGGGAGCCTATTTCTTCTCCTTCAGCTCCCTATCCCGCCACAAGCTCAGACCTTGACTCCTTAAGCTGTCTGAGCTCCGCCACCCCGAAGAAAAAGAGCCTTAGTTATGCCCTCCTGCCAGCCCAGGGTCAACAGATCCCAACCAACTGCCGAGAGATGAACTCCATCCGAGCGGTAGTACCCCGGCAAACCACCTTCCAACTCGCTGTGTCGAACTACCACACCCCCTAGCTTCCGCACGAAGCTTGCCATCAAGCTATTCACTTTCTTCCTACATCTGTCAATAGCCTCCGGGTCCCTAGCATGCCGCCACCGCTTCCTAGGGATAATCTCCGACCAGACCAACATCACCCCCGGAAGTAGGTCCCTTAAACCGTTAAGGTCCTGCTTCATCCACTTCACCAGCCGCCGCTGCGGAGTGAGGCCCAAGTCGTTGCCCCCCGCATGGAGCACCAGCAGGTCCGGCCGTTGCCCGCCTGCTACCATCCGGAACACCCTTTCGCAGACCTCCCCCCAACAAAAACCCCTGTACCCGAACCACTGTACTGCCAACTGGTCCCGATGAAAGCCCAGCTGGTGGCCCTGAGCTCGAGCTGCAGCCCTCCTTTCGGCCCAGAAGACAAATGAATGGCCCACGATCCATGCGACACGGCCTGGGGGAGAGAAGGAAAACAGATCATAACAGCCCCTTATGCACCCAGCCCCCGGGGATCCCCCCAAAGGCCCTTCACCATCTTACTCCAATAAACCCAAGCGCACATATGAACGGAACCGTACCGACTCCCATCTCC
The DNA here is from genome assembly GCA_933207985.1 of Pelobates cultripes. Classification (NCBI taxonomy): domain Eukaryota; kingdom Metazoa; phylum Chordata; class Amphibia; order Anura; family Pelobatidae; genus Pelobates; species Pelobates cultripes. The sequence goes on along the minus strand of OW240912.1, from coordinate 202,549,813 downwards.
CAATCCGTTTCACTATGTCATCCCCCAGACCCAACCGAGCTGCCTCCGTAGCCGCCCCAATACGAAAGGAGTGTGTACCAAAAGTATCCACCCTCAGTCCTAGCTTTCCCAGTCCAGACCGAAAAACCTTGGTGAACTGGAACCGGGAGAGGGAAGACCCGTCCGCGTGTACCAGCAGCGATCCTCCAACCCCCGGCCTCCGTGCCATGTACCCCGCCACCGCGGCCACTGGGCACAAAGCGGAGCCCGGCAGGGCCCGCAGCGTCACATCTCGGCCCTTGCCTAACATGTCCGTCTTGGATCTTGCCAGGTGTACAACCACCTTCCCTTCCAGCACTCGGACCCCCGACACCTGTACCCCTCCTGCCACAGTCCTCGTGGCACTGACCAACTCCCCTACCCGAAAGGCTCCAAAGAAGGCCAACAGAAATGCCGCCTGAAACAACGATGCTTCGAACCTGTCGAAACATATAGTAGGCAATAAACCGACCAGGTCACTCAACACTCGCACCGATACTGGGCGCCGAGTGTCAGGCCGCCTGCGGCCCCGCCGGTACCCCTTCAGTGCCTGCCTTATGACAAAGGCCTTAGTAAGGTCCTCTTCCCCATGTAGCTTGAACCAGAAAGCCATCGCCGCCATGGACCTGTCAACCACCGCCGGGGATACCCCTTTCGCCAGAAATTGACAGGTGTACCAGAGGAACGCATCCTTGAGCGATTCCCCCGCCGGCAGGCGGTCCAACCCTTCCCATGACCTTTCCCAGGAGTCCCAGACCTTACTGTAAGCGGCCCATGTGGCCGGCGCCAGCGAAGCCTTCACCAGTCCCCCAAGCAGGTCGCCCCGAGCCGCCAAATCTCGTCTGGGCAAGCCTGCCCCACTTCTTGGGCTTCCGGCGCCACCGTCCGGAATCGTGACCACTGAAAACGAGACAGGGCGTCAGCTACATCATTCATGAACCCAGGCACATGGCGTGCACGAAAAACAACATTTAGCGACATGCACAACAGAACAAAATGACGTAGCAACCTAACCACGGGTTTCGATGCCGCTGATTGGTTATTCACAGCGTGCACCACGGCCATATTGTCCGAGAAAAAGACCACCTTCCGGTCCCGCAGCCTATCCCCCCACAGGGCCAACGCAACGACCAGCGGGAACAGCTCCAAGAAAGCCAAGTTCCGCATGAGGGGGCTCAGTCGCCACTCCCCGGCCATCGCTCCGCACACCAACGTCCCCCAAAATAAGCCCCGAAGCCCACGCTACCAGACGCGTCAGTGAACAGCTCCAGTTCCGCAGCCGACACGCCCTCCTGTCTAAAAATCACCGTCCCATTGAACTCCCGCAAAAAGGTCTCCCATACGGCCAAGTCGGCCCTCATGGCCGACGACACCCGAATGAAGTGACGCGGGGATCGCACCCCCGCCGTCGCTGCCGACAGGCTCCGGCTGAACACCCTACCCATTGGGATCACCCGGCATGCAAAATTCAGCATCCCGATCAACGACTGCAGCTGCCGCAATGTAACCTTACGGGCTTGAGCCGCCGCCGTCACCTCCTCCTTCAGCCGCCGCAACTTCTCCAACGGCAGCCGACACTCCCCTTGCAACGTATCTATCTCCAACCCCAGAAAACTTAGGCACTGAGCCGGCCCTTCTGTCTTGTCCGCCACCAGCGGGACCCCGAAATGGCCAGCCACCCACTCGACCGTTCTCAGCAAGTGTAGGCAGGCGGGGGAGCCCGCCGGTCCTACGCAGAGAAAATCGTCCAGGTAGTGTACCACAGCCCCACTCCCCGCCTCAACCTTGACCACCCATTCAAGAAAAGTACTAAACTTCTCAAAGTAGGCGCAGGAGATAGCACAACCCATTGGAAGGCACAAATCCACAAAGTACTCCCCGTCGAAGAAACACCCCAGCAAGTGATGACACGCTGGGTGGACCGGAAGCAGCCGAAACGCTGCTTCAATATCCACCTTAGCCAACAGTGCCCCGCGCCCGGCCTTCCTTACCAGCTCGACCGCCCTGTCGAATGATGCGTATGAGACCGAGCACAAGTCCTTGTCAATATCATCATTCACCGACTCTCCTTCCGGGTAGGAGAGGTGGTGAATGAGCCTGAACTTCCCCGGTTCCTTCTTGGGAACCACCCCGAGTGGGGAAACCCTCAGACCCTCCATGGAGGAGCCGGGAACGGTCCTGCCATCCTCCCCAATTTGACTTCCTTGCCCAGTTTTTCCCGCACCACACCCGGGAACTCAGCCACCGATTTAAGGTTGCGCCGAACCCCAGTCCCCCCCCGGTTCCGGAAAGGGATAAAGAACCCCTGACCAAACCCCGCCCGGAGCGCCACGGCATCTGCCCTATTACCGTAGCGGCTTAGCCACGGCTCCATCGCGTCTAGCCTCACCGGGGTTAGGCCCCGGGGCAAGCGAAACTCCCCCTCCCCCCCAGCCGCGGTAGGGACTCCGGTGTGCCCTGACTTCCCTTTCTTGAAGCACCGGTTGAGCCCATGAGCGCCTCCGCAGCCCGAACACTCGTGCTTAAAGCGACAGGCGTTTCCCCATTTGCACTGGCCCTCGTTAAAGAGCCAGCAGAAGCCCTTTTGCATGGCGGCCGACGAGGCGGACTGCCCCTTTGCGCCGGCCGTGGGCTGAAAGGGCTGCGCTTTCTGCGCCATCATCAGCTTCATCCAGAGAGGCAGGTCCATTTGATCCCACCGCATACCCGGATTAGCCGCCAAACGCTGCCGGAATTGCTCGTCGTACCGCCACCATGCCAGTCCGCCATAGGTGCGATACGCCTCCCAAATGCCATCCAAATAACAAAACAGAGAGGAGCACAGGCCCGGCGATTTCTCGCCCAGAACACTGGCCAACACGCAAAAGGCCCTCAGCCAGTTACCGAAAGACTTGGGAATCTTACGATACCGCTTCTTCTTCTCTTCCTCCTCCTTCTTCTCATCTTTTTTATCGTCCTCTTTGAGATCAATAAAATCCTCCAAAGGGAGAAGAGAAAAGATCTCGCAGAAGTCACCCTTCCAGATTTTTTCCTTCACCTCCTGTTTGAGGTGGACCCCCAGCGGACCCGCAAACGACACATATGCGTGTTGCCTGGCCGCATCAGGAACCACCCCCCCCGTCAACTCAGCCCGCTCGCTCGTCGCCTCCGCCCCAGTAACCGTCACTGCAGTGTCCCCACCCGAACTCTGTTCCGCGGAGGGAACCTCGCTCGGGCCCGCCACCCCGGCCCCCTGAGCCCAAACCTGCCCCACACCGCCCTTTGTGGCACCCCCCGCTCCCAGTGAGTGGAGAAGTGCTTGAAGTGTATGAACCAATGCACTGGAGTGCAGAGAAGCAGAGGACTCACCGGCCAAGCCCCTCGACCCCGAAGCTCCTGGGGCTGCGTTGTGTACTGTCCCCTGACCAGGATGAGCGACATCCGTTAACGATCCTCCAACCGGGGAGCCAACCCGGTGCCCGGCCACATCAGATGCGGAGCGGCTCCGAGATCTGTAACGAGGAGAAGAAGTCCTGGGCAGAGCATACTGGTCATGAGCAGCCCCCCCGTCCCGACCTTGAGAGCGCCCGCTGGACACCAGAGCCTCCCGTCGCGCAACCACTCCTTTTCGCCCACCCAAGGCCCGATCGGCCCTGCCTCTGGGACTACGACTCCTCCCGTTTCTACCAGAGGCCCGCCCCCGTGTAACCAGCCTGGGGGCCATGACACTCTCCCCCCCTGAGCTACTAGATGAGGACCTGACACGCCGAGCCCTTCCCTTAAACCCCCCGGACCCCCGGGCCCTAACCGGTGACGGGCTGCTATCACCAGACCCCAAACCTGAACCCCCCCCAGAACTACGCCCACCTATCTGCTCACCAGCGCAGGGAAATCCCCACCCCCCACCCCGGCGGGCCCCCCGGCTAGAAGAACCCCCTCCCCTCGGTACCTCTAGACCGTCCCCAGACCCTGCACCCCTAACCTGTCCTGAACGCCCTGCGCACCTCGACCTCCTGCCCCCACCTGATGGCAAACTTCCCCCTGCCGTACCCCCTGGCCCTTCCACCCTCCCGGCTACAGGCCCTCGCTCCAAGCTCACTACCCTGGAACTACCCTGCGCACCCTCCCCCCTAGACCTCCCTGCCCCCGCTCTAGAAGGCACCTGACCCCTCTCCATGTCCCCCCCAGGTCTCTGAACCCTGTGCCCAGTCCTCCTGCGCTGATTCGCGCCAAGGGGGTCCCGGCCGGAACCCCCTGCACTTGCCTGTTCCAGGGGCGGTCCGCGAGCTCCTTCCGCACCGGCCCCGCCAGTCCCCGCCATGGGTGTAGGAGATGCCCTCCCGGGCTGCAATCCCGCGTCCTCTCCGGTTCCAGGGGGCCGCCCGATGTCTCCCGCGGCCCCCGCTCCAGGCGCAGCCCTCCCCGCACTGGGAGCCGCACCGTCCGACTCCCGGGTAGCCTCCCGCCGGCTACCGCTTCTCCGACGTCCCGGTAACGCGCCGGGAGGCGGAGCCTCAACCATGCGGCTACCGGGTCCGTTTCGGCCTGGTCCCGCCGCCGCCCGGCCGCTGGAACCGTCTCCACCGGACTCCGCGCCTGGGCTCAGCCGTCTCGGCGGCCTCCGAGCCCGCACAGGCCGACCTCCGCCGCCCTCATGATCCGCAGCACCCGCCAGGGCTGGTCCAAGTTGCGCCCGCAGCCAGTCCACGCCACGTCCTTGAGCCGCCAACCGGATCCGCTCCAACAGCTCCTCCATGTTATCCTTCGACCCTGCAGAAGGAGAGAAAAACAAAGACCCCACCAAACCAAATCTGTGGACACAGGAGTGCACACAAACTCAGCAAGGTAGTAATTAAAAGTGAAGGCTTTAAAATGGCTGCCTATTTAAATAGCCAAGCCTACTTACCCATAACTCCATACTTCCTTCCCTCCTCCTATGCCCGCCTCCTAACCCCTGTCAAGGCCTTTTTTCGCTTAGCTGCGCTTTGGCTACATGGGGCTACAGGACAGATGCACTGGTATCTAAGGTGGGTGAGTGGGTAGGTGGAGACAATGGGGCGGGGGAGTGGAAACACCAGCTACACCAGTTTTAGCTTGGGAGGAAGAGTAGGGGGTTGGTAAAGGGAGATCAGATTCAAGGGGGTGTCCAAACAAGGTGGAGTTAAGGCATTAGTGGACAAACAAGTTCTGGCAACCATGAGGCTGCATTGTTCCTTGTGTCATAACTTGATCCAATTAGGCTGCTTTCCAAACAATTTGCTTCCAACAATCAATATACAGAAACTAATCATAAAGCCCCAGCAAACTAGTTATAACAATGTGAACATGCTGTATTAATTCTGGATCAAGGCTACCACAGGAGGGCCACTGGTTACCAAAACAGGCTGTTCTCCACTACACAGAGTATTTTAATCTTTTGGGGGACAGTGTTACACTATAATCCCAAACAGCATATCTCTTAGCAAAGTTTTGTTTTTTGGTTTTTTAACATACAAGACAAAGGACCAACAATTTGTGAATCAGACGCACCCATGATTTAAACGGAGAGTCTGATTCAAAGCAGTACAAATATACAAACACAGTTACAATTGACACACAAATCTCCTTATCACTAACACCACGTGGCACGGTTACCAGGCCAGAACACATACGTACACACATGCACAGGATCCTTACACGTTTCACAACATTAATGACGTCTCACACATACAGAACAAAATCAAAACCCACCAAAGCTATACAATTATCTATACAGTTATAAGTCAAAACCCCCCCAAAGCTATACAATTATCTATAATCAGAGTTAATCAACATCTAAACCACCCGATTGCCTAATATTTCTACAATATCGTATCAACAGTCAGTGGTTGTGGTACTGTCAGTGGTTATGGTAAATCAGTTATTATGGTATGTAAGTGGTTATGGTATTATAAAGTGGTTATTGTATCGGAAAGTTGTTATGGTATTGTAAAGTGGTTATGGTATTATAAAGTGGTTATGGTATTGTAAAGTTGTTATGGTATTATAAAGTGGTTATGGTATTGTAAAGTGGTTATGGTATTGTAGTTATAATATCAGTTAGTATTTATGGTGTTGTGGTTATAATGTCAGTAGTTGTGGTGTCAGTAGTTATGGTGTTGTGCGTAATTAAACACTATCTGTACTTACAAGTCCACTAAACAGCATAGCTCAAACTTTAGCAAGAGAAACATATTACAGACTAAAGTTTAGCTATACAATATTTACACCAGAATTTAGCAAAACAATATATATACATCAGAGTTTAACTAAACAGTATTCTAAACTGAACAGAGCTTATACTGGAGCTCAGTTAACCAAATAGTTTCACACTTCGAGATCTAGTGAACTAAATTTACAACAGAATTCAACTAGTCTACTCATTCCAGAATCTGCGATCTAGTGAACGGAATTTACAGCAGAATTCAACTAGTCCAGAAACCAGAATAAGAACATACTTCGAGATCTAGCGAATGGAATTTACAACAGAATTTGGCTAGTCTACTCGCTCCAGAATCCATGATCTAGTGAACGTAATTTACAACAGAGTTCAACTAGTCTAGAAACCGGAATCTGACTGAACATATATACATCAGAATTCAGCCAGACAAACAGACCCTATGCTAAACGGGCTAGCTACAGAGCGTTTAGCTTAAGACGGTGTACGGGTGCCTCTTCCCTCTGTTCAGAGAGGTCAGTCAGATACAGATTTTCCCCTAGTGGGTAACCTGAAGTTCCTGGACCTGGGGTTCGAAATTCATCGACAGGACACCCCAATACCCACTGCGCAGAAGCCGATGGTCTCCTGGACAAAAGGCCAGTGGCACCGAGACAAAATGAGGTCCACGCAGTAATGGTTCAGGGGTGTTGCCGTGGAGAAATAGGTAAAATCTTACCGCCTCAGATCTCTGCGCTGGTTTCTCTGACGATGATTTTCCCAAGCCAATTGCACCAGATATGTTACAGGGTAATACTGAAGAAGAGAGTCCGGACACAGGTCATTTCAGGAAGCAAAGGTCTTAATTCTTACCGATTGGGTCTCAGCTGAACTCCTGTTCAAAATGTCTGAGCCCTGAGCACATGGGGTAGAGGCTTTTTATAAGCTATGCATCCCCCATCTGTACCCTTACACCAATCAGCAAACAGGATACACAGGATCACCTTATATGGACAGGTAACATGGCCCTTTTAGGAGAATGGAATGTGGTTTCAGTTCTTGCACGTGCTCAGTACATTGATGTGTGGTTCATCTTAGCTACATGTATATGCCACATGGAGATTTTAGGCCTACTACATTTTGGGCCTAGCTGAAATCCCATCACAAGGGCACCAATTTAGGAAAACATCTACTTAACAGCTAAAAGATCACAATTTAAAAAATTCCTTTTCTTGATTGTAATCTTTCAATTGTTTAGAAGATAACTCACTTATTTGTTATCCTTATGTGAGATTGCAATATTTAAGGACACCAAATAAGGGAGCTATCTACTAAACACATACACATTTATATACATACACAATAACACAATAGATGTATGTCTGTGTGTGTGTGTACATCTGTGGTTGTGTATATATGTGTATATATTATTATTATTATTATATTATTTATATAGCACCAGCAAAACTCTATAGAGTGCTAAGGCATGAGGGGGGCCGGCACTCTGGGCGCCCCTTCCTAAGCCTCCACTCCTAACCTGGGGGGATTTCTCCCTTGCCAGTCCCCCCGCATTATTTCCTGGGGAGGATGTATCTCCCCCCATATCCCCCGGTTCATACGCCCATGCACACAGTCAAACAGACAGTTACAGGCAGACAGTCACACACACAAATGTACACAACCGGCAGTAGCATGCACAATTACAGGCAGACTGTAACAGTAACAGGCAGCATCACACAGTCACAGGCAGACAGTCACCCACACTCAGTGACATGCAGACAGTTACACACAGTCACACACACAGTCATGAGTCAGCTAAGACCCGGTCGGATACAATAAATCTCTTTGCTTCCTTGAATTGACCTGCGTCCGGACTCTCTGTGTATGGCTTCTTCAGTGTTTTCCTACAACATGGCCAGGAAGTCATCGCAGAGAATGCCGAGACAGTGATGTTTCACTTATCCCTCCAGGGCTACACCACTAGACCGTCACTGCGTGGATCTCCTTTCGTCTCAGGCGCCACTGGGCTTCTTCGTCCAGGAGACCATCGGCTTCTGCGCAGTGGGTATAAGGATGTCCAGTCTGAAATATATTTTATGAACTATTAAATATTTAATGTGTTGATATAAATATTATAAGTTTTATTCAGATTACTTCCAGAACACTGAAATTGAGAAGCCATACCTAGGCCTATAGTATCACAGAATTTCATTGTATAGTAATAGAGACCCCATCTGGTTCACTTTAAGAGTGATGGTTGAAGGGCCTGTTTATAGTAACCTTTGACCTAAGCTTTGCAAGATAGACTCCCTGGGATGTCTCACATTTCTAAAGGCATTTATTCAATCATGTATATAGAAGTTCTTTGTGTTCTTTGTCTTACATATCTTACCGCCAAATATAACGTATGGCTTTAATCATAGATTTCAAATGATGCTAAGTCACTCCCCTCTCTCTAAGATAGCCACTTATTTTAAAATATTTAAACGCCTCTCTGTAACTGAATTTTAAACCAATAAAACTGATTGTAGCTTAGAATTCGTGGCCAATACCTTTAACATCAAAAATGGATGGCATCTGGAACATTGCTCTGTATTGGACAAAGACTGTTAATGACATATGTTATTACTGGATGATGTGTATATTGAAATAAATATACGGTTTTAACTGCAAGATTCGATTTGTTAAGAAAACTGGTATGGGACCATCAAACATCTCAAGGAATGCCAATTTCCTACACAGTCAATGAATTTTGATCCTGGGTCCAGGAACCAAAAGAGAACCTAATAGGGGTAAAAAAAGTCTGAAATTCTGATATACCTGGGTATCACTGGTGTCTGGCCTTTCCCTCTGGAAAGAAGAGAGACCTGATCACGCTCTATCTAGTAGCTAAAGTCTGGTCTGTAGAGAGACCGTTTAGCATAAGTCTGGTTTGGAAAAGTATGACTAGCTGAATTCTGGTGTAAATTTCGTTCAGCTAGATTCTGGTTTCCAAAGTTATTGTCTGGCTGAATTCTGGTGTATATATATTCAGTTGGATCCTGGTTTGTGGAGTTGTTGACTAGCTGAATTCTAGTGTAAATTTTGTTCAGCTAGATCCTGCTCTCTAGAGTTATTGTTTAGCTAAATCCTGGTGTATATATTGTATAGCTAAATCCTGGTTTATAAAGTTAATGTCTGGCTAACTTCTGGTGTAAATATTGGTTAGCGGACTATTATTGGATGGTTGGGTGGTTCAGACGTTGATTAACTGTATAGATAATTGTATACCTGTTGGTGGGTTTTGACTTTGTTCTGTATGTGTTAGACGTCATTACTATAACGAAACGAGTGAGGATCCTGTGTGTGTTTTGGCCGGGCAACCGCACCACATTACTTTGTGTGCTGATCAAAACCTTTTTTGCATAATTGTATTGCTTTCAACTAGACTATCTGTTGCAACAATGGGTACTGCTGATTCTAAAATTGCTACTCCATTAACATGTATGTTAAGAAATTTTGCTAAGGGGTATGCTATTTATGATTATGGTGTAACGCTGTCCCCCAAAAGATTAACTACTCTGTGTAGCAGAGAATGGCCTGTTCTGGTAACCCAGTGTCCCTCCTGTGATAGCCTTTATCCAAATTTAATACAGCAGGTTCACAATGTTATAACTAGTATGCCGAGGCATTATGACCAATTTCCTTACATTGACTGTTGGAAACAATTTTTTGAGAAACAGACCAAATAGATCAAGTTGTGCCATGAGGAACAATGTTGCGTCATGGTTACCAAAACCCGTTTGTCCACTAAGGCCCCTACTCCACCTATTTTGGACACTCCCCCTGAATATGATCTCCCTTACCACCCCCCTCAAGCTAGAACTAGTGTAACTGGTGGCTCCACTTCTTCTGTCCCATTGTCTCTGCCTGCCCACTCACCCACCTCAGATATCTGCCCACCTGTCTTGGACATACCTTCCTGTGCCTACTCCCACTGGTTCCTTGTACCCTGAGCTGATGCCCTTTTTGATGGAAGTGTATTTTAGCGTATTTTATTATTGATCAGTTTCATTCAAATCAAATAGAGTATTTTATTATTAACAGTCAAAAGGAGAACTTTAACTGGGTCCATTAAACCTGATAATTCTCAGCACTGACATTGCATTACAATCACTGACATTGCACTATAACCACTGAGTCAGCACTATAAGCACTGAGCCCTGTGTGCCTTCAGTAACAGTAACTGAGTCCACTTTAGTCTTTTTCCAACATTTTCACACCTTTTCAGGTGTAGCTGACAATCTATTTATAGTATCTTCCCCCGTAGCAGATTATCAATTTTTAGACCTATTGCTACTTCCGACAAAAAAATCAAATACACCTGGACAAAACAGTAAATGGTATAGTATTCTAGAATACACTTTTAACCCCTTTTTGGTTGCCGGACTGGCCTCTCCCAGCCTTGTCCAAGATATCTCACTTACTAAACTGACTACCAACAAGATTGACTTGCCTTCCTCTACCCACCTATCTTACTCCACTGACTATTGATATGCCTGACTTGCCTTCCTCTACCCATCTATTGACCCCATAACCAGAAATTGTTACACCACGTTACCTTACAAATATTTGTAGTCCCGTCCTGATTTGTATAACTACTAGTACCCGCCAACCCTGGCATTTACCCTCCTACTTACTCCTGGCCCAACCCATATTGATGGCAATGGCCAGTTACAATCCGGAGACCCAATATTTGTGTACGTTCCCTTTACCACTACTGATTTGTTTAATTGGAAGACCCATTACCCATTGTATACGAACAAACCGCAGGCTATGATAGATTTAGTCACTTCTATTATCCAGACTCATAACTCTACACGGGCCAATTGTCAGAAATTATTGTTAACCCTATTTAATTCTGAAGAAAGGACTCTTATTAGTCAAGGGGCCATTAAGGCTCTTAAAGAAACTGCCCGTACACAAAATCAAATGAATCCAGCGACTTGGACTGCTGTCCATTTCCCTAATACAGACCCTAACTGGAATGTAAATGGTGCTGATATAACACATTTAAAAGCCTATCAACAAGCTCTTATTATAGGCATGAAAGCGGGTGGGAAAAAGCCATCAATATGTCCAAAACCAATGACATCATACAAAAATCTGAAGCTCTCAACCTCCTGGCAAAACAGAATACTCGTATACGGTCAGCCATTTATCAAAACAGGTTGGCCCTTGATTATTTACTAGCAGTAGAAGGAAAATGTGTGTGTGGAAAATTTAATTTAAGTAACTGTTGTCTACAGATAGATGACGAAGGACAAGCTGTGGTTGATCTTACTAGTCAATGCTTAAATTGACGCACGTACCTACTCAGATCTGGAACGGGTACAATCCAGGTAGTTGGTTCGGAAGCTGGTATGAACAGTTTGGAGGGTTAAAGGCACTGGTAGGGGGAGTGCTTTTTATTGTTATCCTATGCCTCTTACTACCCTGCCTGATTCATTTAGTAATACGGTCCATTTGTAGTGTCATTGGAAATACCATTGAGAGGAAGACAGCAGCCCATGTTATGGCCATCCGGAAGTACAAACCTCTAGTTCAAAGAGAGGTAACCTGTAAGCAGGTATTTAAGCTCTGATAAAGTTTACATAGGAGCCCCTAGGATCAAGCTAAAAGTTCCATCGGTCTCTCCTGTCCTGTAATTACCTGACTGGTATTGACAAAGAGATGCATCTGGAGTACACAGTATCAGAAGCATCAATAGGGGGAATGTGGTGGTATCTCAATAAGGCCCTAAAATTACTAGGTCTAAAATCTCCACGTGGCATGTACAAGTACACGTATCTGTTTGTAAGTTACACGTAGATCATCAATGTAATGAGCATGACCACATTCCATTCTCCCATATTGCCTGTCCATATAAGGTAATCCTGTGTATGCTGTTTTCTCATTGGTGTAAGGATACAGTTGGGGGATGTGTAGTCTATAAAAAAACATGTATTTCAAAACTCCAGTGCTCAGACGTTTAAACATGAGTCAGCTGAGACCCAGTTGGTTACAATAAATCTCTTTGCTTTCTGAACTGACCTGAGTCCGGACTCTCTGTGTGTGGCTTCTTCAGTGTTTTCCTACAACAATATCTTTGTTACAGGCTTTATTCACTAAACAGCAAATTTTGATGAATTATAAAAACAAGCAAGAAAAATAAATTGTTTTTTTTTCCTTTTAATAATTTTTTTGTAGCCTAATGTTAGCAAGTGTATTATTCCCGTTTTCCACAATTCATTCTTTGCTAAATAGACCCCTACTGTTTGTTTTGAATAAAGAGATAAAGGATTAAGGCAGGAATATATACACAGAAGATGCTGTAAAGTGACAAGATTCTGGTTAATGGTCATCACACCAGTTTCATTTCATGAAATAGCTGCTTTATCTCTTCAACTCAAATATGTTTATTTCAGAGATAATTAAGTTGCAATTACCACACAAATAACGGCAGTAAAGCAATTAGGCAGAGAAGAATTGAAAGTCAGGTCTGACCTCAGCTTGCCCTTCAAATGTACGTTTTGTTTGGGCTAAATATCTTCACACTGTCAAATGAGAGAAGACAAATTAAAGAAACACAAAAACAATATTGAATGTTCCTTTGCATTATATTTAACATAAAGAAGAATATATACATTCCTATACTGTAATTTAATTAATGAATAACATCTAAATAACATATGCTTGGTAGATTAAGCATACAATTCTATCTATACATTGTGTTAGCAGTTTTGCTAGCAAACGTGTAGATTTGGAGAAAAACCTATTTAACAATAGTTTTTTCTCCCATCTGATTCCCAGTTTCTCGGCAGACACTCAATGCCGAGGAATTAAGAGACAATGAGAGTAGAAAAGACCTACCTCTGCTCTCCACCCATAGCAACCACAGTGCATGCGCTGCTAGCTCTGACTAGGGAGTGTAGGAACAGAGTGGCATGACGTTCAGGCACTTTCACGCTCTCAATGAAACAGGCATGTTGGCATCATGGAGGACGATTGTCCTAGTTATGGAAGTGCAGGTGGTTACAGTGCTGCCTTAGAGTGTTCCTCTTATTGAAAGTATACAATTTATTGAGAATGATACAGTTGATACAACACAGAATGCAGTTACAGAATGATACAGATAGAACTGACTATTTAGGTAGTTACACTAGTTTTATTTTCTGTATATGTGCTCTATCCTTGTATTGGTTTTAAAGAGAATTGTTTTTTTTTTCCTTTTGTTTGCAATATGACTACTCTCTATTAGTGTCACCACTAATTTTCTTCTTTCAAATTCTGAAACTGATGAGCCTGTTATCAATTTTTTGTTAAAAATATCCAATCTTTAATACAGTTGCTTTCACTTGGATATAATTGATTCATTAATTCATCTTGACTTCCTTTCTCATCTTTGTCCTTTATGTATTACCTCTGTCTGTCTTTTGGCACTTGTCCTATATTTGCCCCCTCTGTATGACATTTGGCCCTGTTTCATAAATTTTCCATATAACTACCTACTATCCTATAACCTTTGATTCTCTGTCCTTTAGTATTAGGTCCCTAATGTGGCTGGGTATCTCCCTTCCTCAGTTGCCCTGCATTGCCCACTCTGTCCCTCGTGTGTGTTTGTTTCTCATTTCTCCCTTCATTCCTTTTAATGTACTCTTTCTTTCTCTCTTTTGTTCTCTCACATCTTTGCTCATCCTCTGTGTCTCTCTCTTAAAGCAACACTCAACTGTTGTGCCCATTCACAAGAAAGGTAGCAGGGAAGAGTCGGGCAACTATAGGCCAGTAAGCCTTACTTCAGTAGTGGGTTAAGTGATGGAAACCATGTTAAAGGATAGGATTGTTGAACATCTAAAATCACACGGATTTCAAGATCAGAGACAACATGGGTTTACTTCAGGGAGATCATGCCAAACTAATCTTATTGATTTTTTTGATTGGGTAACTAAAATAATAGATCAGGGTTGTACAGTAGACATTGCTTACCTAGATTTCAGTAAGGCTTTTGACACTGTTCCACATAGGAAGCTCATCAATAAACTGCAATCTTTAAGTTTGGATTTCAATATTGTTGAATAGATTAGGCAGTGGCTAAATAACAGGCAAAAGAGGGTTGTTGTAAACGGAGTATATTCGAAGCAAGGTCTTGTTACTAGTGGGGTACCTCAGGGATCTGTACTTGGACCCATTATCTTTAATATTTTTATTAGTGATATTGCCGAAGGTCTTGATTGTAAGGTATGTCTTTTTGCTGATGATACTAAGATATGTAACAGGGTTGATGTTCCAGGAGGGATAAGCCAAATGGCAAATGATAAGGTAAACTAGAAAAATGGTCAGAGCTGTGCCAACTGACATTTAATGTGGATAAGTGCAAGATAATGCACCTTGGATGTAAAAACCCAAGGGCAAAGTATAGGATATTTGATACCCTACTAGCCTCAACATCTGAGGAAAGGGATTTAGGAGTACTTATTTCAGGTGACTTAAAGGTAGGAAGACAATGTAATAGAGCAGCTGGAAATGCTAGCAGAATGCTTGGTTGTATAGGGAGAGGTATTAGCAGTAGAAATAGAGAAGTGCTCATGCCGTTGTACAGAACACTGGTGAGACCTCACTTGGAGTATTGTATGCAGTACTGGAGACCATATCTCCAGAAAGGTATTGATAGAGATCATTCAGAGAAGGGCTACTAAACTGGTTCATGGATTGCAGGATAAAACTTACCAGGAAAAGTTAAAGTATCTTAACATGTATAGTTTGGAGGAAAGACGAGACGGGGGGATATGATAGAAACATTTAAATACATAAAGGTAATCAACACAGTAAAGGAGGAGACTATATTTAAAAGAAGAAAAACTACCACAAAAAGATGACATGGTCTTAAATTAGAGGGGCAAAGGTTTAACAATAATATCAGGAAGTATTACTTTACTGAGAGGGTAGTGGATGCATGGAATGGCCTGCCAGATCAAGTGGTAGAGGTAAACATAGTGAGGGAGTTTAAGCATGCGCGGGATAGGCATAAGGCTATCCTAGACTTAAGATAAGGCCATGGACCAATTAAAAGTATTTCGAAATATTGGGCAGACTAGATGGGCCGTTCTTATCTGTCATCACATTTTATGTTTCTATATGTTTCTATGTAACTGCTCAAATACAATAAAAAAAAAAAAACTAAACTAAAAATCAGCCAAATGAAAACATGCATGTATTTAATTTTTCAATGGTGGTATATCTAAAAACAGCTTGCCCAGGCTTTCTATGGCTGTCCAATGACAGACTATCCAATATAGCTTAATGAGAAGGCAGGTACTCTGAGCAATCGTCTGCCGTTTGAGTTCAGCTCCACTGAGCTAAACAACCAGGAAGTAACAGAACCTGTTGTCTGACTAACAGGGGTGTAACAAGATTTCAGAGCCGATGCTAGGTGGACGCTCTGCATATAGAGGCACATCATAACCCCTCTTTTACTTAAGCCTCTAATTTGCCACTACAGACTTTAACCCCCCTTCTAAAGCCCTTTACTCCACACTACACCCATAACCCCTCTTCTACGTAAGCTCCTTGCTCCCCGCTACAGTCCATAAGGAGAGCATGATCAACGGTGCCCCTTACTCCCCACTACAGCCAATAACCCACTACTAAAGCCCCTTACTCCTCACTACAGCCCATAACCCCCTACTAAAGCCCCTTGCTCCTTATTACAGCCAATGTCGTCTGCCCTACCCCCCCCCCTGCAGTCCTTATACAACATTACAGTTCCTACCCTCCAGATGTAACTCTGTCCCCCTATTCCCTCAATTGCAGTCCCTATCCCCCCATTTCAGCCCCTTCCACCCAATACAACCCCTAACTTGAACTACAGCCCCTAACTCTGCTACTAAAGCCCTTATAATAAAACAGCATTCCCTAACCCTACTCCAGCCTCCAACTTCCCCTACTACAGTCCCTGAACCTCACTGCAGCCCCAATCCCCCAAATGTACCTCTTATCCACCACTACAATCCCTACCCCCAAATGCAGCAGCTATCTCACTACTATTATTAATATTATTATTATTATTATTGCCATTTATATAGTACCAACAGATTCCATAGCGCTTTACAATATTATGAGAGGGGGAATTTAACTATAAATAGGACTATTACAAAAAAACTTACAGGAACTATAGGTTGAAGAGGACCCTGCTCAAATGAGCTTACATTCTATAGGAGGTGGGGTGTAAAACACAATAGGACAGGAATTTGCAATCAAATAAGGTGGAAGTGAGGCAGAGCTGGAGGAGAGAGTAGAATGCTGCCCTTTAGGAGAGAGCAAGAGACAGGTATGTAAGGTAGAGGTTACTCTGGGAGGCCATAAGCTTTCCTAAAGAGATGGGTTTTAAGGCACTTCTTAGAAGATGCAAGACTAGGGGAGAGTCTGATGGCGGTAGGCAGGCTATTCCATAGGAAGGGAGCAGCCCGTGAGAAGTCCTGCAAGTGTGAGTTGGCTGTACGGGTGCGAACAACGGACAGGAGGTGGTCATGGGCAGAGCGGAGAGACCGAGAAGGGACATACCTATAGATCTGTGAGGAGATATAAGAGGGGCTAGAATTGTTCAGTGCTTTATAGGTGTGAATTAGTACCTTGAATTGACTCCTAAAGGATACAGGAAGCCAATGTAAGGGGTGACAAAGGGGTGAGTTGTGAGAGAACCGACTAGAGAGGAAAATCAGTTTGGTGGCAGCGTTCATTATGGACTGTAGCGGTGCAGTACAGCTTTTGGGAAGACCAATCAGGAGAGGGTTACAATAATCCATGCAGGAAATTACTAGAGCGTGGACAAGCTCCTTGGTAGCATCTTGTGTAAGAAAGGGGCGGATGCGGGCTATGTTTTTAAGATGGAATCTACAGGATTTGGCAACATACTGGATGTGAGGCTCAAAGGTGAGGCCAGAATCAAGTATGACGCCAAGACAGCGCGCTTGCAAGGATGGACTTATGTGGATACCACTAACTTGAAGGGAGAGCAAAAGAGGAGGATCAGTATTAGGAGGAGGAAAGACAAGGAGCTCAGTTTTTGAGAGATTGAGTTTCAGAAAGCGGGAGGACATCCAGTCAGAGGTGGAAAAAAAAGGCAAGCAGTGACACGTTGCAGGATGGCAGGAGAGAGGTCCGGGGAGGAGAGATATATCTGGGTGTCATCAGCATACAGGTGGTAGTGGAATCCAAAAGAGGTAATAAGTTTGCCAAGAGAGGGAGTACACAGAGAAAATAGAAGGGGACCAAGGACAGAGCCTTGGGGGACTCCAACCAAGACAGGACGAGGGGAGGAGGTGTTATTAGAAAAGGAGACACTGAATGAGCGTTAGGAGAGATGAGAGGAAAACCACGAGAGGACATAGTCACAGAGACCAAGTGATTGAAGAGTTTGAAGAGTTTGAAGAAGGAGAGCATGATAAACGGTGTCAAAGGTAGCAGAGAGGTCAAGAAGAATTAGTATGGGGTAGTGGCCTTTGGATTTAGCTGCGATTTAGCTGCGATTAGGTCGTTAGTAACTTTGATAAGTGCAGTCTCAGTAGAGTGGAGAGGGCGGAAGCCCGATTGAAGAGGGTCAAGGAGAGAGTTGGAATTGAGGAAATGAGACACACGGGTAAAGACAAGTCTTTTCAGAAGCTTTGAGGAAAAAGGGAGCAGGGATATAGGACGATAGTTAGAGGGGGAGGACGGGTCAAGAGATGTTTTTTTCAGGATAGGTACTACAACATGTTTAAGATCAGCAGGGACAACGCCAGAAGAGAGAGAGCAGTTGAAGATGTGCGTTAAGGAAGGCAAGAGACAAGTGGAGAGAGATCTGATAAGGTGAGATGGGACAGGATCGAGTGGGCAAGTGGTGGGGCAAGAGGAAAAGAGAAGCGCAGCCACCTCTTGTTTAGTAGCCGGGGAGAATGTCTGAAGGGTAGGAAAGGCATGATCTATGTGTGGTTGAGGAAGAGAATGGCAAGAAAGGGAGAATTCTTTCCTTAGCTGTTCAATCTTGTCGGTAAAGTAACATGCAAAACTATTGGCAGTAAGGTTAGTTTGAGGGGTGGCCACAGCAGGGCGAAGAAGAGAATTAAAGGAGTCAAAGAGACGCCGGGGTTTTGTGGGAGCATGAACTAATGAGAAAGGAAAAGTAGGACTGTTTGGCGAGGGCAAGGGCTGCGCTGGATGAACACAATATGAATCTATAATGGAGAAAGTCTGACTGGGTGCGAGACTTCCTCCAGGAGCGTTCAGCACAACGCGAGCATCTTTGCAGGTAGCGTGTTGATTTAGTATGCCATGGTTGGGGGTGTGTCCTCTTCCAGGTGCTTGTTTGGGGCAGTGCTGCAGGTTTCAAGGCAGAGCTGAGGGTAGTGTTATATGCAGAGATGGCCAGTGAAGGACAGGAGAGGGGAGCAATGGATAGCAGTTGTAAATCAATTTCAGCTGACAGCTGCTGGAGATCACGAGAATTAAGGTTCCTCCGGAGTTGAGTGGGATTAGGCTGAGGTTGTTGGGTGAGGAGGTACACGACAGCAAAAAATAAGAGGTGGTGATCAGATAGAGGAAATGGAGTGTAGCAGAAATTAGATACTGTACATGCATAAGAGAAAATTAGGTCAAGGGTATTGCCAGCTACATGGGTGGGAGAAATAGTACACTGTGATAGCCCGAGGGAGGAAGTAATTGAAAGTAATTTGGAGGCTGCTGAGGTCAAAGGTGGGTTAATGGGAATATTGAAGTACTCAAGAATTAGGGATGGAATATTAGAAGAGAGGAAATAGGGTAACCAGGCAGCAAAGTGGTCAAGGAAGAGGAGAGGGGAACCATGGGGACGATAAATAACGGCAATGTTAGCAGAGAAGGGTTTGAAAAGGCGAACTGAATGTATTTCAAATGATTGGAAAGAGAGGGAAGGGGGGGGGGAGGGGGTAGAGGTTTGAAGGAGCATTTCATCCCAATGTCAGCCCCCATACCCTTACTACAACTCATATCCCTCTTCTTCCAGCCTCTATGGTATTGTTGTGTGTGTTGGGGGGATAGATGGACTATTGAGTATGTTGGGGGGAAGATAGCAGCTGTAGTGTGTGGGGAGAGGGGCTGTGGAGGGGGAGATTCCTTCAAAGTAAAAGGTTCACAGTACACACTAAAATAAACACAGAAAAACACTCACAAATGCAGCCTGTACCCATTCTACAGCCCCTAACCCCTCTTTTACATTCGTAATCTCGCAATTGCAGCCCATACACTCGACAAAAAAACCTAACCCGCCGCCCCTGGCACTGATAAGCTATTTGGGCACCAATATTGCACTAATAAGCTATTAAGACACAAAGATGGCACTGGTAAGTTATTTGGGCACAAATATGGCACTGATGAGCTATTTTAAAACAAATATGTACCAGGAAAGCAGTATGAGGACAGAGATGGCCCTGGGAAGCTGGGTACCAGGATGGAACTAATAAACTTTTTGGGGGCAAAGGTGGCACTGGTAAGATATTTGGGCACACATGTGGTACTGCCAAGCTATTTTGAGACACTGTTTAGCTATTTTTGGACAAATATGGTGCTGGAAAGCTGAATGGGGACAGAAATGGACCTGAGAACCTGGGCACAAAGATGGTACTAATAAACTTGGTTGGGGGGCAAAGCTAGCACTGTAGAAAGTGGGTGAGATGTTACCTGGTGAAGTTGGGGAAGCCCAAAGAGGTAGAGTGTTTTCCATAGAAAATTGGTGTGGTTGTGAAGGGGAGGAGTTAGCAATGTATGTTTGGGTATGTTTGTGAAGGGGAGGAGTTAGCAATATAACCACGCCCACCTGGGGGCCGCAAATAATATACTTGCACCCAGGTGTCCGTGACCCTAGGATCAGCCCTGCAAGATTCATTTATAAAAATGCTAATTTTTATTGAAATCTGCACTTTTTATAAAATGAAAAAAAAGAGCACAAGCCTTTAAAATAATAAACCCTTCAGCAAGCTAAAGTGCATTAGGGGTCTGGAGTGCCCCTTTAATGTCGCATTTTACAGGTTTGGAAATACTTTTCCTGCATTCTCTCATTCTGCATCTGGAAGCAATGTGAGCTATATTCTGTATAATAGGGTCAGAAAAAATACTGCAGTGAGTCAGCTCATATAATGATATCAGTGTGCTGGAAGATTATTCTGAAGGGTCACAGAATTCCCTTCAGGTCACCTCCAATTAAAAAAAAAAAATAGTGACATTACAGCATAAAAACAGATAGGTTACTTGGGGGCCGCTGATCAGCTGAGGCTCTAATCAGCTTCTTGGCCTTTTTATATTGTCAGGTCACCAGTGGACATTGTACAGCAAGGCTTAATAAAGCAATAAATACTGCATGCTGGTGGGGGATATAAAAAATGCTTTCCTTTTTGCTAGGCCCTGGGTGCGGCTGCAGCTTATGTTCATGGGGTAGTAATGAAAAATGTGATGGGTCTCATGTGAGGTGACATAAAAAAATCAAATACATGGCAGCTCCCATGAGAAGAAACATTGAGCAAGTGAATATTCTTCTTCCTTAGTCAACCATAGCATAAGAGGAACATTGATAAGAAGTCCCAGTACTCAAAATGGCAGAAAATTAGTGTCAGATTAAAGGGACACTATAGTCACCAGAACAACTACAACTTATTGAATTTGTTCTGGTGAGTAGAATCATTACCTTCAGGCTTTTTGCTGTAAACACTGTATTTTCAGAGAAAATGCAGTGTTTACATTTAGTGATGTCCCGAACGGTTCGCCGAACAGTTCGCCACGGATGGCGAACATATGCGCTGTTCGGTCCGCCCCCTATTCGTCATCATTGAGTAAACTTTGACCCTGTACCTCACAGTCAGCAGACACATTCCAGCCAATCAGCAGCAGACCCTCCCTCCCAGACCCTCCCACCTCCTGGACAGCTCACTAAGAATGCAGCTTCACAATGAATGTAAAATAGATGCTGTCCAGGAGGTGGGAGGGTCTGGGAGGGAGGGTCTGCTGCTGATTGGCTGGAATGTGTCTGCTGACTGTGAGGTATAGGGTCAAAGTTTACTCAATGATGACATAGGGGGCGGACCGAACAGTGCATATGTTCAACATCTGTGGCGAACCGTTCGGCGAACCGTTCGCAACATCACTATTTACATTAACAGCCTAGTGATAACTTCACTGGCCACTCCTCAGATGGCTGTTAGAGATCCTTCCTGGGTCATGGCTGCCTAAAATGCATCCAAACATTCAGTGTCTCCTCCCTCTGCATGCAGACACTGAACTTTCCTCATAGAGATTCATTGATTCAATTCATCTCTATGAGGAGATACTGATTGACCAGGGCTGTGTTTGAATCATGCTGGCTCTGCCCCTGATCTGCCTCTTTGTCAGTCTCAGCCAATCCTATGGGGAAGCACTGTGATTGGAGCAGGCCACCACTTCTAATGATGTCAGCAGACTGCTTGTTTTTCTGAGTCTAACAGCATGCAGAGTTACAGCTTCAGGCTTGAATACAGTAAGATTTTGCTATATCTATGGAGGCATGAGGGGCCCAGGGGGGCTAGATGGTAGTGTTAACACTATAGGGTCAGGAATACATGTTTGTGTTCCTGACCCTATAGCGACCCTTTAAGGGCCCCATGCTATTAGAAGCAGCATTAGAAGTTAAGCAGAGAATACACTTAAAATGTGGTAATAAAAAGGATTTTGGGGTAACTTATTGTGAATGGGGTAAAGTATACGTTTCTGCAAGGAATCATCGTTTAATCATGCCCAGGATGTCACCAACTCAGGAGGGCTCAAGGTCCACGGGAATAAAACCAGGTTTACATTATGGAAGTAGTCCCAATCTTTTTATTAACATGAAATTACATAAAAAAACAACACTTACTGAAGTGCAGACTCGGCAGCTGGATGTGAATCACCTACTTGGTTCTTTCACAAAAGCCCCAACAGCTCTAGGCAACATGAACCAAAAAAGCTGAATAAAAATATTATTCCTATTCTTTTGCCACCAATAAAATATTTTTTATTTTGTATGTGATTTATTTTTCACATAGAATGGTTTGACATTAGCATTAAATCTCACTATTAATGGCAGTAAAGATGTGCACAAGAAAAATGTATATATTTACCTCAGAAAATTACGAGGATAGATTTTGTGCACAGTAACACAATAGACCCAGTGAGGAAATCTTCCAAATGGGTCAATGTAAACATTATCCCATTCAATACAGTGTAATTATGCAAGTATATCACACAATATGCAATCAAATTTAATTGTGGAGTACCTCAAACTTTTATGCATATTTCACATACACATAAGCACTAAAATGATCAGTGTTCAGCATTAACCCTTATATGAACAGCAAAGGCTAACATGTTAATCACATTTAAGGAATAGTAAAAGTCAATCACATTTAAGGAATAGTACATATTGCACTCGCATTAGTCAACACAGGGCTCAAGATTTCCACTCTTTATTAGACTCTGGAAAGTGCAGGCTGTAGACTATATTGCCTCCAATCAACCCAAACAAGTGCAAAATATGATTTTTTTTCTGAAATTGTGGTTTAGGCGATCTTCCCCTTTTTGAAATAACAAGTATGTGCTAATTCCTATTAGGAGAAAACAGGTGGATATTCTTTGCATAACATCCAATATGAAACTCCTATATAGAACTAACAATAGTATTATCTGTTTTTAATATGTTGAAAATAATTTAGCGTTTATATATAAATATACATTTGCCCTTTTTATGCATATGTGTACCTCTATGAAGTATGTTGATTTTAGACGGTTATGTATAGACATTTTAAATACACAAAAGTTTCTTAGGAACATTATCTATGTAAAGGAGACTATACGCCGATTGGATCACGGCTAAAAAAAACCCTGCATATAAAAGATATTCTCTAGTGGGAGGAGATATTGCTCTTTTGAGAAAACCCCAGGTGGAGGGGCGAGACGCGTCACGGGACCAGGAAGTGGATACAGCTTGCACACCGGCAAGGATTGTTACCATCAGAGGGAGGAAGACGTAGATTACTGCTATATTGCACTTTACTCCCCATGGGTTGGTGAGCAGACGGTGGACATATTTTTTTTTTTGCTGTTTAGCTTTTTTAATTCTACAATAAAGTATTTTTTTTTACCTGTTACCCTGGTCACCAGAGCATATATTGGATCCCACGTACTCTAGGGAATGATCCTCCCTGAGCTTTGAGTGGGGCTTACACCACTCCTAATTTGTGAGTTTTATCCTACTAGGGGGGTTTAGCTGTTTATGCATTTTAAATGACTTTATTGCACTGGGAGTGCGTCTCGTTTTTTTTTTATCTCCTTTTTACAGATACCTACAGTGCATATTGCCCAGTGCCGATTGTACAGAGTATAAGTAGTTACATGTGTGTGATTGGTATAGGTGGTTGTCATATGGGATAACACCCATTCCACTTATGTAAGCACTTTTAAGATATCAATTATAAATATCTTTTGCGCACCAGCACTTTACACTTTTATCTTTTTGTACCTCATTACCAAGGTTTACAGCGGGTGCTGCATTTCACAAAAGTTTTCTATCATTCTGTTTTAATTATTTATGGTTGCGCCAATTTTATCTATATTGTGTTATTGACAAAACAAAATGTCCCTGATACCCTGATCAAGATATTCTGTTACCATTGCTATCGAGACACCAGTTGTTTGTAGAAGATAATTGTGAGCCAGACAGAGGAGAGACTGTTGCCAGAGGCTGATCTCCCTCTTCCAACCAACATCAAGACTCATAAAGAAGTCAATGATTTTTGACCATTTTTGACCATTTTGACCATTTTGCTGCATGTAGAGCGCATGCGTTTGGTCAGATGAGGGAAGGCAGAGTGGGAGGAAGGATTTTTTATTTATTCACATTTGGCAGTCTGGAAAGTGGGTTCTGGTCTCCCAAAGTCACGTGTAACTAGCCCCCAGCACAAAAGGTAAAATGTCTCTGGATGTGCAGCATTTCAAGCTAATTTTCGGACTCCAAATGCCATGACAACTTCAAACCACTGAAGTGGCCATGGTTGTTGGAGCAATCCTTTAAGAGTCTTCTGGCCAATGCAAATTGTGGACACTTTTATTGTGCTATTTTTTTGTGAGTTTTTGTTTAATTATATTTTAACTGTAATTGTTATTAAAATTACTATACTATATATATTCTTTCTTCTTTTATATATATCATATCTGTTATTACTATTATTATTCTTATTAAAATATATATATATATATATATATATATATATATATATAATGTATTAAGGCAATTTTGCCTGGATTTGTGGGAGGTGCTGGTTTGCTACCCCTAGCCTACTTAAGGCACTCCCCTTACCTTGCTCCTTACCGTTCAAGGTCAGCGTTGAATGAGGATCCTCTTCTGGGTTCTCTCAGACGCCCTCTTGGTTTCTTACCCACGAGTTTCTCCGCGGCAAGCTGTGTCCAGGAATCCTCTTGCAGGCCTTTTCCGTCCGTCCAGCTTCTTACCCGGGTCTTCGTCGTAGATCGCGTCCCAGGGACTCCTAAAATGTAAGTTAGACCTACCTGTCACGCCAAGATCGGTTCCCACGGCGCACGGTACAGCACGGGTCCTCGCTTTACGGTTTTCTCTGCAGTCGCATTACATAGCCTTTCTCGCGGCTTCATTTCGTACAAATTGTTCAGCTAAATTCATGCGTATTAGAGAAGCGATCAGCTTGCACATGTGTTTTCCCTTGCTTCATTTAAACGATTATCATTTCGGTTGTTTTTTCCGTTCGGCACTTATTCATGTTATATTCATGCACGATTGCTGTTCACATTAAAGTGCATACGTTTAAGCTATTCATGCCAAAGCCATTTTCATTGCTATTTTTAAGGTATCACTTATTACATCAAGGGCATGCAACCAGCTAACATTTCTGTATGGATCATTGGACTCCCACGCTTACAGGAGTTTTCATAAATTATCCATTTCATTTCAATTAACTCAGCCTAGGTTACAGGCCTAATTTCTTTGTTATGACCATGACACATAAGGCTTTAATTCCTTTTCATGCATACTCAGGTTGAATCACACGTACTGATCCAACCAATCATACGTTTCCTGCACAGTAATATACACATATATATATATAACCTACATTTTATGTTTCCCTTACACACCATTATTATATAACACATATGTTGTTTGTACATAGGCCATGGCCTCCCTCAGATGTCTTATTTAAGCCATGACAACATTTCTGAGTAACTCATATCTATTCCCATGGTATCAACATTTTATTTTCAATCATACAAACAGGGCAGCTGCCCCGGGCCCAGTTGCTCCTGGGGGGCCCAAGTCAGCTGCCCTGTGGGCCCCCTGCCTGCAGCCAGGTCTGAACAGCCCACCGGGATACTGAGAAATATCCCGGTGGGCTGCAGCAGGTGAGGTAATCAGGGGCCCCCGGCCCTTTAAGAGAGCTGCAGACCGGGCCTTGGTCTTCCTGCCTGCTGGGAGGAAGTGTTGTGAGGTCACTTCCTCCCAATTAACAGAGTGCCGCTGGGGAGGAGGAGACATACATGGAGGAGGTACAGACCAATAACAAGCAGACTCCCATCAATCTCAGCCATCCAGCTCCCACTGGACCACAGGGAAGCCACACTTCTGTAGAGGTAAGGAGGGTGGCTAAACTATGTGAATTCATATGACTCTGTGTGTGTGTGTTTGTGTCAGTGTGTGTGTGTATCTGGCTGTATGTGTGTGTATCTGGCTGTATGTGTGTGTATCTGACTGTATGTGTGTATGTGTATCTGGCTGTATGTGTGTGTGTGTATCTGGCTGTATGTGTGTGTATCTGGCTGTATGTGTGTATTTGTATCTGGCTGTATGTGTTTATGTGTATCTGGCTGTATGTGTGTATGTGTATCTGGCTGTATGTGTGTATATCTGGCTGTATGTGTGTGTGTGTATCTGGCTGTATGTGTGTGTGTGTATCTGGCTGTATGTGTGTGTGTGTGTGTATCTGGCTGTATGTGTGTATGTGTATCTGGCTGTGTGTGTGTATCTGGCTGTATGTGTGTATATCTGACTGTATGTGTGTATGTGTATCTGGCTGTATGTGTGTGTATCTGGCTGTATGTGTGTATGTGTATCTGGCTGTATGTGTGTATGTGTATCTGGCTGTATGTGTGTGTGTATGTGTATCTGGCTCTATGTGTCTGTGTATGTGTATCTGACTGTATGTGTGTGTACCTGGCTGTATGTGTGTATGTGTATCTGGCTGTATGTGTGTGTGTGTGTGAATCTGGCTGTATGTGTGTATGTGTATCTGGCTGTATGTGTGTATGTGTATCTGGCTGTATGTGTGTATGTGTATCTGGCTGTATGTGTGTGTATCTGGCTGTATGTGTATCTGGCTGTATTTGTGTATGTGTATCTGGCTGTATGTGTGTGTATCTGGCTGTATGTGTGTATATCTGGCTGTATGTGTGTATATCTGGCTGTATGTGTGTATATCTGGTGGATGTTTGTATATCTGACTGTGTGTGTGTGTGTATCTGACTGTGTGTGTGTGTATCTGACTGTGTGTGTATCTGGCTGTATGTGTGTGTATCTGACTGTGTGTGTATCTGACTGTGTGTGTATCTGGCTGTGTTTGTGTATATCTCACTGTGTGTGTGTGTATCTGGCTGGCTGTGATTGTATCTGGCTGTGTTTGTGTCTGACTGTGTGTGTGTGTGTGTGTCTGTATCTGACTGTGTGTGTCAGTGTGTATCTGGCTGTTTGTGTCAGTGTGTGTTTATATGGCTGTGTTTGTGTCAGTGTTTATGTGTATCTGTGTGTATGTATACCTATGTGTCAGTTTGTATGTGTACCTGCTTGTCTGTGTATATGTACCTGTGTGTGTATGAGTGTCAGTATGTGTAAGTGTGTATCTGTGGGTGTGGCAATGCATACATCCCATCTAACATTGCACACAAATACAACCCTGCATTCCAACATTAATAATGCACACAAATACACCACTGCATGTGTATCTGTGTTCCTGTGTGTATCACTGTTTGTGTGAGAGTGCATCTGTGTGACAATGCATACATCCCAGCATTCCTACGCCAACACTGCACACAAATACATATGTATTTGTGTATATATCTGTGTCAGTGTGTGTAAGTGTGTATCTCTGTGTGTGGATGTGCCAGTGTTTTTATCTCTGTGTGTGCACGTGTATTTATGTATGTGGCTGTGTGTGTATACGCCAGTCTTTGTCAGTGTGTCCAGATGTGTGCATGTATCAGTGTGCTAATGTGTATGTATATCTGTGAATGTTGACATTCATACATCACAGCAATCAAACACAACATGCAACCACACCCCTGCAAACATTACATACAAACACACCCCTGAATTCAAACTCAAAAAGTATATGGAAACACATCCCTACACTTAAACACCAATACTACACCCTACATGCACACACATACTGTATACAACAACATGCTCACATTCAAATGCACAAACACTGCTCACAAATACAGCCCTGCAAAAATGGACAAATGGTAGATCCCCAGCTGGCATAGCATCGTTGGAATTGTGCAACAGATGAGGATCTATCTTTTCTCTGCTCTTGCGCTAGAGGGAAGGCTCAAAACAATGTCTTGCACCAGGGCCCTGTCTACATTAGTTCTGCCACTGTGTTGGGGTGGAGGGCGTGATTGCATGCCAGAGAGTGAAAGTGTGGGGGGAGGGCGAGGGATGGCAGGATCCAGGGGGCCCAAACAAATGCCTGCCCAGTGTCCAATCAATGTTAAAGACGGCCCTGCATGGTATCAACATTTTATTTTCAATCATACGCCAGCAAACCATAAAAACATTGCTGCTACAGGCTATAAGTCTGTTTTCTTTCCAACAATCCACACTCATCATATTACTCTCTTTTACCCATTTCAGGCTGTCAAGCTTATATATATTTGCTCCACATGGTTTTTCCTGTGACTTTGTCATACTACCAGGTACGTACACCAGTGGCGTACTAAGAGGAGCGGGGGGGGCGGTCCGCCCCGGGTGCCAGCCGGGTGGGGGGTGCCATGACCAGCCCCCCGGTCCCCCCCATGCTGCAGCCGCCCGAGCGCTCTGTGAAGAGCCTCAGGCGGCTGCAACTTTGCCCGGGCGGTGCGTCCATGAGGGCGGACCGCACCGCCCGGGCGCAGCCTGAGGAGAGGCTGACAGGAGGGAGCGCTCCTGTCAGCTCCCTCACTGCAGCATGGTCCGCGGGTACAGAGAGCAGCTGTCTCCTGTACCCGGCCGGACTAACAGGAAGGGAACACTGAGTGTGCACTTCCTGTTAGTCCGCCGGGTACAGGAAACAAAAGCTCCCTGTACCCGCGGACTATACAGGGCTCGGCCACCTACAGGGAGGTAGGGGGGAGGGGGGTGAGAAAGAAGGGGTGGGTGAGAGGGAGAAATAAGGGGGGTGAGAGAG
>OW240912.1:202482052-202521048 GCA_933207985.1 Pelobates cultripes | reverse complement strand
GGGGTGAGAAAGAAAAAGAAGGTGGGTGAGAAAGAGAGATAAGGGGGGTGTGAGAGAGAAATAAGGGGGGGTGAGAGAGAGAAAAGGGGGGGTGGGTGAGAAAGAAAAAGAAGGTGGGTGAGAGAGAAAGGAGGGGGGGTGAGAGAAAATAGGAGCGGGGGTAAGAGAGAAATTAGGAGGGGGGTGAGAAAGAGAAATTGGGAGGAGGAGAAGGAAATTGGAGCGGGAGGAGAGATTGACATTCATCACATACACACAATGCACCCCTTGCACACAGAAAAACACACAATGCATTACACACACAGACACACATACACAAGCAATGCAACCGTTACACACAATGCATCCCTTACACACACAGAAACACACAATGCATTCATTACACACACTCAATGCACCCCTTACACACATTCAATGCATCCCATACATACACAGAAACACACCTTGCAGTCCTTACACATACAAACACAATTTCACACAATGCATTCCTTACACACATATCAGGACATCCCCTACACACTCCACCCCCTGTGAACAAACTCATTGGTGGAACATGAAGGTGGACCCTGGGACCCAGACCTTGAGCTGTGTAAAGGACCCCCAAAAAATGGAGCTGCTTCCCGTTCTCCCAGAACATTGATTTTTGTGACCACAGTTACAAACCGCCTCCAGAGAGCCTGTTCTGCACCAGACCAGTGGAGCCAGACTGCAGCTAGAGCCCATCATCATCCTCATCTGGTTGTAAGTAGGCAATCTAGTATATTATTCGTGGCACTAAGCTCTAATTTACCTCACATTAAAGAAACACTATAGTCCCCAGAACCACTTCAGCTTAATGTAGTGGTTCTGGTGTCTATAGCCTGTCCCTGCAGGCCTTTTAATGTAAACACGGCGGCACTGCAGCACTGGCGTTAGTTAACATGGCAAATCATATGGCTGGGGCATTGTGATGTCACATGGGGGGCGGCAAACTTTACTTTTGCCTAGGGCGGCAAAAATCCTTGTACCGGCCCTGGCTGGAGGGAGCTGTGTGAGCTGTGGCCGCACAGTGTCCCATGGTAGTTAGGGTGCCGTGCGGCCAGTACAGCTCACTCAAGCAAACAGCTGATAAACTGGCCGCAGGAAATGTGTATGTGTGACTGCCTGTGACTGTGTGTGACTGTCTGCCTGTAACTGAGTGTGTGACTGTCTGTCTGTAACTGAGTGTGTGACTGTGTCTGTAACTGAGTGTGTGACTGTGTCTGTAACTGAGTGTGTGACTGTCTGC
The DNA here is from genome assembly GCA_933207985.1 of Pelobates cultripes. Lineage (NCBI taxonomy): Eukaryota > Metazoa > Chordata > Amphibia > Anura > Pelobatidae > Pelobates > Pelobates cultripes. The sequence continues at coordinate 202,519,781 of OW240912.1, read as the reverse complement.
CTGTAAATGTGTGTGTGGGGCTGCAGGGATTTTGTAGAAGGGGGTGGGGGTTTTGTATTGGGACAGGAGTCTTCATAAGGGGGGATAAGCAGGGGATTTGTGGAAGGGGGTTGCGGGGGTTTTGTAGATGGGGCAGTACAGGATTTGTAGAAGGGGCAGGACAGAGGTTTTGTAGGAGGGGCAGGGCAGGACAAGGGTTTTGTAGGAGGGGCTGACAGCGGTTTTGCAAAGTTTACAAATTGTAAAAATAAAAGAAATAAAACCTTTAACATTTTTTACAGGTTTTTTTTTTTTTTTTTTTTGGGGGGGGTGCCAAGCACAGGATCCGCCCCGGGTGCCAAATGCTCTAGGTACGCCCCTGACGTACACCTGCTCATATGGTATTCTACCATACGTTTAATTTCGGCCCCCTAGATTAGAGTACTGGCAATAGGGTCACAGGCTTCCCAATAGGTATTTACCCCGTCTTGGCAGTCGCCATCAGTTAGTGGTCAACACCCCACCTCAAACGTTTCAGAGGCAAACACTCATCGGGCCACACATTAGCTAGCCGCCTCGCATGTTGCATAGAGAGGACCTCACCTGTCACTCCCTTCCCCTGTTTTCTGTCTTACATTCACCGAGAGGCCTAAAACTCCTGCCACTACGACAAGTGGTCTCAATAACCCCTCGCGCCAACGTGTAGATAGAGCCTCTCAAGCTGCCGGCCTAGCTAGCCTGCAAGTACAATTTGGTGGTTTCATATACTAATTCATTGTTTTATTTATATTATGTTTCAGGAGGGGGCAGAGGATTTCTCCCTGCCTAGCACCCCGGCTAGAGCTGTCACTCCCACACAAGGAGGAGAGCTAGCTAGTCCAGCATCGATCAGATCCTGGACAATCCCGCGTATAACCACGGAATTGAGGAGACGACAAATCCCCTACCCCGCTACAGCAAGGAAAGCAGAACTTTTCAAACTGCTACGCACATCTACAAATAACATGGATGCTGGGGAAGGACCTAGCCAGTCCAACCCAGGAGACATACATGCCATGTTATCCTCACTCATGGCGTCCATGAGCAAGGTCAACTCCAGGCTGGAGAAACTTGAGTCGGTCACCACAGCCCTTACTCTAGCAGGGCCACCCGCTGCTGCTTCACAAGCACCAGCCGACTTGCCATTAGTTGCTCCAGCCATCACCCTGGATTACCAGGAAGTTAGCCCGGCTCATATGATACCTGAGCACATAAAAAGGGATATCCTGGAAGGTAAAGACGTCAACCTGGCTTCCCTGTTGATTGCCTCCCAGGATATTGTTGAGAATAAGACGTATGCTTATGATGATGTATCTGTTGTTGTCAGATCTAGGGATGCCCTCCTGAACAGGAAACTGACTATCCCTGAATTTGTACTAGCTTTTGGTATTTACAGGGATGTCATCTGTGCGGTCTATCCCAACAGAAGAGAGGAGTTTGATCTCTTAATGCACAAGCTAGTAGACCTGGGCAACAAATATGGTGGTTCAGCCTTCTATGACTACCATTGGTCTTTTTCTGCAAAAGTGTCTGGAGCCTTCTCCCAGTACGGAACACGATCCAACTGGGGAAAGATTGATACCGTCATTTTTTGCAGACACTTTGCAGGTCTAAGAACACCGGCTTGTGCATACTGCTCCTCCACAGCCCATACTACAAATTTTTGTCCCAACACGGCGGACGAACATGCCTCCACGCAAGGAGCTAGTTCCTCTGGGGCTCCAGGGAAGTTGTCAAGAGACAAACTGGGACGCCCAATCAAGTTTCTGTGCAAGTCCCAGATATGTAATAATTTCAGTGTTGGGTCTTGTAATTACAGTGGATGTAGACTATTGCATGTCTGTTCAAAATGTTTTAGGCACATGCAAAGCCCATGTGTCCAAATAAAATGTATTCTAAGCCTTACCTAACGTCCATTAATATGCCAGTATTCACGGCATTTATGTCTCAGCACCCATCTAGACACCTAGTAGACTTTCTCATCTCTGCTTTAACAGAAGGCTTCCATACAGGTATCCTACACATACCAGCCGGAACTCTGGAATGCCCTAATCTACAATCCGCCCAACACAACCCCACAGCGGTTTACACCCTCATAGCCCAAGAAGTGGTTGAGGGCTGCGTATTGGAGCCTTTCAAAACTCCTCCATTCATAGAATGGCCACTAACCCCATTGGTATTGTCACAGGGAAATCTTCCCAAAAACAGAGACTCATCATTGACTTATCGGCATCCCACTCATCGGCCAACCCCAGTCTTAATTCCCTCATACCCTCTGAGGAATTCTCTCTCAGAGGGTATATAGATCACGCTATTACCGCTATCATACAAGCAGGGGTTGGAGCCTGGCTCAGTAAGACTGACATTACTAACGCCTTTAAATTACTACCAATCCACCCCACACTGTGGCACCTGCATGGGATCAAGTGGTCTGGTAACTACTATTTTTTCTCCCGGTTAACTTTTGGGTCCAAAAGTAGCCCAGCTATTTTCGACACATTTGCCGAAGCATTATGCTGGTTACTATTGAACATAGCCAGATGCCCTACAGTATTACATTACCTGGACGATTTCCTACTGGTCAAGGAGAATACTTCGCCTCCTACTAGTCTCAAAGCTACCACTAAGCTATTTGAGCAACTAGGTGTACCTATCTCCCCAAAGAAAACAGAGGGGCCAGAAACGGTTATCACTTTTCTGGGTATCCAATTAGACTCCGCCACAATGCAAGCGAGCCTACCACACGATAAGATAGAGAATATTCTCACTTACATAAACAGCTACCTTCAGCTCGGTTCTTGCAACCTGCTGGGGTCACTAAATTTTGCTATGCGCATCATACCTCAAGGCCGCTCCTTTATATCACGACTGTTGCATCTTTTCCCACTTTTCCTACATGACACGCACAGGTTGTCCTTAGATACCCAAGCTACGGCAGATCTAAACCTGTGGAAAAGATTTTTAACCACTTGGAATGGTAAAAGTATGTTCCTCCCTCAATTGACTGACTCATCTCCTACCATTTGGTCAGATGCGGCATCTACTACTGGTTTTGCAGCAATTTTGGGGAACGAATGGCTTTGGGGAAGCTGGCCTTCAGTAGTTCAGGATTTGGAAGGTTTTTCCACTACCTCAGCTCTTTTTGAGATCTATCCCATCGTGGCGGCTGCCGTAGCATGGGGTCATTTATGGGCTAATATGCCAGTGCGTTGTTACTCAGACAACCAGGCAACCTGTCACATCATCAACAAAGGTCGTTCCAAATCCCTTACGATTATGAGATTTCTGAGGAAACTCACTTGGTTGGCAGCTTGTCATAATTTTTTCCTATGTTGTTTCCATGTTCCAGGTGTATGTAACACAGCTTCTGACAATTTGTCTCGCTTTAAATTTCAGGCGTTTCATCAAGCACTCCCGTCAGCTGCGCCCACAGCCACCATCACTCCAACATTTCAACAACTCATACTGGACTAGAAACCATCATGCAGCATAGCAGGACATTGTCATTTTCAAACAATACACACAAAACATACAACAGGGCTTTCACACTATTCAAAAGATTCCTTCTGGAACATAACATCATGCAACCATTTGTTATGACATCTTTTTTGGGGTTTGCTTCCTTTTGCCACCTTAAACTTAAAATGTCATATAACACCATCAAACTCTATCTCACTGGCATTCAACACCACATGCTAATCTTACACCCAAATAACAACAGTTTCATGGCCTCTCACCAAATTAAGACCATACTCAGAGGTATTCAGAAATCAGAACCCACACATACAGCCCAGAGGCTACCCATAGATAACCATATCTTTAAAGCATTGTCTAACCTTAAAACCGTTTGACACCAATACAAATTCTATCATAAAAACAGCAATATACATAGCTTTCTATGGATTTCTAAGACCTAGAGAATTCACTACAACCCAAACTACTCCTTTCCTCCTCTATTCCCACTTGACAAAACATATGGATCATTACATCCTGACTTTACCTCACTCCAAAACCAGTCAGCACATACCCGTAAACATTCCGTACTATCCCACGCACAACAGATGGTGTCCCGTCAGGGTTCTTGATGCCTACATACAGCATCATAACTTACTACCCTCACAACCATTACTACAGCTACAAGGTGCAGTACTCACCACTACAACCTTCATGACCTACGTCAGGTCCTTGCTCACACAACTGGGCCTCAACGCAGCCAAATACTCAGGGCACTCCTTTCGTATAGGAGCCGCGTCCACAGCCTCCAGTGTCAACATCCCAACTCATGTTATCAAAACACTGGGGCGCTGGAAGTCATCCGCTTACTCACGGTACATACCGAACCCAGTACAAGAATTAAGGGATGCTTTCAAAAACATGTCTGGTTGATAAAATGTATATGTATTGGTTGTCTGTAATAAATTTGATTACTTAATTTTTGCCCTCTTCTTTCTCAGGCCTACCTCATCGTCGGTTCCGGCACACCACAACCGACTTGCTCATTTTATTATACTACATTTATTGATGGTATTTCACACTGTACTATCATAAGCACCTAACACAAGTATTAAGGCAATTTTGCCTGGATTTGTGGGAGGTGCTGGTTTGCTACCCCTAGCCTACTTAAGGCACTTACCTTGCTCCTTACCGTTCGAGGTCAGCGTTGAATGACCCTCCCACCACACCACATTTTAACATTTATTTCTTTCTATTTTTCTTTCCCTGGGTAGGCCCTCTTCTTTCTCAGGCCTACCTCATCGTTGGTTCCGGCACACCACAACCGACTTGCTCTTTTTATTATCCTACATTTATTGATGGTATTTCACACTGTACTATCATAAGCACCTAATACAAATATATATATATTATGAGAGTTTTGCTACCTAATTGATGTTTTGAGATCACTGGTATATGATTATAAATTATATGCACTAAGGGTTTTTGATATACATATTGTTGGTACTTTATTTTTGTGAATTAATATTTAGCCCTGCTGAGTACAAATTTGTGTTTTCCATATCTAATAAAACTGAACTTCATCTTTAATGAACCAAACCAAAGATTGGATTTTAAGCTGTGCCTTTCTAATCATACTCTATGTTATAGTACCAAGTGCAATATTATTTATCTCTAGAAATACAAAATAGATTGATAATATCTGTCTAGCCGTGTTTCTATTCAAAGCATTGCAAGATTTTCTAATTTATTAAGCTTTGCCTCGATTGCATGGGAAGGTGGCTATTTCATGTATTTAATAATAATGAAAAGTTAGGACTTGGCAGTGAACAGGTTAATTTTCAAATATAACTCGAGCAAGAATGTAAATGGGGGGCAGTATGCCATGGCTAATGGCCTTAAGCTAATCATGCAGTAGAAATAAAGGGACATAAAAAGCCATTAGGAATGCCTGGTGATCTGTAATGTCTTATTATTTCTGGCTAATCAATACACTAATTAAATGATTTCTTAGTGCCAGGGCGGCAGTGACGGGTTTTATGGCCGACTGATCGGTTACATGACACACTTACAGGTGTGTGTTAATTTTATGTATTTTGGAACCAGTGCAACATTGGCTATATAGTTAGAAGAGGAAAGAGTGAGATAGATAATAGATAGAATTTAATAAAAGATGGATAGATTAAAGATAGCTAGATACAAATCTATATCTAGATGGTATTTGAAATTGTAGATTATGATAACGTAGTGTACCTATAATGTTAATTTTAGTAATGACAGAAGGGGAATATTTGCATAACTCTTTACTGAAAATCTCCAACAGCACAGAAACAGTAACAACCAATCAGAAAAAAGTCAGGTGATAAATAAAAGGCCGTGACAATCTCATCACTTCCTCTTTCTTTGTAGTGAATATTAAACAGGTAGAAACAATGACAAGTAACATAAGTCCAAAGAGTTCAATCAAACAGTGTAATCCCAAATCCGGGTAGGAACTTCATGAAGAAAAACGGAAAGGCGAGTCCATCTCTTGAAGAGAACCAATCACAGTGAAAGAAAAAGAAAAAAAAGTGAAAGGTATTTGAATTGGCAAGTTGCCCGCATATAATGAACACTAAGATCATTGAAACCTCTATTATGCATGTCATGATAGAAAAGAAAACGGAGTCAACTCGTCGTTAGTTCTATATAAATGAGATACATAACAATCCTATAAAGATTAACCAGAGAAAACACAATGAACACTACATTGTCATAGCTACAATTCAGGAGGGAAAAGTAGGGCGGGAAATATTCACCTCCTGTCATTACTAAAATTAAGATTATAGGTACACTGCGTTAGCATAATCTACAATTTTACCACATGACAGGAGGCTTCATATTTAAATTTTTAACACTAAGAATTAATTAAAGCAAAGGAGGCATGAGAAGTCTGATGAAAATAAAACGTCCTGAATGTACTCTTCTGCGTCCAATCTGCACAACGCATAATGTTGGCAAGAGTGGCTCCTGCCGAGAAAGTTTGTGAAGCGGTCGTATCCCTAACTGAGTGGGCCCCAAAGCACGGCTAACGATAAAAGCCAGCGGACCCTTCCGGCCAGTGTTGTAGTAGACACTGGTCCATGAGGCTTCACATATGAAATCAAAAGCTGACCCACCGAAGAGGTTCGGAGAGGAGCTGAGATTTCGGTATATCGCATTAACGTCTAAACCACACCGGGGTCCGCTAGAAAGAACGGGCAAAAAAACGAAGAGAAGTCTGACTTAGCACGACGTGATATCGTAAAGGTAACCCCCTCTGGAGTCAAACGCACTGACGTCCGCCGCACGACGAAACAAGACGGGACAAAGCAAGAGGGTAAGTTGTTTCAGCGAGGGGTATGAGTTATTCGGCCAATCTCTAAGGAAGCGTAGCACCACAACCACGTGCTACAGACGGTACTGGTGGTCTCGACAGTTTAGCACCCCGTAGTAACCGATAAAGCAATGGGTCCTGACCCACCGGAATGCCCTGTACAGGAATGGGTGCCTCTGAAATGGCCGATTTAACCATGTTGAGGGATCGGTATGACCGACCTAACGAAAACAGATGTGAGAGGTAGTTGAGGATTAATGGGACAGGAGCAGTAAAGGGATTGGAATCCTTCTCCAGACACCAACTACTCCAGACAGACCATGCGGAAATATAGCAATTCCTAGTGCTAGTCAAGGTCACTAGGTCCAGCTTCTGATATAGCACGAGGGGGTGAGAATCTCCGCGTGGTCCCGTCAGAAATAGTGGGAACGTTGGTAGGAGAAGCGGAGCATCGTGGGACATCTCCAATAAGTCCGGAAACCATGCCTGACTCTGCCAAAGTGGAACTATGAGAAGTAGAGATACCCTGTGGGTACGTGCATGACAGAGCACTCTCGCTATCATGGAGAAGGGGGAAACGCATATGCCCCGTGACTCGGCCATGTTTGTAGGAATGCATCCACTGTTTCGCAATTCGGATCCGGGAGCCAGCTGTAGTAGTTTGGAAGTTGGTAGTTGGTCCAGGAAGCAAATAGATCTAGAAGTAATGGGTTCTTCCAATGCTTCAATTCCTGGAATACCGAGACGTTGAGTTTCCAATCACTGTTGTCTCGCCAATGGCGTGAGAACCAATCCGCCGTCAGATTGGCAATTCCTGGCAGGTATTCCGACCAAAGCATGATATTGTGAGATAGACAAAACTTGTCTATGTCCTTTGGGGCCTCTGTGAGAGCCTGGGATCTGGCCCCACCCTGGTGCTTGATGTATTGCACCGCCGAGATATTGTCCATGCGGAGCAGAATGCAGCAGTTCGACATGTCCTTGGCCAGGCTGCAGATTGTGAAGGACCCTGCAATTAATTCAAGGCAGTTGATGTGGAGGCGGTCTCTTCACCCTGCCAAGGACCCCCTGTGGAGGAGTCCACGCAGTGGGCACCCCAACCCCAGAGGCTGGCTTCCGACTCCAAAGCCAAAGATCGCTTTGCCATTCCAGGTTTGCATGTGAAGTAGCCACCAGCTACCGTCCAAATGTCTGCTGAGAGTGGGATCCAGTGGTCATATGAGTGTGCGGAGCATAGGCATCTTGCCTTCAGACGTTGCATGGCCCTATAGTGTAGTGGTCCCAGAAATAGCACTTGGATGGAGGCGGATAGGAGTCCAACAATCCAAGCGAGCATCCTGAGGGGGATCGTATCTATCCAGAGGACACGTCTGATTTCCTTCCATATGGAAGCCATCTTTGCCATAGGAAAGCATAGTACACAGTTCTTTGAGTCGATTTCGAAACTGAGAAACTGAACCAACTGGGAAGGAGAGAGAGACGTCTTCTGTCTGTTCACTACGAAACCCAAAGATTCCAGAAAGTGAACAACAAATTTAGTCTGCAATCGTAGCCTGGATGCAGATTAGCAGAAAATCAGCAAATCGTCCAGGTAAACAAGACACCGCACACCCATGGTTCGGATGTGAGCCATCAATGTCTTCAGCAGCTTCATGAAGCACCATGGAGCTGAGCTGAGACCGAACGGCAGACATATGAAACAAGCATGTTTGTCCTCTCCACCTGAATCAGAGAAAGTGACGACAATATAGGGCGACAGGGACTGACTGGTATGTCCAGACGAGTAAACCATTCGTTCGCGATGAGCAGGTCTTGTAGAAGATGATTTCCTTCCATCTTAAAAATGTCTGTACACTACGTAATAATTAAGGTGTTGTAGATTCATAACTGGCCGGTAATCACCCGTTTTCTTCTTGACCAGGAAGATATTGCTAAAGAAGCCACCACCCTCTGGTGCGTATTGCACTGTGCCCTTTCTGAAGAGGGTGCAGATTTCTTTGTCTACCAGGAGGTCTTGTTCCGCTGACATGTGTATTGGAGGCAGAGGAGAGGCCTGAATGGGTTGCAAGTAAATCTCTATGATGTAACCCTGTACTGTCTGGAGTATCACGGCATCTTTGGTGATCGTCTCCCAGACAGGCTGCCAGGAAACAGGTAAGCAGGTAGTTGAACTCACCTGTAGAGAAGTGACCACGTCCTCTGGCTCTATCCACACCTCTGTAGGAGGAGGTCCTCTGCATGGTGTCTGGGAAGAAGTGTTATGACAGAAGTGTGATGACAGATCCTAGATCCAGTAGCTTGTTGTCAATGCGAATCAGGGCAGATTTGCGTTGTTTGGAGCATAGCGCCACATTGGTATTGCCCAGGAGACATATTAAGCGTTGAGCCCATTCGCGGATTGCGTTAGGGTTGAGTTGAGTGCCTTGGGAGAGCGCCAAATCCTCAATGTAGAGCATCTTCGCAATAGGGCCGAGCAAGTCAAGTACTTTGTCTTGCGCCGCCTTCAGGCCTTTCTCAATGCCATTGCGTGGGTCCCGTCCAGAGCAAGACATAAAGACCACAATCATGGTGTCGAATTTGGGGGTAACGGACACTTTGTCCGTCAGTAGTGGTCTCAAGCATTCAGCTTTAAGGCATGCGTGAACCTCCTTCTCCAAAGGTTTGCGTAGCAAATAGTGAACGAATCGTGCCAGGTGGTCGGGGAAGCTCCACTCTGATCATGGGTATCGGACGGTGCAGGGATCAAAGAGTGCCAACCCTTGTTTGTCCAGGAACACCCCATCTTTGGCCACCCTGGTCTTAGCGCCGCTCGGGATATCCCTGCCTTGGTCGTCTTCACCGAGTATAGTTTTCTTAACATATCTCGAGGAAGTCTGATGTAGGTCTTGCCATACATCTTCCTCTGACAGTGATCCATCTTCATTCCACTCATCTACTACGTTCAGGGTATGTGGTGGGCAATAGTCCTCATCGGAGGATGGTGTTGGTCGAGGAATGGGTTCCCGTTGCGCTGTCCATTTGGTCCACTTGGCCAGCTCTTTGCCTTTGACCCTAGAGGTTGGATCCCTTCCAATGTCGTTTTGACTTTGAGATTTCCGAACCCAAGGCCTCCATCAAGTCTGGGGAGCCTGTGTCTCCATGGGATTGGGGTAGAGCTCGTAGAAGAGCCTTCACTACTGAGGCCACCATGGCGGTGTTAATCATTGTTGGAAATCTTGGGTCGGTTGCGCTGTATCTTCCATGACCCGGTCCTGTCCTGTCTGAGATACAGTGACAGTCAGTGGGGGTAGTGGTGGTAGGCTCAGACTCCTGGTACAACTGGGGTTTGCCCAGGGTATAGTGGCCTGAATTGCCTGAGTGTATAAGTTTTAGTGCCAAAATTAGAGGGTTCCCCTCTATTGGTATTGGGCTACCGTGAGTGGTAGTTGAGACGTGACTGTCTCCTAGTAGCGGGGTGACCTGACAACTCCCTTACACAGGGTATGGTATCCACTTGAGGATGATCCTCAAATGAGTGAAGGAAACAGGGGTTCACCACAGTTGTACATCAGAGCTGTACCTTGCTTGTGGTGAATAGTATGCAGTGCATGTGATAAACAGTGGAATTCCTGAGCCATATGGGGACAATCCTCTCCAGGCTGTGGTCATCCCTGCTGCTTGTGCACCTTTTTCTTCCACGTTTCCCTTCCACATAACTTTCTATTAATGTGCTTTGATACAGCACTTTGGGAACATCCAACTTTCTTCACAATTACCCTTTGAGGCTTTCCCTCCTTATGGAGGGTGTCAATGATGGTTTTCTGCACAACTGTCAGGTCAGCAGTCTTCCTCATGATTGTGATTCCTACTGAACCAGACTGAGACCATTTAATGGTAGAAACCCTTTGCAGGTGTTATGGCTTACTTAGCTGATTAGAGTGGGACACTGTGAGCCTAGAATATTGCACCTTTTCACAATATTGTAATTTACTGAGATTGTGTATTTGGGGTTTTCATGAGCTGTAAGCCATAATCATTGCACTTATGACAAATCACGGCTTGAACTATCTTGCTTTGCATGTAATGCTTCTATCTCATATCTCATATTAGTTTCCCCTTTTATGTTGCATTACTGAAATAAATTAACTTTTGCACGATATTCTAATTTTTTGAGTATCTCACTACAAAATCCAAAATTGTCTAACATAACTGTAAACAAGGAGAAAAAAAGAATAAAGTAAACAAAATAACTAACAAATATATAATAACTAAATAAACCTAAATCAAAACTTCATATATAAAACGGAAATTAAAAAAATTTAAAAATATAAAAATAGTATAGAAAATAAAACAGAAAAATAATAAAAATAAGAAAGCTAAATATAGAAAAAATGGAAAAATATAGAAAAATATATTTTAAAAATAGAAATAAAAACAAAAATTAAAAAAGAATTTAAAAAATGTGAAAAATGTATAAAGATATATATAAAACAGAAAATAAATAAAAACAATAAGAAATAAGAATGAAAAAATAAAGATTAACTCCATGAGGTACAAGAAAACAATGCAGGGTTTCGGTAGAAATCGCTCAAAGCACGTGGAACACACCTGTGCATCATTATAATATTATTAGTGTTCTCTTCTCACTCAAATAGGCCATATTATACGTTGACTACAACGAGGGAGGTCACATGAAAATGAACCACATATTCGCCGCCTGCCGTAAGACAAAAAAATGAAGAAGAAAGAAATAAAAACTAGTGACCTAAAAATCTGGTATTCTCATTAGAGATGGACAATAATAGATAGGCTTGTCACGGTGCCTGACCGGCACCTCAGTGTGACTGCACCAGATCGGAGCGGTCACACTATCGCAGTGCTTGATCGGCACCACGATGTGACCGCATCTGATCGGTGCAGTCACACTAAAGAAGAGGTTACTCACCTTACCTCCAGAGCCTCTCCCTTCATGCAGTCCTTAATACACCGGCCGGGTCCAGGGTTAGGAAGGACACCGGCCACTGCAAGGTGGAGCTATATAGTAACGCTGCCCACAATGATGTCACTAGTGATGTGAACATGCATGCAGCATCACGTTTCCGCCATGCACGCACGTTCTGGGGTCGTGGGACCCAAATCAGCCAAAAGCAGGGTTTACTGGGTTTTTTAAATCCAAACCTGCAGTTGTTCAGTGCCCTGTCATGGTTTCAATCCTGTTGGTTATCCAAGAGCGCTTTCCTGATTCTGTTTATTGGTTTTTGATCTTGGCTTGGCTTGGCTTCCCGTATTTTTGGTATGCCTGACCCTTTGTTCTTACTGTATTTGTTCCTTTCTGTATTTCTGACCTTGGCTTGTGACTGTTTATTCTATTACGTTAATTCTGGCTATTCTAAGGCCTGGTAATACATTGTTACTGTTTATCTTTGTTACGTGTTTTACTTAATTCTGCTTGTTAGGCCACTGGTTCGTACTGACATTACAACATGGGCCATGGAATGTTGGCTTGCGAAAGAAGGCTGGAAGATAATGATCACCGTATGGATCAATTCGCCCAGGCCTTTCAGACATTGTTGGCCCTTACTGCTCACCTCCAACCAGAGGATCAAAGACCTCCTCCAGCTCCTCCTGTTGCTGTTGTAGCCATAGTATACAAGGCTCCATCTAGATCCCTCTCACCACCCCCTCATGTTGGTGGTAATGCTCAGGAATGCCATGGTTTTCTTTACCAAATCGAGAACCACTTTACATACAAACAAAGATTGTGACAGAAGATAAGAACCATTCGACCCATCTAGTCTGCCCAATTTAATAAATACTTTCATTAGTCCCTGGCCATATCTTATAGTTAGGATAGCCTTATTCCTATCCCACGCATGCTTAAACTCCTTTACTGTGTTAACCTCTACTACTTCAGCTGAAAGGCTATTCCATGCATCCACTATCCTCTCAGTAAAGTAATACCTCCTAATATTTGAGGCTTCCCTCGGCTCCTTGCCTTCTGATAGATCCAAAATTGGTTATCTGATTAATCAGTTAATAGGGAAAACATAAACCTGGGCAAATCCTTTATGGGAGAGCAACAAGTCTATTGAATATCATTATGTGGAATTCCTAACTGAGTTCAAGCTAACTTTTGAGCCATTAGGTAAGGGAAAGGATGCAGAAAAATCCCTAATGCGCATAAGACAGGGCAATCGCTCTGTTGCTGATTATGCAATTTATTTTCGTACACTTGCCTCAGAGGTGGATTGGACAAGCAGTGGCCTATCCGATACCATTCTAGATGAGGTTGATGCCCGAGACTTTCCAGAAAAACTTAACAAGTATATAACTTATATGATACAGATAGATAACAGGCTAAGTGAAAAGGAAAGGATCAGAAACAAACTTTTATCGCTCCCCGCTTCTCCAACCCTGTTGTTCACAAACCCCTTATTGTAGCTGCTGAACCTGAACCTATGCAGTTGGGAGTTATGAGATTATCTGAAGCAGAGAGGCAATTCAAGTGGAGTGAGGTTCTGTGTATGTATTGTGGCAAGAAGGGACATATGAGGGTACATTGCCCAATTCGTCCGGAAAACTCTCACACCTAAGTACCATTTGGGTGTTCTGTATATGTCCCCCACTCTGTTGGTCTACTGGTTCGTCCTAACAAGGCTGTATTCAAACATGTAATATCAGCCATAAAAGGTCACAGCAGCACAGTCTATCATCTAAACAATTAAAAAAAAACACCAAACAAAAAAATCACCTAAAGCACGAGAAGTCCCTGTCAGTATTGAGACCCTTCGGTTACAGAGTATCCAATCGTATATCCAGAAAAGCTCTCTTTGTTTCTTTTTCCGATCATCACCCCTCATGGGTATTGTCACATATTCAATTGCCATATACCTCAGTTGTGAAACTGCATGTTTACACATTTCAAAATGCCTTGCTACACTTGATTGTTGGTTTTGTATGTTGCTTTTATGTTCACCAATTCTTATAGTGAATGCTCTACTGTTTTCCCCAATTTAAGCCAACCCACACAGTCACTTTAACATGTAAACTACAAAGGTGGTTTGGCAATTCATATGATCACTCAATAGATACTTTTTCCCTGTCCTAGGGTGCGTAAAAGAATTTGACCGGATGACTCCATTGTAATTTATGCAGTGGCCACACCTGTACATGCCCTTGATGTTACTTAGCCAGTTATCCTTGGGTGGTGTTGTTGAAGAAATTGCTGCATGTACCAAAGTGTTCTTGAGACTCATCGCTCTCTTGTATGCCATCATTGGGGGTTCCTTAAAAAGATCCCCCAATTTTGGATCTGAATTCAGAACATGCCAATGTTTGTAGATAATGTGTTTAACTTGCCTAGAGTGTGCTGAGTATGTTGTAACACATGGAATACGATCAGTCATAACTCTTCTCCTCTGTGTAATGTCATCCCTATCCAGCGCTTTCCTCTTACTCTTGAGAAGGATCTTTTCTGGGAAGCCCCTAGTCTTGAAATCCTTCAATAGTTGATCCGACTGAGTCTACAATCTATCCTCCCCAGTTACTATACGTTTGATACGGGTCAGCTGTGAAAATGGCAGGCCTTTCTTAAGACTCCAGAGGTGGAATGAATCAAAATTAAGATAAGAGTTGTGATCCGTGGATTTCTTGTAAATGTCAAATTCAAAGATATCATTCCGTAGACTGACCTGTACATCCCAAAAAATGAACCGAATTTCATCATATTCCAATGTGAACGTGATGCCAGGTAAACAAGTGTCTAGATGATCTTTTAAATCCAATAGTTCTTCCTCGGTACCTTGCCAAACGAAAAATATATTGTCAATAAATCTGACCCAAAATGTTACCCTCTCCATGTACCAATGGGACATATACACAAATTTGGTTTCAAAAGATTTCATAAAAAGATTTGCATACGATGGGGCCACAATCGACCCCATCGCATTGCCCCTCAGTTGTTGATAAAATGTGAAATCATTATCATTAGTTCTCATATAGAACTTTCTATAACAAGCTCACAACTAATTGCATCTGCGACCGGCTCAAACCCGCCCCTGTCAGATGCTCAATCACAGCCTGCACACCCCCATCATGAGATATGGAGGTGTACAGGCTGTTCACGTCCATGGTACAAAGCAATCGTATCTTCAACACCTATGACTGTAAAACACAATCTACAAATTGGGATAATGGTTGTAAAATGGAATCTGTACCGGCAACAATAGGTCATCCCGGGGGATGTTGGAGATTTTTGTGGATCTTAGGGAGTACATAAAACAATGGGGTAATTGGATGAATCTTAATTAGAAACTGCTTAGTGCTTTCACCTATCAGTTCATCATTAAAAGCTTTCTGTACAATAGTGACAATCTTGTTACTAATCCCTTTAACGGGATTCTGCCCAAGTTGTTTATATGTTGTCTCATCTGCCAACTGTCTTAGTACCTCTCCATGATATTTATCAAAATCCCCTTATCGGCTGGCATGATGATAATGGATTTGTCCTCGCTCAATGCTCTAAGTGCCTGTCCCTCATCATTAGATTACACCCTTTTGTTTTGCCACTGGACCAACGTAATTTCAATATGTCTATGTTCAACTAACTTGTTAAAGGTCTCTACAGCGACGTTGTTCTGTAGTGGTGAAAAGGTTCTTATAGGTTTACACTTCTCAAATTCCAATGCATGTTCCTCTACTTCTCTCTTCTGAACAGGGTTAGTGTGAAAAAAGGTCTTAATCCTAATGTTGAGAAAATAAATTGTTCGATTCGACATCCAGATTAAGGCGATTACCTACAAACATTGGCACAAATCCCATACCTTTAGGAAGAATCTTTTCCTCCCAAGGAGACAATATCCTAGAGAATATGTTGATCACCATTGTCGCCTGTTCCTGGTCCTGTCTGGATATCTTTGCTCCTGTCGGGGGTTGGTTCTTCACTACCCGTGGCTGTGGTCTTGGGGTGTCTACTGCTCTGCATCCTTCGCCTCTTGCATCCTCTCGTTGTCCTAAAAAATATGTCCTCTCCGTACTAGTATCTCTCTCACTAATGATGCTACTCTCTGAATGTGTACTAGAGAGATCAGTTTCCTTAGAAAATTTGAAAAAGGATTTCTTATAGCTCTTGTTTTGCCTATGTTTCTCTCTCCAGGTATACACCTGATTATGAGAATAATCAAGTGTATCCCTTCTAAACTTGTTGAATTTATGGTTTAGAATTTCAGCTTCCAACTTAGTAGTAGCAGTCTGTATATCAGAAAAAATCTGCTCAGTCTTTTCCTCGGTTACCAACTCACGTAATTGTGTAGAAATACTACTAATTTCATTCTCACATCTACTAATTCCTTATATTTTAGAGGGTTGTGACTAAAGATCACCCTTGACAAAGGCCTTACAGCTGAAATGTTGGGTATTTATTCCTGTCCACTTGTCATGTAATATTGTACAGCAATCTAACATTCTCTTATGATTTATATTGTTGCATGTCTGGAATGTAGATTTTTTATTTGTATTCAGTGTATTGACTTAATTCTACATGTTTAACAGATGTAGTTTGGTATAAATGCCAACATTATAGGCATACGTAGATGAATTAGATTTTTAATAAAATTAGCATTTTTATTGAATCTGGTGTATGAGTATTCTTTTAATTATATATTTGTTAATGTATCATTAAGAAGGTGTGGTCCTTTAATACCCGTTGCACCCTAAACTTTGTTAGCAGGTTGTAAACAAATTGGTTACCCCTGCTAACTTGATTTTTTTTATATTTTGAAATCTGGCCTTTAATAATATTTAATATTTTGAAAGTTGGCATTATTGTCACAAACCTCCACTGCATGTTAAATCCATACTCTCAGTACCAGAACCACTACAGCTCTACACGAAGACACCAAACAACCCCATAGCAGTGCTATGAGGAGTTGCTGACTGGTGCAGCACTCAGTAGGGAAGTGCAGTAGCTGCTCCAAAGCTTATATATGGGAAGCATGGGATTGGCTGAGATCATCAGTAATGATGACATTAAGTAGGGCAGAGAAGCAGCTGCAATAAGAACGTCGCCTGGGATGGAATGTAAGGTAAAATTATTCAAGTTCCAAAGGGCAGGCCAGAACATCTAAATCAAAAACAGTATGCTCTAAAGTTACACAAACAGATTTGTATTTCTAATGTTACTTTAACAGTAAAATAGGCTTATCCCGGCATCTAATGCATGATTATTGTTCAGCAAAACACTAGTGGGAACAGCAGGGCTGCCTTGTGTAAAGCTCTCCTGCTCCCTCACCTCTCCACAGCAGGGTCCTTCCTCACTGTGATAAAGGAGAGCATCATAATATATGCATATTTAGTTTTATTTTAACAGCTAAAGTAAAATGTCTAGAGGAAAATAACTACTAACTATTAATGATAAATGAGCTCCTGACGTTTCCCAAATTCTATGCTTTGAATGGTAAAGATCATGTTTAGAGACAGGCAAGTGTCCGTAAATATTTTACATGATTTAGGAGGTGTGTTCCCCTGTAAAACTTTGCCAATGTCAAATGATGCCAAACAGTCGGACTGCATTATTGCTGTGAAGAATACTTACACTTTGCGTATCTGCTGCTTTTATTAATTACGGTAGATTGTGTTCTAATTCTAGAACTTTCTGTATCAGCAATGACTGCCCATTTGAGTGTTAATTATCACCTTATTCTTTAGGTACAAAGATATAATGGTACTTCATACATACTAATCATCATTATTACAATAAAGTCAGAAACTAATGACAGTGATGCTAATAACTCTCCAGATTCAAAGAAGGACCCTCTATTGTATTTTTGGGGCTATCACTTCTTAGTATAAAGATGTAGTTCTGGGGGTGCATTCCTCTTCTCTACCGCCACTATAGCTGTTTGTTTTTACAAGCTCGGCATGTACTTAATTAGTCTCGTAATTCGCACAGGTCCATTAAGCATCTGATTAAACATTAAGTACTCCTTTGATTAAAAAAAAAAAAAAAAATGGGGAAGGGGTAGAAATATAATGTTAACTATCTCCTTCCTAAACTACTCTTTACAGTAAATATTCAATGCACTGCAAAACAAACACATAGGGAATTGTAGTAGTGGACAAAAAAAAATCAAACTGCCCTGCATGATTGTGTGAACAGTACAGTGATTTGAAAACATTGAATCTTGTATACATACTGCCTGTGCGGGAAATGTGTTTAAAATATTATATGTTTTATGTGAAAACTTAATAAATTGCGATTTTAGAGGAAAAAAACATTTTTGAGGAATTCCAAGTCCTATTGTACATCACTGCAGAATATTTTGGAGATTTATAATAATAATAATATTTATAATAATAATTAATAATAATATAATAATCATGGTTGACTTAGAGAATAACCCCCTATACATCATCTGTACATCATATAAGGAAATAAATAATCTAAGAGAAAAATTGTCATTCAGTGCTTTTTAAAATTATTTTAATAAGCTAAGTAGAGCATTCTCTAAACAGCTGCTATATTGCCAAGTCTGGCCTTGTTACTGAGGATTTGCAATGAGAAATGGACAGTAATCTTTTTCCCTAGAAAGTACATTAATTTTACCTCATTGTCACTGTTTACACTTTTTTTTCTCAGTTAACGAATTGCATGAAAACCAAATAATTTGGGAAATAGCCTCTCTGATACTCGCACTGGAAGTACAGAATTGTTGAAATTCAGAAGTAAATCAAGTGCTGCTAATTTCTCCCCAGAGCCTGTCTTAATTTCACACCCTAGGTATCAATTTTGTTAAAAGGTGTTTTTCTTTCTCCCACAATTCGTCTGGCAATTACAAGTTTAAATTAGACAATTATCACTATCAGCCTCTTTACATTTCTTTCTCTCCTTATTGTTTAATAATTGCTCTTTCTACTAATGTCAGCACCAGAATATATTCTTTTTTTTCTCTGCTTCAAATTTCATATTATTACAACTTCATATGAAAGCAGAAAAGATGCAGCCACACATTATAACTGCTTCTGCTGTATTTTTACTAAAAAGAAAAAAAAAAGGCTTAATAAATGTTTTGTGCAATTCAATAATGTATTACACCAAGAAAAAAAGTTCTGATAGTGTTTTTGTATAGAATTCATGGATCATAGTGACCTTCTTATCAGAACTACCTCAAGGAGAACATTTACGCAATGAATAGATCCGCAAAATAGTTTTCCCATCATTGTCCACCAAATCATGAAAGCCATCAGGAAACTGTAGGCCATCACCTGAATGCATGAAGACACAGTTGAAAAGAAAAACATCCATCCAATGAGAAGAAATATCCGCACCAGCCTTTCAATCTGAGGCCAGATGAATGCAGTAGCTCCAAAGATAATTTCTGGAAGAAGAAGACAAGCCACGGGAACAACATTGAGTAGAACATTAAAAAACCTGAATAGCCAGACTGCTGCAGAACCATTCAAAAGACAACATGCAATCATTAGTAGGAGCTTCCGTAGTGTCAATTCTACTAAGACCACAGCAGAGTGTACAAGATTCCACATGGCTTCATCTAATATAGTGGCTGTCCAACACACAAAATTCCAAAGCCATGTCTGAGTAGTTGTGGCTAAACTTAATGTTTGCCAAACTAAATTTGGCAAAGGTCTCATTTTTTTAATTGAACCTACAGTGAACCAGTAGAGATGGTTTACAACATCTCTGAACTGTCCATGTTTATGAAAACTAGGTCCATCCTGAGTTTTGAAATTCAGATACTACTTGCTTATTATTCTCTCTGTTTTAATTGGCAGGAAAACAAAATCTGAACATTCTAAAAAAAAAAAGCGTTGAATACACGCTGTCTGACTGTATGTCCTTACAGGTTTCCAGTGGGGTTACTGAATTGAAACTAAATCTTCACTTTAAAGCATTTCCACTTCAAAAAGAACATGCCGTACACGAACTGATCCCATGTGTGTTCTGCATGCTTTGTTTTCTAACAAACACGTCAAGTTCCCAAGAAACCAGTGTGGCAAAGCATAGAGCATTTAGAGGCATTACCAAGCAACCTCCCCCTTCAAACACAAACAGTTTGGCACAAGCTAATCAGAGCTTGCTGAATAAAATCTTTGTTCTCCCACCATTAAAAAACTGTGCTAGAAATCCCAGTGTGGGCTACGCTTTAGCTTTTAATTCCTCTGCCATGAAAGCTCAGCCTGGTCTACGATTGTTGTGAGAGAGGCTGGACAAGAGGATTAAATGAGGCTTGAAGCCTGGGTTTGGGCTCTGGAATATAATTTTGTATAAATGCTCTTCTTGGCTAGAATGGGAAAATGCCTTGTGACATATACTTAGATTTTATTATGAGAATTGAAACGTTCAATAACACCAGCATTTCAATTCATGGTGATTTTTATCTCAAAATGCCTAATACTACTTTATAAACATACATTTTTATAAGGGGGGGGGGGCACTTTTTATTCACTGGACTCCTGCTTGGGAATGCAGACAAAAGTTCACTAAAATATGATTTGACTGTTCTTCCAACGATACCTAGGCAACCTCAACCACTAGGGTCTCTGCTGTTAACTTGTTAACCTAGGCGGTTCTAGGCATTAGTTTTTCAAATCCATTATTGCAATGGGCAACAGTTATAGGCTGATAATCACCATTGCTTCTAGAATTAACAAGGAAGAGTTGGCTAGGATGGAAGTGGCGATGAGGCGCCACTAGTGGCCAAGACCCTTGTTCACTGTTAAACCATAAGAAAACAGTTTCACCAAAATATATGAATAGTCTTAAGGCTGGAATGTGAAAATAATCCATTAAAATAAGCAAACAAAAAAAGACAGAAAAGTTACTTATGTCTGATTTTCCTTTTATTTGTTTTACATCTACAGGTTCTGTTCAAATCTGGAAGCAACTGAGATTTGTCAGCCCATCATGCCCCTCCTATTGTTTTCAGTAGTTGTGTTGAGCATACTACTCTTGAATAAGAACTTTATAAAGTATGTAGCTCTCTTCAGTAATTTTATTGATGGAAAACTATATGTGAAACTGCTCTGCTTCTACCCAATGCACTTAGGACCACCCGATGGACATTTGTCCTGTTGTGCTGGGAGGAAGTGAGCGCTTTTCACTTCCTCCCAGCTAACGCTAACCAAGCCATGAGGGAGGCAGAAAAGATTTGGGGGTGGACTGGGAGAGCAATATCAGTGTGTATATCTGTATATCTGTGTGTCATTGTTTCTATCTGTGTGTCTGTGCATATGTATGTTTCAGTGCGTTTATCCCAGATAGTACTGGGTAGACTTAATAGTCCCAAGGTCAAAGTGATAGCACTTTGACCTTGGGACTATTAAGTCTACCCAGTACTATCTGGGATAAGTATTCTTTTTTATTATATGTATCTTTTTTGGAATAAATTGTTTTTTAAAGAATCCTGACATACTGGGTATTTATCCCTATTTTTGTAACCAGTCGGAAGGGTACAAAAGGAACCACTCAACATCTAACACGCTGCCAAAGAAGGGTCTGGACAACCCCCAAATGGTCCAGAAGCTTATACCACCAGAGTCATATGAGGGTATGACTCCAGGCTTGTGAGTTTGACATATCTTCCTATCTACTTTCGATATAGTGTGTTACAGACATATTGCACTATTTTTTTGTTTGTATTTTATTTTCACAGAAAGCCTGCTGACACTATGTATGTATAATTATATGTGAAACTGCTCTGCTTCTACCCAATGCACTTAGGACCACCCGATGGACATTTGTCCTGTTGTGCTGGGAGGAAGTGAGCGCTTTTCACTTCCTCCCAGCTAACGCTAACCAAGCCATGAGGGAGGCAGAAAAGATTTGGGGGTGGACTGGGAGAGCAATATCAGTGTGTATATCTGTATATCTGTGTGTCATTGTTTCTATCTGTGTGTCTGTGCATATGTATGTTTCAGTGCGTGTATCTTTATGTGTGTCAGTGTTTGTATCTGTGCATATATATACATACATATTTAATGCAATACAAGGGGGGGTTGGCTGCACTCATGTACCCCATCTTTGGCAGGTCCTACACTAACAGCCTAATGTCTGATTAACCACTTACTTGAGGTGTTTTCAAAAAAACTAATAAAATCTGTCAACATTGAAGTTGCCGTTTAGTGGATAGGTGAGTGCGCTGGATCTTGTGTTTTGTATTATTTGTCCCCCAGCAGCACCCCCATTTATGCATGTTCAGGTGAGTGCAGCCAACCCCCCCTTGTTTCATATATATATATTTGGGAGTCTAGCCAACTCCTTGGTTTTGCACCCCTCCCTGTCACAGGTGCCTCATCCCAGGGCCCTATTTAGCCTTGTACTGCAGAGAGCCCCAGATGGAATTTTTTTTCCCAAGTAGGTTAATCTCATAAGAGCAGACATTAGGCTGTTAGTGTAGGACCTGCCAAAGATGGGGTACATTGACGCTGTGGCAGGCTTATGCAATGTATGATCATATAATGTAACTAAACCCCCATTATTTTTGCCTAGATTAGGTGTTTTTAAAAAAAACTAATAAAATCTTTCAACATTGAAGTTGCTGTTTAGTGGATAGGTGAGTGCGCTGGATCTTGTCTTTTGTATTATTTGGCCCCCAGCAGCACCCCCATTTATGCATGTTCAGGTGAGTGCAGTCAACCCCCCCTTGTTTCATATATATATATATATATATATATATATATATATATATATATATATATATATATATATATATATATATATATATATATATACATATATATATATATATTTTATTTCGGGGGCAGAGATGGAGCAGGAGAGCCGAGGGCAGAGGAGAAGCAAGGGAGCTTAGGGCAGAGGAAAAATTTGAAATAACATGTTAATTACAAACATTTTGCTAATATTAGGGGTACAATTTATGGAAATGAGCTGCCAAGGGGTACACAGGTAAAAAAAGGTTTTCGAACCACTGGTTTAATAGATAATTCCCTAATTTGCTATCCTTATCAAAGCAATTAGAACCAAAATAAATTGATTCATTACGGTCAGTTCATTTTTGTTTATCCCCTTAAGGACTGGACTGTTTTTGCGATGTTGTACATTTGCGACCAGGCATATTTTTACACTTTTGTGGTGTTTGTGTTTGGCTGTAATTTTCTGCTCTCTCATTTACTGTTCCCATACAAATTATATATTGTTTTTTTCAGGACAAAAGGGGCTTTCTTTACATACCATTATTTATATAATCTCATGTATTTTAATTTAAAAAAAATAAAAAAATATGATGGAAAATTGAAAAAAATACATGTTTTTTGACTTTTACTTGAAAAATCTTTTATTCATCTACAAAAGCGAATGAAAAAAACTGCTAAATAGATTCAAAATTTTGTCCTGAGTTTAAAAATACCCAGTGTTTACGTGCTTTTTTGCTTTTTTTTGCATGTTATAGGGCTATAGGTACAAGTAGGATATTGCGGTTTCAAAACATACATTTTTAAAATTTATCAATAGTGACATTGTAACACTATTATCTGTCATAAATCTCTGAATAACACACCACATGTACATATTTTTTTTAAAGTTGACAACCCAAGGTATTCAATATGGGTATGTCCAGTCTTTTTTTAGTAGCCACTTAGTTGAAAACACTGGCCAAAGTAAGCATTCATATTTGTTTGTGTGTGAAAAAAGTAAAAAAACTAAACTGAACGCTAATTTTGGCCAACCTGGCCATTTTCAATGTAAAATTATTTGACCCATATATTTGACCCTGTAACTTTCAAAAATGCTATAAAACCTGTACATGGGGGGTACTGTTTTACTTGAGAGACATCGCTGAACACAAATATTAGTGTTTTAAACCTGGAAAATGTATCACAATTATATCATCAGTAAAAGTGATTGTGTGTGAAAAATGCAAAAAAAGTCACTTTCACTGACAATATCATCGCTGTGATATGTTTTACTGTTTTGAATCACTAATATTTGTGTTCAACGAAGTCTCCCGAGTAAAACAGTACCCCCCATGTACAGGTTTTAGGGTGTCGTAGAACGTTACAGGGTAAAATACAGTGCTAGCAAATTAAATTCTCTGGACTTTTGGCCTGGGTTGGCAGGCAGGTCCCTCAAATTGCAATCAATAAAATTACTTAATTATGTAAAAATATTACATAAATACGCACGTAGAATTTAAATATTTATGCATATTTATATATTTGAAATCTACTTATCTAATTATTTATGTAATTTTGTATATGGACATATGTATATTTCGTATTATATTTATTTATATATACATATTCATTCTAAGTGTATTTTGATATAAATATATATATATTAATTTTAAAATACAGTTAGAATAAAATTTCTTATAGATATATTTTTTTTAAATTTTATTATTATTTAAAAAAAATTATTTAATTTAAATTACTTATTATTTATATTTTATAATAATATATATACAATAGGTATAGTTATTATATATATTATATATATACGTGTGTAATTTAATTATAAGTGTATTTTTATATTAATATAAGTACATATTAATATAAAAATACACTTAGTATGACATTATATATATGATATATAGACATATATTATATAGATATAATATATGTCTATATATCATATATATATATATATATATATACACATATATTTATTTTTATTTTTAATTAACATTAACTTTTTATTTTTTTTATTTTACACTAGCAGGGAGACTGCCTGTCAGCACAGACAGTCCCCCTGCAGGCAGACACTGTTGAGTGATCATATGGCCACAGGGGTCCTAATCCGCCATGGGGAGACTGTCTGGGCTGCAGGCAGTCTCCCCACACCGGGAGCAACGCTGATCGCCGCCGGGGGAACGACGGCGATCAGGTAAGTAACTAGGACCGTTAGGACGGTTCAGGACCGTCATCGGTCGGCAATGGGAAAATGCCGATGACGGTCCTGAACCATCCTCGGTCCTTAAGGGGTTAAACGCAATTTGATACGAACTGAAATGCACATCTAATGTCAAATAATGTTTGAATAATATAACAAAAACTGGGACTCTCCCGAGCACCCACTCCTCTTCAGCAGCACTGATAATGTGGAAACTACACTTCTAGATTTAATCTATACAACCTTTTCTTGCCATGAAGGGGTTGAATAATTTTGAGACTGTAGAAGTCATTCTAAGTTTTTATAAGCATTTTCAGTTGAATTTAAATTTCAATTGCTTTTGTTTGATTTGTTTTGCTTGATTCAATTGCATTGCAAACAGCTGAAAGTCTGTAAATTTTGGCAATAAACTTGATTTTCATTGAGGGTTGAATAATTTTGATTACAACGGTATTAGGTAGCTGGATGTTATTCAATTTAAAGCTGTATAGACCGCCAAACATTAGCTTCATTCTATATAGATGTAGCTACATCTCAATTTGTGCAGTGTACAATTATATTATACTGTATCACACTATGTTGTGATTTTTTTTTCTACAGCTGTATTCACTATATTTTGTGCATTTTTTTCTATTTTGTAAGAGGGGTCTATGTTGGTATATCTACTCTAGGGAATTTTAAATATACTTGCAAGATAAGTGTGTATTGTTTTACCAACACCTAACTGGTGAAGTTGTGGGCTGTTTTGTTGTACAACTCATTTTTTAAACACTATTATTGTATTTTAAAGACACATTACTGTGAGTATTATTGCTGTAGAGCTTTGTTAGTATGCAGACAAATTAACAATATGGAGCACCTAGAAAATAAGGACACTAGGATAGAGAAGACATCCCAGTGCCTTGCCATTTATCCTTATCTGCCAACATTTAGTGTGCACTCTGAAACCCCACTCTGTCGGCAGTAAACAGAAAGCTACAGCTATACACGACCTCTTCATTTCAAAATCTCGCCTTACAAGCACTCACTGAGACCTGGCTTTTCCCCTCTGATAGCGTCTCCAAATTCTACTTTGTCCACCTATCACAATCCTCACCTGCCCTAGCTCTGCAACCTCCCTCTACAACTCCTTTCCTCTTAACTAGATATCATGGCACCTCCTTCAATTAAATGTAGCAAGCGCTCCCCATTAAAACCTTGGCACATCAACCTGACCCAATACCTCCAAAATTGCTCCAGAACTGCTGAACGATGTGGGCGAAAGTCTGCATCTGACTTCCTCCACTACAAATTTTTGCTACACTCATTCAAAAACTATTTAGAAAACTATTTCAGCACTCTCATAATAATGCTCTCCCACGAACCCAAGTGCCTCACACTTTTACCTTTCTTTTTCGCCCCGGTTGCTGCTCCTCCAAATAACTTGAATGCTACAAACTTTGCAACTCACTTCACTGAGAAGATTTCTATAATCAGAGAAGATATCTCTCATCTCTCTCCTCCCCCCATCCCCACTCCCTCTGCTGTTCTATGTTCACTCACACCTACTACTGTATAGGAGGTTTCTGCTTTGCTCCAGTCCTCCTGCCCCACCACCTGCTCCCTTGATCTTATTCCCTCATGTCTCATTCACACTCTGTCAATCGCTCCCTCTCCTCTGGCATATTTCCGTCATCATTCAAGCATGCAACCCTAACCCCAAGGTCTTGACCCTAATTTCTCAACCAACTACCGCCCTATTTCACTATTACTATTAGCCTCCAAGATCCTTGAGAGAGTTGTGTATGCAAGATTGACCAATTTCATTGAATCCAACTCTGTGCTTAACCCACTTCACTTTGAATTCTGCACTCGTCACTCTGTTGAAACAGCTCTGATCATAGTATCCAATTATTTAAGTGATGCAAAATCTAGTGATCACAGTTCTGTCCTAATTCTCCTTGACCTTTCTGCTGCTTTTGACACTGTTGGTCATCAGCAACTTCTTCTCACCCTCCATAATCTCAGTCTACAAGATACTGCTCTCTCCTTGTGCTGCTCCTACCTCTCCCAATGCAAATCAATCTGTCCTCTTCACATCTCTTGTCATCGTTCTTGACTCATGTCTCTGACTGTCTTTCTTCTATTTCTAACTGCTCACTTCCTTAAACTTAACCTGTCCAAAACAAAACGTCTTGTCTTTCCTCCCTCGAGTGTGCTATTCCCATGTTTGTCTCCTTCCAAGTCAATTCTACCATCTACCATCGGCTCTACCTTACAGGCACGCTACCTTGGTGTTCTCTTTAGCACCAACCTCTCCTTCACTCCTCATGATCAGTCGATTGTCAAACCCTGCTGCTTCCATCTCAAAAATATAGTGTACATCCTCTCCTATTTAACGCCATACACAGCTATGGCCCTGTTCCATGCCGCTATCATCACGCATTGACTACTGAATTCCGCTTCTCAGTGGTCTTACGTGTTCCCAACTTTCCCCATTACAATCTATAATGAATGCAACAGCAAGACTCTTCTAGCAACCTACTTTTCTACCCTACCCATACGTTTTTATCACTTTACTAGCATGAAAGCTCATTGAGCAGGGCCCCTTAACCCCCTCTGTTTCTGTGCGTCCAATTCCTCTGGTTAAAAATACTTATCTATTTGTCCACCCACTTTACAGCGCAACAAAATTTGCTGTCTCTTTATAAACAATAAGAGGGACAGAGGGATTTGGGCCCAAAATAGGGACTGTCCCTTCTAAATAGGGACAATTTTGACATACGCCAATGCATTAAAACCCTGCACCACAAACCAATACCCCCACATTAACTCCAGATACGTTGCAAATAAGTGTCAGTGTCACAATTATGTCATGTGATTTTACTTTCAAAAGTACAGGGGACTCGGCTCTGAAAATGGAAGAGTGTCAAAATAAAACCTGGGTCGTTTCATGACTCCACATATGGCTCCAGTCAAGGTCAGCCCCCTGCCTTCAGCAACGCCTCTGGGGGACCATAAAATAACTTCAGCTGCATTTAAAAAAAAAAAAAAAAAGCTTAACAACGATTGCAAAGTCTTGCAAAGTCACCTTTTCAGGTTGCTTTTAAAAAGGCACATTAATTTTACAAATGGATTTGGAAATCGTTTTTCTTTACTTCCGTTCTAAGTACACAAAGGCTTTTATATTTTCAAATAACAGGTAAAAAGTCTTACATAAAGACCTCATTGACAATCTTTGTGTCTACCACTCGTGCTGCCAGCCTCTCAATAAAGCTGCAGTAATATGACACTAGGAAAGAAGACAAAGAGTGGAGTGTAGGAAAACACCATTGCCCACTGCCGTGCCCCATCATAATGATAAAAAAGCATTCCAATTAATGCTAGATTTATATACATTGATACTATAAATAATTTAACTTACCATCAATTTCCAGTAATTTCCTGTGTTTCCAAAAGCTGCCAGGGCTCATTGCTCATTTTACCCAACAGAGTCACATGCTATTCTCTCACCTATTATTAAAAAGGAACTGTCACTTCTCTGGGAAATTATATAATCAAATACAATATTGAAAATCACCTATTATTTGTGTTAACCTTTTTGTCATGTTATGCCCTGGTTTCTGTTAAGGATATAATAAATGACATTGCAAGCCAGTCCGGTCCAGGCACAGATCGGGTGCAAGTGTCAAATGAAGGATAAATAAACATTGAAATGTCTCCTACTCACTGTATGTTTTCTCTATTCGGATTGCCAGGTACAAAGGACAAAGCTTATAACAATGACTGACATGGGGCAAAGATGGAGGCTCCCACTTACAGGATAAAGCAGTATTGATTTCTAAATGTAATTGTATTTTTCTCACCTCACATTTGTACAGGGAATAAGTAAACATAATGCTAAAAATCTTTGAAAGTGACATTTCACTTTCAGCATCACATCCAGTTGGCAATTCCTTTTCTGTTGGAATAACCAATATTTCAGGTCATATAGATCATACTTTATATTTTCTTAGGAAAGCAAGGTCAATATATGATTATTCACTAAAGTCCTAATTGTACTGAATTTAAATCTGAGTGTCAAAAATTGGGAAATTCTGCAACTACAAATTCTCCAACTCTGCTATAGTCAAAGCTTGGCTAGTGTAAATGTGGCTACTGCAGTCTCAATAATAAAAATTATTATTATTATTATTTATAAAGTGCCAACAAATTCACTACTCTACACTACACATTCGTTTAGTAAATAAACCCCAACAATTTTCACATCTTATTTTTCAAAAATCTCACACCCTACTTGTACATTTTATCATTGCCCTCAAGTAGAAATTATTATAGCCTGCTAATTAAATACATGTCAAGTGCCTACTGTTTGCTGTACAAGGTGGAGATATTGAATTCAGTGATATTATAAAGAAGTAACATGCAGTGTGGGTTTTAGAACTATGCCATTTAACAGGCAGTCAATCAGCATTTCTGAGTACATCTCATTATGTTTTTAACGGATTACTATAGCGTCAGCAAAACAAACTCATTTTCCTGACACTATAGCATCCTCAGAGCTCCCCGCACTCCCTTAGGGCCCTCCTCCTGTGGCGCTGAAGGGGTTAAAATCCCTTCAGCTACTTACATTAATCCAGCGCCAGGCTCCCTTGGCGCTGGTGACCTCTCCTCCTCCTCCTCCGAGTTGAGCGGAATGCGCATGCGTGGCAAGAGCCGTGCGTGCATTCAAACAGTCCATAGTAAAGCATTTCTCAATGCTTTCCTATGGACGTTCTGCACGCTGGATGCGAATTTCGCATGCAACGTCGCAGAAGCGCCTCTAGCGGCTGTCAGGAAGACAGCCACTAGAGGTTGGATTAAACCTGCAATGTAAACATAGCAGTGTCTCTGAAACTGCCATGTTTATATCTGAAGGGTTAAAACCTGAGGGACCTGGCACCCAGACCACTTCATTGAGCTGAAGTGGTCTGGGTGACTATATTGTCCCTTTAATAATTCACAATCAAAAACATGGCCCAACAGTAGCTCTCAAGGTTGTGAGTTTGACAACATCCTTGTATCTAGGACATTCTGCTTACACCCAGCAGGGGGTTGTCTCTGATTCCTTTCTAACTACCTCAGTATCCCTGCGGATCTCTACGGATTACGTTCCAATTACCTTCCTTCTGGCCCTCACTTAACCGTAGACCTGTGCCTTCCATGAAGCTAATCACTGCTCCAGAAAGGGAGACATATCGTGCTTGTAACTTTGCTCTACTAATTAAGTATCCATAATTGGATACAGTCTGTGTTGCAAATTTAATTACTGGGAATTACAGAGGTGGTTATCCATCATTTTAAGAATATAGGACACTCTCAAAGGGTTAAAAAGTAAATTCTTATAATCAGCTACTGCACGCCAAAAAAAAAAAAAAATCCAGTTAGGAATTTGCATCACATATTAAAAGAAATCATATAGCTACACATTGGGGTCTAATCACTAGAGCAGGAATTGAAAAGTCAAAAAAGAGAATTCAAAATACAAAACATTATTGGCCAAATGGCAAAAATGTCCAACTCAGCTATTTTTCCTGCCTAATTATTGTTGGCGTAAAATATAATTCCCTTATCTGCTGTCCACTGTTTTATTAAATATACCCCTTAAAGAGCATCACGAAAAAGAATAGCCTTTGATCCTAAAGGTTAGGAAGGTCATAGATCATAGTACATCATAGTTTAAAGGTATAGCGGAGACTGAAACAATGAGGAATTAAAATCATTCACTTGATGATGAAAATATCTAATTTGAAGATAAAAATCAGCTTGAGATTTCTTAGCATCCTGGTGGATAAGGGGAGATTTGATGAAACAAGCTGGTTTTCATCTGCTTCTACATTCAACACATCTATAAATATTCCAGGCAGCACGGTTAATCCTGCTGAAACTAGCCTTTTCTGCAACTATGCATTCCCAAAGCATGTATATGATTTATAAGGGCAAACTGAATTCCAAGAGAAAAAGGGAAAATGGATGTTCTGCGCTATATGGAAATACCTGCAGGACATACAGGCGATTTCTTAAGGAAAAATCAACTGTGGGCGTAGAATACAAATCAGCAAAACATGTTATGTTAAAGATTCATCTAGATCACTTTAATTATGTATAAGAAAAAAAATTCTGGAGTGTGAATTCTGGAGCATTCACTAATGCAAATTAATATTAATTGACCTTAATATGTGTTTGCTTAACCCATTTTAGAAGGCTTGCAGTTTGCTCTGATAACATTGGTATAATTATATTGTCCATTAGAGACATAAAATAAAGAAAATCCTAATGGATTACATCTCAAGACTCCTCAAGGAGATTTAGTAAAGATGAATGTTGTTCCCTAGGGCTGACACATAAACAGCATATTGATGCTAGTGTCAGTGGGATAGAAATGGTTCACATCACATTCAGGGAGAATAAATGACCTTTCTAAGATTTTAACCTTTGTAACCTTAATGCATAACATTTTCAGTCAATAAAACACAGATAACGTTTATTGTAATACAAAGGAGAGCCCCACTAGGCATTTATAAACAATTGCATGGTCATCAAAGCAATCTTCAGTTAGTGATACTGGCCTTATTGATACAGAATTAGTTGATTCATACATCCAGGACGTTTATTGGTCTACACTATTCCCCCCGTGGGGGTATATCTAAAAACAGCATTCAAAAGCTGCAGCTCTCTTGTCTATAGCCTTTTTAAGACCTCAAGACTTTCTTGTGGCTGTACAATCGCAGACTTCCCAATGGAACTCAATGATAAGTCTTTGCAAGGCAGGTGCTCTGGGATATTGCTGTCTCTCGAGTTGTCTAATTGACAGCTGGGGGGTGTAACAACATTGATTCTTTACAATTGCCAATATCTATTATATCTTTTACATCTTTTATATCTTTTATATTTTACGTCTATTAAAATCTACACTTTTTTGTAAAAATAAAAAAAGAGGACCCACTCTCCACCCATAAAGCATTTCAGCAAGCTAAAATGCTGTAGGACAGGGGTACCTAAAAGGTAGATCGCCAGATGTTTTAAAACATCAACATCCATGATGCCTTGTCATTCAAAAGGCATGCAAAGACAAGTAAAGCATTGTGGGAGTTGTAGTTCTACAACATCTGGTTATCTACTTTTTGGTCACCACTGCTGTAGGATTTGGAGAGTCCCTTTAAATTGAACAAGTCATATAATAGGCAATTAATGAGTGCATCCTTTTTCCATAAGCATTCACGTGGTTATTCATGAAGGTGAGAATTAAAACTAAATTTAAAATTTAAGGCCAGAGTAGCTAAACTGAAAACATAGCTGTTTTAGATATTTTTTTTCATTTTGGCTATTTTGACCTTAACCCCTTAAGGACACGTGACGGAAATATTCTCTCATGATTCCCTTTTATTTCTGAAGTTGTGTCCTTAAGGGGTTAACCCCTTAGCGACCCAGGACGGTTCAGGACCGTCATCAGCATTTTTGCCTTGAGGACCGATGACGGTCCTGAACCGTCCTAACGGTCTCCGTTACTTACCTGATCGCCGTCGTTCCCCCGGCGGCGATCAGCGTGGCTCCGGTTGTGGGGAGACTGCCTGCAGCCCAGACAGTCTCCCCACACTGAATTAGGACCCCTGTGGCCATGTGATCGCTTAACACAGCGATCACATGGTCACAATAGGTGTCCATGTGTCTGCCTGCAGGGGGACTGCCTGTGCTGACAGGCAGTCTCCCTGCTAGTGTAAAATCAGAAAATAAAATAAAGTTAATGTTAATTAAAAAAATAATAATAATTATATATGTGTATATATGATATATAGACATATATTATATCTATATAATATGTCTATATATCATATATATATAATGCCATACTAAGTGTATTTTTATATTAATATGTACTTATATTAATATAAAAATACACTTATAATTAAATTACACACGTATATATATAATATATATAATAACTATATATATTGTATATATATATTATTATAAAATATAAATAATAAGTAATTTAAATTAAATAAAAAATTTTTAAATAATAATAAAAAATTTAAAAAAAATTATATAGCTATATGAAATTTTATTCTAACTGTATTTTAAAATTAATATATATATATTTATATCAAAATACACTTAGAATGAATTTGTATATATATCTATGTATATAAAAATAAATAAAAATAATAAGAAATATACATATGTCCATATACAAAATTACATAAATAATTATATAAATATACACGTAGACTTCAGATATATAAATATGCATATATATTTAAATTCTACGTGCGTATTTATGTAATAGTTTTACATAATTCAGTAATTTTATTGATTGCAATTTAAGGGACCTGCCTGCCAACCCAGGCCGAAATTCCAGAGAATTGAATTTGCTAGCACTGTATTTTACCCTGTAACGTTCTACGACACCCTAAAACCTGTACATGGGGGGTACTGTTTTACTCGGGAGACTTCGCTGAACACAAATATTAGTGATTCAAAACAGTAAAACATATCACAGCGATGATATTGTCAGTGAAAGTGACTTTTTTTGCATTTTTCACACACAAACAGCACTTTTACTGATGATATAATTGTTGTGATACGTTTTCCAGTTTTTAAACACTAATATTTGTGTTCAGCAAAGTCTCCTGAGTAAAACAGTACCCCCCATGTACAGGTTTTATAGTATTTTTGAAAGTTACAAGGTCAAATATATGGGTCAAATATTTTTACATTGAAAATGGCCAAGTTGGTTACGTTGCCTTTGAGAGCGTATGGTAGCCCAGGAATGAGAATTACCCCCATGATGGCATACCATTTGCAAAAGAAGACAACCCAAGGTATTGCAAATGGGGTATGTCCAGTCTTTTTTAGTAACCACTTGGTCACAAACACTGGCCAAAATTAGCGTTCAATTTAGTTTTTTTACTTTTTTCACACACAAACAAATATGAATGCTTACTTTGGCCAGTGTTTTCGACTAAGTGGCTACTAAAAAAGACTGGACATACCCCATATTGAATACCCTGGGTTGTCTACTTTAAAAAAAATATGTACATGTGGGGTGTTATTCAGAGATTTATGACAGATAATAGTGTTACAATGTCACTATTGATAAATTTAAAAAATTTATGTTTTGAAACCGCAATATTCTACTTGTACCTATAGCCCTATAACATGCAAAAAAAAGCAAAAAAGCATGTAAACACTGGGTATTTTTAAACTCAAGACAAAATTTTGAATCTATTTAGCAGTTTTTTTTAATTCGCTTTTGTAGATGAGTAAAAGATTTTTCAAGTAAAAGTCAAAAAACATGTATTTTTTTCAATTTTTCATCATATTTTTTTATTTTTTTTAAATTAAAATACATGAGATTATATAAATAATGGTATGTAAAGAAAGCCCCTTTTGTCCTGAAAAAAAAAAACAATATATTATTTGTATGGGAACAGTAAATGAGAGAGCGGAAAATTCCAGCCAAACACAAACACCACAAAAGTGTAAAAATATGGCTGGTCGCAAATGTACAACATCGCAAAAACAGTCCAGTCCTTAAGGGGTTAAATTAGAAATTCACTTTGTATTCTCGCTTTAGTGTATAACCCTGTTAATGGGATTCATTTGCTTTTTTAATGTTTTATGTGTAACGTGTTGAATTAACATCTGAATGCTCAATGATTCTGCAGGTAGAGCTGTATTTAACCCCTTAAGGACACATGACGTGTGAAATGTCATGATTCCCTTTTATTCCAGAAGTTTGGTCCTTAAGAGGTTAAACAACGGTTATATATGCCATTTGCAGGAGAGGCCTAAAGGCAATATTAGTTTCTGCAACATTTTAATTATCAATGCAACATCAGTTGAAAGAAATGAAGATACAGATGTGATATATCATCTAGGTCTGATAATTTCACTTTGAAATTATAAAACACATGGAAATATATACATATATGCGCAATTTTCAGTTAGTTTAAAAACATTATTTGGTTATCTGGGAGCAATGTTTTCTTTTTTATATTTAGTGCACTTTTTTCAAATAATGCACATTTTAGAATTGAATATTTTTTTTCCTTTGCCACTGATTCCCCTAAATCTATTCAAATACTGCATACTCTGACCCCACATCCTCCTTTACCTTCTCTCCCTACAGATTGCTGAATATAAGGTTTATAACATTTCAAAAGCATATAATGTTGCTTCTTGGCTAAAATAGCTACATCTGGCAAAGAGAAGCATCTGTCCTTGTTAATTCCTTTCTTGCAAAATAAAACAAGTCAAAAAAAGTGATTTTAAAAATGTGTGGGAGATAGATAGCGTGTTCCATTCAGTTTAATGGAGAGTTCTTAATCTAATCAAATTTAACTAACTTGCTCAAAATTGGCAGTCTTGCAGCTATCAATGGGTCCATTGAAAATGTAGAATATCTAAGTCAGTCCAATTTGTTATACTTATTGAACTTACTGTAGAAGTTTGGAGTCATTGAAAATCAATGAAGAATGCCTAATTCTCTTGAAGACGGCCTTCCAATTGAAGTCAACGGACCATCTCAAATCAATGGTGAGTGCCAAACTTACTCAAATATGAAATTCCTGTTGAGTCAATAGGGTGTATTAAAGACAATAAAGCATAATTCATGTAACTAAGAGTGTCTAAATTGTCAGGCAGAGGAGTCAGGGGTATGCAGAAGCGTGTTTAGTAAGCATGAGAATGTTGATGGATCTGAAGTGAGCAGAATGTTCTGACATTGACAGGGCAACTGAAATATGTCAATATAAAATAATCCATATGCATCACAATGTTTGTGCAAAAAGAAGAAACTAGGTTTATTCAACCATAGGGACAAAGAAAAAAAGGCCAAGGCCTTACAACCGAAACTTTGTATTTTTTTCTTTGTCCTTGTGGTTAAATCAACTTCTACTCTTTTTTTCACACACACATTGTGATGCCTGTGGATAATTGTATATAGTCCTTGTTTGGGGATTGAGGATCCCTACCACTGTGCTCCTTTGTACTTTTCTTGTGTGGAGCACATTACCCTTATTTTGTGAAATTGGTCAACAGACATCAAATCAATAGACATGAAGTCAGAATTCATACATACATACAAATTGGGTGGAGTATCTTGGTATACGGTGAAATGGCATATAATGCACAATAAAAGCTGTAAAAACAAAGAGAGCGAAATCTAGTGCAATATTGTAGAGTATAAAAGTGGCTTGAAGTATAATTTGTGGTTGGTACTCACAAACCAAGAGCCAAAAGGAACTGGCTCAATTCAGACGCCTGTGGGATAGTTGTAAGGGTTTCCACTCCCTTTCTGTGTAGCAGCTGTTTCTATATTTCTATATTTCTATATTTCACAGGAAAACCCGGAACAAAGCGCTCGGAGTGTCCCTGCCCGAGACTGACATACTGAGACGGAACCGGCAAAGGAGGGAGTTCACCGGCAAAGCCCGAGAAGTGCTGCAACAGGAAATATTGAAACAGCTGCTACACAGAAAGGGAGTGGGAACCCTTACAACTATCCCACAGGCGTCTGAATTGAGCCAGTTCCTTTTGGCTCTTGGTTTGTGAGTACCAACCACAAATTATACTTCAAGCCACTTTTATACTCTACAATATTGCACTAGATTTCGCTCTCTTTGTTTTTACAGCTTTTATTGTGCTTTATATGCCATTTCACCGTATACCAAGATACTCCACCTAATTTGTATGTATGTATGTGTTTTGATTTTCATGTGGATTGAGGGGTTACCACATTGGTGTTGTTAGTACCTGGTTTTTCATTGGAGCCACTCGCTATAACTCAGTATTTGTATTATGAAGTCAGAATTTCCTGAAAAGAATGTAGGCAATCGGAAGACGCATGTATAAACAGTATTTTTTGGAGGAGTCTTAAATGAGTACAAAGATATAAGTTAGGATTTGGATTCTGAGCAGTGGCGTCTCTTGGATTCATTTTTCAGGGGGGCACATGGAGGGCCAGTGACAAAAGTAGGGGGGCACATTTAACCCCGCCCTCGCCGCAGTTTGACCACGCCCCTGTCGCATGTTAAGCCACGCCCCCAACACAATGTGTTTTGTTTTTTAATAATACCTGGTGGAGGATTCATTATTTTCCACCAGGGATTATTAAAAAAACAAACACATTATCCTTGATACAGTGCCATAGTTGCCAACATTTGAAAAAAAAATTCCAAGGACATTTTGCAGCACAGCTATCAATTACTGTCTGGGTATAATATCCCTGGACAGTCAGTGCTCTCTGTATAATACAGGGTTGTGTGTATAATAAATTGGGACACTCAATGCTCCCTGTATAGTGCTGCTCTCTGTATAATACAGGTCTGTTTGTGTATAATATCCCAAGACAGAGAGCAGCACTATACAGGAAGCACTGACTATCCCGGGATATTTTATACACACAGATCTGTATTATACAGATAGCTGAGCATATACCCCAATCTCTAGACTACTAGTACCTGTCAACAGCAGCTCCCAGACGCGTGTAACAGGGCTAAAGTGTGCGGCAGCTCACACAGATTATTCAGCGGTAAAGTGCACTCGCTGGCAGAGCCAAACTGGGAATCCCTGGGAATCCAAAGCAGCCCTGGAAAAAAAACGTATGCCATTTCTACAAGTCAAAATATATATATATATATATATATATATATATATATATATTACAGTAAGCACACAAGCTCACTGACATGCGCAAATAGGCTTAAAACTCTCTGACTCACACA
The DNA here is from genome assembly GCA_933207985.1 of Pelobates cultripes. NCBI lineage: Eukaryota > Metazoa > Chordata > Amphibia > Anura > Pelobatidae > Pelobates > Pelobates cultripes. The sequence goes on along the minus strand of OW240912.1, from coordinate 202,482,367 downwards.
CAAGCTTACTACAGACACTCACTTGTATAAACAGAAGGCTCACTACAAAGAAGTTCAGGGACACACACACAAGCTCACTAAAGACAAGCTCACTGACACACACATGCTCACTAAATAGAAGCACACTGACACACACAAGCAGTACCATTTTAACAGAGTTAAGGGCCCCTGGGCAAAGCAATACACTGGGGCCCTTCCTACACAACAACTCACAGGGATTTTAATTATTGATAGACTGCGGAGTCCATACACACACACACACACTGCGGAGTCCATACACACACACACACACACTGCTGAGTCCATACACACACA
>OW240912.1:202467657-202481952 GCA_933207985.1 Pelobates cultripes | reverse complement strand
TCCCCATACACACACTGCCCCCCATACACACACACTGCCCCAAAAACACATACAGTGCCCCCATACATACACTGCCCCCTAACACACACACCACAACCCTGACATACACTGCCGCACTCACACACTTCACCCTTAACACACACCACTGCTCCTATACCCTATATCCCAGCAGACCCCAGATAAGTTGTCAAACTGTTTTTAAACGGTATGACTACTTACTCTGGGGTGGAATCCTGGCACTACTGACACCATAACTACTACACTGAGCTGTAGTGGTTATTGTGCCTGGATTATTTAATTAAATAATCTACAAGTGCCCCTCCCGAGATCAGGCTCTGGATCCGCCACTGATGGGAGGCTGTATAGGGGGCAGTGTGTGTATATGGGGAGCAGTATGGGGGCAATGTGTGTGTATGGGGGGACAGTGTGTGTGTATGGGAGGCTGTATGGGGGACAGTGTGTGTGTATGGGAGGCTGTATGGGGGGCAGTGTGTGTGTATGGGGGGGCAGTATGTGTGTATGGGGGCAATGTGTGTGTATGGGGGCAATGTGTGTGTGTACACCCCCCCCCCAGCCTACCTGTCACTGGAGGCTGTCACTGGGGGTCAGGCAGCCATCTTCTGAAGCAGCATGGGCTGCTGCATTACGGCGGGGGTGGGGCTTATCGGTGGGAGGTGGGGCTTCATTTGGGGGCGGGGCCTGTGCTGGGGAGTCAATCAGTGCTCCCTCCGGCCACAGACCGCCCCCAGCACCTCTCTCCTGCATTCCCTCGGGCTGTCTGAGGGAAGCCCATGGCCAGCAAGTTGCTGGCATTTGGGGGGGCCCAAGGGGGGGCACAGCATGATGTAGGGGGGGCCATGGCCCCCTCTGGCCCCCCCCTAGCGACGCCACTGGATGTAGGGGGGGCCATGGCCCCCTCTGGCCCCCCCCCCTAGCGACGCCACTGGTTCTGAGCATATGTATCTGAACTGGCATTGGAAATGGTAGGGACTAGACTGGGGAGAGATGCTTGGCAGAAGTATCTAAAACATTTTAAAGGATCAGGAGAGCTCTTAAGAATGTAGGGTATTCCAGAATGCTCTGAAGTGGACATTTAGGTCCAAGGTAGCTTAATCAATCATTAGTACAAGTCAGAAATTGGTAGATGTGGTCTGAAGTAGAAGTGAGATCTGAATGAGCTTAAAATGGGAAGAGGGATTAAACAAGTAGAAGACATTAGGAGGACATTACCCCAACTGTATGACCTTGACAGCTATTCAATCAGGCTGCTAATCTATAAATTCCAACATTTGACACAAATATTGCACACACTATAAAAATGTAGGATTAGTTTTTTTTTGTCTACAGTTGTTATTGTGAATGCAAGGTAGGATTGACATATTAGGCATAGCAGTATCAATAAAATAACACATAGAGCATTACATTGAAGTTAATCATGCATATAGAATCATGTGCATTCACACTTTCACTTTTTCAACAAAATCAGAGCATGAAAAACAAAACGAAACTAAGGAAAGAAAAGGAGGAGGTAATTCAAATGTCCAGTTCCACTAGTAGAATTAGTATTTGACTATCAGGTTCATTATAGTGCATCCTACCATTTTTGTTTTTAGATATAATTAATTCATTTAAAGAGGGGTTTCATTTTTCGAGTTTGGCAGCTTTGCTTGTCAACTTATATTAGATCCTGTTTCAATTCATATTCCAAGCCTGCTCAGTATCCTGTTTTGCTTTAGGGATCCACTCCTACATTGACTCTTTTATCAGTCCTTTTTCTTTTCATTACATAAAATTACATGTTTAACGTGTGTAAGGTTTAAATGGCCCTTTATACTGTGTCCTTTAAATTAAATTTCTAAGAAATCCATTGCCTGTGCCACAAATATTTTACCTTATCAACCTGTTCTCAAGTATTATTATGCTTCTCTTTTTCCATGCTGATCCTGTTACCTAATATAAACATAAAACTATTTAAACAGCAACTCAGACTGTGATTTTGTGGCAATAAGTGTCATAAATTCTGAACTGCCATCAGAAAGGTAGTAGTAGTTGCAAACACCCCAATTGTATTTGCTCTATCCAAGCCCTATTAAGGACCTTGACTAGATGGTTGCAAGTTTTAGAATGTTCAGCCTTCAGTAAGTGAAGGTCATAACCAGAAGAGAAGCATCTTGTTTAGGTGGTTATTCTTGGATAGGTCACGTCATTATTTTCCTATCCTGCGTGAAGAAGGTGGTCCCAACCATGTGTCCCTGAATGCTAGGTGCATAACTTCAAGACTGAAATACCCTGATTATCAGTGGATTTCATGACAAGTGCACAGTCGGTAAACCAGCATAGTGGCTAAACCCATATATACCCATAACCCAATAAGACACAGACACAAGTTTATACCATCCTAACCTAGCCATGCCCATTTCCTACTTCCTGCACCCTTAATTTAACCTGGCTCTTCCCTGCCACAGCTCAGGACTTGACTACCTAAAACTCCTGAGTGCCCCACCACACAAAAATAGGGCCCTGCAGATGCCTTCCTGAAAACCTAGATTAAGCAAATCATATGCCACCTCCAAAAGTTGGACACCATCCCTCCTGAAATACCCATGAAGCATATCCTCCAATTCCCTATGCCTGATCGATATGCCCCCAATCCTTCTAATAAACACAGCCATAGTCCCTTGTGGTGAACAGTACCTTGCCACAGGCTTTTGGAGGAGCCTGCTTCCCAGCCCCTCCAATAGACCTGGCTAAAATACTTTAAAAATATTCTGTTTGTGCAATTGGGATTATATGGTTTGGTTACCGAACAACCGCACGAATCGGAGACCACCCTGGAGCTTGTTAAGCCTAATTGATACTTTGTAACTGTGACGAACTGAACCTCGTCACTGGTTCTTGGAGGAGCCTGCTGGCCAGCCTCTTACCCTGTGACTATGGCTAATAGACCTGGCTAAAATACTTTAAAAGGCTCTGTTCATGTGAAGTATGTATTTTTGTACTCCAGACAGACAGACCAACCGTTAGCACTAATTCTCTGGAACCCTTTTGGGCATGGGACCATGTGCAAGGTCGGTCAAAAATAAGATGTCCAGGAAATTCCTGAACCCCTGAACTGATCTGGGTGATTTTTGGATATGCTGGTCACCCAGATCAGGGTTATCATTTGTGGGGTTTTATGTATTTTTAAGGTACTTTTGGGGTGTTTTAAACAAAGTGTGTTTTTTCTGTGCTTATAGATAATTGGATTAGAATTAGTACAGATACTGATCCAATTATCTCCCAAGCAGAGGGGAGGGATTGTGTGCTGTGTGTGTGAGAGTGTCATAAATTTAATCACTGTTCTGATTTGTAAGCGTTGTGTCCCTGTCCCCAACAAGGTCCATGTGGGCGTACACCTTGCTTGGGGACTTGCATAAAAGGCCAGCTGTGGCTTCCATTAAACAGAATGCTTTATCCATTCATGAAGTTTTGGCTCATGTTTGGGGGATTGGAGAACTACATCGACTCTGGGGATTGCTATATCACAATACTCCCCTGAGGATAACCACTAGCTCTTCTAAGAGCTGTTCCTGCAATGCTCTCTAGAGTAGGAGAGGTCTACCCACTGGAAGCTGGATCCTGGTCTTGGGTCCAGGGTCGGTGGGGGAAGGTGAGACCCCAACTAAGATGCGGTGGTTCGTGGAGTCTACAGTGCTTATGGTGTCTGATGGGGTTCTTGGAGCCCTTGGTGAGCACTAGGAGCATCAATTGATGGAGGCACCCAGGTTGGGGCGCCAGGCCGTCCGGTACAGTAACATTTCCACCGCAGTGTTCTAAGTGTTCGTCTGGGTGGCCGCAATTCCTATGGATGACCACGAGGTGGCAGCCATCTTGTTCACATAAAAACAGGCAGCGGTGTTTTGTCGTCAAGTTCATGGAATATTTTCGGACACTGAAACTCCCAAACACCACTGGACTTCCATGATTGCCTGTGTTCGGTTTTATAACACTTAGAAAGGCGCTGTTCGGTGGAATCATTCGTCTGCATAAGGTGAACAAGCTACAGGGTAGAAATATGGATTCCGTTCGGTAGTCTGTTCACTTTTTAAACTACCAAACTAGACTGACCACAAGCCTTGATTCTATGGAACTGTTTTGGGCATGGGACCATGTCTGCGGTCAATCAAATAAATGACTTCCAGGAAATTCCTGAACCCCTGAACTGATCTGGGTGATTTTTGTATATCTTGGTCACCCAGATCAGGGCTATCAGGGGAAATAACTTTTGTGGGGGTTTTGGATGTTTTAAAGGTATTTTGGGGTTTTATAAAAATTTATGTTTTTGTGTCTGGAGATAATTAAGTTAATACAGTACTTGACTCAATTATCTCCCAGGTACAGAGGAGGAATTGACCTAGTTATGTGTGGGAGTGTCCTGGATCTGAGAGCCAATGTAATTGTGTATTTGTTTCTGTGGCGAAACCGACCTCGCCACTGGGCATTGGAGAAGACTGATTGCCAGCCTCCTGCCATGTGACTATGGCCCCTGGGATGTATTGCCCTTTAAAGACATGATTTGGGCATAATGGATTTGTGTTGTGCTGCTGCTGGCCCTTTTAAGCACCATCTGGGGACATACTGTGGAGTTACTGGGTGGCCACCATTTCATATATCAGAGGCACATGGTGAGAACAATGTATGAAGCACATGGTGAGAACAATGGATGGCAGCCATTTTAACTCACAGACACTGTTTGGACTTTTCAACACGGTGCTATCTCGCCAGTATTTGGTGCACAGAAACATCGTGCAGTGGTTTTGGACTATACAGCAGGGGACACATTATACAGTGATTGTTTTTCATTTAGCCTGTATATGTTCTGCATTAAATTGTATCTTCCAAAGTACTGAACGGATCTGGGTGAATTTTGGATATGTGGTTCACCCAGATCCCCCGGTTCCAAGGATATACTTTAATAACTTATGGGGTTATTGCATGTTTTGGGGTCCCGGTGATGTGTTTTATGAAACTGTATTTCTCTGTCTGTGATAATTAGATTACCAATTGTGTAAGGTAATTGTATCACAGGCAGGGGGGAGGATTTTGTGTGGGAATGTCTGAGTGTATTGTAAGTGTTATTGGTTGTTCTGTAAAACCCTGTGGGCAGTACTAAGTTTGTGGATTGGAAATAAAAGAGGCTGTATGTGCCAGTCCAGGGAGTTCCTGCTTAACCCTCAAAGTGAAGTGTTGTCTCATTATTGGGGGAGGATTTATTGTATGCTGTTCCAGTTTGACTGCTAGGAGTGTAAACCTATTCGCATGGTTTTTCCTAATCGACTTTATACAACATTCACATGCTTAAAAGCACTCATATGCTTCTCCGGTTCGGTGATTGTGGTGTCTGCCAAAGTGCTTGGAGTCCTCAGGAAACGCTAGGAGCATCCTTCAACGGAGGTACCCAGTCGGGGTGCCAGTTTCTGTTGTGGTTTACTCTCAGGTCCAGGGGGGAGTGCCCCTGGTATGGGGACTTGAATAAAAGGCCAATTGTGGCTACTAATAAAGGAGTTCCTCTTCATTCTCAACATAGAGCCTCATCTCATGCGTGGAGGGGACAGCTATATTCACTCTGGGGATTGTTATATCACTATGCTCCCCTGGGATTATAATCACTTGCGCTTTTAAGAGCATAGCTACACTCTCTTGGAGGAGAGGTCGACCCCCTGGAAGCTGGATCCTGGTCTTGGGTCCAGGGTGGGTGGAGGACAGCGGGACCCCAACCAAGCTGTAACGCTGAAAGTGGAGACTACAGTTCTGATGGTGTCTGGTGGAGTGCTTGGAGTACTCGGTGAGCACTAGGAGCATCGATTGGTGGAGGCAACCGGTCGGGGTGCCAGGCGGTCCGTCACAGTGCTATTAACTTTGCAACGACAATGCCCCACCGCAACAGGATCCCTAGCGTGCTTCTAGTGAAAACGGGGAACCATCTCAGACCATACCACCACCAAACCTGGAACCAACTCCCATAAGCGATCAATATCCCTCTTCATCCATCTAACCATGGTCTGCTGGGGAACCAGCCCCAAGTCATTACCTCCCGCATGAATCAGTAGCATGCCCTGGACCACACCAGTCAGTATTCTCTGGTAAATCTCCCCACTAACGCCCTGCCAACCAAAACCCGAAAACCCAACCACACCAATGATAAAGTGTCCCCAATCTCAGCACCGTATGACTGCTGATAAAGTGTCCCCCAATCTCACCACTGTGTGACTGCTGATAAAGTGTCCCCCAATCTCAGCACTGTATGCCTGCTGATAAAGTGTCCCCCAATACCAGCACTCTGTGTATGCTGGAAATGTTTCATCCAACACCAGCATTGTGTAACCGCTGATAGTTTGTCCCCCAAACTCCAGCATCTCTTCCCTCTCTAACACTTTTAATCAGTATGTGGCTTAGGTGAAGCTGTGGAGGGTGTACACAAGCAAGTTGCAGTCATGTTTCAAAATGTAGCAGAGCATTACAATAAACTCTATGGATTACATTAATCATTCTTTCCACAAAATGACCACATTTCTTTATTTCTTTAAGGATTTATGAGTTGTTTTTTTAATATTAATCTTCTACCTTGATAACAAGTTTATTATTTTATCCCATGGGTAGACATCAATAGAGAAACTGACATATCTGGGTTCTGCATTGTGACTGGCATGAGGTCCACCAAATCTATCACAAGCACTTTCAGATGATGTCGTTAAATACACTTCCAATGATACTTTTACTCTAGATATTTTTTTGTGTGCAGCTCTTTTGTTGCTATTGTTTTGTTTGTTTTTTTGTTTTTCAAGACAGTTTTGTAAAGCCCTCAGTTATATATATTTTAGCATTGCAGTAAAGTAATGGCAAAATAGTATTTACTAACTGATGTAACAGCTGCAAGAACTCAACAAAAGGCTTCTGATCAGAGGAAAGCGTAGAACGTTCTATATGCTACATACTAAATTGATTCTGCAGTATCACAGGCACAGAAGAGTTCCCTTTTAGATGCAAATATTATGCATATTAAGATGAGACATATGCTAGTCGCATTAACACATTCAGCACCACTAAAGCAAAATAAATATTAAGAGGTATCTTCGAGACTTCCTCAGGTCAGTGACATTAAAAACATAGCACTATTCAATAGAAAAACATATACATAAGTAAGAGAAAAATATAAGAGGATGGGGGACAATTTCCTGTCTTACAGAGATTGTTGAGAAAGTGTATTTTTGAGATGCAGAACACGTGTTTTTCTATTGCCTACTGTCATGTTTTTAATTTTGGATCATATTTAATAAAGCCGGATTTGCATCAATAAACGATCCACTAATATCCTGGTTCCTAATATCTTGGTTTCTTTTTCTTTCATGGAATTTAGGAACTATGGTGGGGGGACACCATAAAGCTTAAGTTTTTATTTTCATTGACTCAACGGAAAATAAAATTCTAGGAAAGAGGCAGCACTTTTAGGGGTCATTTTTCAGGCCAGTATGGCACCTACAGCACTGAAAAGATTAATACAAGTGGCAGCACTCTCCTAGTGAGGCCTTATGTCTGCTCTCATAGCATTTCTGTAGCATTTTTTCCATTTATTCAATTTTTACCTCCCATGAAACTGTGATACCATTTAGAAATAAAAAAACAAAAATTTTACTAGTTGCCATTTTTGGCATAAATTTGCCACAAAGAAAAATTTCTAGAAAAAGGAGAAAGACAGTGTCAGGATTCTATGTGCAGCCCAGAGTTTGGATACAGGTTTAGGTGACCTTTACTGCTTGTATGACGGATCTGATCGGAAGGATATTTTTCTCAAAGGTGGAAGCTTATGGAAATGTAGCCTGTAGCCACAATCAGAGAACTGTATGTTAGAGATGAATTCATTGGTACCTAGACTGTATGCTTATGATTGATTGATTGTTGATTTTACTTTCTTAAACACTGTAAAAAAACTAAACTCACTTGAGCAGGGTACTCATCTCTTTTTATTCACATCAGATTTGTTTTGTCCAAGTGATTCCTCTACCCATTGTACAGCTCTGTGGAAATGTTCCATTGATAAATAAATCCAGACCTGTGTGTTGGAAAAACTGATATTGTTTGTTGCCCTATAAGAATGATGAAAAGCAGAAAATGTGACTCAAAAGGCCTCTGGCCAAGGTGTTAATCACAGGATATATGTTAACCTAGTAATTTAGAAAAATATTCAAGTCTCTCAACTTCACCCTTTAATACATCTCTGTTACTGCTGTATGTACATTGCGATTACACGTAGTACAATAAGTGCCAATGATAACAATAATAGCTATATCCTAGTGCAAACAGTGATTTGCTGCTGCTGCAAACTGTGAAAGATTTGGATTACAGGATAGAAATGGGATGCTCTGTGTGCAGAATCATTCTGAACAAGATATTGCAGACTGCCACCTGTATGCAAACTCCACTTCATAATTCGCTGTACCTAACGCTCTGCTAACTATGCATTTCATGGAGCTGCTTGGTTTGCGATCGATTGTTCCACTTCCACAGAGAGTATTTACATGTAATAAACTTAAGACTCTGGTTTGCACAATAGGGAGAGGGTTAGAGCTGAGGTTGGCCTGGAATTTGTATGAGCAAACAGATTAAAAGCTCAGTGGGGCCTACGTCAGAGGCTGCTAGCCTGCAGCTGCCATTGTGCATTTGAGGGTAGCTGTGATCTCCTCACAAAGCTGATTTATGTACATCCCCCTAATCTACAAAAATCCTTCTTCCAGTCACAAGACTCTGTGTTCCATTCTGAGACACTCTTGTTATTACAGAGTGCTACTGTGTAATGCCAGTTTGTACTACCTCTCCAATCCCAAATTATGTGAATAACCAGACTGTTTAATGGGAAACAAAGCAATCTATCTATGTATCTATCTATCTATCTATCTTTGCCTGTCTGTCTGTCTATCTACCTGTGTGACTTTGTATATTTTCATTTAGCTGTGCTACAGCTCATAATATTCATATAAAATCACAATACTAATATCTTGTAAACTTTTTTTGGCTGCTTTTTGTGACATACATCTTGCCAGTTTGTTGATTTTCTGCCTCAAATTGTTGCGTGTGAACTGATCCAATCAGCGCGATTAAAATGATGCATGGAAATGTAGCCTATGCTGTATAAAACGCCCCAGCGTGCCTGTCTAAACACGGGCCAGAGAACAGTGCTGAGCCGCAGCTCTTAGATACAGACTCATTACACTAAAACGCAGCAATTTGTCTGTAACTACTTCCAAACACACAGTCACACACAGTCACACACAGTTTGTCAGAGAGATTACTGTGATAGCTGACTATGGGTAAATGGTCCTGTTTTTGTATGGGATTTTTGCTCTTTTTTTCAATGACTGAAAATTTGAAAATATATATCCATTCTCTACTTTTTTCACATACAGACAAGAAAAAATACATAATTGTAGAAATATAGAAGCCTAGAAACAACAACTTTTTTTTCTCTCAGTTTTAACCTCTAGAGGGACAAAGGGTTTAACTACATGTTTCATTTACAGTCTACAACATTCGTTTCATATATATATTGCCTCTGTGTATACCTCATGATTAGATTTTTTAACGTGCGACAACCTACATTAACTGCACCTTATCAGGCATGCAGACTGATTCCAGCCTGTGGCGGGAGCTGGATAACGCTGGTGCTTATTTCTTCCGCTTTGTGGATTTTAACAGGCCTAAAAAAAATGAGTGCTGTCTCTTCAACGGAAGAACCCAATATGTAGCAGGTCACTTAGTTTAATGCATAAAACATATATAACCAAGATGAGGCACAACAGAAGATAGCTTTTTTTTTTTTTTTTTTTTTGGAGCCAAGGACTGAATTTTCTGATTTACCAATATCATTGAAATTATGGAAGGATTATACCATGTTTCCTTATGTGATACGTTATATTCATATATTTTTAACAAGTAGGCTTATTCACTAAAGTACGAGTTTTCAAGAATTCTAATTAAATGTAATGATATTTTTCTAAATTAGCAGAACTGGAGAAATTCTCTTCTGCATTTATGTTTTCAGATACTTTTTTTTTACAAAACATAAGATTCACTTTGAGTACACTTTGAATACCTGACAATTCACACTTAAAAAATAGCCCTTTGTCCTAAACATTGTCCATAATTACAAGGAGACCTTGGCCGAGAAAGCATCTCACCTCAGGACTTGGTGCTTTTACCTTGATCCAATATAGCTTGCTGATTGAATCCAGGACTAGGAATGGCAAAAAAACAGCCACAATCCTGCAAGTTGTGAGGTGGGGCCTCCATAGATCGGATTTGTTGTTCCAGCATATCCCACAGATGTGCAATCAAATTGAGATCTAAGGAATTGGAGGCCAAGTCAAGACCTTGAACTCTTTGACATAGTCCTCAAAACATTCCTGAACAATTGTTGTAGTGTGGCGTGATCAGTGGTGTATCCTGGTTTTGTGCTGCCCTAGGCAGGACAAAACTCAGGCACCCCCCTCTCCCCGCGCCACCCCCACCCAACCCTTCCCCCCGCCCCACCTTCTAAATACACATACACACATACACACACACAGTCAGACACATACACACACACAGTCAGACACATACACACACACACAGTCAGACACATACACACACACACTCACACAAACAGTCAGACACAAACACACACATAGGCAGACACAAACACACAGACACAGTCAGGCACACACACATACACACACAAAGTCAGGCACAAACACACACAAACACACACACACACACAGTCAGACACAAACACACACAGTCAGACACATACACAGACAGTCAGACACATACACAGACAGTCAGACACATACACAGACAGTCAGACACATACACAAACACAGTCAGTCACACACACAGATTAACTTTTTTTTTTTTATTTAAATCCCCCCCCCCAACCTCCTTACCTTTGGGAGTGCTGGGGGGGGGGAGGTCTCTCTCTCCCTGGTGGTCCAGTGGCTGCCGGTCGGGCGGTCGGGCGGCTGGCGAGGGAGCACTTCCTATGAGCTGTCTGCTCAGCTCCCTCGCGCTGGCTGCAGAGTGAGGCTGGGAGCCGGAAGATGACGTCATCTTCCGGCTCCCAGCCTCACTGTGCGGCGCGCGAGGGAGCTAAACAGACAGCTCATAGGAAGTGCTCCCTCGCCAGCCGCCCGACCGCCTGGGATGTCAGTTAGCCGCAAGGCTAACTAGGCATTTGCCCTGGGCATTTGGGGGGCGGCGTTTTTTGCCGCCCCCTGAAAAATGCCGCCCAAGGCAAATGCCTTGTTTGCCTCGCGGCTAATACGTCCCTGGGCGTGATGCAGTATCCTGCTGCAGGGAACAGCATTTCCATGAACAGGTGTACGTGGTCTGTAACAATCTCTAGATAGGTGGTTCATGTCGACGTGACAGTAACATGAATGCCACAAGCCCAGAGCATAACACTGCATCCACCGGCCTGCCTTCTTCCCATAGTGCATTCTGCTGTCATCTTTTCCTCATGTAAATTACTTACACACACCAGGTTATCCACCTGATCTTCAAGAAAATATGATTCATCAAACCAAGCAACCTTCTTCTATTAGATACCAAAAAAACAAAGTGCTCTGTGCTTAAGGGCGCTTATAATATAATTAATTGCAAATATATAATAACAGCTACCACATAAATAAAGGAACTCTCAACCCTTATACACTTAAAATATATATTTCACCACTAGTTGTAATTGTGGAGCGCTGATAAAATTAACCACTTATCCCTAAGGGTTAAAACAGCAATAGAGACTTGTAAAAATTATAAAACATACTTAGTGTAATACAGTTAGAGTACAATGGGATGTTTAGAGTCACTATGGGCATGGGCATCTGCAGGACTCTTTCTAGGGGGGTGGCATAATTGTAATGACATCCATGCTTGTGCCGTTTTTGCAAAAAAAAAATGTATTCCAGCCCCCTACGTCATTGTGCCATGTAGTGTGTGCATATATGTGTGTAAATATATATATATCCCACTGACACAAGCATACGTGCTCCTTGATACACATAAGATCATTGACATAAAAACACAAGCTCACTGATACACACAAATAGGCTCACTGACAGACAATCTTACTGGTACACACATACAAACTTAATAAAAACTCTGACACTCACACAAGGATAACACACAATCACCCCCAAACCCTGCCCTCCACACTGTCACTTTTCTACACCATGCCCCCAACACTGTCACCCCAAACCCTGCCCACCACACAATCACCCCCAAACCCTATTCTATTCATGCCAATGGACAATTCCACATCCAAATACTAGACTTTCTCAGAATTTATGTTTGCCATCATTCTGATTGGTGTTGGGAGCTTGTTGAGTTCTTCTACCATGGTGTGCCATAGTGCCATTCCATATGATTAACAGGTCATCTATGTATCGATAGTATCCCTTTATTAGATGGCCATATGGTATCAGGATATTCTTTTGTTTATATACGAACATGTATGCGTTTGCATACATGGGGGCCATTGCCGCCCCCATCGATGTACCAGAAATTCTATTCTAATGTTAATGCCAATATTTCCAAAATATATTCAATGGGTGGCCCTTTGTATACTGTTGAAGCTGTAAGCACCTGCCTCGTGGCTTCTACTCCACCTTAATGTGGAATAACGGTGTATAGACTTTTGATGTCCATTGTGATTAAAATAGTATTTCTCTCTAGAAATCTAATATTGTTGATTTTGCTCAAGAGTGTTGGTGTGTCTTTGATGCAGGATTCTAGTTGTTCAATCGATCCCTTAAATAAGGAGTCAAGCCATAAGGCTAGAGGTTCCAAGTAGTGATGTACCGAACGGTTCGCCGGCGAACGGTTCCTGGCGAACATAGCATGTTCGCGTTCGCCACGGCGGGCGAACATATGCGCGGTTCGACCCGCCCCCTATTCGTCATCATTGAGTAAACTTTGACCCTGTACCTCACAGTCAGCAGACACATTCCAGCCAATTAGCAGCATAGCCTCCCTAGCAGACCCTCCCACCTACTGGACAGCATCCATTTTAGATTCATTCTCAAGCTGCATGCTTAGTAAGAGGAGGGAAAGTGTAGCTGCTGTTCATTAGATAGGGAAAAGCATAGCTAGGTTAGGGTTAGGGTATGCTTTTTTTTTAATTTATTTTTCTATGTAATGTAATTGCACTTAGTTGTCTGCCACTGCTGCCAGCTTCTGTGTCAGGCTCACAGTGCATACTGTGCCCATTTCCCCAGTCAGTGCCACCAATTACATCTGGTGTCACAATAGCTTGGATTTAAAAACAAAAAACGTTTTCACTGTTATAGATTGAATAGCAGTCAGTTGTCTGCCACTGCTGCCAGCTTCTGTGTCAGGCTCACAGTGCATACTGTGCCCATTTCCCCAGTCAGTGCCACCAATTACATCTGGTGTCACAATAGCTTGGATTTAAAAACAAAAAACTTTTTTCACTGTTATAGATTGAATAGCAGTCAGTTGTCTGCCACTGCTGCCAGCTTCTGTGTCAGACTCCTGGCAGTGCATACTATTGCCTTATTTCCCCAGTCAGTGCCACCAATTACCTCTGGTGTCACAATGAAAGCGTTTAAAAACAAAAACACTTTTTCACTGTTATAGATTGAATAACAGCAGTCCAGTGTCCTTAAGCTGGTGTGTTAATTCGCTAACAGTGGATCTGGTGACCAGTGCCTGAATTAGATCTGAGATTGTCACAATAGCTTGGATTTAAAAACAAAACACTTTTTTCACTGTTATAGATTGAATAGCAGTCAGTGTCATAAAGCGGGTGTGTTACGCTAACAGTGGATCTGCTGACAAGTGCCACTAATTAGATCCTGTGTCACAATAGCTTGGATTTAAAAACAAAAAACTTTTTTTACTGTTATAGATTGAATAGCAGTCAGTGTCCTTAAAGCGGGTGTGGTACGCTAACAGTGGATACGCTGACAAGTGCCACTAATTAGATCTGGTGTCACAATAGCTTAGTTTTAAAAACAAAAAACTTTTTTTACTGTTATAGATTGAATAGCAGTCAGTGTCCTTAAAGCGGGTGTGTTACGCTAACAGTGGATACGCTGACAAGTGCCACAATTAGATCTGGTGTCACAATAGTTTGGATTTAAAAAAAAAATAATCTTTTTTCACTGTTATAGATTGAATAGCAGTCAGTGTCCTTAAAGCGGGTGTGTTACGCTAACAGTGGATACGCTGACAAGTGCCACTAATTGGATGGTGTGTCACAATAGC
>OW240912.1:202450001-202467557 GCA_933207985.1 Pelobates cultripes | reverse complement strand
AGGGGCTGTAGTGGGGGGATAGTGGCTATAGTGAGGGAGACATGAGCCATAGTGGTAGGACAGGGGCTGTAGTAGGGGCAGTAGCGAGGGGATAGGGGCTGTAGTGGGAGGATAAAGATTGTAGTAGGGGAATAGGGGCTTTGGTGGGGTGAAGGTGCTATAGTAAGGGGATATGGGGCTATGGTGGGGGGGATAGAGGCTATAGTGGGAAGGCAGGGGCTGTAGTAGGGGGATAGGGACTGTAGTGGGGGGATAAAGGCTATGGCAGAGGGATAGGGGCTGTAGTGGGGGGATAGTGGCTATAGTGAGGGAGACATGAGCCATAGTGGTAGGACAGGGGCTGTAGTAGGGGAAGTAGCGGGGGGATAGGGGCTGTAGTGGGAGGATAAAGATTGTAGTAGGGGAATAGGGGCTTTGGTGGGGTGAAGGTGCTATAGTAAGGGGATAGGAGCTATAGTGGTGGGGGGATAGGGGCTATAGTGAAAAGACAGGGGCTGTAGTAGGGGGATAGGGACTGGAGGAAGGGCATAAAGGATTCGGCAGGGGATAGTGGCTGTAGTGGGAGGATAGGGGTTATAGTGAGGGAGACAGGGGCCATAGTGGGAGGACAGGGGCTGTAGTAGGGGAATAGGGGCAGTTGCGGGGGGGATAAGGGCTGTAGTGGGAGTATAAGGGTTGTAGTAGGGGCATAGGGGCAGCAGCGAGGGGGGAAAGGGGTGGCAGGGTGAAGATAAGGGCAATAGTAGAAGGATAGAGGCGGTAGTGGGAAGAAAAGGGCTATAGTGGGAGGATAGGGTCAGTAGTGGGGGGATAGGGGTTGTAGTGAAAGGATAGGGGCTATAGTGGGAGGACAGGAGCCTGTAGTTGGAGGACATGGATTGTAGTGTGGAGGGCAGGTGCCGAGGAACTGTTTAAAACAATGTTTCCCCAGTCACTGATGATTTCCTTGTTTCCAGAAAAGGGGGAACCTCATCCCTAGTGGTCTTTTGGGAGAAGCTGCTGTGTGCACCCCGGTGGGCTGGCGCCAGGATATTGTTTCAAAGCAGTGCTGCGGTATCCCACATCAACGCTGTGATAGAATATTGAGTGCCAGCCATGCAGGCTTACCTGTCCCCACAACGGGAGAATTGGATGGCTGGTGACGGAGATCTTTGATTTCCCCATTGACTGTGCCACCCCTCACATGCCTGCTTTCCCGAGGCCATGGCCTCAGTGACCTTATGGCAAATCCAGCCCTGGCTATACTAGTACAAAACCAAAACTATTTTGTGTATAAGCGAAGTCCAAAGATCAAATGGCCTTGGAATTTAGAATAGGTACACCGGGGAGATTGGGTGGGACAATCACTTGTTTTCAATTACTATTTTATTTTCTGCCAGGAAACATTTTTTAATATGTCTGCATTCACAAACCATTTCACCATTCTAAATGTATGTACCAGGATGCTGCCTTTTTTTTCTAGCACAAGGAGGAGAAATAAAGGTTACACTTTTGAGGGATTTATTTTTAAAACTCAGTATACGTCAATATGATAAGAGTCTGAGGATGAATTGAGAAAGCCTTTAAAGACCATCTTTTACGAGTGTCAGAATAAAATCTCTTTTAAAGCTATGGAGGATTTGCATATACTGTTCTGTAGAATTTACCTTTCAAAGCTATTCTCCCGAGAGAGTTAGAAGATAGTTCTCTTTTCTAAACCTTATCGAGGACAAGGGCATGCAGTGGGAAACAAGGACATCCTGCTGAATTTCTCTGGCTAATTAATTCTATCCTTGTTAAAACCCTCCACTATAGCTGTTTGAACAGATGCTGCTGTAATTGTGAAAATTAATGCTATTTTATTTAGATTTTTAAAACGGTTGTTAAAGATCTGGTTTGTTGTGACTCTGCCTGAAACTGTTTGATCAGATGCCAGTATGGACGTAAGCTGGCTGAAGAATGGAATGATTCTAGTAATGAAACTTACTTTATGATTGGCTGCAATGCAATATCAATGCTCTTAGCTGCAAAATACAAGTTTGTGTATTTAAACATCTAACCCAGTTTAGTTTTCATTAATTTGTTAATGCAATGTTTCTTTATTTAATCTATACCCCATGTAAGTCATTGAAAGCTCTGGTTATGTTACACCTTTAAATAAAACATTGAAAATCCCCTGCAAGTTGTGTTAAACTTTTTTTTTTAAATGAGAAACTCAGTTTTCTTTTAAATTTATATTAAAAATGTAGCAAATTACATTGCAATTCAGTTCACAGTAGGCAAAGCCAGGGCAAATATTGCATATGAAAGGGCTAACCTGTTGTTGTTTTTTATCTAATCAAGACTTAACCCTTTGCGGTCCTGTGTCAGAATATACTCAACAAAATATTTCACCTCTTGCGGACCAGATTTTCCCTGGAGAGATGTTCACTGGAGAGTACCGCCTCGGCGGTACTCTCCAGGGAACATCTGACATTGAAATACATACAAAATAATAGGTGGAGCTGTGAACTCTTGAGTAGTCTGTAAAACACAAATACAATGCAAAATAGCGTAGTATGTCTGTAACTGACAATAAAACAAAGGTAAGAAGTAGTAGAACTCACAAGGCTGGAGTCATACCATCATATGACTCTAGAGGTATACGTCTCTGGACCATTGGGAGTTGTCCAGACCCTTCTGTTGTCAGCTTCTTGGTCTTCCCCCCTTATGTTCCTTAATCGGTCCTCAAGGAATACTTGGTATACAGGTAATTCTTCAATAATGGTATATATTTATTAAAAAGTAGTAAATATAAAAATAAAAAAAAGTCCATATATCAGATAATACTGAATATAGGAATACAATACACTGCATATACAAATGCAAAATGGAAAGTGTCCAATGAATGTTCAGAATGTTTTGGACATTCTGAACATTCATTGGACACTTTCCATTTTGCATTTGTATATGCATTGTATTGTATTCCTATATTCAGTATTATCTGATATATGGCCATAATAGTAAGCAGTTCTGAACAGTCAAGGTCAATGTGGTAAGTTTTGAAATATGTTCAGTCCCCTACACATTTTGTTGATGATGACTCCATGTAAATGTAAATACCAGGTAACATAAGAAAAGCAGATATATTACATAAGTAGGTCAAGGATATCAATTTGAAAGGAGACAGACATACCTGAGCCAGATAGTCTTCAATCTTCATGCCTGTAAAGGCCATTGGATCTCCATTTGTTCTAAAACTATTGTAGATTGTCTATTAAAACATAAATATAATCCTACCTTTCTTACTGTGAGATAGAGATTTAGGTCAGTGTTGAAAGCAAACATTGGTGATGCATTTCATTCCTTGCAGGAAATGTTTTAAAGGCAAACGCTTATCCTCAGAGAGGAAATTACTTGTAAATGGATTAAGAGCTCAGAGAGGGGATGGCTACAGGATTATCAGTCATTTATGAATGTGACTCTTGTAAATTACACTAATTAACATAGATGATCTATTAATCAGATCAGGATAGGTGAGAAGGGAATTGTAATTTTATGTTTGGTGGGGGGTTGAGGATACTGAATTTACATTTTTGTTAAGATATTCTACTTGATGCACAAAAACGACTGTTAGGATATCTGGGGACATGTGTGAACATCGGTTAACATTTGTCTGAAAACACCCAGAGGCATACCTAGGTTCAGGGCTGCCATCATAAATCCCAGGGCCGAGCCCCCTGGCCAGATACACAATCCTTGCCACACACAGATACACACACATGAACAGGCCCTGGGGAGATAGCGCAGCTAAGCTGACAAGGGCACATGTATGAGTGTGGGGATAGATGCATGTGATTGGTTGTGTAGGAATGTGTGGGTGGGATTATGTGATGTGTGAGTTTGGTGGGGTTGGTCTTGCCACTTGGGATTCGGGCCAGCAAACAGCTTCTCTCCCACCCGTCCCATTGGTATATTTAGTCGCAGCTAGCTAGGGGTATGTTCTTGCCAATTAAATTTGAGGCGCTTATATGGAAAGGTTTTTTTACTGTAAGAACAATAAGGATGTGGAATTCACAGCCTGAAGAAGTGGTTTTATCAGAGTCCATACAGATGTTCAAACAGCAACTAGATGCATACTTTATTCAAGGATATAATTTTTCAATGTAGGGTAATAACTGCTTGATCCAAGGATAAATCTGACTGCCATTCTGGGGTCAAGAAGGAATTCTTTTCCTAGTTTGTTGCAAAATTGGAAGTGCTTCAAACTGTTTTTTTTTTGCCTTCTTTTGGATCAACCGCAAAAAACAAATCTGAGGAAGGCTGAACTTGATGGTCTCTTTTCAGCTATGTAACTATGTAATATGTGGAATGAGGTGGTCAAGTTTCAGGTCTCAACCTCCCCTGCTCTAAAGGGTTAACCTTAGGTTACCTGTTATGACGTGCCCACTGAGCGAGGAAAAGGTCGGCTGGTGGTAAGCATTGGAAGGGAAAGGAATGTATGCCGACAGGGGAGGTGAGAAGCAGATGTGCATAGGCTCATGGTCAGTATATTGGCAAGGACGGTTGGCTTATACTGTCTGACACTATGTGTTAACTTATTTTTTAAGTTATGGTAATTTATGTTTGACGTTTGGTTTATATCAAGTAAAGCTAAAGATCAAAATAAATGATGGATGTGTTATACAGTGTTTGTCATATGTTATAATAAATGCTGTGGCCTGTTTCATCCATACTACGTTGTCTGTCATTGGTTGGTAATTGGGTTGGTTCTATGTTGGTATGCTGCATCACGATTCCCCACTATGTACATACATGTTATACCCATACTCTCTTCTGGAATATACACAGATACATACTCCGAGACACACATACACAATATCCATAAACACATTCACACACACGACTGCTAACCCATAATATTCCCCATTGTCCCAATAACGACAAGATACCTGGGTACTGGGTAAGGGCAACTGCCACAGCTTTATTTAAATCAATTAACGTGCCAACAGCCCAGAGAATCTCCCTCCTTTCTCTTGGCTCCCTCTATTTTCTCCCGGAGCATTCAATGCAGTATTTTTTTAACGTCTAGGCCGTATGATTTATATGGTGTTGTAAGGAAACACAACGATCAAGCTTTATAAAAACAGTTGTATTATGTACAAACGTGATCTTATGTCAATGCATGCTCTTTTGTATATTTGTATGTATATTTGAATGATACAAAATATGAAAATAAAAAATCTTTAAAAAAAATGTGCCAACAGCCCTTCCACCATTCAGCTCTTGGGGTGATTGCCCAACAGACAGATAATCCATGTGTTCACCAGAGTCCTAGGCAGGCTGGCTTTCGCCATCAGCCCTAGCCTGTACAGCGCCGCCCGCAGACAGCGCTTCTTCTATCCCTGCCTGCAACCCCACGTTAAAGATGTCCAGCCCAATGTGATTCAAATTAACCCCATCAGCCCTCATCAAGTTCAAATTATCCCCTTCTATCTCCATGTGACGAACTGCTACGCCATCGAGGCGTCGAACAAATCGAGAAATGGTCATATTCAGCTTATAGACCAGGGGTAGTCAACTTGGTCCCTACCGTCCACTAGTTTGGGATTTCAGGTGGGCGGTTGTGGTTCTGCAGAAAATGCCCAGTGTGCCTCGATGGCCGTGGACCAAGGCAGGCAGGGGAGATCCTTTCATCTCCCCCGCTGGCCCATGCAGAGCCAGCATTGCTGTAAGCTCTCTCAGGCTGATGAGGAGATCAGCAGCTCAGTCCAGGAGCAGGCCCAGCAGCACGACTGAGGAGAAGTTCGGCGGGAGGCAGTCCACAGACGCGGGAGATGTCGGCCGGAAAGCGAGGAGGAACAGGTCGTCAGCCGGGGCCGCCTGTCAGGCGCATTGCTGGGGCAGTGAGGTCGCAGGCCAGGAAGAGGCCTCCCTCGAAGAGCACCCCCTGCCGGATGGCGGCGGGCAGCCAGGCGACTAAGACAACTGGTGCCAGATTGGAGAGGGAGGAGAGGACAGCAGCAGCAGGGTCCAGGAGCAGCCCAAGGCATCCCGGTGAGTCGCCCCCTGGGGGCCGCACTGAGGGGCAGGGGGAAGAGAGAAGTACAGGCAGCAGCAAGACTGCGGTCTCACAGGACAGGGAAGGGGACCAGGACAGCAGGGCACAGCAGGAGGCAGCTGGCGTTAGACACAGGACAGAAGGTGCTGAGGACGAGAGGGAACAGAGGAGTATGGCCAGGATCGTGAGAGAAGGGAACAGCGCCAGGGACATGAGAGAAGGGAGGAGCGGCAGTTGGGAGCAGAGTGAAGGCAGGCAATCGGGAGAGAAGGCAGGGAGGAAGATGGGAACAGCAAGTACCGGGCGGCAAGTAACAGGCCAGGAGGAAGGAGGCTTTCGGGACCGCGGTGAGCGGGAGGCCGTCAGGGGTCACTCCCAGGAACAACGGGATAGGAGGAGCGCCAGCAGAAGGGAAGACAGGGGAACACCGCGCGGAGGGGCGAACTGGCAAGGCAGCAGGAAGGAATCCGAAGGCAGTGGGAGGAACGGGGACAGGAGCCCAACGGGGAGCCGGAGCAGTAGGAGAAGGGCCAATTCCAGGGACAGGTGGCTGAGACGCAGTGAGTCAGGGTCATCAGAGAGGAGCTACGCTGCTCAGAGGAGGAGAGGAAGCGAGCGGGATGAAAGAACAAGGCATGGGTGCGGGAGTTGGGATGACAGGTCGGAGCGCAGGGACGAGGGGGCGGGTGAGACTGCAGTCGAACAGACCACCCAGGCTGTATTCTCCTTGCAGGTCGATGAGTAGGACACCCACAAGATCAAAACCTGAACAGGCGGGCAGGATTCGGCGTCCCCTGGTTACTTCTGATCTGGTTGAGGCGGAGGAAAGGAGGGCACCCCCCGGCCAGCAGCGGCCGGGGCCTAAGCGGTGAGTCACCAACTGCACACTCGGGGAGTCTACTAGGGTGTTTAAGATCACTATTAGAATCATGGTCAGGTGACGGGGAGTCGCCACCACAGTTCGAGAGAGTATGGGCTGTGGAAGGAGGTTGGGACGCGGGGGTTAGGCCCTCAGTGGCGGCAGTGATCAAGGTGGGTGAGGGTGCCGCAGAACCGGGTCTAAGAGCGACGGAAGGCGCAGGTGAGCATGTAGATCGATGCGGGGAAGTTTCGGATGCAGCGCGGCAAAACGTGCATGTTTCTTTTGCGGGACCGCTGGGGTGTCACTTAAAGGCGGAGGTTAAGGATAAAATATGGAAAGGGGACTTTGTGGAAATATTTTCACTGCTTCCCCTGGAAGAGTTTTTGGACTTGAAAGAGGAGGATAAGAAGGATGCAAAGAAAGAGGAAGAGGAAAAAAGGCGGTGGTATCGGAAGATACCCAAGACTTTTGGGAACTGGTTGAGGGCCTTTTGTATCTTAGCGAGCGTAATCGGGGAAAAGTGCCCAGATCGCTGTTCGCAGCTCTTTTGTTATCTAGATGGGATAGGGGACGCCTATCGGACCTACGGGGGACTAGCATGGTGGAAATATGACAAACAATTTCGTCAACGGTTAGCAGCAAACCCGTCAATGCGGTGGGACCAGATGGACCTGCTGCTGTGTGTAATGGTAAATTAAGTAATTTCTTTATATTTATGAAGTACTGAATTTCATAAATATGAAATAATACCACAAATAAAATAATAAAAGGTATACTGGTCAATCACATAAATATTAGTGAATATCTTGAATGAACAGACAAGAGGCAAAGTTTTGATGAAAGTATAAACAAAACTTTACTGGGAATACAATTATCAAGCACACAAAAAAGAAAACAAATACTTTAAAAACATACACTGCTATAAACAATACATTCAGGTAAGAAATCTACTTAGCTCTATTCATGGAGATTCAGCAGCTTACACAGGATAATTGAATCAGCATAACACACAGAACAATGAGGTGAGTTCCTTGCCACATGTTAAATGGATTTACATGGGCACCTCTAAAGACACCTGGCTTCTTCCGACCCAGTCATGAAACTGAAACTCTAGTTTCTGGAAACCCCTTGAATAACCTCCCATCTAGTATCCACCCACAGAGGTAACATAACCAATACCTAATGGTCATCTCTAGGAGGCGGATACTACATGTGGTCCTTTGTGAAAGGAAGTGACTTAAGAATTCTCAATACCTTCCTAAAGCACATGTCTCATTGACTATGCGGCAGCCATCTTTATTCACTCGACGTCACAGTGCTCACTAGGCCACCTATAGGTCACTTCCTCCCTAAAGCACATGTCTCATTAAATATGCAGCAGCCATCTTCTTGCTCTTAATGTCACATAGCTCACTACACCCCCTATAGGTATCATAAGTTATTGCACATGAATGGGAACACAATAATAGAACATTTATCATTGCCCATAACCAATACACTGTGGATGAGGCTGATGATGGCACAAAACAGGGCCCCCTTTCTCGGAGCGGCCGGCGCGGGCTCGAGAGGGACCGTATCGGCAGGTCAGAAGAAAGGTTTCTGCTGGCTCTATAATGAGGGCCAATGCAAATGTGGTGCGTCATGCAAATTCAAGCATGACTGCTCCGGTTGCGGGGGTAATCACGGAGTCTCAAGATGTTTTAAGAAAGGTAAGCCGAACGTGGGAGGGGGGCCACCGGAGCAACTGTGGTTGGGGGTGTCACCGGTGAAGGTAGGCGCGATGCTGCCTTGGTTAAAATTATACGCTAACCAAGAGGTGGCGAGGTTCTTATGGCTATGCTTTACGGAGGGTTTTGTGATTCCGTTTCAAGACAAGGGTCCAGATGAGTTATGTGAAAATTTTCGGTCGGTGTGGGAGCATCCAGGGGTAGCTAGTGAAAAGTTATGCAAGGAAGTGCAATTGGGGAGGATGGCGGGGCCATTCGCTTCCCCACCATTAGTAGGTTTGCGAGTGTCTCCACTGGGGGTGGTCCCGAAGAAGGAGGTTGGTAAATTCCGTATGAGACATCATTTATCGTACCCAAAGGGGGCATCGGTAAATGATGATATCGACGAGGCCCTGTGCTCTGTTTCCTGCACATCATTTGACAAGGCTGTCGAGTTGGTAAGGAAAGCAGGGCATGGGGCACTGATGGCAAAAGTGGATGTGGAAGCGGCGTTCAGGCTGCTTCCCATACACCCGGATTGTCATCACCTACTGGCGTGTTATTTTGAAGGGGGGTATTTTGTGGACTTGTGCCTACCTATGGGATGCGCCATCTCATGTGCTTACTTCGAGAGGTTTAGCACCTTTTTGGAGTGGGTGGTACGGCGGGAATAGGCTGGGGGTGAAGTGGTGCGCTACCTTGACAATTTTTATGCCTTGGCCCGCCAGGAACGGAGCGCTGTAGCCAAATATTGCAGGTCTTTCAGTGGGTGGCGCATATTTTTGGGGTGCCGTTAGCAGAGGACAAAACGGTGGGGCCCACTACGTGCCTCAGCTTTCTGGGGTTGGAGATCGACTCAGTACGAAGGGAATGCAGGTTGCCGGGGGACAAGCTGCACGCCTTTAGGCAACTGGTGGACACGGTTAGGAAGGCAAGGAAGGTGACCTTGCGTGAGCTTCAGTCGTTAATAGGGAGCCTGAATTTTGCATGTCGGGTAATTCCCATGGGGAGGGTCTTCTGCAGGCAATTGGCGCGGGCGACGAGCAGGGTGAAAAAAACATCGCATTATATGAGAGTGTCGGTAGACATGAAAGAACACCTGGGGGTATAGGCGAGGTTTTTGCAGGAGTTTAACGGGAGAGTGTTTTTTCGGGAACCAGTGGGGTCATCGGAAGACGTGGGCTTGTTTACAGACGCATCGGGTAGCGTCGGGTTTGGGGCATACCTAGCGGGACAATGGTGTGCAGAGAGGTGGCCAGAGGCCTGGAAAGCGAGCCCTTTGATTAGGAACATGGCGTTTTTGGAATTTTTCCCGGTGGTCGTAGCGGTAGCATTATGGGGTTCAGCGCTAGCAAATAAGAGAGTGGTGTTCAATTTGGATAATATGGCAGTGGTGCAGGCCATCAACGTGTTATCTGCTTCTTCGTGGCCGGTGGTACGGTTACTAATAGGTTTCGGATAGGAGAATTGGTTAGTGCCAACAAGAAAGGGGTTGGCGGGCTCAGGTTGGAAGACGTGACGGTTGGTGGGGACAGGATAAAGATACGACTGGTTCGCTCAAAGACGGATGTCTTCGGGAAAGGTTCCATGGTCACGTTGTTTGAATTACAGGGGTCTGGGTTGTGTCCAGTGGCGAGTGGGGCCTGGTTTTTGGAAAACCGACCGGAGGTGAAAGGATGTTTCTTTATACATGCTGATGGCACAGCGCTGTCGCTCTTCCAATTTGTGAAGGTTTTCGGTTGGGCTTATAGAAGTTAGGACTGGAGCCTATGCAGTTCGGAACACATTCATTCCGTATAGGTGCAGCGACTGAAGTGGCGCTTGGGCTTAGGTGACGAGCGGATTAAACGGAACGGGAGATGGGAATCTCTAAGGTTCTGCTCGTATGTGCGGCCAGATAGACTGGTATGAGGAGGTGGACAATGTGGGGAGAGTTTGGGGGAGTATATGCTGCTTTGTCACTGTTGTGTTTTCTTTTAGGTTGGACGGTGTGGATAATTGGCCATTCGTATATCTATTGGGCACAGAAGAGGGCCGCAGTTAGAAGAAATGGAACACAGCTGGGCTTTCCTGTGGAACGGGTGGCGTTATCCCGGTTTGGTTATCAGGGGTTTAATTGGCAGCTCATTAGTATAGCGATGTTTCAAAATGTTGCGAAGGAGGCTTTACCAAATGTGGTAGTAGTTCATGGGGGGGGGGGATGACTTAGGTTTGGTCCCCAAACGTGAACTGGTTAAACGAATGAAGCAGAATGTGCATCGACTGCGGGGGCTGATCCCTGGCATAAAACTGGAATGGTCGGAGATGGTGCCTCGGTTGTGCTGGAGACACGCCAGGGATTCATCTGCAGTTGCTCGATGTCGGGGTAAGGTGAACAAGACCATGGTGGTGTTTGTTCGTAGGTTAGGAGGGGTAGTGGTGCGCCATCGGGAATTGGAGGAAAAGTTACCCAGGTACTTTTGAGCAGATGGGGTGCACCTGTCGGATGTAGGTTGTGACCTTTGTAACTTGGGTTTGCAGGAAGGTATAGCGCAAGCCCTGTTTTTGTGTGGTGGGGTCACACATGTCCTTAAGGGGTCAAAGCAAGTGCTGTGGTGGAAAAGGTCTTGGTTAAACAGGAAGTTTGGTGGGTTAGGAAATTGATAGGCCAAGGCCTAGGCTGGAGTAGGCCGGAGTTAAAAGTGTGGAGGTAGGATCGAGCCCATCGGTGGCTACGAACCAAGGGGTGTAGGGGTGTCTGGGTACACCCCTGCAGTTAAACAAATGGAGGTGGGGCCTCTTGGTAGGCTGTGAGTTACATGTTATGTGTTATTGGTTATGTTAATGTTTGTTCTTTGGTAGGGTCATTGTCGGGGGTATGGTACAGGAGAGAGCGGAACGAAAGGAGTACTGTTGACAATGACCCTAAATTGTGTTATTAAAGTTAAAGGTTGGCACATGCCGATTAACGACTGTGCAATAATGTCATGGACACATGCACTAAACACTCACACACTGCACACCTCACACACACTGCCCCCTTACACAACCTGCCCCTGCACACACACTACACCCTTCACACACACACAGCACACACACAGCACCTTTCACACACACACACACATAGAAAAAAAGCAGAATAGAAGATAGAATTTTTTTTTAAAAAAATAGATACATTTAAGTACATATTTGAAAAAAATCATCCAGCATTTATCGTATCCAAAAGGATCATCAGTGAATGATTACATTGACGCGGCCTTGTGTTCTGTCTCCAAGTGGTCGAGTTGGTTCGGAGGGCAGGACGTTGAGTGTTGTTGGCGAAAGCTGGTGTGTAATCAACTTTCCAATTGCTGTCAATCCATCAGGATTGTCACCATCTGTTAGGTTGCTAGTTTGATGGGGCTTATTTGTAGAACTTTGCTTGCCTATGGGCTGCTCCATTTCATATGTCTACTTCGAAAACTTTAGTTTTTTTTCTTGGAGTGGGTGGTGAAGGATTTTTATGCGTGGGCCTTGCCAGTTCTGATCTTTGTGGACACACCTTACAGTCTTTGGAATGGGTGGCTCATTCGTTTGAGGTCCCGTTGATGGCGGACAAGGCAATGGGCCCTACCACCTGTCTTAGTTTCTCGGTTTGGAAATCAACTTGGAAGTGGGGGAATGTTGATTGCCATGGGACAAGTTGACTGCACTTCGGGAGTTAGTGGCGAATGTTCATGGCGCCAAGAAAGTTAAGTTGAGGGAATTGCAGTCACTGATTGGCAGACTGAATTTTGCATGTCGGGTGATTCACATGGAAAGGGGTTTAGCAATTTCTTGACCCGGGCCACTTGTGGGGTCAGGTCCTCGCATCACTTTGTCAGGGTCATGGGGTCTATGAAAGCTGATTTGTGGCTCAGGGAATCGTTTTTGTGTGACTTTAACAGGCGGGATTTCTTTGAGAGGCGGTGGCTTCGTCAGAAGACATTAAATTGTTCACAGACGCTTTTGGGGAGCGTGGGTTCTGGGGCGTATTTGGCGGGCAGGTGGTGTGCTGAGCAGTGGCCTGAGGCTTGGAAGTTGAAACCTCTTATGCAGAATTTGGTGTTTTCTTTAGTTGTTCCCACTGGTGGTGGCTTTGGCTTTGTGGGGGAATCTTTTATCCCGGTGGTGCGCTTATTGCAGCGTTTTGTTTTGTATGTCATTTAATATTAATTTTTCATGCTTGTCACATGCCTGGAATGTTGAATATAGTGGCTGATTCCTTGTCTTGTTCACAGTGGGAGCAATTTTGGATTGCGGGGGCACAGGAGGTGGGACAGGCTTGTCCAGAGGAGATGTGGCAGCTATAGGCATCCTGCTTGGAGGATTCATAAGGAGTTCATTGGCACCCAGCACGTGGGCCGCCTATGTCAAGGTCTGGAATGCATGGAACATGGCGGTGGTTTTTACGGGGGTTCAACAATCATGGGAGGGGCGGTTGGATACCTTATTGTGGTCCTTATGCAGTTGGTTTGCTCAGCAATTGTGTCTGTCTGTTATTGACCGAAAGATGGCGGCATTGGCGTTTCTTTTTAAGTTAAATGGTCGGCAAGACGTTACCAAGCATTTTATAGTTTGCCAGGTGTTGCGGGGTTTTCGGAAGGGTAAGAAGTCAGTGGATACTAGGAGACCAGAGGTGTGTTCGTCCCCTTATGAGGCAGTATTATTTTCTGTTTCCTTCTCGTGGGCGTTCTTTGGGGTCTTCCGGATTGGTGAACTGGTATCTCGTAATCGGGCTGGTGTTAGTGGGGTGCAACATTCGGATGTCGATTTACAGGCAGATAGAGTGGCTATTCAGTTTGGCCGTTCCAAGACGGATGTGTTTGGTAAGGGTTGTATGGTAACTTTATTTTCCCTAGCAGGGTCAGGTGTCTGCCCAGTTTCATGTGCGACACGCTACTTGGGGCTTCGCCTGGGGGTGACAGGCTGTTTTTTGGTACATGGCGATGGTTCAACTTTGTCGAGGTTTCAATTCGAGGTTTCCCATTCTTTTCGGATAAGGGCGGTGACGGAGGCATCCCGACTGGGTTTGGGGGATAAGCTGGTAAAATGTAGAGGTAGGTGGGAATCGATCCAATTTAGGTCCTACATGCGGCCGGATCGCATGGTTTAAAAAGCGGTGTGGAGTTGTGGGTGGTTAGATTGGTGTTTATGCCTTGTCTCTTACTATGTTAGTTTTAGGTTGGGTGGCCTGGTTGGTGGACCATTCTCACATCTATTGGGAGCAGAAGAGAGCCAGAGTTCGGCGACATGGTGTGCAGCTGGGCTTTAATCTGGTGTTGCTGGTGTGGTTCGGTTTTATGGCTGGCAAGGCATTAGTGGGGAAAATTTTCGAAGGGTGGTGGAGGGTTCCACTCTTGATGTGTTATTGATTCATGCCGGTGGTAATGACTTGAAGCTGGTCACGCAACGGGAGTTGGTCAGGTGGATGAAGAGGGATGTGGACCGGCTGCATGAGCTGCTTCCTGGTGTGGTGGTGGTGTGGTCTGAAATAGACATGGTCTGGACACACACCAGGGACACGGCTGCAGTAGCTCGGTGGTGGGGTAAAATCAATAAGATGATGGCGGTCTTTGTCAGGAGGTTTGGGGGAGTGGCACTGAGGCATGGGGAATTGGAAGGCATGCTTCCTGGGTATTTTATGCGGGCTGGGGTTCATCTTTATAATCTGGGGTACGGCCTTGTAATCTGGGTCTATAGGAAGGTCTTAACAGGGCCTTGTTTTGATGTGGTGGGGGGTGCTCAGAAGCTTAAGATGTCAAGTCCTGAGCTGTGGCGGGGAATGGTAGATGGAGCATGAAGTGGGCATGCGGAGGTTTAGTGTGGATTAGGCAGTGTTACACTTGGTTTGTAGGTTTCGAGCTCGCTGGTGGCGATACTGTGTATCAGTATGTCTGAATGTGTGTCAATATATTTGCCAGGTTATATTTGTGTGTCAGTGTATGTGTGTGTCAGTATGTATCTGCGAATGTTTTAATATGTCTGTCTGTGTGTGTATGTGTCAGTATATCTGTCAGTGTGATTGCGGGTTGGGCGTAATGGGGAGGGGGGCGCAGGGACAGGGCCCAGGGGGCCCAAGAAAATGCTTTGCCCAGGGTCCTATTCATATTATAGACGGCCCTGTGTGTCCTCCAGAACGCGTTTTGCCAGATGGCTTCTTCAGCTGGATAAATTCTGTGTCACAGAATTTATCCAGCTGAAGAAGCCATCTGGCAAAACGCGTTCTGGAGGAGAAAAGGAGTGTGGTCCTTAAACCACATATGCGCATTGAAGTGAGCCTATAGATCGGCTCTGGGTTTGTGAGTACCTCATCTACTATTTTTACATATTTATAATAATATAAACAATACTACACTATATAACCCCTCCTGTATCCATATAGGATTGGACTAAAGAAAGGAGAAGAAGGGAGAGGGTCGCCTATACGGATCCTAAAGCGCCAAATTCTGAGCTAGATTTATAGCTCAGAAAATTGTGAGTTGCCATTTGGCTCTTGCTTTTAAATTTATTTTCACCAATTTATATACAATCTGCACTATGTTATGTATTTTTCTCTGTTTTACCTAAAGGTTAACAAGAAATAATTGATTAACATAGAAGGAAAAATTGGGTACATTTTTTTTTCATATTCAATTCTGCACATTGCCTATTATTTTCTATCACTCTTGTTTAAAATATTCTCACGGTGGTTAGCAGCTGTTTAGATTATATATAAAATATAAGACACTTCACTCAAATAGCGCTAATACTTTCTTGTTTTATGTC
Organism: Pelobates cultripes; assembly: GCA_933207985.1. NCBI lineage: Eukaryota > Metazoa > Chordata > Amphibia > Anura > Pelobatidae > Pelobates > Pelobates cultripes. Next base: position 202,452,205 of record OW240912.1, on the reverse strand, counting down.
TGTAAGTGTCCACTAGTGTTTCAGTGTCTCCATGTTTCCCAGTGTCCCTTAGTGTCCGTATCCCCATGTCACTAGGACACTAGGGGACATTGGGACACTAGGGGACATTGGGACACTGTGAGACATGGAGACACTGAGACACTAGGGGACACTGGGAGACCTGGGGACACAGACACTTGGGGACACTGGGAGACATAGGGACACTGATACACATAAGAAAAACTGAGAGACTAGGGGGCACTGAGAGACTAGGGGACTCTGACAGACTAGGGACACAGACACTAGGATCACTGAGAAGCACCAGGGACACTGGGAAACACCAGGGGCACTGAGAGACATGGGGACACAGACACTAGGGACACTGGCTGGGAGACATGGAGATGCTGAGAGACTAGGGGCCACTGGGAGACATGGGGCACTGTGTCCCTAGTGTCTCAGGGTCCCCATGTCCCCCAGTGTCTGTGTCCCCATGTCTTAAAGTGTCCCAATGTCTCAGTGTCCCCATGTCTTAAAGTGTCCCAATGTCTCAGTGTCCTCATGTCTCCAAGTGTTCCCAGGTCTCTGTGTCCCCAAGTGTCCCTAGGTCTCAGTGTCCCCATGTCTCACAGTGTCCCCTAGTCTCTCAGTGTCCCCAGGTCTCACGGTGTTCCCTAGGGTCTCCCAGTGTCCCCTAGTGTCTCCCAGTGTCCCCTAGTGCCCATGTCCCCATGTCTCCCTGCAACCTTTCCCCCATTCCTCACTTACCTGAGCTGTAGGCTGTCTCTGCAGGTTCAGAGCTGCTGTCTGAACTCTTTGTGCAGAGCTGCTCCCCCGCGGATCAGTAAGTAGAGAGAGGCAGGGAGATAGATTCTGTAACTTCCTATCCCTGCCTCTCTCCACACACACACAAGGCGGATATTGCATAACAATTTCTGTTTATGCTAAGACTGACATTTGTATTGCCAGTATTACTGCAATACCGGCACCGGCAAGGCAGCCTCTAAAACACGAGAAATACCGGCCAGGTGGCAATCCTAAGAGTAGTGTGTAAAAAAAAATTTTTTTTTTTTGTCAATCTCTTTTTTATTGAAATTCGAACAGTGGTTGATCCAGTACAGTGTCTAAATACAACGTCAAGAAATAACATTTGTTTTACATGGCAAGTTTGTGGCTTACAATACGAGTTCAAACAGATAAAGGAGTTACAATTCGAGGCTATGTAGCCAAACTTATAAGAAATGTGGAATGTGAACAGACCATGAGTCTATGCCGACCCCTTTCTCTGCATAACCGTGGGGCCTGTTCTTAGACTTCGCCCTAGAGTTAGCCTAGTGTATCCGTCAGATTCTTGTTGTTGTCGGGTCAGTCTCAAGCCCTTCCCGCTACGGTCTGTCATTAGGTGACCTTAAGCTGTTACGTGTATTCCTGCGTCAAGTCTTATCATGTATATAGGCAATGGTGACTGGTAGGTTGTCTGCGGTCTCGGGGGTCATCGGCATTGTTATGCCTCCCAGTTGCAGCCTGCCTGCCCCTTCCCCTTAGTTTGCGGAATCCGTGTGTTCTCAGGGGCTCGTGCGTCTGATTCGCGCGCTAGTTTGACTGTTCAGGTTTTAAAATTACATCAGGGGGTGTGGGTGTGGTCCCACCCGGGCCTGTATCTACACATCTTTCGAAAGAGGGAAAGATAAAGGGAGCGGGAGGTAAAAAAAAAATTTGAATTTTTTTTTTTTTAAATCAATGTGCCTATTCCATGGGCATGGGCCTGGAGCTGCAGCTCCATCAGCCTCTATGTTAATCTGGTCCTGGCGACCGTCCTGTATCAATGCTCGCAACCAAATAAGTGCACCTGAAACAGGCAGGAAAAAGATTACAGTCTATGCTGTTTCCGACTTCCGGTTGCAATCTTGGATGCGGCAAATTCTGTGGCGGAACCACAGTTCTGTTTTCAAGCCTTCAGAACATTGAGATTGTGGGATATCAGCCATTGCACCAACCAATACAGTACAAAGGCCTTGCAGAAAACCTGCCAGCCTCCTGCACTACTGTGATATTAACACACCTTCCACTACTTTTATTGCCCTTTTGCCAGTTCTACCACTTGCATATGTGCCCTTTGTTGCCTCTTAGATGGCAAGAGTGTCTTCTGTTGCAGATTCTAAGGTAAAAAAATTATAAATGAAAAACAATTATTTTGCCCCATTTTTTATGAGCTGAACTCAAAGATC
>OW240912.1:202416343-202441155 GCA_933207985.1 Pelobates cultripes | reverse complement strand
GAGGAGGAGTAAGGGGGTGGGGAGGGAAGTTCAGACTCAGCGGGAGAGTCTAAAATGGGCGGGGTTGCGGCCCTGATGGACAGGCGAGTCCTGGCCACCACGAGGCGACATTGCTCCTTGTGGCATACCTTAATCCATTTAGGCAATTCTTCAAAAATCTGTTTCCAACAATCAATATACGGAAACTGATCATAGAATTCAGGCCTACTAGATACCGCCGCGTGCACACGTTATACTAGAGTTAGATCAAGACTACCACGTGGAGGCCATGCGGTCACCAAGATAGGCCACTCTCTACTACATAATGTAGTCAAACGCTTTGGGGATAATTTCACCCCAAGATCACAAACTTTATATCCCTTTGCAAAGTTTTTTAACATACTCGACAAGGGATCAACAATCTTTGAGTCAGACGCACCCATACTGGCAATGGAGCATCTAATACAAAGAAACACAATACCCCACACACACTTCCAATTATCACACTTGTTTCCCTGGCAACAGCACCACGTGGCACAGTTGCTATGCCAAACACACACACACAAAAACATGCAGAGAATTCTCGTACATACAGTGATATCACGACGTCTCACTCACAAAGATTTAGCAAGTGGTTATAATACAGTTTTAAAGTCACAGATCAGTTAGTAAAAGTTATGGTGTTACACATATAACATAAGACAACAGTTTTTAGTAATTTTTACACAACGTCAGTAGTTATAGTACATGTTAATGGTTATAATACTGTGCGCTATTATACAGTATACACACAATTTACACTCCCACTAGACGACAGAGCTCAAGCTTTCTAGCAGGACATTCAATTCACCAATTCACCAACTACAGTATATTTAACAACATTTACAATAATCCCAACTATTCTAATTGGCCAGCACCTTGAGAACTATCAAACTATTTACACCAGGATTCGGTTAGTCTATGCTGCCGAAGCACCACATATAGCGAACTAGTGGGCGGAATTTTCAACAGTACCCATTTAGTCTATCTACTCTTTCAATAGTCTAGTGGCTGAATTTACAACAGGGCACACTTAGCCAAGATAGGTTGAGAACTAGCAGACGGAATGTACACCAGAATCTGCTTAGTCTCGCCGGCCTCCCTGACCTAGCGACCGAAATTTACATCTAGACACGCTAGTCAAGACAGGACACCGGTGTCCGGCATAAACTATTTACACCAAGATTTAGCCTGACCCAAACCACCTATATTAGACGGGCTGACTACAGAGCGTCTAATTTCTAGATAAGCGGTGCGCCTTCGCTTCTTCCCTCCAGAGGGAGGGGGCAATCCAATAACCGGTTCCAAATATAAAACCCCTTGTGGGCCTACCGCTCTAATGTTATCAGTCTTACCTCTTCGTTCCTGAACCTGGGTTTACACTCATCGACGGGGCACCCCGGTACTTACTACGTAAAGGCCGATGATCTCCTGGGCGAAGCAGCCCAGTGGCACTGAGATGAAGGGATGTCCATGCATAAGTTCAGGTGTGCTGCTGTAGAGAACTTTGGTAAAAAGTTTACAGTCTTAAATCTCTGCGCCAGCTTCCATGCAATGAGGTTCCCGGACCCAATGCACCAAAGATGTAACCTTGCAGAAGCCAGACACAGAGAGATGGATGCAGGTTTTCAGGAAGTAAGAGGTCTTTTTGAACATACCATCGGGTCTCAGATGTACTAACATTCCAAAACAGGTCTGAGGGCCAAACACATGGAGTATATTAATTGATTCCACATCATTTGGCGCCCAACGTGGGGCACTGGTTCTCGCCGGTTCGGACGGCCGGAAAACGGGACCGGAGCGGACCTCCAGAAAGTGGGACAACCGGAGCCTGATCATCTCCTAAATACAGCGGTTTGCCTGTATTCTCCTGTTTTGTGTCGGTCTGTCTCCGTGTCCACTTCCGGCTTCCAGAAGGCTACAAGACAGGTAATCTCTTATCTGGTGCCTTTTAAAACGAGCCTGTCAATTGTCTATCTGCCTCCTGAGTGTATGTATGCATGTGAGACAGCTGGTGTGTGGTTTATGCTTTATTATCATTATAGCTTGACTGCCCAGAGGGCAGGGAACGCATCCGTCCAGTGAAGGGCTGAGAACCACCTAGAGAAAGGCTGAGAATATTGTCCGCCCGGTGAAGGGCTGGGAACCGCCTAGAGAAAGGCTGGGGATTTATCATAGCTTGACTGCCTAGCGGGCAGGGAACGCATCTGCCTAGAGAAAGGCTGGGAATTATACTGCACTGTTCAGAGTAGACCAGGGTTTATTTACTGTTTAGTTGTTACTATGTTCATAGTTATACTGTTATTTGTTATATTATGTTTTCTATTCAGTTGTAGTCATAGTGTGGGTACCCTTGTTGTGTGTGTATGTGTTGTGTGGCTTTTCCTTGATTCCGGATTATGTGTGCATCTCTACATCTGTGACTCCTGTAAATGTCTTCTGATTAGTCTCTCCACGTTCACCTTTTTCCTTATTCTCTACCTCTCCTGTACTTGTTGCACAGAGCTGTGTTAGTCACCCACACTCGCCTGCTCAGATTTGTGGCCACCATCTCAGGTGGGTGGATCCTGTGACTAGTCTACGTTTAGGGAAGACGCACGGGAATCAATTCCTCGTAGCAGTCGAGCACTGTAGACATTCCTTCTTTTTTTTCTCTCTCTCTCTGTCCCTCTTACAGGGAAAGCCTTGTTTGGTAAAAATGGGACAAGAGCACGCCAGACCCTCTAAAGGCTATTTAGCTTGTGATATTGTTAAGGAGAGAGCAGGAAAGAGGCAATGTTAAAAATAAAGAAGATAGCAAAGATTTGTGGTTTTCAAATGTCACCCAATGGTAGATTACAGCCAGCGTTTTGGAGGAAATTGCTTATTGATAAAGAGGGCTTGCTATTGGATAATGGGTTGACGAAAGCCGTGGAGGCTTGGTATCGGGTAGCAAGAGGACTCAAGCGGGAGGATTGGTCAGAGGAAGAAATAGATTTTTAAGGACAAACGATTAATGTATATCACAGAAATGTTTGTAATGATGATTCATCTCTTGATGTTCCCCGGCCACCGCCCTATGATGGCACCCAGAATCCTGTGAATGAATCTCGCCCCGCCTCCCCAGTCACTGCCCAGTCGCCACCTCCAATTGTCATAAGTCCTTCTGTCCCCACCCCTCTGTACTCCGTTCCCAGGGCGGATGGATCCTATTATTACCCTGTCCCTCTCCCGCCTACCTCCACACTTCCCATTATTCCGGTCCCCCTCCCACTTCCCTCTGATCCCGCCCCTCTTCCACCTTCCCTTGTCGCTACTGATGCCGTCCCTCTGCTACCTCCCTCCATCACTTCTCCCTCCATCACCCATCTCCCACCTCCCCCTGTCATCCCTCCTATTCCTGCTCCCCTCACACCTTTACGTGTTGCCTCCCCTGATACCCTTCTAGTTCCTCTCCCTGTCGTTCCTTCTGCTTCTGTTCCCCTCTCGCCTTCACCCGTTGTTCCCCCCGTCGCATCTCTCTCTGCCATATCTCCCTCTTCCCTTGCTATTCCATCTACACCTGCTCCTACCTCTCCTCTCCCCACCACCCCTTCTGTCCCCATTCCAGATTCCCCTGCTCTTCCCGCCTCCAATCCTGTTGTCCCTCCCTTCTTTGATCTTTTGTCACTCATTTCTGCCCTCTCCGCTCATCTCCCTCAGCCTACTCAGCCCGCCCCCTCACCCAGTCCGACTCCTGTCTCCACCTCCCTCATGGCAACTCCCAGTTACCCAATCATGATCGTTGGGTCGAATTAATCTACCATGTCGGGGCAGCCATAGCTGTCGGTTCTCCCGACTCCGATGCTCCAGCCGCTCAAGCCCCTAATTCACCAGATGTTGCCAGCTATCATGGTCTCCCATTCCCGGTTCCTCCCGAGGATGACAATGTGCAGGGGCTTAGCCCATTCCGTCCTTTGAATAATAGGGTTTCCCAGAGACAGGACACCCCAGCCAACCACATCCCTGCTCTATCAACAGTGGAAGGGGCTCCCCCGATGTATGTTACATTCAACCCATCCCAATCTGCAACCCTAGTAACCTCTCTCCCCGACCCTGATTCGGAGGGTTGCCCAGATTCAGAAGACAGCCTGGCGTGATCTGTATAGTCTGTGTGAGATCAAGGCTGGGGATGCCTATTGGCCCATTATGGAAAGGAGTTTTAATGACGCTCTCCTCACTACCGATATAGATTTCCAGTCGGGTATAACATTCTGTGAACAGGATAAACTAGCTGACCAAGCCACTTGTATAAATGACATTATACAAGACAAACTCGAATCTGTGGAAAAATACATTCATGGTTGACTCAAACTTTCTCCGATCTCGTATTCAGTGTATATAACAAAGCACATACCCAGATGTTATCCGCTGCCTTTGTTGCTGGCCTTAAGGAATCCATCAGGAAAGGCTTAGTGCTCTCTCGCCCCGAATACAGAATTATTCCTTTGGACACTCTCTTACTAGTTGCCAAGGGCCTAGAATCTGCTCTACAGCCACTCCAAAGGAAAAGTAATCCTCTTATGTTTTCCGTTTATAGCCCTGCCACCAGACATGCCCCGGTCCCCCCAGGATATCCCGTGCTATCTACCCTGCCAGCTGCACGGGGGCAGCACATTACACAACAGTATACTTGGACTGTCATGCCTCAAGGTGCACAAAATTCCCCAACCCAATTCGCCAAAGCTATGTCAGCTGTCCTAGAACCCTGGCAGAAGTCCCACCCAGACGTGGTCCTGCTCCAGTATGCAGATGATATACTTCTCTGTGCGGATGAACTGCTGAACAGAGTTCCGAAGATCTCCTTTGTTTCCTCAATGAAGAAGGTTGTAAAGCCTCCAAGTCGAAACTCCAGTGGTGCCGGCCCTCTGTGGTCTTCTTGGGACTTTGCCTTTCCCATGGCACCCGTCACCTAATGAAGAACAGGGTACTTGCCATTACAAATCTCTCCCTTCCATCTAACCATCAGGCTCTTCATGCCTTCTTGGGCCTCATCACATACTGCAGGGCTTGGATCCCTGAGGCTTCTCAACTCATGCAACCCCTCTACGATGCTTTGAAGACTGAACCTTTTTCATTGTCCTCTACTGCCCGCACCTGTTACCATGCCCTTCAAAGAGCCATCTCCTCCGCCCCTGCTTTGGGCCTACCTAACTACCAGCTACCGTTCAAACTTTTAGTCTCAGAGAAGATGGGCCATGCTTCAGGGGTCCTTACTCAATCCCACGGTTCCCGTCAGCGCCCTTTTGGGTACTTTTCCTGAATGCTAGACCCTGTGGCCAGGGGTGGTCCTTCCTGTTTGTGTACTGTTTTTGCCGCCAAAACTAATGACTTTGTTCTCGGACATCAACTGACGGTTCTTGCTCCCCATGATATCGCTGCAATCCTGAATCAAGTCCAGCCAAAGCATCTTATTACAGAGACATCTCCGCCTTCAAACCTTCGTCCTCTTGCCTGATAATTTTACTTTACAAAGATGTTACTCCTTGAATCCGGCCACTCTTCTGCCACTTCCCCGGGGGCGGAGTGCCGCAATACTGGTACAGCCTGGACATAAATCCTGACGTTCACATGGAACTTCAAGTAGAAAAGCCCAAAGTTCCACATGATGAACAGCCCGAGAGCTACTTACATTGCACCCTGTGGTTCAGAAACACCCCAGGTCCTGACCCATACTATGAAGAAGAATTATTCAGCCTGGTGGAAATACGCATCACACTGACAGACTTGTTCTGTGACTCCAAAGGAAACATTGTTATCTTAGTCTACCTGCTTATGGAGGTATCACATTCGGTTACCCTCGATATCACACAGAGATATGTGAAGACATCCCTCCTACAGAACAGGACCCGTATGCCCCTCATGATTGCTTTGAACAGATGAAAATGGAAACAACCCATCTCCCAACAGTGCATGAGGCTGCTCTACCTGGCCCTGACTACACTCTGTTTGTGGATAGTTCTAGATTTGCAGATGTGCAAGGACAATATCATACCGAATATGCAGTCACCACAGAGGACCAAATACTCCAAGCATCTTCACTCCCATCATCTAAGTCAGCACAAGAAGCCGAACTAATAGCCCTTACGGTGGCATGCAAGATGTCTGAAGGGAAACATGTTAATATTTATACAGACTCAAGGTATGCCCTGGGCGTGGCACATGACTTTGGCTTAATCTGGAAAACCAGGGGGTTCCTTACAGCAACAGGTACTCCTGTGAAACATGGCGCAGCTATCAAAGAATTGATGGATGCCTTACTACTTCCTGAAGAGGTGGCCATACTGAAGGTAAAGGCCCACGGGAAACTGAATTCAGAAGAAGCACATGACAACCATTTAGCCGACCGGGCGCTAAGGATGCGGCACGCCAGTGTCGGGAAGTGAACAGAAGAGTGTCAGTCGAAAAGACTCCTGTTTACACTATGCAAACCCTACCCACCGATCTCAAGCTCCTAAGAGAACAACAGGCCGCCGCCACCCCACAAGAAAACCAAAGCTGGAAAGACAAAGGAGCAACCCTCCAGGATGAAGTATACACAATCAACCTCAAATTCTGTCTACCCAAGAATATGTATCCAGCTGTCGTTCAGTGGGCCCATGGACCAGCTCATTTATCTAAGCACCTCATGAACTCTTTGATTGATAAATATTTTGAAGCACCCTGAATCACCACCTTGACACAAAATTACTGCAGATCCTGTACCATCTGCGCCTGATGTAATCCAGGGAAAATAATTAAAGCTGCACCAAACCATTTGGCCAGACCACAGTACCCTTTCCAGAGGATCCAAATTGATCATATCCAAATGCCAAAGAGTGGCCGGTATAAATACGCACTGGTCATAGTGGATAAGTTTTCAGGATGGCCAGAAGCTTTTCCGGTCGCTAATCTCACTGCAAAGACCACGGCGAAGCGTTTACTTACCGAAATCATCTGCAGATACGGAGTTCCTGAAGTAATCGAAAGTGACCAGGGTACATCCTTCACCGCTACTATCCAAGGAGCTCTGGGCAGCAGTGGGGGTGACCCTTGCATTCCACACACCCTATCACCCACAGAGTAGTGGTAAGGTAGAACGCATGAATGGCACTCTGAAAGCCAGAATGCTTAAAATGTCACAAGAAATTAACCTACCCCGGCCGGAGAGTCTTCCCATAGCATTGTTTAGTGTAAGGTACACCCCAAGACGGAGGTTTATCTTTTCCCCCTACGAAATCTTATTTGGAACAGCACCCAGGTTAGGCTGTTACTTTCCTCGGCAACTTCAAGTCAGTCAGATGCAATGGTAGATTATATAACTGCACTCTCTCATGCCTTGACCAAAATCCATGCACAGGTGTTTTCTTCTATTCCAGATCCAGAGTCAAATACAGGCACACATAAGCTACTTCCTGGTGACTGGGTCATGGTCAAGAAGTTCCTAAGAAAACACACTCTTGAGCCAAGGTTTGATGGTCCATTCCAAGTCCTATTGACTACATCTACCTCTGTAAAGTTGGCCGGGAAGAATACCTGGATACACGCCGCGCACTGCAAGAAAGTTCCTGATCTAGAGGGAGCAGAGTCTGCCAAATCATGAGCTTCCTCTGCCTTTTTCTGCTGCTAGGCCTATCGAAGGCCCAACAAGTTGCTATTACCAAACACAATCATGTTTACACATTTTGGTATAATTCTTCAAACACACACGTAGCTACTTTCACCTTTGATTACTGTGATATTGTCTCTTGTACTTTTCCACAATCACAACACTCAGCCAGGGCCGGCGCGTCCATAAGGCGGCACAGGCGGCCGCCTTAGGGCGCACCGGCTCTGGGGGCGCAAAATTCCAGTGACCGGCAGGAGGGAAGTGCTCCCTCCTGCCAGGTCACCTCCTGGATCCCCGGCGCGGCGTGCGGCTGAATTGGATGCCGAGGGAGCTCTGATCTCTCTGATGTGCTCCCTCGCAGGCTGTTTACTGATGACGTCATATTCCGGCTCCCGCGGCAGCAGTAAACAGCCTGCGAGGGAGCACATCAGAGAGATCAGAGCTCCCTCGGCATCCAAATCAGCCGCACGCCTCCCAGCAGCCCCACTGGACCACCAATGAGAGACCCACGCCAGCTCTCCAGGTAGGGAGGCTGGGTGGGAAATGTAAATTTAATTTAGATTATTAATGTGTGTGTGTGTGTGCATGTGAGTATGTGTGTCTGTGAGTTTGTATGGTTCTGTCAGTGTGTGTGAGTGAGTGTGTCTGTCAGTGTGTGAGTATGTGTGTCTGTCAGTGTGTGTGTGAGTATGTGTGTCTGTCAGTGTGTGTGAGTGAGTGTGTGTGAGTATATGTGTCTGTCAGTGTGTGTGTGAGTATGTGTGTCTGTCAGTGTGTGTGAGTGAGTGTGTCTGTCAGTGTGTGTGTGTATGTGTGTCTGTCAGTGTGTGTGTGAGTATGTGTGTCTGTCAGTGTGTGTGAGTGTGTCTGTCAGTGTGTGTGAGTGTGTCTGTCAGTATGTGCGTGTGTGCATGTGAGTACGTGTCTGTCAGTGTCTGTGAGTTTGTGTGTGTGTGTGTCAGTGTGTGTTTGTCAATGAGTCTGTCAGTGTTTGTGTGCCTGTCAGTGTGCGTGTGAGTGTCTGTCAATGAATGAGTGTGTCAGATAAGTGAGTCTGGCTGTCAGAGATGTCTGTGTATTTGTCACTGAGTGTGTGTGACTGTCAGTGTTTATACACCCCTGACTGTAGCGTGGCCAAGCGGAGTGTACCATGGTACAGGAACTTCGCTCCGCTCAGCCACGCTACAAGAAAGGTAGGAGGCACACCAGGAAGGGGAGGGGACCACTATGGGGGTGGGTGGCGCACCAAGGGACAGTGTCTGTGAGAGATACCCTAAGGAGAGATACCCTAAGGTACAGGAAAAGGAGGGAGGGGGAGAGGAACACTAAGCGACAGGGAACAGAGGGGGGAGGGGAGAGGAACACTAAGGGACAGGGAAAGGAGGGGGGAAGGGAAAGGAACACTGAGGAACAGGAAAAGGAGGAGAGAGGGGAGAGGTACAGTAAGGGTCAGAGAAGGGAGGGGACCATTAAGGGACAGGGAGAGGGGCTGGATGTGAAAGAAACACACACCGGGGCTTGAGAAGGAAAGAGACACAAAGGGGCTGGGAGAAAAGGAGTCACACAAAGGGGCTGGGAGGAGTAAGACACAAAATGTGGGAGGATGTAAGAGTCATACAAAGAGGAGAGATAGGAGACACACAAAGGCAAAGGGAGTCAGATATTTAAAAGACGGGATAAGAAACACAAAAGGGAGGTTAAGAGGCACATGGGTGAAGATGTTTTTGGGGGGGCGGAAAAATGCATCTTCGCCTATGTACCCAAAATTCTTTGCACCGGCCCTGCACTCAGCAATATACAAAGACATACCAAACAAAAAAGACCCATATATTTGTGTGACAGGTGACCATTGGGGACATCACTGTGGTACCTGGAAAGTGGCAGGTTGGAATACGGGCCGACCATGGGGCTACAGACCACAAAGTGCCTTAGATAGGATTGACAGAAACCCTTGTTATACAGAATGACCTTATGTAAGCCAACAGGGTCTACCCCAATGAAACTCACCTTAAACATAGAACATCCCAACCCAGGAGACGCTGGGGAGCACGTAATGGGAATGTATAACAAGTTGGGGACCTTTTATTTACAAGACATGCTTACATCACCTGACTGGGTAGACTCCACACACATGACCATTAACCCTCTAAAACCACACATTAAAACCCTTAAAGACATGGTAGCCATTGCCAATCCCACAATTGAAGACACTATGGCTGTGGAGACCGGTTTTTCAGATACTAATCTATGGCTTGAATGGATGAGGTGTAATGCTAATTCACACAACAAAACTAACTGTTATGTTTGTGGTGGGGCCAGACCTCATCTGGGTACAGTGCCTTTAAATCTACCTCCAGATGTTGAGATATGTTTCTTAAGCCTCTATGCGCAGTCAGCAGTGAATTCATCAGTGTGTGAATCATGGAAAAAGGTTTACCCAATAACCCAAGGAAATATCAGGCCACCTGATGGAATCACCGTGTACCCAGGTAACTACACTTGCTACACAGTACATGGAGCCACAGGTAAATTTGTAGGTAAATTCCCTTCTGGCTACTGTACCACTTATCGAGAACCTCCCACTGCCCTATTAGTAAATCAAGTTAATTCAGTGGGAGACATTTATTGGCTATGTGGTGACATGCAGCTCAGATTAAAAATGACTGGCCTGTGGTGGGGAGAATGTACTCTGACCAAAGCTATCATGTCCATACACATAATTTCAGTTAACCACCAAGGCCCACACGATTCACCACACACGTATCTTAGAGTAAAAAGAGAAACTCCCATTCAAGGTAGTTTCGACCCACACATATATATCGATGCCATTGGAGTACCAAGGGGGGTACCAAATGAGTTCAAGGCCAGAGATAAAGTGGCGGCAGGATTTGAATCCTTGATCCCACTCATCACCGCTAACAAGAATGTTAACTGGATCAATTATATCTACTATAACCAGCAACGATTTGTCAATTATACTAGAGATGCCCTCCAGGGCTTGGCAGAACAGTTACAGACTACCTCCCAAATGATATTTCAGAATCGAATGGCCTTAGACATGATCCTAGCAGAAAAGGGGGGCGTGTGTAAAATACTCCCCGATACTATGACATGCTGTACCTTCATCCCAGACAATACAGCCCCCAACGGTAAGGTAACCATAGCCATAGAGAAATTAGCAAGTCTTTCTGACGAATTAAAGAGGAACTCGGGAGTCCCCAATTCATGGGACAGATGGTTTGGATGGATGAGTGGATGGCAGAAAACTCTCCTTCAAGTAGGTATTGCAGTTCTTACTGTGGTAATTCTCTTTCTCTTCCTGATTTGCTGTGTGATGCCCTGTGTGCAGAAATATTTACAGAAGACTGTAGAACAGACTATTGACCACACTACACCTACATTCCTAAATCAGGATATCGACGATATGGACTATGACACCCCACACACACCTCTTCAGTCTCACCACCTCAAACAGACAACTACTTCTCTATAGGAATAGTATAGGGACAGCGTCTGTCTCTATGGGCAGGAGTCTGACGCAGGTGATGTAGTGGGTTAGCCGCTGCGGGATACCTGCGCAGTGAAATGTTCGAGGCCTGTTCAGACAGATGAGCTGCAGCCAATTAGGCACATCATTAGGGCTAGTTAGTAGTTGTCTCTTTCTTTCGTAAATAGCCATTTTAAGGGGGGACTGTTGTGGACAAAAATATGAACCCAATCCATGTTGATAAAATGCCTATTTACTCAATATAACTACAATCAACATTATTCAACTTTCTATGTGATTTACCTAAAATGGCCGCTAGGGAGTTTCCCTTTGACATCGACTAACACCCTCATTAACAAGATGGCGCTGGAATCTGGGGGAGACCTCCAAGATACCAGTGACATCACACCCGGTAGGAAGAGCAGTAAATGAACCACTTAACGCCTAACCAATTATTGATGTATTATTCCATGTTATCTCTGACAATGCATATGATGTAATTTTTTCTTTATAAGGGACATGCCGTCCCCTCAGAATAAACATTCCTCAAGTTTTTCAGTAACCCGAAACCTGTGTCTGGTGTGAATTACTTTAGGAGCGTGCACACATTACTTCTTAATTTGGCCGGGGGCAGATACGCAAGATAATCAATTTATTAATTGATTCCACATCACCACACATATTACCTATTTACGCAAAACACCACACCACAATCAGCTCACTCTACACACACACAATCCCAAAAGCATGCACATGCACAATACGCTTTCCTGACCCTTTTTTCCTATAGTATCCCACTTATTGAGACACCAGTGACAAGTCACAAGCAAACTCAGCACGAGCATGTTAATAATTTTGCTTGCGCTGCGCAGAACAAATACAGGGCCTTTTTCTCATGCGAGAGCTCTTTAGCAAGGTTCTGCGCATTGAACCAACATGCTCACTTCTCGGTGGGCCACTGTGATTCACAAATGCCCAAGCCAGATTTTTTCACCAGTCCGGCCCAGAGTTAAAACATCTTACAAAGGTTAATCCCAAATTTGTTGCTCCAATGCCCGACACCTCTGCCTCCTTTTTTTACTTCCTCCTGTCAATAGGAAAGTTTGCTGGACGGACATTCCGATTGCCATCTTTTTTTGAAAAATAAATATTTGTTTCCAAATAAAGCCTTATTTAATATTGTAGGATATGCGTTTCCAATTATTTCACATTTTAGGATAACATTTTAAAATTATTTTATATTTTGATATATTTTTTATGTGTGACATATTTTTTGTATATAAAGGCACATTGTGTGCCATAGGTTGCTGACCCCTACTAATACCATCTCACTGACTTCTATTTCAGTATCTTATGTTTTATTCTATACTGTGTTCTGGAACGAGAGACATACATAAAATATATAGATATTCAATAATATCCTAGCTGTTAAATAGTTAAGACAGTGTATTATTCCTCATTTTAACTGCTCGCTCACCCATGAAATACTGACAGGTTTATTTTCTTTAATAATGAATGCTGTAGAAGAGAACCATCTCAGACTCAATTATGCCATAATATGTGCAAAAATATAATACTAAATTGTATTTTCCATAGACCTGTTGGCTTGTAAAAAAAAAAAAAAAAAAAAGAGGAGAGGAATGTTCAATCAATAATTTAAATTTATTTTGTGGAACTAGCAATCACCTATGAATTGGAATGTGCTGCTGGGAATAAACACGTGAGATTATCTTGTTAATATTGAATTGCTGCTGAATATATTTGCATAATAACAACATTTACTCCTGGACTTGGGGTGGAGAGAGCGCCCACTAGACAGGGAATTCACTGTAATGTTAATTCAGAGGGCCCTAGAGAGGGACATAGAGCTTGAGCTCCGAGGGCGTGGCCTCCCTGTCAATCACTTGAGGCGGGATCTGGACTGGGCACGGGGAGCACGTGGCGTCATTTTGAAAGGGTGCCGTCCTCCGCGTGAAATAGGGCCGTGAGTAATGACGTCACGGGTAGCCTGGCCATAGTATCGCATAGGGTGGAAGAGCTGAGAGGTATTAGTGGGACATTGTGTACTACCCATGGGGGGGAGGGGGGGGTGGGGGAAGGAAGGGGTTAAGGGCAGTATGCTCGGTAGTGTAAGATCGTGGAGTGAATGGGTAGGTGATAGTGAACAGTAGTGATTTTACCATCCATATGTGAGTATTAAGGACTAGTTATAGATATAGATATATTGATATATTGATATATTGATATAGAGGAGGGGAGATCAAAGTTACAAAGTAATGCAGACTATGTTTCCACCATGCACAGTCTACTAGGCCACAACCCCACAACTACTGGAGGGCAAAATGGCTTTATTATTATTATTATTATTATGATTTATTTTTCAGAATTTTAGTACAAGATTCAAAGTTTTTAAAGATATCTATTCTTGCTGTAATTTGATTCTTCAATAATTCATTTAAAAGGGGGCTTGAGAGGTGTGTGCGCAAACCTGGAAGGATTGACAGGAGAGCATCTATGAGTATTTACAGCTTTAAACTGCTGTCTGGTCTTATGGATTCTTGTTATTTACAGGCGTAACTTGAGCACTTAAATGTTAAGAAAAGATCAGCTTTAAATATCTTTAGAATATTAACACTAAAATGTATTTGTTTGTATTGTTAACTAAATTGAGAGCTGCCATAAACAACATACAGGCTGGGATTGATTTTTGACACATGGCAAAGCCCTAGATTATATATATATTTATATTATATATTGGTGGAAAAAAGAGGCAGGGAATCAGCACTGCAGAGATGTCCTCCAGTCCAGATTCGGATAGGCTGTAAAAGAAAGAATAAAGAATATAGTTTAGTTATGGGGGATGTACTCCACAACATCTGTAGTCCTATCCCTTAGTATATTTAGAGTTTGGGGGAGATAAATAAAAGAAATGCACTTACAGTTTTATGGAACTGATAGTTATATAGTCAAATCCATAAAACTGTAAGTCAGTTTCTTTTATTTATCTCCCCCAAACTCTAAACATACTACACGATATTCTGCACTTCATCCTCCTTTCTTCTACATATTGGCCTATCCGAATCTGGAGGACATCTCTACAGCGCTGCTTTTTTCCACCAATACTTACCTACGACCAGAAAGGAGAGATTCTGGCTGTTCAGGCTGCCTACTTCGAAATCTAAACAAGCACTAGAAACCATACAATGTAAGCAGTATTATATATTTAGCTTCAGCATATATACTACCCAATAGGTATACTCAGAAAGCACCATAAAGAGTAAATCACCTAATTGATTTTAATTGTGCAATATTAGACAGAGCTTTGGCTTTATATTGTAGAATGCCTTCAGCAAGCTTGCTACTAAATGCTTTATTTATAGAAAATATTGGAATTTGTTGATTAACATCTTCATGACAGATGATGTGCTAGTAGCGTCATGAAAACATTGCAATCAGTGTTTTACCCCTAAACAGAGTGTTGTACAGTTAAAGTCTATAGACAAGCCAACCATTGAAGGAAGGGGCTAAACTGTCAGCTAATATTGTACAGTTTAAAAAAGGATTTGGATTATTAAAATCTGATAAATGATACATGTAATGTTGTATAAAATATTTATCTGCAGGACATCTGAAACGTATTGGGATGGAGAGGCTTAATTGTTCTCCAGAATGCTTGACACCACCCCATAGCGAATCTCTGCAAACTTTAATACCATCAGAGGAGGAAGAATGTGGCAGCCCACTGGGATTATTCGAAAAATTTCGAATTGATGATTTTCCAGACCCTGGGGTTGACATTAGTCCAGATTTACATTTAGTGACCCATGAGGACGTTCCAGGCATTACTTGTGAAATAAAGACAGATAAAGTGAATGATCCTTCTCCTTGGGACTTGCACCCTGTCGTTGAAGGTGGAGTAGGCAATGGCAAGAGCATGCTGTGGGTAGTCAGTGCAAACACTCTCTTCCCGGTGAATAATGTGAGTGGAAAACTTTATTTCAATGGTATACACTTTCTATATTTAAAGACGGCGTAATACTTGAAAAGTGGGATATCATATGGTGTTTTATTATAGGTTAAAATCGCATGCATAATGTATAGCATATGTAGCTTAGAGAATATTTAGCATAAAAGTGGTAAAACGCTTGGACCTGGGGATATACTTCTTTTAACAGGAATGATGAACGTGGCAGAGAATCTAACTTTAAAATGTAAATTTACGTGAGCTTTGGCTTTGCTGTCATGCATTCAGAATAGTTTATTTCATTCACCTGTATTGCATGAATTTCATGTGTTTATATTATCAGTCTGTGGTCATCAAGTAGAATTTTGTTGGCAATAATAATGCTCCTCCCATCAGTAGAGGGACAAAGAAGTCCTGAAATGTTTGTATTTCTAATCTTTTCTATGCTAAATTACTTTGACCCCTTAAAGACCGAGGCAATTGTACAAGTTCTAATCAAAAGAAAACCTAGAATGTGAACCATATGTATGTTCAACCATAATTTACCTCTTTCAAATTAGGTACACCCACACTTATTATTATATATAATTTTGTTCAGGAGAAACAGGGCTTTCATTTCACAGCAAATATTTATATATGAAACATAATTTAAAAGGGCACTATAGTGTGAGGAACACTAACATGTATGCCTGACACTGTAGTTCTAAAACCACTATTTAAGTGTCTGGCCCCCTTACCTTGGGTTAGAAAGGTGATATACTTATCTCTTTCCAGCACCGCATGAAGCTCTTTGCCTATAGTCACAACCCCGATTTGCCTAGACAAGCATTGGGTGGCGGGGATGGAGCCAAACCCACATGTCAGTTCCAATGTCAGTCTCTTTTTTAGTTTTTACACATTGAAATTTGCCGGATTGGTTTGCTGGGCCTATGTTGCCTTTGAGACTGTATGGCAGCCCAAAAATGAAAATTAGTAGACAACACAGGGTATTTAAAGCAGCACTGTCATGGCCGAATCCCGTTTTTTTTAACCCCCCTCCCGACTCCACTACATCTAACTGACCCCCTAGTCACCCCCAAATGCCCCTAAACCCCCCAGATTACCTATTTTTAATCTTTATTTTCTGCCCCGATCTATAATCAGGGCGCCGCCATATTTATGTGGGTAGAGGAAGTCCCTGTGGGACACGTCATCTATCCACACTAGAAAGTGCTGTTAGATTCCTGCACATGCCCAGTGAAACACTTGGACATGCGAACGGGAATTTCATCTATTCATTCATTCGTCAGAAAGACGAATGGATAAATGGATATTTCAGACGAACAAACTAACACTGAGTATCAGTGTTCGTTTGTTCGTGTAGTTTATTACAAGGAGGGAGCTACTGGCACGCAGTTCCCTCCTTGTAATATGTAAAGATAGAAGCGGCGGGGAGCAGTGTTCCCCGCCACTTCTTAAGCCTCCCCACATCCTCCCTCACTCTATGGGGGTCAATATGACCCCCATAATAGCATAAGGGAGATTGAAATCTCCCCAATGCCCCTACTCGCAATACTGTGAGTAGGGGCATGTCTAATAAACAGTGAGCAGCCTATGGCTGCTCACTGTTTAAAAAACAAAACAAAAAAAAACCCTACTATCTGGCCCCCACCCCTGCGTGGCGGGTGGGGGCCATAAATAACAATAAGGGGAGGACCTATTGTCCTCCCCCTCGCCCCCACCCCTGCGCGGTGGGTGGGGGCCATAAATTGCAATGGGGGGACCTACTGTCCTCCCCCCAGCCCCCACCTTTGAGTGGTGGGTGGAGGCCATAAAGATAATGAGGGGGGAGGACCTAGGGGGGAGGACCTGCGCGGTGAGTGGGGGCCATAAATTACAATGGGGGGGACCTACTGTCCTCCCCCCCCCCACCCCTGCGCGGTGGGTGGGGGCCATAAATTACAATGGGGGGGACCTACGGCCTAAGATAAATCCCCCCCTCCCCCCATCAAAGGTGACTAGGGGTCCCCAAATCCCTAGTCACCCACCCCCCCACCCAAAACAAAAGTTACCCCCTACCTACCCCCCTCACCCTAAAAAATAGTGAGGGAGGAATAAAATAACTAACCTGTAAAGAAAAATTAAACTTACCATTTGACGTCTTTTTTTCTAAAATCTTCATTTTTCAGCCCCAAAAAAGGCCCGTCGAACTTAAATAAAAAACCTGAGCGCAAAAAAAAAAATCCATCTTCACCCATGGAGGGCTCCGCGCAGACTGAGCTCTGCAGGGCGGGGGAAGGCTTATGGGGGGGAGGACAGTAAGCCCCCCCCCTTTGTAATTTATGGCCTCCACCCACCGCGCAGGGATAGGGTGCCGGTGGAGGACTGTAGGTTCCCCCCCATTGTAATTTATGGCCCCCACCCACCGCGCAGGGGTGGGGGCCAGGGGGAGGACAGTAGGTCCTCCCCCCTAATTATCTTTGTGGCCCCCACCCACTGCTCAAGGGTGGGGCCCGGGGGGAGGACAGTAGGTTCCCCCCCATTGCAATTTATGGCCCTCACCCACCGCGCAGGGGTGGGGGCTGGTGGGAGGATAGTAGGTCCCCCTCCCATTGGAATTGATGGCCCCCACCCACCACGCAGGGTTGGGGGCCGGGGGGAGGACAGTAGGTCCCCCCATTGTAATTTACTGTCCCTCCCAGTAGGTCCCCCCAGTACATTATCCTTATGGCCCCCACCCACCGCTCAAGCCGCGGCACAAATTGAATCAGAGTTTCATTCATTCGAATGAAATTCCGATACAAAGTGCCGAATTGAGTTCTAAAACAAACGAACATACTGTTCTCATTGAGTTAGAACGCAAATCAGTAGTTTCGTCTAAAATGACAGGAAGCATCGCGAGATCACAGAGGAAAGGTAAGAATTATGGGAAAATTGCTCTGACCAGCGGAAATGAAGCACACTTTGCTCCTCCCTTGGTCAAAGCTGGTCAAGTGGAGGAAACCTCCATAAGGCAAAGAGTCCCCACTTTGTCTTATGATTTTAAAGAAAACTAAAGAAGACAGGAAGAAAAGAAGAACAGATCCTGAGAGAGGGGGAGAAGAGGAAGAGATTAAGGAAAGGTAAGTTTGGCATGGCAGTGCCGCTTTAATATGGATTATGTCCAGTCTTTTTTAATAGCCACCTAGTCACAAACCCTAGCCAAAATTAGTGTTCATATTTTTTTTTTCCCCACAAAAGCCTGCCCTTTGACTGGTGTTATTAACCTGCCCTTTAACTGGTGTCATTGTCTTTATATGTTTTACTGCTCACAAGTGTCTCACAAGTACAATAGTACTTGCAAATTTAAGTCTCTGGACTTTTTGCTTAGGTTGTCAGGCAGGTCCCTCAAATTATGATGAATAAAATCACATAATTATGTAAAAATAATAGATAAATATACACATAAAATATATATGTATATATACACCAAGACTCGACAAATCCCAGGTCGCCAAGGTGACTAAAAAATTCTCCCTGGTGCCTGGGAACTTTCAGCTCTTTAGTTAAAGCGGCACTGTAATGGCCGAATCACGTTTTTTTTTTTTAAACTCCCCTCTTGACTCCAATACATCTAATTGACCACCTAGTCACCCTCAAATGCCCCTAAGCCCCCATATTACCTAGTTTTTAAACGTTATTTTCTGCCCGGACCTATGTTCTGGGCGCTGCCATCTTTGTGTGGGTAGATGAATGCCCTGTGGCACCTGTCATCTGCCCACACTAGATAGCGCTATGAAATTCCCGCACATGCCCAGTTAAAGGAACACTATAGTCACCTGAACAACTTCAGCTTAATGAGGTTGTTCAGGTGAGAACTATAGTTCCCTGCAGCCTTTCTCATGTAAAGACTGTATTTTCTGAGAAAATACAGTGTTTACATTCAAAGCTAGGGACACCTCCAGTTGCAGTCACTCAGACTGCCTCCAGAGGGACCTCCGAGATGATTGAGGCATAAAATGCCTCAATCCACTCAGATCTGCTGTCAGCAGAGCTCAGGGAAGCTCTGGCAGCACTGTGCACGAGCATCCTGTCTGTGTGGGAGTGACTTGAGCAGACAAGCCAGAGACCGAGGAGGAGGGGAGGATTCAAACTGTAAGTAAACTTATTTAGTGAGTGTGGGTGGGTGACTGGATAGATATGAATGATGGGCATGGATATGGATGATGGGCATGGATATGGATGATGGGAATGGATGGATATGGATGATGGGGATGGATATGGATGATGTGGATGGATGGATATGGATGGAGAAAGAGTGTGTGTGTGTATGTCTTTCATTTTTTACTACTTGTGTGTTTGCATAGAAACACTATATATAGAGAGATCTCTATATATAGTGTTTCTATGCAAACATGCAAACACACAGTTTGGCTGAGGAGGGGGGTGGGTATAGAAAGCGAGCTGAGCTGTCAGTCAGACAGCTCAGCTTGCGAACGCGCATTCCGCGCACATGCGCGGTTGAGTGCTGAGTTTCTTCATAGGGCGGCATTCAGTGCCGCTCTATGAAGAGTGCGATTGGTGCAGCGCGAAACCGCGCATGCGCACCACATCGCGATAATGCTTCTCAAGGAGGCGTGGCCTAGCGGGGAGCTTGGCGCTGGAATGGAGGTAAGTTTAATTATTAAAATTTACTCTGATTTTTTTTTTTTTTTTATGGCAAGTCCATATAAAAGCAAGAAACAAGGCTGGGGGACCTGTCTTTCTTGCTTTTATATGTTGACTATAGTGTCCCTTTAAACACTTGGGCATGCGAATGGGAATTTCATCTATTCATTCATTCGTCAGAAAGAGGAATGAATGAATAGAAATGTCAGACGAACAAACAAACACTGAATATTGGTGTTCGTTCAGTTTATTACAAGGAGGGAGCTACTGCAGCTCCCTCCTTGTAAAATGTAAAAATAGAAGCGGCAGGGAGCAGTGCACCCCGCCACTTTCAAAGCTCCCCAGGTCCCCCCTCACTCTATGGGGGTCAATATGACCCCCATAATAGAATAAGGGAGTTTGAAATCTCCCTAATGCCCCTACTCACTATGCCGCGAGTAGGGGCATGTCTACTAAACAGTGAGCAGCCAATGGCTGCTGTTAAAAAAACAAAACCCTTGTACCCCCTCCCCAGCTGAAGGGGGGACCTAGAGCCACCCTCCGGCCCCCACCCCTGAGCGGTGGAGACCATAAAGACAATGGGGGGGGGACACCTATTGTCCTCCCCCCCGGCCCCCACCCCTAAGTGGCGGGTGGGGGCTATAATTGAGAATGAGGGGGAGTTTAATGTCTTCTTTTTTCTAAATTCTTAATTTTTCAGCCCCAAAAAAGGCCAAATAAAACCATAATACCCGTCGGACTTATAAAATAAAATAAAATAAACCTGAGCGCAAAAAAAAAAATCAGACGAAAAAGAAAAAAACCTGATGCTAAAAAAATTATCCATCTTCACCTGGCGAGGGCACGGCGCAGACTGAGCTCCGCAGGCTGGGGAAAGGCTTATACCGCCCTGCCATTATGCTTAGAGCACTCTGATTGGATGGTTTGGAGTCCAGGAAATCAGAGTGCTCTGTGTCATTTTACATAGCGTGGGAAAATTCCCAAAAACTTTCCCACGCTGTGTAAAATGACTCATAACACTCTGATTGGCTGGCTTGGAGTCCAACCAATCAGAGTGCTAGTCATTTTTTCTTTTTTTTAAAAAGTATTTTATTGAGTTTTGCTACAATAACAAAGGGTATCGTTACAATAACAAAGGGTATCACTGTGTACAATCAGTGTTTGTAGAAGACACATCAAACTTACAAGGAGCTCATCTTGTATCTTGTTTAATTAAACAGCAGCAGTATGACTGTGCTCCAACTGGGTTAGCGTCTTAAATCATGATATGTACCATCACAGTCAACCCTTTAGCATAAATGAAACAGTATAACTAGGGGGTAGGGAAGGTTGGAAGAGAGGTGAAAGGGAGGATCCATTTGTCAGCATTTTGTATTCCACCTAAGCAGAGTCATTGATAGGTGGGTTCGTGGGTATCAAGCCCATGGGACATGACTTGTTCACGTGTATGGACGTGGGTTGTGGATCTAGGCTTTTTCATTGCCCTGTTTGTCGCCACATTTCCCATTTTTTCCATGCTGTTGCCCAGAATTTGTTTGCGTTCCTTAGCTTTCTTGCCGACATCTCATATGTCTTAGTGGTGTCTATAGTTTCTAGGCATTTGGTATGCTAGGTGTGGCCTTGTTGAGCCACGATCTACTGATAGTTGTCAGTGCCACTATAATAATGTGGTATGCTAGGTATGTGTCTGGTTTTTGCATCTTAGGTGGCACTGCCAGTAAAAAGTATGTTTCTGGTGTGTGTGGTAATTTAATGCCCGTGGGGCCTTCCATGGTTTTAAGTTTGGACAATTCCACCATATGTATGGAATAGAGTGCTTGTCATTTTACACAGCATGGGAAAGTTCTTTGGAATTTTCCCACGCTGTATAAAATGACACAGACTAAATTTTTTGGCTTCACCATTAAAGTTTAAAATTAGTAGAGGTTCCTTATTCTCTGAGGGACAATAAGGAGGAAGAGGAACCTCTACTAATTTTAAACTTTAATGGTGAAGCCAAAAAAAATAAATCCATTATCAACAAATACTGGCATATATTATCTACTTACACTGAACTTACAAATATAATTAAGGACAAACCTAAAATTGTATATCGAGGAATTAAAAATGTACATAACATTCTAGTCAAGAATCACATTAAGTCCTCATCTACTATTAACAGTTTTGCACAACAACAAGGCTTCTACCTATGCAAAATTTGTGGAGCCTGTAAGAAAACTAAATTCTCTAAGAAAAAATAAGACCATTTTATATCCAAAACCACTAACAAACAATATAAAATCAAATCTGTGTTGACCTGCCACTCATCAAATGTGGTGTATCTCCTCTGGTGCCCATGTGGCTTACAATACGTAGGTATGACCACCAGACCCTCTAAAGTACGCATACAAGAACACATGGGCAATATACAGAGGAGATACGCCAATCAGTGTTTCCTCACATTTTGCTAAATATCATGGTGGTGACCCTTCATTGATTAGTTATATGGTTATTTGCCAAAAGAAACATGATTGGAGGGGAGAAAACAACTTTATAGGACCACTATAGGCACCCAGACCACTTCAGCTCAATGAAGTGGTCTGGGTGCCAGGTCCATCTAGTGTTAACCCTGCAGCTGTAAACATAGCAGTTTCGGAGAAACTGCTATGTTTACACTAGGGTTAATCCAGCCTCTAGTGGCTGTCTCACTGACAGCCGCTAGAGGTGCTTCCGTGATTCTCACTGTGAAAATCAGTGAGAAGACGCTGACGTCCATAGGAAAGCATTGAGAAAGGTTTTCCTGGCACTATAGTGTTCCTTTAAGGAGCTTAGCAAGATTGAGGGCAAATGGATATGCGAACCAAAAACTTTAGTACCTTTGGGTTTAAATTTAGATTTTTAACTTATAAATTATTTCTAATAAATTTTTTTATATATTAACATATTTCATATTTTTTATTCCAATTTCCCAATATTTAATTGAATTTAAATTTTATTTTATTTTTATACAGTTTGGGGTATCCTACTCATTTTTGCTTTTAGCTCCTCTCTTTTTTGTCTGATTGTACCATTTCTGACGTTTATTGTCTTATATTTGTACTTGTATCTATCCATATTTTATTTAGTAGTTGTGGAATATGTATTTCTAAACTACATAAGTACTTATTGCTCATTTTTATTATATTATATTTTTATCCCTTAACAGATTACACAAGATTATATTCTATTTATATAATATACATTTGTTTATTATTCTCCTTTTGTTGTGTATATATTTTGTCTACATGTATATTAACACTTGATAAAGACTTCTCAGGGCATATAGCCCATAACAAATATGGCCGCCGTATCCCATGAAGATCCCTCAAGATATGCCTTCCCAAAGAGGATATGACATCTTACCTCGCGGACCGGAAATGACATAATGCGCGCAAACTGGAGCCCTCACAGGTTAAGGTAATGGCTAATTGAACAGGATACTTATACAGCATAACACATGGGAACTTTCAGAGACATTGACAAAGATTGAATTGTCAAAACTCGTCTGTTCGCTTTTATTATATTTTTTTGCCCTTGTTTGCATTTTAACTTTCAGTGTTTTATCACCACAATAAATCTTTGCATTTTTTACTTGCTGCTGCTGCAGTCCTTACTTTCATGATCCATCTGCTACAGTGGTCCATGGGTATTCACCACTAGCCTGTACAGGCACCATTGGGATTACTATACAGAGCCTGATATGGATCTGGAATTCACGAGTGAAACCATTTATTATATATTACTCACTTTTATCCTACAGTACACATTATGTATTATATTGTTCTTTTTTTAGGCACTGCTGATATTCGCCTGCCATCTGTGTTGTGTACATATATAAGTATTAACTATTTGATTATATACTTGTATTACTTTTAGAGGGTGCACTTCTACTTTGTGTTTGGCACATTGTTGTTGTTGTTGTTGTTGTTTTTTTACTTTCTTGTTTAACCCCTTCAGGACCGGACTGTTTTGACCATGTTGTACGTTAAGGACCAGAGCTGTTAACATTTTTGTGGTGTTTGTGTTTAGCTGTAATTTTCCTATCTCTCATTTAATGTTCACATACAAATTATGTATTGTTTTTTTTCAGAACAAGAAGGGCTTTCTTAACATACCATTATTTGTATCATGTCATATACTTAAAAAAAAAAAAAAAATATGGTGAAAAATTGGGGAAAAAAACATGTTTTTTGACTTTTACTTGAAAAATCTTTTACTTATCTACAAAAGCTAATGAAAAAAACTGCTAAATGGATTAAAAATGTTGTCCTTAGTTTAAAAACACCCAATGTTTACATGATTTTTTGTTGTTGCAAGTAATAGGGCTATAAGTGTAACATATTCCTCCTCACCTTGAGGTATCTGCGCCCAGCGGCCGTGCGTCTGTATAACTGATTCTTGCAACACGTTGATGGACGCCGGCTGCTGCGGCTCCACGGCAAATTATACCCCCATGTCCGCCCATGTTAATGACTGACGTCGGCACATCACGCGGGAGGCTCGCGCGCACACGTTTTGGGGTCAAAGGTCGTTTTCGGCCAATCAGAACTGTAAAGCATTTATTTAAACTCAAATTTACTTTTCCTCACTGCCCTGTTGTGGTTTTCCTAGTGGTTGTCTGAGAGTGTGTTCCTGTGCATTTAAATTCTGGTTTTTGACTCTGGCTTTGTTTGAATTCCTTGTATTCTGGTATCCCTAACCTCTGGCTTTCCCTTATCGTTGTGTCTCATTCTGTGTCCCCTGACCTTGGTAAGTATCCTGACTATTCTTTGGTGCGTTAAGTCCGGCCATTCTAAGGCCCAGTAATACGTTACCTATTATTCCTCAGTGTGACACAATCCTATGTGTTGGATCAATTAGTAATCCTGACAATAAGTACAAGTAGGATATTGGTTTCAAAATATATATATTTAACATTTATCAATAGTGACATTGTAACACTGTTTTCTGTCATGAAACCTGTACAACGTATCACAACAATTATATAATCAGAGAAAGTGCTGTTTGTGTGTGAGAAATGCAAAAAAAGTCACTTTCACTGACATTTTCATCACTTTGATATGTTTTACTGTTTTGAAAAACTAATATTTGTG
>OW240912.1:202369683-202408306 GCA_933207985.1 Pelobates cultripes | reverse complement strand
GGAGACGCGGAAGGTATTAAACTGATCAGAACAATACTAAACACACCACAAATAAGGTTTCTCTCCTGTATGGCTCCTCAAATGATGCTTAAGATTGAAGCGGCTGAAAAGCATTTCTCACACTCCGAACAAAAATATATTTTTTTAACATTCTCTCCACTTTGAACGAAATGACGTTTGGGAAGAGATTAACATAATTAAACAGGCAGTAAAAATACAGTTTTTAGCCATACCCTGTAACTTTAAAACTACACATCCCATCTTCATAATTACATATTTGGAATCAGCACACTTAAAACATAAACATAACCAAAAATCAGCCAAATCCATCCAGGGTTAAAAAGTTAGCTGGAGGTCCCTTTATGACCGACCGCAAGCACATTTTCCTGCCCAAAACAGTTCCTATGATTTGGGTTGTGAGGGTCGGGTCTATTTCAGGCCGAAAAACGCACATCACAAATGGGACTTAGTCTCTGCAGCTGAAATAAGGCTGAAAAAAACGGCTGAAAAAAAGACTAAGTCCCATCGCCGAATGGGACTTAGTCTCTGCAGCTGAAATAATTCCCATTTACTGAACCAAGTGGGAAATAGCAAGGCAGGCACAAAGGGTTTGCACCAGGTCTGGGGACACAGGGGACACCGTCTTAAAGGGGCCGTGTCCCCAACAGTCTGGGGACACGGCCTTAAAGGGGCAGTGTCCCAATCTTCCTGATGTCCCAAAAAAGGTGTTTAAAGGGCCAGCACCAGTCACATAAAGAGTCCACAAGCCCCAATATGCCCACCGACAGTCTTAAAGGGCCATACACACCAAATAAAAGTGCATACATTTTCACAAACTCCCAGGGGCCATAGTCATCCTGGAGGAGGCTGGCAAATAGGCTTTTCCACAACCCAGGGAAGCAGGGCAATTTGCCATTTAAAGGGCCCATTACAAATAGCAGTTTGTAACAAGGTGTCAATCCATATCTGCCAAGTGACCCTATGTAGGGGACCAGTCCCCTATTCTTGCTCTAAAATGCGTGTATCAGGGAACCTTAGGACAGGTGTCAATCCACATTCGCTAAGTGACCCTGGCGCGCAGGGGAACAGTCCCTATTCTGCTCTGTGTCAGTGTGTATCAGGGATCCTTAGACAGGTGTCAATCCATATTCGCCGCGACCCTATGTAGGGACCAGTCTCTATTCTGCTCAGTCCGTGTGCATCAGGGGCTCTGAGGATAGGTGTCAATCCATATTCATTGTGATTTAGGAATGTTAGGTGATTTCTGCCCTTTATGTATTAAAACCAGACTCTGCATCAACTGTGTAATTTTCCATGGGAGTTTTGCCATGGATCCCCCTCCGGCATGTCACAGTCCAGGTGTTAGTCCCCTTGAAACAACTTTTCCATCCCTATTGTGTCCAGAAAGAGTCCCTGTGTGTTTTAAAATTCGCCTGCCCATTGAAGTCTATGGCGGTTCGCCCGGTTCGCCGGTTCGCGAACATTTGCGGAAGTTCGCGTTCGCCGTTCGCGAACCGAAAATTTCGGGTTCGCAACATCACTAGTTCCAAGATTCCTTTAATCGCGGACACTATTGGGCATCCTGGAGGTTTCTGGGCATCCTTATGAATTTTCAGGATGATGATTATTATCATAAGCACTGGTCACTTTCAAATGATCTCTGAGAAGAAGATTATTATTATTATTAATCAGGCACAGACTTTACCTTTAATACCTGCCACTCTAATTTTACACTTCATCTTTGCCCAAAGATTACTACTGGGCTTTATCACACTATCTATACACTGCAATGCTCATGTTATTGATTCACATGACATCCTTAAAGGACCACTCTAGGCACCCAGACCACTTCAGCTTAATGACGTGGTTTGGGTGCCAGGTCCTTCTAGGGTTAACCCATTTTTTCATAAACATAGCAGTTTCAGAGAAAAAAAAACACAAAGGGCACTTTGTTTATGAATGGGTTAAGCCTTCCCCAAATTCGTCTAGTGGCTGTCTCATTGACAGCCGCTAGAGGCGCTTGCGTGCTTATCACTGTGAAAATCACAGTGAGAGTACGCAAGCGTCCATAGGAAAGCATTGATAATGCTTTCCTATGTGACCGGCTGAATGCGCGCGCTGCTCTTGCCGCGCGTGCGCATTCAGCCGCATGGGAGGAGAAGAGGAGGATCGGAGGTGGAGAGCTCTCCGCCCAGCGCTGGAAAAAGGTAAGTTTTTACCCCTTTCCCCCTTCCAGAGCCGGGCAGGAGGGGGACCCTGAGGGTGGGGGCACCCTCAGGGCACTATAGTGCCAGGAAAACAAGTATGTTTTCCTGGCACTATAGTGGTCCTTTAATTTATTCGTCCGATTTATCACTGTAATATGTTCTTGATCTAATAGATAGCTATTCTACCACGGCATGGCTCTTGTTTGTTTTTCTATCTCCATAGCGACGCATCAGTTATCCGCTTCGCTATGAAAATGAACACTACGTCATTACGCTATGACGTCACAAGGGGCGGAGCTTGGTCGCACTTGCGCACTGTGAACGGCAGAACGCCGATCTGATATCCTTTTCACTTAGGGGTAAGTCAATTTAGCTAATGTTTCCATGTATATATGTAATGAATGTTTTCTATATGTCTATATTTGATCCTGATGAAAGTCCTCTATGCAGGACTGAAACGTTGATCGTCTTTTATATTTTGAATCAATACAATTTGGACTTTTAAATCCGTGAGTGCTGCTACCTACTTGGAAAGATATATATATATATATATATATATATATATATATATATATACACACACATATATATATATATATATATATATATATATATATATATATATATATATACACACAAACAAAGTGAAAATACCGGCACTCAAGGTTTTCCAGACGATAACTTCTCCATTTATTGCGGAAAAAAATTCGACGTTTCAGTTCCACTGGGGAGATTTCATCAGGACACTGATGAAAGCTCCCCAGTGGAGCTGAAACGTCAATTTTTTTTCCGCAATTAATGGAGAAGTTATCTTCTGGAAAACCTTGAGTGCCGGTATTTTCACTTTGTTTATGATTAAGCCACCAGAGCACCAGGTACTATTTTTATTTCTCTAGTTGGAGTGCAGGGGTATTTTGTATTTTTATATATACACACACACATACAGTGCATTCACTACACACACTGCATTCACTATACACACACATTCACTACACACAGACCCTGCATCCACTACACAAACAGACACTGCATCCACTACACACGGACACTGCATCCACTACACAAACAGACACTGCATCCATTACACACAGACACTGCATCCACTACATATAGGGATTCCGCTACACACACTGTATACGCTATACACACACATTCTGCATCTACTATACACACACACTTTTCATCCACTATAAACACAGGCGCTCACACTTTGCATCTACTATACAAACACACGCATTGTATGTGTGTCTGTATCTGTGTGTCTGAGTATCTGTAGGTGTCAGTGTTTGTATCTATGTGTGACAGTGTCTCTGTATCTGAATGTGTGTACCTGTGTGTCTGTGTATCTGTAAGTGTGTATCTTTGTATGTCTGTATCTGTAAGTGTGTGTATCTGTGTTTCTGTGTATCTGTATGTGTGTATATCTGTGTGTATGTGTCTGTATGTGTATGTGCAGCTGCAAGTGTGAATTTTTTTCTGTGTGTGTCTGTATGTGTGTACCTGTGTGTCAGAGTGTGTTGCTGTGTGTCTGTGGAGCTGTGTGTGTCTGTATATCTGTCTGTCAGTGTGCATCTGTGTGTCTATGTATCTAAAGGTGTGTCAGTGTGTGTGTGTGTGTGTGCATGTGTATATCTGCCTACATCTCAGCATCATGCAAACACTACACACAAATACACCCCTACATTCAAACGCCAACACTAAGTACAAACACACCTCTGTATTAAAACACCACCATTATATATAAACATACCACTGTATTCAAAGACCACACTACACACAAACGCACGCCTGCATTCAAATGCCAACACTACATAAAAACACACCCCTACAGTCACTCACACATTCTCCAAACTAAAACATTCTTACGTTCAAATACACAAACACTGCTGAGTGCTAAATACACAAAAAATATCTTGTAGGTGTTTTTTACATTTTAAAGTTGGGTTGGGTGGAGGGGGGTGTAAAATATAGGATCCGCCCCAGGCTCCAAAAGCTCTAGATACGCCCCTGACATACACAGTGACCCACACACATGCACAGTGAGCCACACACATGCACAGTGACCCACACACACACAGTGACCCACACAGTCCCACCTTCACATGCAGCTTCTGACATGCCACTCTGATCAACACTTGGTCAGCCAGTGCCCTTCTCTACCCTCTCATATCCTTGCGGCAGCTAGCATCCATGTGTAGTGCAAGTAGGAAAAAGGCCTGCTATCCCTCCTGTGTGGCTTCCATAGAGCGCATGGAGGAAGTGGCAAGTTGTGATAACATGTCCTCCTAGCGCTGCCGCAGAGGGGTAAACAAGTCAATACGGGGTCTTGTGAAGGACAACCAATGTGCCCCGCCACTGCTGCCTGTGCTGCCTCCTCCCTCCTGTGAGGCTTTCTATTTAAACTGGAAGGAAGTGATCGGATGGGAAAGGGGCCGGGTCACGATCTTAAAGGGCCGCAGTGCTCGACCGGGCCCCTGTTTAGCGAGACTCATCACGTGGCCGTAAGTGTATACTCACCTTTTACCTTGCTCACATTTTTTTTGAGAAACTGTAATGTTTACATTGCAGGGTTAGCTCCTCCTCTAGTGGCTGTCAGTATGAGGCACTTTCGAGGCACAGACCAAGAAAAAAATGGTTTCCTATGAGAAATTTTGAATGTGCACATTGCACTCGCCTTGCATATGTATTAGGTACACAATGCTCCTCATATTGGATCCTCGCAGAGGAGGAAGAGGAAGGTAAGCAGCACAGAGGGAATTTTGGTGCTGAAATATTTTGAGTACAA
The DNA here is from genome assembly GCA_933207985.1 of Pelobates cultripes. NCBI lineage: Eukaryota > Metazoa > Chordata > Amphibia > Anura > Pelobatidae > Pelobates > Pelobates cultripes. Next base: position 202,403,314 of record OW240912.1, on the reverse strand, counting down.
CTATTTTGCTCTGGTTGAAGACCTGTTTAGGGCTAGGGAGTAGGACACTATAGAGTAATATTTACAGCTTTGTATACTTTATATGTTCCTTTAAAACACATGTCCTTGTGAGGTTTAGAATATGTTTCATTTATCCACCTTACCTTGATCCATCTTGGCTCCCTGTCAATCATAATTATAAACTCTGGATTTTGCTGTCATTTACAAAAAAGAAAAACGAACAGCCTTTGCACTTGTCAGTCATTGGAATAAATGCTGCTGAATAATCTGCTCCTTCGCAGGAATCTTTTTCTGGAGTGTATTATCAGTTCTGAAAGTGTTTTCCACCTTCTGTCACTTTTCTGTCTTGTTTTGCACATCCCTTTTTTATTGTATAAGTCTTTTTTTTCACTCCAAACTGTTGTATTTTATTTTGTTATTTTATACCTCTTTTATTTTTGCACAGAAAGTGAATCTCACAGAACATTTGCATAGTAATCTAAGTTTGTGCGCATACTACTGTTGGAATGTAAAAAGAGCGTGAAACTTTTCAGACTACTTTTAAAACAGTAGCAGCAAGTGGATCAGCGCTGAGTGACCAAGTTTTATTTACTTTTAAAACACTTTATTAAATTGTACCATGTATTTAACTCCTTAAAATTCTCATAACACTCTAATAAATAGTTTGTTTCTTCTCCTTTTATGCAATACGTGCCCATGTTATGCCTGGGCTGAACTGGATTGAAAAGTCAATTGCTAATTTTAATATAAATTTTAAAATAAAATAAAAAATAAATTAATAAAAAGGTATTTTATTTAGTTGTATAATTTACAGGAAAGTGATTGATGCTAAAATAATCCTAGATGTTTATCAGTGCAGTAATCTTGTCATATTTGTCACCAAACCATTCTCATAACCAGAATCCTTTGCTCATGTGGAAATATGTATGTTTTATATAAATCTAGGTCTTGAACATATTGAGAGGTCCTATATTACTCTCTAAGGAACTTGTCTATATTTTATCTCCAAATTGTTCATCAGGTTGGGGAGACAAAGCCTATTACATCAAATCTCCAAGTTGGGAGTTGAGGTATTATGACCTTCGGGCAAGACTTTAGAATGGCAGCACATATCAGAAAAATGCAGCTGAAGGCATTCCAGCAGTCTTTTTTAAAATTACCAGTAGCAGACAGATCACTAAAATGATATATAATGAGGTTTCTAATGGCCGGGAGGTTTATTTATTTATTTTAGCATCTTCCTCCTCCATGGCCAGGAAATCATTAACATGATTTTCTAACATTCCATGTCACAGATATCCCAGATTTCTCCCTCAAACAGACGTTTCTGCCAGTGTCCTGGAGTGACGGTGTGAGAGACATGGCTCTGATAGCAAACTGCACAAGTCATGTCAAAGACACTGCAGTAGGAGCTTAGTCAGGGGAATGGCATACAAACTGCAACAAACGCAGGAGATTTTCTGATGATTGGTGCGAGATATGTAGAAGTAGGGGAGGTATATTTTTCACTTGAGTTCTGTATCTCCTTTAATATGAAAGAGTTCAGTATGGGAACAGTTACTGAGAAGTCTTTATGGAAGATGTATAGTAAGATAGTATAGAGAACATGTTTTTACAGACATTGTAGTTTGTGGTTTTCATAAACTACTTCATACAACTTGTTGTGCTGGCACACAACTATAACAACCAACAAAACAGCTGTCCATGTGTGCAAAGAACTCTCTCAAATGAGCAGAAATATCAAGTAATGAACTGGCACTTTTTTTATAATTCTTTATTTAACACTGACAGGATGTGTAACACGCCAAATATACAAGGAATCAAGCAGTGACATTACAGTCAATACGAGGCATAAATTAGGAAGATATATAAAATGAAAGACAAATAGATATGTAGATAGATAGACAGATAAGAGAACGGTGGTCTCTCGCATGGTGCACTCAGTGTACACCTTTAAAAGTATAACAAAGATCTGTTCTGTTCCAAAGAGTGGTGTAAACGGGAAGGAGTCACCAATGCAATGCGTCTGCTGGTTTCACTGGTTTCAATGCTCACTGCCTCACATGACTGGTGCATTGTCGCCATATGGGCAGGAGGAGCTATCTACTACCTTATACCAACCCACCCTTAATAAAAAACTGACACTCTTAGGTATGGGTCAATATGACCATAGCTTTAATTTATTATATTCATAATATTAATAATAACAAGAGCCCCAACATCCAGAACACTCATGCTTGTACTTGAAGGCAGCGCACCATCTGCACTGCCCTTCGTTAAAGAGCCAGCAAAACCCTTCTTTATGAGAGGTCGACGCAGGGGACTGACCCCCTGCACCGGCCGCTTGCTAAAAGGGGGACCCCCTGAGCCATCATAAGCTTTATTTACAGTGGGAGATCCATCTGATCCCACCTCATCCCTTGATTAGCTGCCAACCTCTGGCGGGACCGCTCATCGTATTTCCACCATGCCATTCCCCCATACGTACGGTAAGGTTCCCAGATCCCATCCAGGTAGCAGAACAAGGAGGAGCAGGTCCCCAGGGACTTCTCGCCGATCACACTCACCAGTATACAAAATGCCTGTAGCCAGTTCCTGAATGACTTAGGGATTTTAGACAATACCTCTTCCGCTTCTCCTCCTCCTCCTTTTTGGCATCCTTCTTCTCCTCCTTTTTAAGTTCAATGTTTTCCTCCAAAGAATGAGCACGAAAACTTCTACGAACTCACCCTTCCAGATCCTGTCTTTCATGTCCTGTTTGAGGTGCACTCCCAGGGGGGCCGCAAACGAAACATACACGTTCTGGCGCCTCGCATCCAACATGCACCCCGCCAACTGCACCCTCTCACTCACCGTATCCACCACCGCCGCCCCCCAAAGACGACCCCCCGCACTGCGACACCCTGCAGGGGGCACCACCACCGGAGCCCACACCTGCCCCGCATTTTACCTACGTGTACCCCCTTGTCCCAAGCCTCAATTAGGTGCTGAATGGATTGTAACAAGGCAAGTGAAGATGCAGTAGGGTTTGACACACCAACCAAGCCCTCCGTCGGCAACGGCCTCAAGGCTGCTCCTTGAGGTCCCACCGAACCGGACTGCTCCGCCACACCTCTTCTCACATCAACCGGTGAATCCACCCAATGCCAGGAATATCCAGAATGTCTGACCTGGAACAAGAAGAAGAAAGCCTGGGCCAGTTGTACTGTCTCTACCCTTCTGCCCCAGGCACGCCGTGATCTCCTCCTGGTGTCCTGCCCCCGATCCTGGCCCTGACAGCCATCATAAGTCCTCAAAGGGACTCCTGGGACTCCTACTCCGCTTTCTGGCTGACCTGCACCTAGATCCATGCCCCGGAGCCACTCTGCGCTCCCCAGAAGAACCGCTGGTGTCTGATGCAGCAACGTAACCCCTGGGGACACCAAACTCAGTCCTCGATGTGACCTGACAATGCCAGTGTAGCGGAGATCCAGTATTCCACAAGTTATCTCCGCTTAAGATCCCAGTGAGGCTCAGGAACAAGTAGTTATAAATCCATAATGCAAGGTTTCCAGCAGGTAAAACAAGATAGCAATATCCCAACAGCAATCCCAATACTAGTACCCTCCCACACATCTCCTCCCCTCAGCCTGACTCATAATCCCCTTATACTGTACACAAATTCCCCCATTTTCTGGATGTACCCCTAAACCTAGGGATACCCCTTTAAATGGCACATCCCCTGGTAGCCCTGATCTGGGTGAGCAACATATCCAAAAATCACCCAGATCGGACCAGGGGTTCGGGAAATTCGTGGAGGTAATAAAAAGTATAAGGGAATAAATTGCACGAAAGGCTAAGGCTACAGAGATCAGGTAGGGTTCGCATAAATCCCCTCGTTCGGTTGTTTCTGTCTACCGAACGAGGGGCCGTTCGGTAGTTTGGAACCGAACGGACCAGGCTGGTGGAGGTCTCAGCGGTGTTCGCCTAGTCGAGTGTCCGATTTGGGTTCCAGACACTCGACGGGAAAACACCGCTGTTCGGGAGTTTTAAAATGGCCGCCGCCACGTGTTGGTTTCCCGAATGGCGGCCACTCCGAGAACAAAGGACCTACTGCACAGCTTGTTAATTACCCATTCGCAACATTGTTGCAATGGGTAATTGAAGGCACACTTCACACAGGGGAGGTCTGACTGTTCGGTAGTTTCATTCCCTTAGTTTGTTCGAATGATTCTACCGAACAATCAGACGAATACACGTTATTTAGACACATATAAACCTGCAATTTACACGAATACAGTTACACATATGCAATTTTCAGGACAGCCCAGTGCCATCCGCTACACTGCTCCCCCTTGCCCACAAGCCGGCATACACAGTCTGATCCAGCACGGATCGGCTTGGGGATGTCCGGGGGCTCACGGATCACTTCTCCAGGTCAGTTTGTCTTGACAACCCGTCAGCATTCCCATTCTGTTTACCCGGGCGGTATTGGATATTAAAGTCAAAGGGCTGCAGCGCCAAGCTCCGGCGCAGCAGCCTGGCATTGTCCCCTGCCACCCGGTTCGGCCATACCAACGAATGAAAAGGGCTGTCCATACAAATACGGCTGCAGTTTCTTTAGGGCCCACACCACAGCCAGGCATTTTTCTCGATGGCAGCGTAGCTTACTTCGCGGGGTAGTAACTTGCGAATGATGTAAGCCACGGGATGTTCTCTGCCATCGGCCCCGACTTGGCTCAGTACTGCCCCCAATCCAAACATAGAAGCGTCTGTGTGAACAAGAAAACGTTTAGTTGGATTGGGAGCTGCCAAGACAGGGGCATTTATCAGTGCATTTTTCAGATGTTGGAATGCCTGTGCACACTCCGGGGTCCAGGTCACCTGGTGGGGCAGATTCTTTCGGGTCAGGTCGGTGAGGGGTTTGGCCAGGGCAGGGTTTTGCACCCAAGAGGTTAAAAACCGTTTAGACGATATTCCCCTTTTCAGATGCACAGGCACAGCTACTGCAGAACACCAAACTCCCGAACTGCATACAAGGGAATGCTTCAAACTCCCGAACTGCATACAAGGGAATGCTTCAAACTCCCGAACTGCATACAAGGGAATGCTCCAAACTCCCGAACTGCATACAAGGGAATGCTCCAACCTCCTGAACTGCATACAAGTGAATGCTCCAAACTCCTGAACTGGAACCTCACGAATAGCTGCTAGCAGACGAACAGGAAAAGTACCCAAGCGGCTTACACTCCTGGCAATCAGTCTCTAACAGCATACAGTAAATCCCCCCCAAAGACGAGACAAAGCTCCGTGTTCAGGGTCAAGCAGTGATCTGTTTAATTAGGGCTACCTGCCTAGTATTTATGCAGGTCGCCCACCTGGTGGACACTCCCCTAGGGGACCAAATGGGAGACTGTGACAAAGGACAGACATGAACCAATGACAGACACACAGAGGTAAAACCTCCCCACAATGCATCCTAACTTCCCTCCCTCGGTCCTGGAGATAATTGGGAAGCGTCTGTGTGAACAAGAAAACGTTTAGTTGGATTGGGAGCTGCCAAGACAGGGGCATTTATCAGTGCATTTTTCAGATGTTGGAATGCCTGTTCACACTCCAGGGTCCAGGTCACCTGGCGGGGCAGATTTTTCCAGGTCAGGTCGGTGAGAGGTTTGGCCAGGGCACTATAATTGGGGACAAACTTTCTATAATACCCGGCTGTCCTTAGAAATGCTAAAACTTGTGACATAGTCCTAGGGGTGGGCCACTGTGCCACGGCCTCTACTTTGGCTGTGTAACGGACCGTTTGCACCCAAGAGGTTAAAAACCGTTTAGGCGATATTCCAATTTTCAGATGCACAGGCACAGCTACTGCAGAACACCAAACTCCCGAACTGAATACAAGGGAATGCTTCAAACTCTCGAATTGCATACAAGGGAATGCTCCAAACTCCCGAACTGCATACAAGGGAATGCTCCAACCTCCCGAACTGCATACAAGGGAATGCTCCAAACTCCCAAACTGGAACCTCACGAATAGCTGCTAGCAGACGAACAGGAAAAGCACCCAAGCGGCTTACACTCCTGGCAATCAGTCTCTATCAGCATACAGTAAATCCCCCCCAAAGAACAGACAAAGCTCCGTGTTGAGGGTCAAGCAGTGATCTGTTTAATGAGAGCTACCTGCCCAGTATTTATGCAGGTCACCCACCTGGTAGACACTGCCCTAGGGGACCAAATGGGAGACTGTGACAAAGGACAGACATGAACCAATGACAGACACACAGAGGTAAAACCTCCCCACAATGCATCCTAACTTCCCTCCCTCTGTCCTGGAGATAATTGGGAAGTAATCCAATTATCTCCCAGCACAGAGGCAAAACTCCATTAACCACATGGCAGTAAAAGACATAAAAATGTATAAAGTTACAACTGTTGCACAAAACATATACATTCTACCTATCCCCAGATAGCTTAGATCTGAGCGCACAAAAGTACCGAATAGCGCTCAGATCCTATGCACACAGTCCAATCGCCGTGGACTTAAAGTGTTCACAAAGTCTGTTCTCCATCCGAATAGACTCCACGGGATGGCTATCTGGGGTAATGCAGTTCATACGGTTTAAACTACCGAATGAACAGGCATCCGGTTAAATAAGCCTTTTCTGCAGGGGAAAAGAAGGCTTTTAACATGGGGCCATAGTCCAAAGGCAACAGGCGAGCAACCAGGCTTCTCCAATGGAATGTGGCGAGATTGGTCTCGTCACAGGCTGGTTCGGGCTTTTGCTTGCCACACCCCAGGTATTGCACCTCGGCCATCCCTATACTGCACTTGGCCAGTTTCAATGTCAAACCAGCCTCCCTAATCCTGTCAAGGACCGCTCCTGTATGGGCCAAGTGTTCCTGCCACGTATTGCTAAAAATGGCAATATCGTCTAGGAAGGCACAGGTATAGTCCTGGAACCCATCCAGGAGTCGGTCCACCATCCTCTGGAAAGTAGCTGTGGCGTTTTTCATCCCAAATGGCATGATCTTAAACTGGTACAAGCCAAATGGGGTGACAAAGGCTGACTTGGGGATGGCATCTGGTGCCAGGGGAATTTGCCAATACCCCTTACATAAGTCAATAGTAGTGAGGTATTGGCCCCTGGCCATCCTGTCTAGTAGTTCATCTATCTGGGGCATGGGATAGGCATCAGACATGGTTTTCTCGTTCAATCTCCTGTAGTCCACGCAGAAGCGAGTCGGCAGGCCCATTCTGCATGCAAATCTTTGTCTGCCTTTTTCAATTCTCTAAAGCGCCTCCGGTACGCTTCTGGGGTAATAGCATATCGGTCCAAAATGACTTCTTTTACCCGGCTATAGTTTCTGATTTCCGTATCTGGTATGGTACGGTAGGCTTCAGCAGCTCTCCCTGTCAACCGTCCTGCCAAGATGGGGACCCAATACTCCCTATTTATTTTATGCAGCATACACAGTCTCTCAAAGTCCTGGAGGAATGCATCTATATCCTCTTCGGCTTCTACATACATTTTAAATGCCTGGTAAGGAATTTTTGTCTTACCCTCTTGTATTGTGGACACCACTGTGTTTCTCTCTGGTGTTTGTGGTCCTCTTTGCCGCATTATAAATTCCTCGACCTCCGTCATTGTCTTGGAGATTATTTCCATCGGTGGGTTCTCCCCATAAAATGACAGTCCAAATTGGAGCTGTTTTTGGAACTCTTCTTGCTCTGTTCCCTCTCTTGCTTCCCTCTGTTCAGTGACCGAATCCTCTTCTGTTCGGTATTCTGCCATTATCTCTGAAATAAGTGTTGCTTTCGTCTTGTTGCTGGCTGATATACCCCTTGCTTCCAGAAGGTCTTTCAGTGTGGATCTCTTTAGTGTGGAGTAATCAATCTCCATCAATCCTTGTTCCTTTGTGAGTCTGGGTCCCAGCGCTGCCAACCAATGTAGCGGAGATCCAGTATTCCACAAGTTATCTCCGCTTAAGATCCCAGTGATGCTCAGGAACAAGTAATTATAAATCCATAAAGCAAGGTTTCCACCAGGTAAAACAAGATAGCAATATCCCAACAGCAATCCCAATAACTGGACGACACACAGCATCAGGAGCAGAACTCAAACTTTTATTTCACAGTGGCCTTATAAAGCATGCTCCCATGCAAGGGAGGGATTTCCATTAATTAATACAGTATCCAATTCGGTACTAGTACCCTCCCACACATCTCCTCCCCTCAGCCTGACTCATAATCCCCTTATACTGTGCACAAATTCGCCCAGTTTCTGGATGTACCCCTAAACCTAGGGGTACCCCTTTAAATGGCACATCCCCTGGTAGCCCTGATCTGGGTGAGCAACATATCCAAAAATCACCCAGATCGGACCAGGGGTTCGGGAAATTCGTGGAGGTAATAAAAAGACCCTTGCGGTCGGTCACAGTATAAGGGAATAAATTGCACGAAAGGCTAAGGCTACAGAGATCAGGTAGGGTTCGCATAAATCCCCTCGTTCGGTTGTTTCTGTCTACCGAACGAGGGGCCGTTCTGTAGTTTGGAACCGAATGGACCAGGCTGGTGGAGGTCTCAGCGGTGTTCGCCTAGTTGAGTGTCCGATTTGGGTTCCAGACACTCGACAGCAAAACACTGCTGTTCGGAAGTTTTAAAATGGCCGCCCGCCACGTGTTCGTTTCCCGAATGGCGGCACAGCTTGTTAATTACCCATTCGCAACATTGTTGCAACGGGTAATTGAAGGCACACTTCACACAGGGGAGGTCTGACTGTTCGGTAGTTTCATTCCCTTAGTTTGTTCGAATGATTCTACCGAACAATCATACAAATACACGTTATTTAGACACATATAAACCTGCAATTTACACGAATACAGTTACACATATGCAATTTTCAGGACAGCCCAGTGCCATCTGCTACAGCCAGCAGCCGGACCCAACGCGCTCCTCAGAATGGCACCCAGGAGCTGTAACTCCGCGACCTGCGCGATCCTGATGGATTCCTACGCCCCTAGCCAAAGCGTGACCCCTGTGGTCCACCTGCTTGTGGTCCACCAGCGGGCCGTGAGCCCCCCAAGGTGCGGTCCGACTGACCCACCCTCTGCTCACCAGCCCGGGCCAGGGCGGCGTCGGCCCCAGCCGCCTGACCGTGCTGTACTAGTTCCCGACCAGGACCACCCAACTGGGTGCCCTGCACATGCACCCCAGGGGACACCTGATGAGAAGGACCCCCCGTAGCCACCTGACCCCTAGGGGCAACCCTCTGATCCCAGCATGCGCCCTTAGCCTTAACCCCCCCCCCACAGGAAGGCCCAGCTGCACCCCCAAGACCCTGTGGAACCAATGGGCCCTGGACAAGCAGGACTGAGGGGAGGGGGACTGATGTCAAACCCAGCTGCACTCCGCGCTTCCAAGGGGTCCACTGCTCCGCCTTCCACCCTGGCACCAGGCCAGGAAGGGGGCAAGGCTCTGGCAGGCCTGCTACGCCCCTAAGCAGCACCCCCCTCATCCCGGGGCCTGCTGCCACTGCCTGATAACTCCCACTTGCCTGCACACCGTCGGGCCTTCCAAGGGACAGGTCCTGTGTAGCACCGGTCTCCTTCCGTTCCCACTCATGACCTCCGGGGGGCACCTGGTCTCCATGGTCCCCCACGCCCGCTACACCTCCCAGGCCAACCCCGCCAACCGCGGGGGCCTGCAATCCAAGCGAGGCTCCCGTCACTCTCGGAGCCACACTGCAGTGATGAGCCTGCCACTGCGCCCAAGCTCTGCCCCTGGAGCCTGCCTAACACCTCCAGTGCCGGTCCCAGCACTCACATGGCTGGCCGCAGCTACACCCGTCCCGGTCCTGGCACCAACCGCATCCGGACGTGGTCCCCCCGGCCATCTTGATCCACCGCCTCCAGGTCCGCGCCGAGCTGCTCCTGCAGCCACGCCGTCCCCCTGTCCCGTGCAGCATCCTGAATACCAGCCATCAGCTCCTCCAGAGACCGCTCAGCCATCCTGAAAAAGAAAAAACTTACCAGACCCAATCAATGCAAATCACCAACTCAGCCTGGTAAGTCAAATTAGTAATGGGGATTAGTAATGGGGGCATCATCAGTACTGATTCCCTGAACCAATCACAATGCTTTCCCATAGGATTGGGTGAAGCTGTCATCAAGGTGCAGAACCAGCACAAGTCAAACACAGCCCTGGCCAATTAGCATCTCCTCATAGTGTTGAATTAAATAACTGCATCTCTATGAGGAAAGTTCAGTATCTGCATGCAGAGGGTGGAGACGCTGAACGTTAGTGCAGAACTGCCCTGGGAAGCACCTATAGTGGCCATCTGAGGAGTGGCTAGTGGAGGTATCCCTAGGGCTTAGGCTGTAATGTAAATACTGAAAGACTGTGTTTACTGCAAAAAGACTGAAGGGAATGATTATATTCACAAGAACAAATATAATAAACTGTAGTTGCTCTGGTGACTATGGTGGTTTTTAATGTAGTTATACATATATTTCCAAACCAGCATATAAAATTTCACAGCATATATCAGCAGGGCAGAGCTGAATATATTCCTACCAGTGTACTAACAAACTGACTGGCTACTGATTAACTTACCTGTGCTATAGCAGGATTATCATGCGTCTATGCCAGCAAAGAACACCAGTATAGATATAGCGTATTGCAGTAAAGGCATTTAGAGAAATGTCTTATCATAAATAAAGGGTTAAAACAAAATTTCTGGGTTTTAACAGCATGTAAGAAAACAACGAATAAAGAAGTTAGTTAATATTTCTTATTCTGTGTTTCTATGGCAAATTCTCAGCGCTTATGGTACAATGCATCAATATGCACATAGTTATTACTATTTGCATTCCCTGTGCATAAATATGTATGTAAATAATATGCATACACATCCCTCACTTCACCATCGCATAATCAAGACTGAAATTAAATATGCTATGTGGTCACTTTGGTATTAGTAGAAAAAAGTATGAAAAAAATATCTTCAGTTCAAAAGTAAGTTGTAGAGTATTAATGGCACTGAAAAAAAATGTACTTTACAGCTTTCCGCTGTGCATATGGGGTTATAACAACAGAGAAATTCAGTCTTAAACAGCAGAGCTGGTAGAGTGAGAGAATCTTTCTAAATTCACTCTTGGTCTAAAATGTGCTACTCCTTTGTTAATTCTTTACAATTCCCAGTTTTCTAAATAATCTCCATAGTTAAGAAACAACTCCTGGCCAGAGGCATGTGCTAAATATAGCCATTGTGCTATAATAGGTAATATACAAATTGGTGTATTTATTCTCAAAATAAAAATGATTAATAATGATTTATTTCACATAAATAATATAGAAACCAGTGAAGGCATGTCCAAAGGGCAGATGGGGTAGCGCTCCCCAGTGTTACAGAATCACATTTTTTTTAAATGTCATATATTCGCATTGTAAAGTGTATTGAAGGTATGTGTAAGAAAAAAACATGAGTTTGTCATGATTATTTTTGCAGTTTTCATTCTCCCCTTTAATGATGATTTGTGATGCAACTTGTTTTGAACATGGGTTAAGTGGGTAGGAACAACAAGTCATGGGGGAGCAGCAACCAATCATCTTTAAACTTCACCAGCCACCACTACTTCCCACTCAGCTGACAGTACTGATTTGGGGCTCCTGTACTGCCACCCCAGGTTTGTTCTCTGCTCTCACTTCTGAAGTTAAATGTTCAGAAGTGAAGGCAAATGTTCCAATAAATCCGCACAAACTTATTCACCCTTAGGGAAATTAACTCATTATGACAGAGCTTCGGCAACATTCTGTACAGTGGCTACCCTAAGTGGGGCTGACAAAGCCACACACATATACGTAACTAGCCATTCACTTTCATAAATAACTTGCCTTTTATCCCTCTTTAATTGGCAACATGCTCACTAGAGTTGTGCATTTGGCCCTAGGTGGTGCCTTTCTGGCAGCTCCCAAACTGCTTCATCAGTGGCACTCAATGCATCAATAGAACACGTTTTACTGCTCTGATCCCTCCCTGTTCTTCCTGAGTGTGGAAATATATTATAAATTAGTGCTCTATGAACAGAATGGCAGTGGAAAGAAACACAGCATTAACTGAACACATTTAAAAGAACTCTATAGCATTAAAAAAACAAATGTGTATTCCTAATGCTGAAGTGTCCTGGTAGCCAATTAGGCCCCCAGTCCCACCTGTAGGGAGTAAAAAAGATAGTTTACTTAGCTTTTGTCCCTCGCAGCACTGTACTGAAACTACTGTGCTGTTTTGGAAGAAGCACTGAGTGACAGCCAGCCACTAGAGGTATTTCAACGCTGCAATGAAAACATTGCCGTTCTGCACAATAGCAATGTTTTCACTTGCAGCGTTAAAACGGGGAACATGGCACCCAGGCCACGTCATTGAGATCGAGTGACCTGTGTGCCTATAGCGTCCCTTTAAACCAGAGCTCTGCATGGAAAATGTTGCAAGGATATTATTTCTAGTTCTCCAGGCAAAGAACAAGTGGAAACACTTGTTAATATTGTAACAGAAACTAGGTTGTAGAGTACAAATTAAGAACACTATTAAGATAAAAAATGTGGTAATTTTGTATGAAATAAAACCATCTATCTTGTTTAAAATATGCCGGGTAGCAAACCACGTGAGATGGATCACCACCTGTCTGTGTGTATTGCTCTGTGTTATATCGTTTTCCATATCTCTCTGGCTTCGAATCGGCCATAATAAACAATGTCAATATAAAGGCAGAGGGCACACTGCATGGCTTGCTCTTGGGGTACACTTACTGCTCTGTAGCTGAAAATTGCATAATTGTAAAGGGAGATTAAGGAAAGAGCTATTATGAAGTCAGTGGGGGATATCAACATATTTACAAAAACTGTATTTTGCATAGTTAGGAAAAAGGCATCTCAGCACTGCTCAAGCGGAAAATTTCCATTCCTTTGTGTCTATGTAGGTTATGACTCCCCCACCTGAAAATTTTCTTTACTCTGATATGTTGCTTTATTTAACTGCTACAATCTAAATTGCAGATTGTGTGTTGTTTGTTTGTCATGTAGAATGATCTTGGTTGTGTGTCTAGGTAATCACTACAATTTTTTTTCCAAAATAGGTAACCTTACAAAAAACCTTTTGAGATCTCAGCAGCTGTGCCAGTATATCTTCCCCCTCAGCAGCCATGTACTAATATGGCAAAAATCACAGCACTGCGCTTCTCCGGGGACATGAGAGCAATAACCGCATTTCTCTCCTTTTCACACTACTCGTACATCTCCCTTCACACTGAGAAGGATATTTCCACTTTCATATTCCCTTACATGTCATAGATCAAATATTTATATGGCCTCCTCCCGCTGATCAGATAGGGATGTGAATCATATTAGAACTTGCAGCTACAAGGCCCAGTCTTATACTGACATAGGGCTTGCATACTCCTACACTCACATTCATAAGCATGTTAACACCGTAAAATCCTGTGGCTGTGATGGCCCTGATCCTAAAAAAGGGAAAAACACGTGTCAAACGTGATTGAGTGCTTTCACATGCTGCGTTTTGCAATTGTATACATTGATCATAGGGATGGGCTTCAGCGAAGGCCTTAGTGTCACCACTGAACAGCTCAAACGTAGCCCGTCGTTATGTACAACTTGCATTTAGCCAACATGCAGCACTGTTTTACTAGGTCTGTGCCACTAACAGAGTATTGCTGTATGCACATCTCCCCCTGTCTGCCTGGCTCTGCATAAGTACAAGAAATTCTTATGATGAGCAATAATAAGTGAGCCTGGGTTTTGTCTTCTGTGGATTTACTGGATCTCGGTTATATTGCTTGTAAAAGAAAGCAGCCCTATTTTTAGCTCAGTAGGCTATAGCTTATGCAATATTATATATTTGTGCAAGTGTGCTTTGCAGTATAACTTAATATAGCAATTCCATTGAAAACAAATAACTGCAGTTTTTTTGGGGGGGTTTGGTTTTTTTTAAGTAAAAGTGTATTTTGGAAAATAAACTAGTACATCTATGCAAAAATTGTATTAAATGAAGCGATCTGATTACTGTGTCCCTGTATTTATAACCCTGAAAGTGCAAAAGTCCAGGAACTGCAATAAATACAGTGCTGGGCTTAAATGCCTCTGATATACAGATCGACACTAGATGTGCTTCAGTAAAAATATCCGAGTAAAACTCGGCTATTTCTTTTAGAGAGTCTCATAGAAACCATATGATCGGTGCTGCAGGTCCTTTTTTAGGCTTGTGCACTAGCCTCCAAATGCTTCCCTAAGGAAAAGCACTGGATTGGCTGAGAATATAAATCATGATGATCTCAGCCATGGAGGCAGGGCCAGACATGGAGAGAGTACCACGGCGTGGGGAAAAAGGGTAAATAAACTACCTTTTCATGCACTCAGGGGATGCGTTAAACTAAACAGCTAGTGTTCAATATAGGGTTCCGGATACACATTGATATTCCTAATGCTGTAGTGATCCTTTAATAACACGAATAAGAGCATTCTCAGCAGCAATCAATACACAATTTTATTTTCTTGAATATGAGAAGATTCCCATTTAAATTAATTTTGGAAACCATTGATAATATTTACATGTATTAAGCAAAGATCATTGCAATGATCATCCTTTAGAAAGAATGGTACCCTATGCTTCTCTAGTGTCTTGTGTTGCCAAGACAAACAGAGTTATTAAGTGAAGTGTAAACTGTTGCTAAACTGAAAAGATAGCTGGCTTGGAGGATTTTTACATTTCTGCTATTAAAGATTAAAATGTTAAATTAATCTTGAATATACTTTGATTTCCCAACAATTCATACTTTAGTGAACTTCCCAGAAATAAATTTTCTGCTCGGGCACAGACTGATTAATAATAATTATGCACGGATGTGCCCATATATTAATTAGATGCTGGAGCTCTGATGCATCGGCTCTGTGGTGCATGTGTGATTGGCTCACACTCCCTTTTCAGGAGATCTACTGGGTTATTCACTAAAGTGAGAATTTCACATTTAAGCTCAGAGTAGCTGAATGGAAAGCATAGGTGACTAAGAGATTTTTCCAGTTTGGCTAATTTAACATTAAATTTGAAATACACTTTCAATGAATTCACCTTGAATTCTCATGTTAATGAACAATTCTGTCAGTCCCAAGTGAATTCCTGAAAAGTACTGTTGAATAATTATGGCCCTATTTCATTATTAGCCCTATGTTCCCTGTAATAATAAACCCTTGGATTCCCCTTACAAATTCTTGGGACCCCCTGCACACATCTCCTGACAAACACAGGCATTCAGAAAGAGACACGCTCCAATAGAGAGATGTACAGTCACAGACAAAAACACACATAAACAGATATGCATTCCAGATCCTCTTACCGGACATACAAATATGCAATCATAGGTACAGATACACACACCCATTACACAATGCCAGGCAGATGGTCTGCTAAATATGCATACACACAATCACACTGTAAAGCATATACACAGTGCAACACACACACATTAATGCATATACATGCATACACTGCTACACAAGGACTACTTACACACACATACACTATACACATTGCTAAATACACACCCAGATACACGCACGTGCATATCTATATGTACGCATACATTCCGCTATACATAATGCAAGACATACACTATTAACACATGTAAATTATATTACGTGATATGTCACCCTCCTTTTAAGTTACCTTTTTATAGCTAGAGAGTGGGCAGGTTTATAGTGAGGATTGGGCAGGTATATGGTTACAAGAACCTGGCTCCTCTTCTAGCCTCTAGCCCGGCTTCCACAAGCCAAGGACAGGAGAGAAGAAGGGACAATGATTGTGGTCAGTAAAAGGGCGCCGTTTGCTTGTTCCTTGCAGGCCCATTGCTGATTGATAATGTGGAGTATTGTTGTTGGTGCAGGGTTTTAATGCAGTTGATTGAAGGGTTAATATAGCATGGTTTGGGTTAATACAGCAGCTATCAATTTGATTAATTTAGGTTTTATGTATAATTTCAATGAACTATTTGCAGGTTTTTTTTCTAAAGTGAGAATATTGGGGAATTCAAAGTGAATTGTGGAACTGAAAATTAAAATTGATTTGAAGAGTTGTCACAGTGTAATTTATAGAACACATTAGGGGTTAGGGTTAGACTTTGTATAGGGAAGGGTTTAGGTCAAAATATGTGGGAGGGTCCATACAATTTACCTATTCTTTGATGCCCCTGGTATTTTACTTTTTTTTGCCACCTAGGAATGCCCTTACAAGTAACATAAAGCAATTAAAACTTTGTTACATGAAAATGTAAATTTTATTTCATTTTTTGTTTCTTTGATTGTCTCTAATGTTTAAAATATTATTGCAGTCTGAGCTGAATAAAATCAATTTATATATTTGCACAATTACGCTACTTTGCACAATCTGTCAGCAATCACGCTGGGGGACACTCAGAGTGCTAGAAAGACCCTCCCTGGACTGATAAGGAAGGGGGGACATGACTGATGCAGAGATAAGGGGATGGGTCAACATGGATACAATATGACAAAATGGGACCGTACAGATATATAAGGGACAGATGGGAGGTTGGTCGTTTTTGGTGTGTGCTTTGGTTTTTCAGTTTTTTTCTTGTTTTGTCACAGCATGCGGGAGTCCTGGCCAGCGCAGTCATAAGCGGAAGAAGGTGCCGAGGAGGCTTGGGGAGTCAAAGCCTGCCAGGAGCTGATGGCGGAGGCAGGCTGCTCCGGACTCTTGGTTTAACAGAATAGACCTGTCTGTTGGTGAACCACCCCAACAGCTGACAGTGGTGAATACTTGCTGGCATGAATTATAAATAAAGCTGTGGCCGTTGCCCTTACCCAACATAACAAGGTCTGACTTGTGTTATTGGGCAATGGGTGGGGGTATTCCGGGGTAGTCAGCAGTCATGCACCTAAGCCAATCAGCATAGATAGCACCCTAAATGTTTTACACTGAGCATACTGTTATATCCTTGGACTGAATGGATTCTTTTTTTATTTGCTTTTGTTATGGTCTTTAGGGATTGCAAAGGGGTTATTGAGTGTGTTTACAGTTTATATGAGTTTACATTGCAAAATGTGTTAGTAAAATGGTGAAATCCACTCAGGTTTACCTTGTCAGATAAATGAAAGATTGCTCCTTGGCAAGCCAAGGGTAAGGGTTGCTAAACTCACTGACTGCTGGTAGATGTATGGGAACCCTCAGCTTGAGACCACTCACAAGTGCTTTATTAGTGCTGTGCACAACTGCTTTACCAGCACAGAATTATGGCCTTGATATATTATTTTTTCAGTTTTTCAAATAATGATGTTTTTGGATTCAATTTTAGAATTGTTTTTTAAACATATTAAAATATAAATATACATATATACTTATGTCAAAATATTAAAATATTTTTTCAAATATTAAATATTTTGAAAAACTTATTAAAAACATTAAACCAAGGCCTGTATGCCTTAAAAATCAACAACATTCACAGCCTGCTCCAAAATGCCTTGGTAAAGGTGATGGTAATTAATGGCCAGAAGCACATTGCCCAGTATAATCAGATTTCCTTACACAATAAAATTGATTTAATGCAGCCCTGTAATATATCCATTTCCATAACTTCTAGTTATCCTACAGCAGAAGTAATGTACGCCACATACTGCCATTTTTAATTCCCTGAAGTTGCTGTCCTAAAGTGTCAGAGAAGAAAAGAATGCACTTAAAATAATATTGAATGATCCACCTTAGTAGATTATACCTATGCAGTAACATATCAATATATACAAACACATTAAATGCTGAGAAAGGAACATGCTACCCTCTGCTGGTCATTTACCAAACTACATTATACTACTTTCTCTATTATTACTTCTCTAGTATTACTAGTATAATGCCATTATATTATATATATATATAAATCTGAATACAAACTATATATTCTGATGCCTTCACCATCAAAAGTAGTTTAAAACGCAGCTTTTATTCTCTCAAATAAGATAGTCAACGTTTCAGTTGTAACAGCAAAACTTTCATCAGTCCTGGGTTTGAGTTTTTAACAAAAAAACAGACACACACGCAAAAGACAAACAGTAGAAGCAACAGAAAAAATACAGTTAAGATAGAATAATCTAGAGACTTTAAAAAATACTCCAATAAAAATATGCTTAAAACCATTTAACAGCTATATCCCCAAGGAAAACATGCATGTATATTCTTATGTATGTTTTCTTTGAAGGTGTATGAAAACATAACTTTTGCTGTAGATCTAGTGTCTGCAGCTAATGCAACCCCTTATCTTTCATATTTTTTTTTTAGTCTGTGGTACCAGATTAACCAATCAAATGCTGCTCATAGAGATGCCTTAGTGTCAGGTGTGTTTTGGTTTTGTGCTGCCCTAGGCTTGACTAAACTCGGGCAACCTCTTTTCTAAATGTGCCCCACCCATTCCTGTTATGATCGCACCTCTTCAGACCAACACACGCTTTGAGTGACATTCACATGTCCTCATTGATACACATACACTGACAGACACACACACACATACGTTCTGTGACAGACACACACTGACACACCCACTCACTGGCAGGCACACACAGACATACACCCTCACTGATTGGAGGCTAAAAGAGCATTTGTTAAGGTTTTTGTAGCATTTTGGGGCATTTTGTTTTGCCACCCCCCTTAAAAGTGCCTCCCAGGTATAAATGCTTTGTTAGTCTCGCAATATACACCGCTTCTGTGTGATTTAGCATGTGTGCATTTCTATTCACATACATTTCATGAGTTATACTACAGATCCTGTGTGGAGAGCTGAAGGCAGGCACGCTCTGACTAAGCACATCTGCCACTTCTGTTAGCATAATGGAGCTGAAGGAAGAGAAAGAAAACTTCCTGGCTGTCTGATTGACAGCTGGGGAGGTGTTTCAGTAGGTGTTACAGCTGAAATGTTTTATGTGTTTGGAGGGTTCTTTAAGTCCAAAACAGAGTATGTCTGAGAATCAAGTGTCTGCAACCCCAGTCTCATTTTGTGCTGCTTGAACAAATGGAGTAAATCTAGTTGGATCCCACAAATCACTGGATCTTTAGGTGTCATCGCAGATGCCAGGGAAACACACAGTTTTCCAATCCAGATAGAGTC
The DNA here is from genome assembly GCA_933207985.1 of Pelobates cultripes. Lineage (NCBI taxonomy): Eukaryota > Metazoa > Chordata > Amphibia > Anura > Pelobatidae > Pelobates > Pelobates cultripes. Next base: position 202,384,162 of record OW240912.1, on the reverse strand, counting down.
CATTTCACTTGTCAGACACCCATAGCTCCGTCATTGCATTTAGTGATTAGTGATTGTGTGATACCCCACCTTTTATTCAGGATGTGGGAGACAAGAAAATGTTTAAGAGGTAGATGGGATCTCCAGCTGAGTACCATGATAAATCCCCCCGAAAAAAAAATGAATTCCTTAGCTTCAAACTAATAAGAAGTTTATAATTTATTGGCATCAGTAAAGTAGTCTTGTTTTGACCATTTTGGAACCTGATGATGAGATCAGTTGTCATGAAGGTTGGAGCAGCAGCAGGTTTTGGGAAATGAAACGTGATCAAGGGGCATCCCTTTCATTTGTTTTGGTGAAAATAAGTCCACACAAACTTATTGTATCAAGTGCAGCATCTCAGCCATATCTACCTCATCAGGCAGCTCTCTTATTTGTACATGTTTCCATCTTTCTTTATCTTCCATCACTTCCAAGCAATGTACTAGCATAGCTTGGGACATTTGTAGCTCCTGAACAACTTGTTCCATTTCATAATTTTTAATGCCCAGAGAGGTTATGATCTGCTTCACTGACACATCTGGCATAAAACATAAAATGCTTTATGTTCTACCAAAATTCATAGATGTCAGTAGATAAGATCTGATGGAGAGCCACTAGCAAAACTTAAGGTCTCCAATAGTTACCATTAAAGCATCCCCAGTAGCAGTATTGGAAAACCTGGGACGCTCTTTAAGGTATATACATAGTTACATAGCTGAAAAGAGACTTGCATCCATCAAGTTCAGCCTTTCTCACATATGCTTTTGCTGTTGATTCAAAAGAAGGCTAAAAACCTAGTCTGAAGCGCCTCCAATTTTGCAACAAACTAGGAAAAAATTCATTCTTGACCCCTAAATAGGTCAAGCAGATATCACCCCACTAATTAGAAATTATATCCCTGTATGTTATGTTCTTGCAAGTATTTATCCAATGTAAACATCTGTATGGAGGTGGATAAAAACACCTCTTCAGGCAGAGAATTCCACGTCCTTATAGTTCTTACTGTAATAAAAAAACTTTTCTTTGCATTAGACTAAATCTTCTTACTTCTAGCCTAAATGCTTAAAAAATTTTTTTCTAAAAAAGGTTGCTCAGCAAAGCCAAATTAAAAACCTGACCATTTAATTTTTATTAGTCTTAGAATAATACTGAGTCTGTGTTAAATATTAGGGGATTTTCAGAGCTGAATTAAGGTTGCCTATGGCCGGGAGACAGATTGGGTTCCCTCCTAGCCACGTAGGTCATTTTAATCCCCAAAGAATTGGAGTTTTAAAAAACTAAAAACAAATCTAAAGAGACACGGTCACCCTTCCATACAAACAATATATCATCTATGTATCTTTTGTAGAAGACCAAGTTTGTCACCCAGGTATGCTCTGATAAAATGCAAAAAAAATAGTTTCCAAAAAGCCATAATAAGATTGCCATAACTTGGTGCAAACTTGGTCACTGGGGATTAATGTAAAGTAGGTTGTGAGGTGTATAGAAGACACGACGTGATGAATAGAAGGAGGTGTGTCATTAACGAATTTTGGTGTCCAATTTTGGGATTTTAAAATGGAGACTCGATAACCGAGAACATGCACCTGAGGAAGGCTGTATTGCTGAAATGCGTTGTGCTTGGCTTGAAGGACTCATTGTATGCAGCACCTTGCTTACTGACATTTTTTTGTGTTGATTGGTTTTAACAAAGTTGACAGTTTGATGCTTATTTGTTTTTTCTGTTTCTACTCCATCCTGGGAGAATTGCACTTCAAAGGACTTACTCCAGGATATTCCTACAATATTTGTGCTTGAGCCAGTCATGTACAGGTTCATGAAAATGTGAGTGGGAGATGATAAAAATCCTTCCTTTTCTTATTATATCAGTCACATTATACTGACTATATTGCCCTATATGAGTATTTGTCTTTTACAGGTTCATTTGGATAATAACCTCTATATGGTATATCTGTGTTTAATTACCACTTATACACTTGTAAACCACTCACACAAGAAATAATAAGTTTATTTCAAGTATTATCACTACACAAGCTCACTGTCCACTTTATTTCTATGTATTTTTGGTATTTTCTTGTGAAATTGTGTGATTGATTTCATTGTGGAATATAGCAGCATTATTATTTGTATGTTTTTAGTGCCTTGATATATTGCACATTAGTTGCTTCACCAGTCGAATGTGTCTGCAGGTTTCACTGGTTTCCATGGTAACTGCCCTTTTTGAGTAGTTAGCATTTTTCAAAGCACAAGTCTTTGCCACATCTCCCCCATTGTTATTATTTTTATTGAGATATAAAGAGTAGTAAGCTAGAATGTACAGTGAGGGGGGACAGTATTTGATCCCCTGCTGGTTTTGAACGTTTTCCCACTGAAAAAAATATCAGTCTATAATTTTAATGGTAGGTGACTGTTCACCAGGATGGCACCTTGCTGGACTAAATCATTTTATTCTCAGTGTATCTTGTATACAGTGAGGAAAAAAAGTATTTGATCCCCTGCTGATTTTGAACGTTTTCCGACTTGCAAGTCACAGTCACAAAAGATTCACTACATGCCAAATGAAATAATGTTGTACACGGAAATACACGCTTTTTTTATTTAAATAAACACTCCACACACAAAAAGCACTTCAGTTTGTCTGCAGTCTGGCATTTTATAAAAGTGATAATTTCAATGGAAATCTGCACTTTTATAACCAGGGCATGTCAGCCAGACAGCATGGAGGTTTTCTTGTCCACAGAGCTAACCGAAGTGGCAGGCACACTTAATGAGCAGCCTCTGATTGGTGTATTCCCTCAGGGCATACACCAGTCAGAGCCTGGGCCACGAAAGCAGGGCTTGTAAAGCAAAAGCTTTTGCCATCTATATTTCATGTACCCCTCAAAGAAAAGTTGCAAGAAAAATATATGCATGATTTTTGGGGGGTATATTTGCTAATCTATTAAAAAAGCAGAAAAAACAGTTTCAATGGAGTGTGTCTTTAAAGATTGTGACATATTTTATAAGGAAGGATGATTTCTAAAGCAAGTTTTCCTTATTATCATTAAATAGTAGAAATAACCTGTTAGTGGGGTTTCAGACACAATTTGAAAGCTCTTTAAAAACAGAAAAGAAAAAAGCGTAATAACAGAGTCCCAAGTGCTCAGGATGTGACAATTGCTGTAGGCAGTGTAAAAATGTTAGATTGAAAGGACAGTCTTGTTTATCAGCCTCAAACGTTTGCAATAACGCTCTCATAACCCTTGGGATAACCAGAGGGGGGGGGGGGTTTGAAACATGAGCTGCCTGCCTGTTTCATTTGCATCATATAATTAAAGGGAATAATTCATTAACGCTTCCAAACTACAAATTATCGCAAACCACTGTTGAAAAATGTAGAATAGAGTTTCAAACTGACACTATTTGGGAAATGTGTCTCCTCCCTAATAGGGCTGGAGTCCAGTTAATCAGTATAGCAGAAGCATTCTATAATGCAATCCCCTGACGATTAAATTATTGGGAGTTGTACAACTTGCTGACACTCATTTTAAATCATCCACCAAGTGCTAAAAATTTTACTCACGTAAAATGGCAGAGGAGGAGAAAAATTTCCACTGAGCACTGCAACAATGAAAAAAGCATTAATAAACAATACAATCTAAATAAAAGTTTTACTATAGTACTATTGTACTATACTAGTTAGAATATAGTACTATTTTTACAATATTAGCAAGAACGATTTATCTTCTTTTAAATACTCATAGGGCCCTCCTATTAACCAAGGACACCTGTAGGTAAGTCAACTTCTCCTTTTAAAAACAGATTGTGGATTAAAGATAAATGTATAATGCAATGAACATTCCTATATTCCTTAAAGCAGTGGTTCCTTAACTTTTTTCTAACGCCATCTACTCCACTATTACTAGTATGGCTATCATTAACTAATGTCTTCCCATTAGCACAGACATGTGCTGCTACTTCATTACTCTTATATTTTTAGGACATTAGCGTTAACTTTTCAGATTATCACACTGCCACAGTACATTGATCTTTTGATACACTTATCTAATTACTCTGAGACTTATTGATACATTCCATTATATTGAGACTTGTTGATACATGTATCTTAAGTAAATCAGTATTGTGTCTCAATGATATATGTATCATAACAGCATTTTGTTTATTTCTTTTTTCTTTTTTTTTTTACTCTATATATTGGTAGCACTTTTGGGTTTTTGTTAAATTATTTTTTATATATTATTTAGAATCTAATAAACTATTTTTTGTTTTTTGACCTTTGGTCTTTTTAACTCGTGCTTCTGACTCTTAGATAATTTTTGGTCATTATGTAGTACAGACACAAGTTGCCTCCTCCCAATAATTTCTTGGTACACTACTCTCTAGTTTTTTGTTCATTTCTACTAGGGGTTACCCCCCTGCTCCTAGTGTACCTTGTTTGGCTGTATCCAGTTAGTTTCCATATTTATAGAGAATATCAGCCAATCCAGTGCTTCCCCATAGAAAATCACTGACATGGACTAATGTGCATGAAAATCAATCGCTGTGCTGCTTCATTCACATCTCCTTATAGAGATGCATTGACCTAATGGGGAGTATTCAGCGTCGTTATGCAGACCATGAAGATGCCAAATCTCATTCATGGAAAGATCGGAGGACAGCACCAGAAAGGCCCTCTAGTGGCAATCTGAGTCACAGTCACAAGAGGTGGCTTTAGCTACAATAGTAAATATAGCCTTCTCAAGACCAGATTAATCACCAGGTCCAAAATAAACTTCTCTTTAGCCATCAAAGCACAATGCATCACTAAACAATTTATGGGTGATTGCTCAGTGACAGGGCTTTGCTAGCACCAAAAAACACCTAGGGCTTGAGCCCAAAAATATTTTGGTGACCCATTCCTAAAGCGCTGGTCACGGCCCTCCCCAAAATAAATCCCTTAACATGCCTCTCAACACAGTTACATACAGACACACACACACAGAAACAGACAGACAGACACATGAACAGATAAGCAAACAGGCACAGTAAGGCACACACAGATACAGACAAACTCAGATAGGCACATACAGGCACTGTAAGGCACAGCCAAGCACAAGTATAGACAGGCTCAGTAAAGTGTGCACAGTTACATACAGGCACACACGGGTACAGACATGCACAATAAAGCACACACAGGTACACACAGACCCACAAAGGCACTGACAGCCAGGCACACACAGAAAAAACATTGACAGGCACACACAGACAGTTAAACACAGACATACAAAAATAACCTCTGGGGACCAGCACCTTGAATATTGGCTATCCAGTTGTAGGGGGTGGGAGGAATGCAGACAGCTGGCCACTGATTCAGCAGGGCCGTTGTCCACAAGACTTTAGTAGTGAGAAATCACAGACTGCGCCCCGCCGGCCCTGTACCTCTTCTTTGGGCATCTCCCTAATTTCCTCTACTTTGTCTCCCACAAACACAAAAGAGACTGGAAGCAGGCAGGGAGAGCTTAGTAGGAGACCAAAATCTGGGGCTGTAGGTCTCATGTATTCTTCGTCTCTATGTGACAGAAACGGAGATAATTACCTTCCGAAGATAGAGGGGAGTGCCGCTAGGTAGTCTTCTGCTATCATGCCTGGCTTTTGCGGCATGTCGGTGGCCGCCGACCGCTGCGGACCCACGCAATTGTATAGCCCCACGTCCATCCACAGTAAAGATGTTGACGTGTGTATGACATCACGCAAAAAGCGAACACGCCCTCGGATCAAGGGCTAGGTACAGCCAATCGGATCAGCAAAAGGGTTATTTAAACTCTCATATTCCCTTTGCTCATTGCCCTGTCGTGGTTTCCCCTAGATGGTTATCCGAGAGTGTGTTCCTGATTGTGTTTTTCTGGTTTTTGAATTTGGTTTCGTTTTGACTTCCCTGATTTCTGGTACCCTTGACTTTTGGCTTTTCCTTCTCGCTGTGTATCATTCTGTATCCCTGACCTCGGCTAGTTTTCTGACTATTCTCAGGTACGTTAAGTCCAGCCATTCTAAGTCCCTGTAAGACATTACCCTTAGTTCTAAGCTGTGATACTATTCTGCGTGCTGGATCAATATAATCCTGACAATAGGGCTCACCATTTGGAGCATGGGCCCCCCAAATCTCTCCTATGTCAGTGATGTTCTTTCTAACTCTCAATTCACTCTTTTAATTCTGTAGGGGACATCACTAATGTCCAAGTGAGATTAAAATGAACTCTATTATGTCATGTTAGACAACTATTGCAGCCCTCCAGCTTTGTATAATCCTTTTAGCTTTAAAACAAAACTGGACTCTGTTTTTAGTTTGTTTAGTTGGTTTGTTTGTTTGTTTTTCTCAGTGCATCTAGTTTCTTTATTTGGTTGGAGCTCTAACAGGTTATTCACAGAAGTGAGAATTGCCAGAAAATCAAAATGAATTTCCAAATTTGGGACAAACAACCAATTTAGAAAAATATCTGCAGGTCAATTCTGTGCTCACTTTTGTTTGTTGACTTTGAATTTCTGACAATTCTCTCTTTAGTAAATAACAATCTTCACATGCAACCATTTGCAGATTCCCTTAAAATTGTAAATGATAACTCATTCCACAAAGCTAAAACAGTATAAATATATTGAATAAACTGGTTGACTTAATGAGAAAACATTTAAAATAGCACCCAAGTTAATCAATATAATTATGGAGTACATGTGAAATGAGAAGCAGATCCATTATCAGGTTTTGTCAAGATATCCTCAGCCATCATACACAAAGGGTTTATTCACTAAAACATAATTGCAGAAAATTGAAACCATATTGCAAAATTAAGGCAGAAGCATCCAGGATGTGAATATAGCTGAGCTGGAGAAGATTTGCAAATGTTGTAGTCGGTGTTTACTTCTCTAGAATTTACTCTTTAGAGACAAACATTTTTTTTAATTTGCTCCTGTAAGGAGTAAAAAAGGTTATATTACTTACCTGTTGTCCCTGCCATTCTGACACATTTGCTAAGATTGTCAAGATCTGATCTCAGGCATACCAATGCTCTGTAAGAACATCTGATAGAAATAGGCGAGTTGTAAAAAGTATATGAAAACCTAGGCTTATAACTTCAGCAAATCTAATTAGAACTGGAAATTGGAAAACCGAGTGTCCTGTTAATGAAACAAGATTGGAGTTGTGAATTAGAGTTTCTTTGACTTTTTAAAAGCACTCAAACATTTTGAGTTTGATATTCACAAAATTGATATTCACTGTTGATGTGAATCATACACCATAAAAGAGACCTCTCAGAAGATCTGTGGTCAAGAATTGTTGCATTACATAAAGCTGGAAGAGGTTACAAAGTAATCTCAAAGAGCTTGGACTTTCATCTGTCCACTGTTAGACAAATTGTTTGTAAACAGAAATAATTTGGTACTCTGGCTACTCTCCCTAGAAGTGGCCATCCAGCCAAGATGACGCAAAGGGCACACCACGTAGTTCTCAGTGAGGTAAAAAAGAACCCTACAGTGACAGCTAAGAACTTTGGAAAGTATTGGAACTTGTTAACATGAGTCTCTGTTCATGAGTCTACTTTATGGAAATTATTGAATAGGCATATTGTCCATGGTGGCAGGATATCATAAAGAAAGCTGCTGCTTTCCAAAATAACATTGCTGAATGCCTGAAATGTGCCAAAGACCTCCTTGACCTTCCACAATGCAACTGTAAACATTTTGTGGACTGCTGAGCCTAAGATTGAGCTGTTGGTGTAAAAAGGCACCACAAGCCAACATGAAAACATTATCTCAACAGTTAAGTACAGTGGAGAGAGCATCATGATTTGGGGCTGCTTTGCTGTTTCAGGGCCTGGACTACTTCCCATCATCGAGGGAAAAATGGATTCCAAGAGGATAATATCAGGGTGGCTGTGCACCAGCTGAAGCTCAGTAGAAGTTGTGTGACACAGAAGGAAAATGCTCCTAAAATTAAATTAAATCCACTACAGAATGGCTTAAAAAGAAAATCCACTTTTTGGAGTCTCCAGAGTCCAGACCCCATTGAGATGCTATGGCAAGACCTCAAAAGAGCTGTTTACACCAGACATCCTAAGAATATGGCTGAGCTGAAGCAGTTCTTTATGGAAAATGTGTATAAAATTCCTTCTGAGCGTTGTGCAGCTACCGGAAATGCTTGGTTGAGGTTATTTCTGCCGAAGGGGAATCAATTAACTAGCTATTAAATCCAAGTGTTCACCTTTTCCACACTGTGAATGTTTAATGGAATGTGCTCAATAGACATGAAAAGATTATAGCTGTTTTTGGGTTGTTAGCTGAAGCACATAGTGTTTGTCTATACTTGTGACTTTGATGAAGCTAAGATGACATTTTATGACCAATTCATGCAGAAAACCAACTAATTCAAAAGGGTTTGCGTTCTTTTTCTTGCCATATAAGTGATTTTGTTCTTAAAACATGAGAATGTTGACCTCTACATCTTTGTTATGTCTTATATAATACCAGTATGATACAATGTCAAAAATAATATCTTGTATTCTTTGTATAAATGGTACTTATATTGTGACATTCTAAATCAAAACATACTATAAAAACAGGGGGGTGGGGAGTATATTATCAAGTCACCCAAAAAGCATATTTGCTAATCAGTTCCTGGTGTGGAGCAACTAATATGAGATAAAGGTGCAATAAAGCTCATCCGAATAATTAAAGGCACACAGACTATGGGTCCTGCAGGGAAACCTGTAAAAGGCTCCTTAAATGGCTTGGTTCCTGTGATTTCCCTATCCCATACAGGAACTGAACAACCACACGAACCAAGGACCACCTGGGAGCTTGTTAACCCCTATTTTTCCTTCCTTGTGCTGTGCTCATCTCCAGTCCAGAAACCTCTTATAAACTTGGTGTTTAACTTGCTTCCATTTCGGTATTAAAAGGACACTATAGTCACCAGAACAACTACAGCTTATTGAATTTGTTCTGGTGAGTAGAATCATTACCTTCAGGCTTTTTGCTGTAAACACTGTCTTTTCATAGAAAATGCAGTGTTTACATTATAACCTAGTGATAACTTCACTGGCCACTTCTCAACTGGCTGTTAGAGATCCTTCCTGGGTCATGGCTGCCTAAAATGCATCCAAACATTCAGTATCTCCTCCCTCTGCATGCAGACACTGAACTTTCCTCATAGAGATTCATTGATTCGATTCATCTCTATGAAGAGATGCTGATTGTCCAGGGCTGTGTTTGAATCATGCTGGCTCTGCCCATGATCTGCCTCTATGTCAGTCTCAGCCAATCCTATGGAATGTCCTTGTCCAAAGACTGCATGTAAGGACAATAGATACAGCATCAATGAAGCCTTTGAGCATTATGACAGGATTCTGCATAAGCTGCTCCAGTCTCTGAAGTGGTACATGGTATCCTGCCGTTGATCAGAGTCGGAACAGCATGCTCACCTTCTGTGCATCTGGGGAACTTGACTTTGAGTTGTGAAAAGATTCACTATCTTTCAGTGGCTTTGTCTGTTAGAAATATCTATCCAAATGGGTGGGGAGAGGGGGCTCTCTACTTGATTAAAGGTGATCTAAATGAGCATTATTAACTCTAAAGCAAACACTAGGAAAAAAGGAGAGGGCACCACTGCTAAGTTTTTCATAAGGCACATATGAGTCATCCATATAGTCACTGTGCTATATGTTCCTTCACTGGGTCATCAAGAAACGACCATGATGTGTGTACCGTTCTAGTGATGTCCAAAGATACAAAACGGCATTGCACATGAGTCAGACTATATTCCTGTATGCTCCACTGATAGACATAAGAATGTCTGAGTGTATAAGTGTAATGGCTGATAGGATCTACATATATGGATCTTCACTGCTTAGAAGCAATGTACACATTTAGATGGAGGCCACTGGGAATAGGGAATAATGTTGGTACATAGAAGATACTGTGTCATGTTTACAGTTTGCATGGTCGTAGGCTCAACAAAAGTTTTATTTATTAAGAAACTAGAATAACTAGACTGGTAATGATAAATTCTTTAGAGGAAAATAATATTGTTTGTGATAGCATAAGACTTTTCTGACTATAAAAAAAAGAACTAAGCTGTGAATTTTAACAACATTTATGGGAAAAACACATTTCATTTTTCCATTACAGCAACTGTTTTAACATTTAAGATCTTCATCTTTTCTGTCTATTCAAAATTTCATGGTGAGCTGCTCAGTGAATGGCCACAGAATATCGCTGAAAGACTGCAACAGAAAACAATAGAAGTACCTGACAGATGGCACCAACACAACTTCACTTGGCTGCATTACAAGAAACTAGACGATTCAAAAAACTAGCCAAGCCAGGGCTGGGAAATTGAGTTCTGTTTGTCACGCACGCCAGCAGACTCGCAATATGGTTTATGTGACCCATCCTCAAATAACTACTGGCTATGAAACAGAGCAGGGCGGTATTTCCATTTTAAAATGTAATTGAAATGAATTAAACCAACATTGTCGCAAACATTTTCTTTCTATAAACTGTCTAATATACTATTTTTAACAGAGTAATGTTAATTTTATCTGACCACACTAAAGTAAGCATTGGCAGAACTAATGTAGACAGAGCCATGGTGAAACCAAATTTTTTGAATGATGGCTTGAAAAAGACACTGTGTGTGTCAAAACGTTGCCAATGTCTGCTTAATGGCTAAATAAAACCACCATTATACTGCCTCGTACTAGGGAGTCAGCCATTACATGATTATATTGTTCTAGTGAACAAAGATCATTATTGCAGTCCAGACACCGAAGATTCAGAACTTAATTGATTGCCACAAATAATTTCATATTCAACTCTGTTTTTTCTAAAGTAAATTGATTTAAATTTGCTAGCCTTTCTTCATAACTAAAATCTTACATTTTCAGTGTTGAAATATCTTTCTTAAGAACAGGTCCCAAATTACACCGCATATTCAAGGGATGGCCTTACCATTAATTTATAATCAACTGATTACCATTGATTTTATCATCCAATTCCCAAATCCTTTTCTTGTGTTGTTTGCCCTAACTCACAACCATTTAGGAAGTAAATCGTTTGTGCATTCCTCACCCCCAAAGTGCATAACTTTGCATTTATCTGTATTCAATTTCATCTGCCTTTACAATTACATTAAGATACAATGTATCTAATACCCTCTGTCGCAAAGTAATAGTGTGCTCACATTGTATTACCGCAACTAGTTTGTTTCTTTTGCAAACACTGATATGTGACTTTCTTTGCCTAAAGTGGCAACTCTGGATACAATACATACGGGGGTGGCACATAAAAACTGGAGGGCACTAATAATTTCCATTGGGGTGTAGTGAAACATGCTCCCATAGGCTGTCTAGCAACACCACATTTTCACAGAATTCATATTAGCCACCCAGAATTCTTGTTCTGGTCTGGCTAATGACAACTCTTAATTACCACTCTGGGCTGTTGGACATACGGGGGCAATGAACAATCTAAGGGCAAGGCATTGACCCTCTTCTTCCTCTTGTAATGATGACATATCTCATGATCATTTATTAATAGGTTGAATAGAAGTGGTCCCAGAAAAGAACTCTGAGGGACAACACATACCACTTTTGTCCAGCTTGAATATTTTCTCTGTACTCTATTTGTAAGCTTTTTTCACACTCACACTGCAAAACCATGATCAATACTTCTGTTGACTTCTTCTCACTACTTTAAGTTAGTTTGACACAATCTATGTTTCTTAAACCCATGCTGAGTGTTGTTCCCAATGAATTCCTGAATACATTCCCAGCCACAAATGTTAAGCTCCCAGGTCTATAATTTCCTGGATGATATTTTGAACCCGTTTGTAGGAACCACATCTGCCGTTCTCCAAAACTGGTATGATTCCATAAAGACAAGAATCCTGGAAGATTGAAAAATATATATTTTCATACTTAGCTCCTTAAGTACTCATGGGTGAAGAACATATGGCCCTGGGTTTTGTTTACATTAAATGGACACTCAACTGCACTAAGTGAGTATCACCGCTGGAAAAAAAAGGAATTTTTAATGTAGTTTAGGGGGCCCCTCTTATGTAAATAGTGAGAAGAACACTATAAAGTTACGAATACATGTTTGTATTCCTAACACTATAGTGTTCCTTCAACTTTCTTTAGTTGCTGCATGAATTTGTCTTGAGTCAGCGATTCACAAGATTACTTCTTGATATATATTGAAGAAACATTATTACTTAAAGATTCTGCCTTCCAGGTAAGTTAGGGTGAGCAGCAATGGATCAGATAAAAGAAGAGTCTGACCCAACATGACAGCTCAGCCATATAAAAAGTTAAGCTTTCTCCAATACAATAAGAATACATAATCTAAAATAAATCATAATCTTTCAATAAATATAATAAACCTTTAAAATGTGAAAAGTGAAATTTAATGACAGTCCTATAAAGGACCACTAAAGACAACAAGACCAACTGTCTCTTTGGTGCAGTGGTCCTGTCGTTTTAGTCATTTTAGTATAAAAACAACGTTTTCATTGCCAGGCTAAGCACAACTCTAGTTGCCTTTAAATTATTATGATGCATAATAACACATACACCCATGACACACTTCAAGAGATACACATACACAATGATTCACAGAAAGATTGATACACGTGTACAGATACACTGATGTGACACACACATGCACAGATACAAATGCAGATCCACAGACACCCATGCACAAATACATACACAATACCAAACATAGATACACTCACCCTCACTTCAGGTACAGCTCTCCCTCCTGCAGTGAGCACTACAAATGTCTTCTCTTGATTACTGGTGGGCTTTCCTGGAGTCCTGCCTCCCTCTATTTTTTGGCAGGAACAACCAGCATTGCCATCAAGGCCAGGAAGATGCCCATGCCATCTGCAAGAGTGACGGACATCGGCAGGCCCCCTTACATTTCGGGATTCTGCTTCACTGCTGGTAGTTCCTCGTCTGTTAGTAATTTTAGCTGCAACTACTACTTGAAGATAAGTCTGTGTTTCAGTGCCATTTTGGAATTTCCTTACAATTTTCAAGTCCTTATTAAAGGAGCACTATAGGGTCAGGAACACAAACATGTATTCCTGAACCTATAGAATTAAAACCACCATCTAGCCAACCTGGTCCCCTCATGCCTCCCTAAATATAGAAAATCTTACTTGTATTCAAGTCTGCAGCTGCATGCTTTGTTCCTGTTTCCTTTAGACCTGCCCACTGCGTGCTGACATCAGCAGAAGTGGTAGCCTGATCAAATTACAATGCTTCCCCGTAGGATTGGCTGAGACTGACAAAGAGGCAGATCAGGGGCAGAGCCAGCACAATTCAAACACAGCCCTGGCCAATCAGCATCTCCTCATAGAGATGAATTGAATCAATGAATCTCTATGAAGAAAGTTCAGTTTCTGCATGCAGAGGGTGGAGACACTGAATGTTTGGATGCATGTTAGGCAGCCATGACCCATGAAGGATCTCTAACAGCCATCTTAGGAGTGGCCAGTGAAGTTATCACTAGACTGTAATATAAACACTGCATTTTTTCTGAAACAAGCAGTGTTTACAGCAAAAGGCCTGAAGGTAATGATTCTACTCACCAGAACAAATTCAATAAGCTGTAGTTGTTCTGGTGACTATAGTGTCCCTTTAATAATTATTAATAAAGTTACTGATAAAGGCTGCAGAAAACATGTGATGTCAACAATCAATCATCATCTGATTAACATAGGGGCTTTTGAAACTGCAACACCAGACCAATGCCCATGGAATAGACCTATTTATTTGTTATTGTTTGCTTTACTACTCTACACATGCTCTAATACAGTGATGGTGAACCTATGGCACGCGTGCCACAGGTGGCACGCCGGGCCCTTTCTGTGGGCACGCGGCCACAGGTTCGCCATCAATGCAGAGTAGGCGCCTGCCCTAAACGGCAGGCACCTACTCTGCTTCCGGGTCGGGAGGCAGGGGGAGGGCTCCAGGAAGCAGCTCCCCTGTCCTCCCGCGCGATGCTGTGTGGAGCGTTGCCGCGCGTTACCATGGCAACGCTCCACACAGCATGGGAGGACAGGGGAGCTGCTTCCTGGAGCCCTCCCCCTGCAGTGCTTACCACCACCGGACCACCAGGGATCGCTGTGTCCCCCCCTCCCCCCCTACTTCATTAAAGGTAAAGGTAAGAAGGAGGGAGGGGGGGTATACTGACACAGCACCCTTACCCCCCCAGCAGAACCCCTAACCCCCCCAGCAGAACCCCTACCCTCCCCAGCAGTACCCCTACCCCTCAGCAGTAACCCCTACCCTCCACAGCAGTACCCCTACCCCCCAGCAGTAACCCCTACCCTCCCCAGCAGTAACCCCTACCCCCCAGCAGTAACCGCTACCCTCCAGCAGTAAGTAACCCCTACCCTGCCCAGCAGTAACCCCTACCC
>OW240912.1:202221023-202369583 GCA_933207985.1 Pelobates cultripes | reverse complement strand
ATGCAAACACACACTGCTTCTCCTACACACACACAGAAACACAATGCATCTCTTACACACACTCAACGCACCCCTTACAGACAAACACACAATACATCCCGTATACACAAACACTCACTGCTTTCTATCCCTTACACACAAACACACTGCATCACCTACACAAACTGGTATCCCTATACACTACATTCCATAAGCACACACATTAGATCCTCTACAGTAACACATAACACATCCCCTACACACTCTACTCCCTGTGAGCAGACTCATGTAGGTGGACTTATGGGTGGGCTTTATGGGCATACTCACCGTCAGGCCCTGGGGCCCAGACCTTGAGCTATGTAAGAGGCCCCCAAAAATTGAGCTGCTTCCCGTTCTCCCAGAACATTGAATTTTGTGACCACAGTTACAAACAGCCTCCAGAGATCCTGTTCTACACCAGACCAGTGGAGCCAGACTGCAGCCACAGCCCATCATCATCCTCATCTGATTGTAAGTAGGCCATCTAATATATTATTAGTGACACTAATCTCTAATTTACCTCACAATAAATGGACACTATAGTCCCCAGAACCACTGCAGCTTAATAAAGTTGTTCTGGTTTCTATAGTTTGTCCCTGCAGGCTTTTTAATGTAAACACACACTGTGTGCAGCACTGGCACTAGTTCATATGGCAGATCATATGGGTGGGGCATTGCCAGGCCCCGGCGGGGGGGCGGGGGGGGTGGCAAATCTTTCTTTTGCCTAGGGCGGCAAAAATCCTTGCACCGGCCCTGCCTACCCCCCACACACAGTACCCCTACCCCCCCGCAGCACACTTACACATATAGCACACACACACACAGCACCCCCCCACACACACACACAGCACCCCCCACATACAACACTCACACACACACGCACCCCCCACCTCAATGCAGTATGTGTGTATTCAGCAGTGTGTGTGTGTGCGTGTATTCAGCAGTGTGTGTGTGTGCGTGTATTCAGCAGTCTGTGTGTGTTTGCGTGTATTCAGCGGACTGTGTGTGTGTACTCAGCAGTCTGTGTGTGTGTACTCAGCAGTCTGTGTGTGTATTCAGCAGTGTGTGTGTACTCAGCAGTCTGTGTGTGTGTGTGTACTCAGCAGTCTGTGTGTGTGTGTGTGTGTGCTCAGCAGTCTGTGTGTGTGTGTGTATTCAGCAGTCTGTGTGTGTGTGTGTACTCAGCAGTCTGTGTGTGTGTGTGTACTCAGCAGTCTGTCTGTATGTGTATTCATCAGTCTCTGTATTCAGCAGTCTTGTGTGTGTGTGTATTCAGCAGACTGTGTGTATGTATTCAGCAGTCTGTTTGTGTATGTATTGCATTTGTTGGAGATACTAATAAATATAAGCTTAATTTTATCTATTTATATCATTATTTAAAATTTGTATCATTGAACTCTCTGTGTTCTTTTAAAACAAAAGTTATTAGTTCGGACAACAGTACGAGTTGTTTTTTTCTTAACTTGAACCTCAGTATTTGGGTTTAATTGCCGTGTTGGCACTTTAAGGAGAAAAATTTTTGGCATGTATTGCGGTTTGGGCACTCGGGCTCAAAAAGGTTCGCCATCACTGCTCTAATATGTTGTACAGAGGGAATGGAGTGGAGAATAAAAACAGTGGAAACAGAGGAGGGACGCAAAACTTTTGTAGTGTTAATTTCTGCCTGCTAACAAAGGGAAAGAGTGATGGGCAAGTAAGTCCTGAGAAGAGACTGTAGTTTATAGTTAGTAGAAAAGATAAGATGAGATTGTTGTGGCTTGTGAGATGGATCGGTAAACTGGGCTGAAAGATCGGAGAGAGAGAGAATGACACAGGATATATGTTGACTTAAAATGCATCCTGCATGTGATCCTGCAGCACCACTGTAGACACCAAAAGGGACACTGTAATCACTATAACTACAGCTTAATGTAGTTGTTCTGGTGTCTATAGCCTGAGAAAAGGCAGTGTTTACATTACTGCCTAGCAACACCTCCATTGGCAGTCAATCAGATGGCCACTAGAGTTGCTTCCTGGTTCGGTGCTGCACACAGGGCGTGTGCAAGCTGTGTGGCCGCACAGGCCGCCATGGGAGCAGGGGGCGCCATGCAGCCGACACAGCTCACACATGGACGGCCGGGATTATAACAAAAAATATATATATTGAGGCGGGGGAGGCCAAGGGGTCCCTGCTTCCCCCAACAACCAGTCTCCTGGAGTTGCACTGCCTCCACTCCTCCATAATGAACAGAGGTAACTATGTGTGATTGTCTGACTGTGTGTCTGTGTGTATGACTGTCTGCCTGTGTGTGACGGTCTGCCTGTGTGTGTGTGTGTGTGTGTGTGACTGTCTGCCTGTGTGTGACTGTGTGTGTGTGACTGTCTGCCTGTGTGTGAATGTCTGTATGTGTGACTGTCTGTCTGTGTGTATGACTGTCTGTGTGTATGACTGTCTGCCGGTGTGTGTGTGTGACTGTCTGCCTGTGTGTGACTGTGTGTGTGTTACTGTCTGTCTGTGTGTGTGACTGTCTGCCTGTGTGTGACTGCCTGTATGTGTGACTGTCTGTCTGTCTGTGTGACTGTCTGCCTGTGTGAGTGTGACTGTCTGCCTGTGTGTTTGTGTGTGTGTGTGACTGTCTGCCTTTGTGTGTGTGTTTGTGACTGCCTGTGTGTGACTGTCTGCCTGTGTGTGGCTGTCTGCCTGTGTGTGTTTGTGTGGCTGTCTGCATGTGTGTGTGTGTGTGGCTGCCTGCCTCTGTGTGTGTGTGTGTGTGTGTGTGTGTGGCCGTCTGCCTGTGTGTAGCTGTCTGTGTGTATGACTGCCTGCCTGTGTGTGGCTGTCTGTGTGACTGTCTGCCTGTGTGTGGGTGTGACTGTCTGCCTGTGTGTGATTGTGTGTGTGTGACTGACTGTCTGTGTGTATGTATGACTGTCTGCCTGTGTGTGTGTGTGTTTGAATGTCTGCCTGTGTGTGTGTGAGACTGTCTGTCTGTGTGTGTGTGACTGACTGCCTGTGTGTGCTTGTGTGACTGTCTGCCTGTGTGTGTGTGTGACTACCTGCCTCTGTGTGTGTGGATGTTATCCTGTGTGTGTATGGCTGTCTGCCTCTGTGTGTGCATGTGTGTGTAAAGGCTGTCTGCCGTGTGTATGTGTGTGGCTGTCTGTGTGTGACTGCCTGCATGTGTGTGTGTGTGGCTGCCTGCATGTGTGTGTGTGTGTATGTGGGTGGCTGTGTGTGTGTGTGTGTGTGGCTGTCTGCCCATGTGTCTGTGTGTGTGTCTGTCTGCATGTAAGTATGTGTGTAAGACTGTATGTATGGCTGTGTGTGTGGGGCTGTCTTCCAGTGTGTCTGTGTGGCTGTCTGCCTGTAATTGTGTGTGAGTGTGTTTATCTGCCTGTAATTGTGTATGTGTGTTACTGCCTGTACCTGTGTGTTTCTGCCTGATCCTGTGTATGTGACTATCTGCCTGCGACTGTGTGCATGTGGTGGATTCAACAGTGTATATGTATAATTGTCTGCGAGACATACTGACACATACACTGACAGAAACAGACACATACTGACACACAAACACTGACAGACATACTGACACACATTGACAGACATACTGACGCACGCAGACACACAAACACCAACAGACAGACATACTTACACAGACACCCAATGACAGACATACAGACACATACACTGACACATATACTAGTATATATATTAATAAAGAAAAGGCACACTTGACAAACAGCCATATATAACACATCAATGCAAAGCCATAGAGCACAGAAATAAGGGTGCTCACTCTGAAGCCTTATTTCCAAAGGCTTATGAGTGAATGAGGAGCACAACCATCTAAATAAAGTGTACTTTATTATACGGGTACAAAATCCCAGGTATCCCAAAATATATATCAATAATCTAAGCACAGATAAAACTAAACACATACAATAAATGCAAATAATATAACCTAATCAAAAAATAAGCATAATCAATACTCAATACTTGGAATCAATAGTATCAACCATGAATTACCCATGAGAAACACGTGAGTGAAATGGGGGCCATACACAATAGGGAGGCGGCAAGGGAGGCGGCAAGAGACGCCACTGGAACCATCCTCTCAGGAGTTATCCAGAGAGAGAGAGAGAGAGAACATGGAGATGCTAGTTGTGAATATCTCCAAGAGGATCTACAAGAGGATTCTCACCGTAAGTGAGATTGGTGTGCTTAATAAGGGTTTGGGAATTGTTCCATCGTTTGATGGGGACAAACTTGACTTGGACGTTTAAAAGTTTTCTTTTCAGGTTACAACACACGGGGAGATGCCCAGAATAATGATACTTCGAGAGTTTCAGTTCCTGTGATCTATCAAAATGAAAAAAAATAAAAGTACGTTTACCCCTAAGCAACTAATCCCACGGTGGAAACTTTTATCAAATTGTGCGAATTGGATCTTTCAAAAATCAAATGGTCCCACAAGGGACATTCTAATCTGGCTAAAGAGGAATGGATGGCTTTGAACACTCTGAAACTGGATGACTCCATCATTATCCGTGCAGAGGACAAGGGTGGTGCCATTGTTGTGATGGACACTGTCAAATATAGAGATAAAGCATTGGCCCAACTTTCTAATCAGACCCACTAAATGAAACTATCGGGTGATCCGACAGAAAATTTCCAGGGTAAAATCCATACCATTACACAACAGGCTTTGGTAGATATCTACTATTTTTACCAGACATACTGCACTATTATCTCCTCCTCTCTTTTTCATACGGATCCTGTGAAACTACCTCCATTCGATCCTTATAGAGAATATTCCTCTACATAGGCGGTTGGCATCCCATCAGGCTTTCTTAAGACTTTGTTTCAGTATCTCCTTTGTGTAAAGGTTTTCTCTTCTCATAGATTTGTTACTATATTCTGGACTTTGTTCATAAGTAGCTGCACTACAGTGAGCTTTGGCGCAACCTTCATTTATTTTGTATTTTGTACTATCCTTGGTTACAGGGTGTGGAGGGAACCCTATCTTTAGGTTTGCTGCCTCACACTATGCTTATTTATAGTATTGGTTAATTTTAGCGCTGTTTCTTTTGTTTATATATTCTGACAGGATTTGGAAGAGGGCCTGATTAACAAAAAGATCTTTGATTTTTTGAATATCTCTATGCCTTCGTAAGATTCACAAGAATCTTTTGAATCCTCCTGGAAGGCTGAAAGTGTCTGGATGTGGGCAGGGGTCAAGTCCTGGGGAAAAAGGTGTGGGAACTCACCCAAGATTCCCGCCTCCACCCCCACCCCCTTAAAAAAATTTTTTTTTTTTTTAATTACACTCCTATGCATATAGTGCAGTGCAGGGTGTGTATAATGAAGGTAGTGTGTTTGTAGTGAATGCAGAGTATGAATAATAAATGTAGTGTGTTTGCAGTGAGTGCAGTGTGAATAATAATTGTAGTGTATTTGTAGTGAGTGCAGAGTGTGTATAATGAATGCAGTGTGTTTTTAGTGAGTGCAGAGTGTGTATAATGAATGCAGTGTGTTTTTAGTGAGTGCGGAGTGTGTATAATGAATGTAGTGTATTTGTAGTGAGTGCAGTGTGTATAACAAATGTAGTGTATTTGTAGTGAGTGCATTGTGTATAATAAATGTAGTGTGTTTGTAGTGAGTGCAGTGTGTATAGTGAATGTAGTGTTTTTGTAGTGAGTGCAGAGTGTGTATAATGAATGCAGAGAGTGTATAGTGAATGTAGTGTGTTTGTAGTGAGTGCAGAGTGTGTATAATGAATGTAGTGTGTTTGTGGTAAGTGCAAATTGTGTATAATGAATTTAGTGTGTTTGTAGTGAGTGCAGAGTGTGTACAATGAATGCAGTGTGTGTAGTGTGTTTGTAGTGAATGCAGAGTGTGTATAGTGAATGTAGTGTGTAGTGAGTGCAGAATGTGTATAATGAATGCAGAGTGTGTATAGTGAATGCAGAGGGTGTATGGTGAATGTAGTGTGTTTGTAGTGAGTGAAGAGTGTGTATAATGAATGCAGCGTGTGCTGGATGATGTGTGTGTGCGCGCTGGATGACGTGTGTGTGCGCGCTGGATGACGTGTGTGTGCGCGCTGGATGACGTGTGTGTGAGTGCTGGATGACGTGTGTGTGTGTGTGTGTGTGTGTGCTGGATGATGGGTGTGTGAGTGATGGATGATGGGTGTGTGAGTGATGGATGATGGGTGTGTGTGTTCTGGATGATGGGTGTGTGTGTGTGCTGGATGATGGGTGTGTGGGTGCTGGATGATGTGTGTGTGTGTGCTGGATGATGGGTGTGTGAGTGCTGGATGATGTGTGTGAGTGCTGGATGATGTGTGTGAGTCAGGGCTCGAGTCCTGCAGGAACGCATGGGAACGGCGTTCCTGCACTTTCTCCAAAGCAGGAACGCCGTTCCCGCTAGTGATCCTGCAGGACCGGCCCTGCTACCTGCACTGAGGGGCCATCACACGCTGTTTTCCCTCTCCAGCTATAACTCTCGCGAGACCCGCGGCTGTTACCATGGCAACGCTCCGCACAGGCGAGTCTCGCGAGAGTTAAAGCTGGAGAGGGAACACAGTGTGCGATGGCTCCTCTGTGCAGCGGCTGGTTCCCTCCAGCATACCACCAGACCACCAGGCAATCTCCCCCCTCCCTGACAAGGTAAGAAGCAGGGAGGGGGGGATAAATACAAATTATACATAAAGTAAAAAAATGCTTCCCCCCCACACACACCCATCATCCAGCACTCACACACCCATCATCCAGCACTCACACACACATCATCCAGCACTCACACACCCATCATCCAGCACTCACACACCCATCATCCAGCATACACACAACCACATCATCCAGCACTCACACACATCATCCAGCACTCACACACCCATCATCCAGCACTCACACACCCATCATCCAGCACACACACACATCATTCAGCACTCACACACCCATCATCCAGCACACACACACACCCATCATCCAGCACTCACACACACATCATCCAGCACTCACACACCCATCATCCAGCACACACACACACATCATCCAGCAGCACACACACACACACACACACCCATCATCCAGCACTCACACATCATCCAGCACTCACACACACACATCATTCGCACTCACACACACACATCATTCGCACTCACACACACTACATCATTCAACACACACACACACACACACACACACATCATTCAGCACACACACACACACATCATCCAGCACACACACCCATCATCCAGCACTCACACACCCATCATCCAGCACACACACACCCATCATCCAGCACACACACACCCATCATCCAGCACTCACACACTCATCATCCAGCACACACACACCCATCATGCAGCACACACACACCCATCATCCAGCACTCACTCACACACCCATCATCCAGCACTCACTCACACACCCATCATCCAGCACTCACACACCCATCATCCAGCACCCACACACCCATCATCCAGCACCCACACACACATCATCCAGCACTCACACACCCATCATCCAGCACTCACACACACATCATCCAGCACTCACACACCCATCATCCAGCACTCACACACCCATCATCCAGCACTCACACACCCATCATCCAGCACACACACCCATCATCCAGCACACACACCCATCATCCAGCACACACACACACACACACCCATCATCCAGCACTCACACACCCATCATCCAGCACTCACACACACATCATCCAGCGCGCACACACACGTCATCCAGCACTCACACACACGTCATCCAGCGCGCACACACACGTCATCCAGCGCGCACACACACACATCATCCAGCGCGCACACACACACATCATCCAGCACACGCTGCATTCATTATACACACTCTTCATTTACTACAAACACACTACATTCACTATACACCCTCTGCATTCACTATACACACTCTGCATTTATTATGCACATTCTGCACTCACTACACACTACATTCACTATACACACTCTGCATTCACTACAAACACACTACATACACTGCATTCATTGTACACTCTCTGCACTCACTACAAACACACTAAATTCATTATACACAATTTGCACTTACTACAAACACACTACATTCATTATACACACTCTGCACTCACTACAAACACACTACATTCACTATACACACTCTGCATTCATTATACACACTGCACTCACTACAAAACACTACATTCACTATACACACTACATTTATTATACACACTGCACTCACTACAAATACACTACATTTATTATACACACTGCACTCACTACAAATACACTACATTTGTTATACACACTGCACTCACTACAAATACACTACATTCATTATACACACTCCGCACTCACTAAAAACACACTGCATTCATTATACACACTCTGCACTCACTAAAAACACACTGCATTCTTTATACACACTCTGCACTCACTACAAATACACTACAATTATTATTCACACTGCACTCACTGCAAACACACTACATTTATTATTCATACTCTGCATTCACTACAAACACACTACCTTCATTATACACACCCTGCACTGCACTATATGCATAGGAGTGTAATTTAAAAAAAAAAAAAAAATGTTTAAGGGGGTGGGGGTGGAGGCGGGAATCTTGGGTGAGTTCCCACACCTTTTTCCCCAGGACTTGACCCCTGACTGAGATCCCTCGGGGGATGTGTGTCCTGCTGTCGCAATATTTCTCGAACTCTGTAAGGGGCCTGTGAAAGAGATGTCTCCCTTGTTGGGCATTATAGTAGGTCTTGATTTGGAGGTACCAAAATCTCTCTAGGCCTGTTGGGGTCTCGTTCTCCATTAAGTCGGGTAGTTGTTTCAGTGTAACCGTGGTGCACCATTGGTGTATGTGGGTTCGGCCCGCTACACCAAAGGCTGCCACATCTTTGGGTAGGAGCCCCCCTGCTACCTCGGGGTTAAAGAGTACCGGGGTCATCGGCCCTGGTAGTGTGGCAAGAGAGAGTTTCGTCCGAATTGCTTTCCAGACTTTCAGCGTTGCTCCATTGAGTGGGTGGTACTGGGCTTGGGTATTCTTCAAGAGGTTGTATCTCCAGACTAGTGCCGGGATCCTCTCCTCCATCAGTGCCTTTTCCATGCATATCCAGTGCTTGGGCGTGTGTGGGATATGCCACTCGTAAAAGGTGTGTAGCTCTGTGGTACTCCCTCATCAATGGTAGACCCATTCCTCCCTGTCCCTTCGGTCTGTGAAGCAGAGTCCTACGAATCCTGGGCGATTGGTTGCGCCATACAAACTTAAAAATATCCGAATCTAGTTGTCGGAAAAAAGTCGTGGGTAGGCTGATTGGGATTGTTTGAAATAAATACAGTAGGCGGGGGAAGAGATTCATTTTGACAGCGTTCATTTTGACGAACCAGGAGACGCATAGGCTAGACCAGCGTACCATGTCTGTCTTGAGTTGTAGTGTGAGCGGAGCGAAGTTATGGGTGTATAGGTACTTGCGGTCTGTTGGGAACCAGATACCGAGGTACTTCAGTTTGGTGGTGCACCATGTGAATGCGTATTGCGTGCGTAGGTGGGTGGCCTCCTCCGGTTCGGTCGCAATGAGCATTGCTTCTGATTTGTCGGTGTTAAGTTTTAAGTTCGATATCTGTCCGTATTCCTGAAATGCTTTTAAGATGTTCGGTAGTGAAACCAGGGGGTTGCTGATGAAGAATAATAAGTCATCTGCATATGCCGCTATCTTGTGTGTGGTGCCCTTCAGGGTGAAACCAGAGATGCCCCCGTCCCGTCTGACCGCCCCCAGGAACGGTTCCAGGGAGATGGCAAACAGGAGGGGGGAGAGTGGGCACCCCTGTCTTGTCCCGTTTTGGATCTGGAACGTCGGTGACAAGGCCCCGTTGACTCGTATCCTTGCGTTCGGTATGGTGTATATTGACTTGATCCATGCCAATATGCATGGGCCGAATCCCATCTGCCCCAGGGTAGAGGTCATGAACTGCCAGTCCACATGATCGAACGCCTTCTCCGCGTCCGTGGATAGGAGAAGGGTGCGTCAATTTAGCTGTCTCGCCGCGTGGATGATGTTCAATGCTCTGGTGGTATTATCTCTTGCCTCTCTTCCAGGGATGAATCTCACCTGATCCGGGTCCACCAGTTCCGGGAGAAATCCCTGTATTCGTGTGGCCAAAACTTTGGTGAAGAGCTTAAGATCTGCTTTTAGGAGGGATATCGGCCTGTAGCTCGCACGTAGCGTGGTGTCCTTCCCCTCCTTTGGGATAATCGGCACTGTTGCTGCCAGGAAATCACTGGGGAATGCGCCTCCTTCTCGTATCGAATTTAGGCTTTTAAGGAGCTGTGGTAGGAGTACATCCCCGAACTCTTTGAGGTATCTGTCTGGTAGCCCATCCAGGCCCGGGGCTTTATTCAGCTTGGTGGATTTCAGAGCCACCTGCAATTCCATGATGGTAATGGGTGCCTCTAACTCTGCTGCCTCTCCTTCGCTCAGGGTCTTCGTGATATGTTGTTGCAGGTATGTCGTCCTTCGTGTGGTTCTTAGTTGTTCTGTCCCCGGAGATTCCTGGCATCTTAGATTGTAGAGATCCGTGTAGTATCTGTGGAATTCTGCCATTATTTTGTCCGGTAGGTGGGTGGCTGTGCCCTCTCTCATTTGAATTTTAGTAATATGACTCAAACGCCTTTGTCTCTGTAGTGCTCTGGCTAGGAGCCTCCCACATTTCTTTGAATATATTTGAAGACGGCCCGATGCAGAGGTTGGGTCTGGCGGCGGTGGCATCTGCGTGTGTCTTTCTGTGAGTTCAAGTTTATGTTGTGTCTCCTGCTTGGGGACCCACTCAAGTTGCTGCCAAGCAGCACTCGTCTCTCCCGGGTTCGGGAGGTTGCATTAACTTGGTGCCTGTGGTCTGGCTGAGTGTGACGTCCCCGTGTGGGGGCAGTCTCTTCCGCCCATACCAGGGCCAGGTAGGCACCTGTCACTTAGGGTGCGCGCTGTCATGCACGGAGAAGTGTCTGTGTCTCTTTTCGTTTCGCTAGTTTAGCTCTAAGCTATGGATTGTGTAACTATTAACAAGTGTAGTAGTAAGGTGGCCTATGTTGCACTAAGTTGTGATGGTCGTCAGTAGCCATTGGGTGCCTGGGCGCACTTTGGCATTATCTGGTGAGTGTGGTTACAGGAGCTGTACCTTGGGTTCTGAGTTCTTTGGGGCCTGCATGTGGGGCGTCCATTTGTGTGTCTATGGCAGTATGGTAGGGGGTCGGTCCCTTATGTTTATCTCCATCTGGTTGCGGAGTTATCTGGGGGTATCCTATTTGTCTCCCTTGCTGTGAGCAAAATCATGCGTCTGTGTGCTCAGATAAATGCGGGTGTCCGGGTCCTAGTGCTTTGTTGTGGGTGATACTTGGGTGGTTGGTCCAAGTCTCTGGGGGTCTAGTTCACCTCTACATTCTCTCTACTCTTTGGCTATTATACCCGGTCCTGCATTTCCCCATTATCTCTCCCTCCCGTCCCCTCCACTGTCTCGCTTCTCCCTGTGGGGTTTACGTGTTTAACTGAGTGCCATACTTGTCGGGTATTTCATTCCCGTCCTTGTCTGTACCTCTCCCCCCACCCCCCCTGTGTTGCTACGCTTCTCCATATCCTGTGTATGTGCGTTTGGGATGTGTGACTTTGCCTAATATATCAAACCTTGTTAGTGAAAAGTTCTTCTAGTCCCGGGCTTCGAATCCTGTATCCCCCCCCTCCACCCGTCCCCTCTGCAGCCCCTTAGTCCATGGACCCATGTCCATGCATAGCTCTCTGTTGTCAAGCAATTGCTCAGAGCCGTGGTGTTCCCCCCCCTCTGAGTTGTTTTCAAGGAGTCCTAAACTGGTGGTCCCCCTACCCGGCATCCTCCCAATCTGAGCTTGGTTCTGGGCTCTGGCTGTCCCAGATAGGCAGTTGTGTCCCTCAGTTCCCTTCTGTTGTCTATGATCCGGCGCCCTCTAAGTGTCCCCAGGACCTCCCTCCCAAAATCGTCCGATCCCCCTCTCATTTCCCCAGTCCCACTGTGTGCTCCTTGTACAGTTCACTCACCAGCCGCCTGTGCTTTGCCTCTCGCCACCGGCTTCTTACTTCTCCGCTCCTGCTGGGTCGCCCCAGCGGCGCTGCTGTGGTGGGCTCCTGCCATGTTGTGTTCCTGTTGCGTGTAGAGGGGCCGCGGGTCTCTCCTCGCTGCCAACGCCTCCTCCGTTATCCAGTTTCAAACTCTAATCGATGGTAGGTGCAGTGCTCTGAGGAAGCCCGGTATGTCCTCCGGCCAGCGTGCCGTTACCCATGTAGAGCCTTGTTTAGCTTGGAGGCTATCCCCATCCCTTATCTTTTTGTCTCGTAGCGCACTCGTGACTGGGCGCAGTGCTCTCCTGGCATCTAGGGTCACTGGAGACAGGTCCTGGAACAGGGTGATGTTTGCTTCATGAAATCTGATCACCTGGCTCTCCCTAGCGGCCGCCATGATCCGTTCCTTTAATTCCCCATCTTGCAGGCAGCAGATGGCTGTCACGTATTCATCCGCTTATAGAAATGTGGTTAATGACATTTACTGTCCACACAGGAAAAGTTGTGCCGAGCAGCAACCTAATCCACAGAAGGGTTAATGCTGAGCAGCAATTATGCAAATGAAACCTGGTAACTGACTTTGGGGTCAAAGGCCGGTTACAGCCTATCAGAAAGAAAGGAGGGGTATTTAGGCCCAGTTCTCAGCCTGCTCAGTGCCCTGTCGTGGTTTCCCTTGTGGTTGTCTGAGAGCGCGTTCCTGTTTATAGTTTTCTACCTGTTTTTTGACTTTGGCTTTGTTTATTGACTTCTCTATATTCTGGTATCCTGATTCCTGGCTTTCCTCATCGCTGTGTCCCTTTCTGTGTTCCCTGACCTCGGCTAGTATTTTTGACTATTCTTTGTACGTTAAACCCGGCCATTCTAAGGACCGGTAATACGTTACTTATTTGTCATCCGTGCTGTACAGTTCTACGTGCTGGATCAAACAGTAATCCTGACAATGGCATCCTTTGGGCTACCGTCTTGTCTGGGGGGACCCAGGGCTCTGTGCGCTCCTGTGAAGCGAATCCCCTCAGGTGCATCCGTCCTCAATACCTGCTTGAACAGTTCCTCCAAGGTGGCAGTAAGTGGGGCTGCAGCCGGGTCGGGTAGGCCTCTCACCCTGATGTTATTCCTTCTGCTGCGGTTCTCCAAGTCCTCAACTTGCCGTCTGAGGGTCAGCAGTAGGGTACCTTGGCGAGTGATTGCTGTCTCTGTGGCGTAGTACTGCTGGGTGCACTTCTGTACCACTGTCTCCATCTCATCTACCCACTCCTCCAGCGCTGTCAGGTCTGTGCGCAGGCCTGTCAGCTCTTCACGGGGGGCTGCACGTATTTCCTGGGCTAGCTTGCCAGTGTCATCTTTTGTCAACATCCTAGATGAAATCTGGGCTAGTTCTGCCCTTATCAGGGCCAGCTCGTTTGGGTGGTCTCCCTCAGTCTGGTGTGCCTCTGGTCTTCTGCGGTCCGGCAAGGTGGGCGCCATCTTGGATGTCGGCCGCGTGTCTCGCGGCTCCGGTTGTGAGGCGATGTACTCGTCCATCGGGCCCGTGCTGCTTAGGGGGGATTCTGCCGCCGAGGTCCCGGGCACCGACTGCTTCCTGTTGCGGACTATGTCGGGTTCGTAGTGCGCTATTTTAATGCTTTTTAATGGCCCGGGATGCAGAGCTCAGTTCCTAGGCGTCCTGCTCCATGTTCGTTCAGGCCATGCCCCCCCATTTGTGATCTCTTTAGGGAGAGACCGATCATGGCATACAAGAGATCCAGAAATATAAAAGCATTGATATCACCTGCTAGATCTACCACTCCTTCCAGAGTATCCTCTTGGTTGACACCGATTAGTGGAATGCACTGATGTGGCCATTGTACCAATTGTAATAATGTGACAACAGGTCCTGAATTTACACTTCCTAGAACAGGCAAAATTTTCTCTATCAAGTATTTTTTGAATTGCCAGTCGCATCATGTCATATACTTGATTAAATGCCCATGTGGGCTTGGATACGTTGTTCAAAAATCTAGATCACTTACTATACGTTTAGGTGAACACAAAAGCACCATATGTACAAAGAAACAACACATACCTCTGGCTAAACATTTTATTGATTCTGGCCATTCGGTGTCTCCACCCAGATTTCAGGCGACACAACGTTTTAAAAAAAAATATCCTAGATGCTCTCTTTCAGACTCACTTAACTTTGCTGGATCTACCGTTTGGACACACTATTCCCTCATGGATTGAATGAGGAATGTGATTTTAATCCTTTCAGGTAAATAATATGTTTTTGGACATAGATCTTTCCTGTATGTTTATGACTAACATTGTCCTGTGGACTGTTGTGGTTACCGAGTAGTGATTTGATTAGTTGATGACCTCTGCCTGTGTATTTGTATTCATATTTTATATTTTTACTTGAATTCCGCCCAGATTACGGATATGGACATATGTAGATACACATTAGTCTTTCCATTATTGGAAGCAATATTCGGGATTTTGATTATTCTTGTTTATTTATGATGTATTAAGTCTTTATCTTTTTATGTACATATATATTTCAATATTTGATAGTAGCCCTTGTTGACACTTGGTATATCTGTTATTTTATCATGGTGACCATTGACCTATTTTGGCATTCTCATATGATTTAGAAGAAGTTTGATGGATTGTGGTGGTTAAATTCAGTATTATATATGTGTTCTTATGTCACTATACATGATGAATATCTACTATATTGATTCTCTATTCTCTACTTATCTTTCTATTATGCTTTTTGACTGTGGTTATGATGTCTTATCATGGTGACCATTGACGTATCATGCATGCTTCTTGACTCATAACAAATATGACTATCCCAAGACATTCGTAGCTCATCCTATGATAATTATCTACTATAGTTAAATTGTATTATTTACTTATTATCCAATTCCCCCCCCCTTTTTTTCTTTGTTTATTTGCTTTGTCTGTTTTGTTTTTTTTCATATTATTTCCTCTTGCATTTTTTTTTTCTTTTATAACATTTGTATATGACATGAATGGAGAATAGGGAGTATGCTATTATCATACTCCCTATTCTTATTTCTACTTCTTTTGTTTTCTATTTATGTATATATTTTTTTCTATTGAGGACTATACAGTCCTTCTACCCCTAGGGGGTGTCCTTAACTGGTTTTTCAAATGTGATCTATTAATTGAATGCGAGATGCGTTCTAACTACTATATTAATTTTTTGTGTATTTACCTATATCGCCTGTATTGTATTAGGACTTATTTTTATATCCCACAAATTTCTTATTATTTCCCCATGTTAGTAGCCAACATCTGTCGGGCTGCTATGCGCATGCGCAAATGGATCTTAGTTCCAGGTTAGGTTCGGTTTAGTTTAGAACGCATTTTGCGTTCCACACACCAACGTCATGTTATCACATTGTGGGCGCAAGCACGTCTTGCGATCTGGGGCATGGGACTCACTCCGGTTTAAAGTGGAAAGTACGTGCGTTCCATTGATTATTTCTATTATCTTCTTGGTTCTACACCGTTTAAATGTTCTCATTTATATGTTTCAACATTGTAAGTCTTCATCTGTTGCAAGGTAGTTACCATATTAATGCTATATTATTTGTGATCTTTTTTTCTATGACTCTTTTAAATGCAATGTATATATATATTTACTTATAGCCAGGTGATTATGGTTGGGAGGTCTCCAATTATTGTGGGTGGCCAGCCATTTCACTCAGGTGTTTCTCATGGGTAATTCATGGTTTGGTATATAAAGGGTTTTGTCTCCTCTTTCAGTATGCTCCCTTGATAAAGGCGTACACACGGAAACATTGGGGGCTTTTATTTTATTTTTTCACCCTTTTCTCACTTATTCTGACATTTTCATTTTTCTGCATTATTTGTTGGACGTTATTGTACATGTATCTATTGTAGTATTGAGTATTGATTATGCTTATTTTTTTATTAGGTTATATTATTTGTATTTATTGTATATGTATAGTTTTATCTATGCTGAGATTTATTGATATATATTTTGGGACACCTGGGATTTTGTACCCGTATAATAAAGTACATTTTATTTAGTTGGTTGTGCTCCTCATTCACTAGTACAGACATATATACTGACACACACACAGTGACAGGCATACTGACACATACACCGACAGACAAATATACTGACCCACAAACTGACATACTGGCACACACTGACAGACAGACATACTGATACACACACACACAGACATACTGACACACACAGACATATTGACACAATCAGACACACACAGAGACATACTGACATAATCAGACACACACAGACATATGACACACACACAGACATACTGACATAATCATACACACAGACAGACATTTGACACACACACAGACATACTGACACAATCAGACACACAGACAGACATACTGAAACCCACACAGACATACTGACACAATCAGACACACAGACAAACATACTGACACACACACACACATACTGACACAATCAGACACACAGACAGACATATTGACACACACACAGATATACTGACACAATCAGACACACAGACAGACATACGGATACACACACACACAGACATACTCATACAATCAAACACACAGACAGACATACTGATACACATACATACAGACATACTGACACACACACATGCTATATTTACACTTAGCCATCCTCCAGGTTCTTAACTTTATTCTGGAGGGTGATTTCCCTGGGGTCCAGTGGCAGGCTGAGGCAGCTGGGAGCTAGGTTCTGGGAGCCACTTAGTCACAAACACTGGCCAAAGTTAGCGTTCATATTTATTTTTGTGTGAAAAAAGCAAAAAACTTATATTTGTCCAGTGTTTGTGACTAAGTGGCTACTAAAAAGAATAAACATACCCCACTTTCAATACCTTGGGTTGTCTATTTTTGCAAATGGTATGCAATCATGCTGTAATTCTCATTCCTGGGCTACCATACGGTCTCAAAGGCAACATTACCAAACTGGCAAATTTCAATGTGAAAAAAATGAAATGCAAGCCTTGTATTTGACTCTCTAACTTTCCAAAACACCATAAAACCTGTACATGGGGAGTACTGTTATACTTGGGAGACTTCACTGAACACAAACATAAGTGTTTAAAAACAGTAAAACATTACAACAATAATATTGTCAGTAAAAGTGCCGTTCGTGTGTAAAAAATGCAAAAAACTTCACTTTTACTGAAAATATCATCATTGTAATACAATTTATCATTTTGAAACACTAATTTTTGTGTTCAGCGAAGTCTCCCGATTAAAACAGTACCCCCCATGTACAGGTTTTATGGTGTCTTGGAAAGTTACAGGGTTATAGTGCTTGCGAATTACATTCTCTGCACTTTCTGCCTGGGTTGTCAGGCATGCCAATCAAATTTTAATTAATTAAATCCCATAATTATGTTAAAAGATTATTTAAAAATACACGTAGAATTTTAATATATATACATATATATATATATATATATTTAAATTCTACGTGTATACTTATGTAATCATTTATGTAATTATATATATATTTATCTATATATATATATATATATATATTTGCGGTTATTTGTATTTTTTATACCATATATACTCAAGTATAAGTCTAGTTTTTCAGCACATTATTTGGGCTGAAAAACCCCCACTCGACTTATACTCGAGTCAGTGTCTGTATTATGGCAATAATACAGACCAGGACCGCCGGGCTCATTACAAGCCCGGCTGTCCTGTTGGGGGCTGGCAGATAGCTGTTACTTACCCTCCTGCAGCTCCTGTCAGCTCCCTTCTCTTCCACTGTAAGTCTTGCGGTGTGACTGTCGCGCGGAGCGTTGCCACGGTAACTCGTGGCAACGCTCTGACCCTGCGGCTCTCGCAAGACTTGTAGTGGAGCTGACCGGACCAGAGGAGAAGGGAGTTGACAGGAGCTGCAGGAACGGTAAGTAACAGCTCTCTGCCAGCCCCCCTCCTACACAGCCCATCCACTGGACCACCAGGGAATGAGAGCCCCCCTCCCTGGCCAGCTAACAAGCTGTTTGTATGAGTTTGTGTGTGTATAATGCAGAGTGTGTGTATGAGTGTGTGTATAATGCAGAGTGTGTGTATGAGTGTGTATGAGTGTGTGTGTGTGTGTGTGTGTGTGTGTAATGCAGAGTGTGTGTATGAGTATGTGTGTGTGTGTATAATGTAGAGTGTGTGTATGAGTGTGTGTGTGTGTGTATGAGTGTGTGTGTGTGTGTATAATACAGAGTGTGTGTGTGTGTATATAATGCAGTGTGTGTGTTTGTATGAGTGTGTGTGTATATAATTATAAAAATCACAGAATTTCATAGCCCCAAGTTTTACCCTCGACTTATCCACGAGGCATAGCATATTTCACAATTGTTGGTCATAAAACTGCACTCGACTTATACACGAGTATATACGGTATATATATATATATATATATATATATAGATAGATATAGAATGTCATTCTAAATATAATTTATTTAAAAAATTTAAAATTATTTTATTATTGTATTTATTTACTCTTTGAGAGTGATCAGGGGGCCTGATTTGCAGTGGGAGGGCTGCCTGGGTTGTCAGGCAGTCCTCCCAAAGCCCGCTGCAACGGCTTTAAAGCCCATTTAAATGGGGATGGCATAGAACCCCGTTACGGCGTTAAAACTGATAATTCTGGTAATAGTTGGTATCACACTCACATTTTAATGAGACTGTTCCTTAACCGGCTTGAGTGTGATACTGGAGGTTGAGTGCAGGGCAGCAGCAGCTCTCTCCTCAGAGATGAAGTGTACAAAAGACAGGATGCATCTCATTAGTATTAGAAAACATTTATTGTAAACAAAGTGTAATAAAAACCTTACATTAAGGTATGAAAACTGCCACCATATGATGTCCATATGCAGCACAACGCGTTTCAACGGATCACCGTCTTCCTCAGGTGCTATAATCCCAGTAAAGTATGTATCTGCCTTTTAAACCTACTTTTGGCGCCAAAAATATGTATAAAACCGCCTATATGTATCCTCTTCATATCAGTATCCTTTGCAAGGGTATACCGCGTCACTTCCGGTTCCAGTCTCGTACATTCCAGCGGCCATTTTTGCGTTCCATTAGTCCGGTGGCCATCTTGGAAATCGAACCGTGTCACTTCCAGTTCCAGTTTCATGCGTTCCAGCGGCCATTTGTATGGAGTTCTGGATAATCATCCTGCTTGCCTTTATGTCTCATAATGTTTTTGCAGGCTCACAGTACGTCCAGAGAGTAAATAAGGTCCAAATAAACATAATAAATGTCCCCAATACATTATGAACATATATTCAACATAGAAAGGAAAAGAAAGAAAGAGAATTTAAAAAGTATCTATATCAATACATTAAAATTACTTATCAACTATAAAAAGCTATAATAGCCTATAAAAAAATATAAAAAAAGAGAGAATCAATATATATACACACATATTAAGATCATAAGCAGTAGAACATTTCAAAATCCAAATTTAGTCCCCTGGGGGAGAGGGTTTCCAAATCAAATAGCCATCTCATTTCGGTTTTATTTAATAACTTGATATGATCCCCAGCTTCATTTAAATGTACTGCAATAGTGATTAATATTTTTATTTTGGATATTTCTTGGATATTTCTTCCAAAAAACTGACGATTTGGAATGCATAGTGTTCTAACCGCATACTATCCACATCATCATTACCCGCGGACTAAGACCCACAACTTCCTGTGCGTTCCAGACATCCACCAGACTCCAAATATGGATAAAGCTGATCGAAGGACCAGAAACAGATGGGATGAGAAAGGCGGATTGGCTGAAAGGAATCTGACACCCAGAAGAGGGAATTTTAAATGCAGCTTTGGTCCCAATATCAACCATAACATTTTATTTGTGTATCACAGCTTTTTTACTCCTGATGAAGTCTAGCGTACTAGACGAAACGTGTAGAGTTTACTTTTAACTATTATTGTATTGTTTTGTATATTTATTGTTTTTGCCTACTTCACCTGTGAAGACCCCTTTGCTCCATGTGTAACCATTAAAGCGTGTGATTTTATTTTATATCAGCGCTGTACTATGTTTATTTATGTCTTCCTACATGCATTACTGGATATCTGAACAATGATGGATCTGTGGGATTCTATACACTATTGATGAGCCTGAATTTTCTACTAATCTGTGAGTGCAACATTGAAATAGGGGTTTATTACGACTAACGTTATTAATCTATGAGTTTACCTTTCTCTATTTATGCACTTTAGGAATATTAGTAAGCCATGGTTTAAAATCGCAGCTATCTTGGTCTATGTAACTATTCACATCATTTAAAAAAAAAGAAAAGGTTTTAGTTTTAATACAGCCTGATTCAATAAAAATGTTGAGGTCCAAAATGTACCTCCTGGGTGCTTATTTCGCTGGTTAGTTGTATGTCCCAAGAATTCAAATCTAAAAAAGTTAAAAATTTGAGAGGCACGGTCTTCCTTCAAAATAAAAAATATATATTTTGTCTATATATCTTTTATAAAGTACCAAGTTCGCCACCCAGCTATGACCTGTATAAACAAAAGAGCATTCCCAATAGGATATAAATAGATTTGCATAGTTGGGTGCAAACTTGGTACTCATAGCTGTGCCTCTCTTCTGGATATAAAATTCGTACTCAAACCAAAAAAAGTTATTATTTAAAATAAGTGAGATGCCTTTTAAAATGAAATCAATCTGTTCTTCTTTAAAACATTCTGACTTATCTAAAAAGAACTTCACAGCTTCACAACCTTTAGTATGTTTAATGATGGTGTAAAGACTACTTACGTCATTAGTCACTAAAATGTAGTCTTCACACCAGCTAAAATTTTCTAAATCGGTAAAAGTTTAATCGTGTCCTTGAAGTAGACTTGGTTTGGGGTTGTAGTTGGACATCTATATATTGCGACAGGGGAGATAACAAAGAATCCACCCCTGCCACAATAGGTCTCCCTGGAGGGCAGACCAGATCCTTATGAAGTTTAGGTAAAATGTAAATTACCAGGTTCATAGAGTTAGTTTTATTTAAAAAATTGTATTCATCTTTTTTTTAAATTCCCTGATTTAATCCTTCTTCCAATAATTTTACATTAAAAAGATTAAAAATTCTTATGGTCTCTGTCTGATCGGTGTTTATCAGATTTAATTTTCTCTGTATCTTCTCACTCTTCCTCCCTCCTCTGGTCCCTCTTCTATTGAAGTCCTCCTTTTTAATGGAGAACGGGGGATATTTGACCAGGTGTTTCTTATACTTGGGGTTCCTAAAAAAAACATGATTATCTCTCACTGATTGCAATGGTTCATATCAATTTTTTTAAAAAGGATTGGTCGTTAGTTCTATAATGGCATCATCTCTATCTTTGTTGTCTGTTTTGTTGTTGTTAGATCTCCTGACTGCTGGATTAAGGTAAGTGGCTGAAGGGATTTTAACCCCTTCAGCCCAGTGGGAGGGGGGCTCCGAGGGAGGGGAGGACCTAATAACCTTATAGTGCCAGGAAAACTAGTTTGTTTTCCTGGCACTATAGTGTTCCTTTTACGTAAGATTTTTATTACACTTTATTTACAATGTTAATTAGATGCATCCTGCCTTTTGTACACTTCATCTCTGAGGAGAGAGCTGCTGCTGCCCTGCACTCAATCTCCAGTATCACACTCAAGCCTATTTACCTGAGCCAGTTAAAGGAATAGGCTCATTAAAATGTGAGTGTGATACCAACTATTACCACAATTATCAGTTTTAAGCAAAACCGTTATATTACCCTATGAGAATTTTTTTTCTATATTTCAGGAACACACGGTCTCCAAACAGTGTATATTCATATCTAAGACTTTCTCACCAAATACACATGGTGTATATTGTAGCGGATTGCATTGGGCTGTCCACAAAATTATGTGTTTTAATATGCTTTCGTTTAATTTTGCCGTATGTATGTATGTATGTTGTATGCAGCATTCGACTGATTGTTCGGTAAAATCACTCCAGTTATTATACGAGTGAAACTACCGAACAATCAGACCACCCCAGGAATAAGTGTGCCTCCAATTACTGTTCGCAACAATGTTGCAAACTCGTAATTGCAATCAGTGCAGTGTGTGCTTTGTCCTCTGGGTGGCCGCCGTTCGGGAGACAAACGCGTGGCGGCGGCCATCTTAAACTCCCGAACAGTGGTGTTTTGCCGTCGAGTGTCTGGAACCCAAATCGGACACTCAACTAGGCAAACACCGCTGAGACCTCCACACTGCTATCAATAAGTGTAGAAACTACCGAACGGCTCACCGTTCGGTAGAAAGAACTCCACGAACAAGGGGGTTTATCCGAATCCTCCCCAGTCTCCATAACCCAGGACGTTTGTGCATTTTATTCCCTTTTTCTGTGACCGACCACAGGGCCAAAACGTATGGAACCACTTTCGGCTATTACCTCCAGCGCGGTAAGTATTTTTACTACCTCCATGAATTTCCCGAACCCCTGGTCCAATCTGGGTGATTTTTGAGTATGTCACTCAACCGGATCAGGGCTACCAGGGGGTGTAAAATTTAGAGGTGTACCCCTAGGTTTAGGGGTATATCCAGAAAATGAGGGGAACTGTGTCCTGCATAATGGGATTATGAGTCATACTAAGGGGAGGGGATGTATGGGTGGCAACTCATGTATGATTGATGTACTGTATAATTATTGTAGGTGTCTCCTTTGCATGGGAGAAATGCTTAAAAGCTGACTCTGTGATTAAAAGTTTAGTTCTGCTCCTGATGCTGTGTGTCGTCCAGTCATTGGGATCTGTATTGGGATATTCGTGGATTACCTTGCTTGTTGTGACTATTGTTATATGGGATTTTATTACTTGTTCCTGAGCCTCACTGGGGTCTTTAGTGGAGTTAACCTGTGAAATACCAGCTCTCCGTTACATTTATAATTGATCATTTAAGGTTTTTCTGATATTTTTCACTGTTCGCTTGTTTTATTGTTGTATATATTTATATGGTGAAATTGGAGTGATTTATTTCACGGTGAATACAGCTGCACTTTTTTCACTTTTAGCGCCAATTTGTATTTATTGTATCTTGGTATACCGCTACTATGGAGGAGGCAGGCAAAGATAATTCTACTTTATGGTGTTCAGTTTTTGTTGTTATTTGATAGTCAGTATTATTGATGAGGGTCATTGTCACTGTTGTATGGTGGTTTTGGATGATGGTTTTATACAGATTGTTTTTTAAAATGACCCAAAAACATTATGCACTAAGTTGCTTTATTAAAAGCTGCGGAATTATTTTACCCATACATCCCGTGTCAGGGTTTGATTTATCGGGTGGGTTGTTTTTTCCCAGAGCCCAAAATCCAACGATGCACCAGTCATGAGATTCCATAGTTTAAACAGTGGATCCCTAGATGGTAACTACACCATTATGAAATCTGGTGAAAAATATGGTGCACAATTTATGCCATATACCAGTGTTTGAGAGCATCACAATAAATATGACATGAATATCATATGCGTTCTGCTTTGTGATAGCTACACAGACAGGCAGGTAGCTTTTAACTCAAAGTACAACACTGAATTAAATTTTGAGTCAGAATCATCAGAGCCTACTTTATTCACAGTTGTATGGGTTAACAGTTTTTACTTAGAGAGGGTCTTGCAATTTAGCTCTGCAGCCCCCTCTCCCAATCCCTGTTGCCTCTTCAACAAAGCTTAGAGGAAGAAAGTGTGCAAATAAACAGAAATTAAACTAAACTCCACATGAGGAAAAGAAATCAATTCGTCTGTGACCCAATGTCAGGCCAGGAGAGGCATTAATGCAAAGCGTGAAAGGAGGGGAAGTTTCTGCTGTGCGATGGCGAGAGAGCATCTGATGATACAAAAGATGATTCAGCAGGGACAGGGATAAAACCAGCTTCTATTTACAGAACAGGAGGTCATCAGAGAGTGCCTGCAATCTGCTAGATATTACAAACAGCTCTCCATTACCAGCCACCTCTTACAGCTCCCATCCCCACTGTTTGAGGTAAATCTTGCTTCGCTGCTTTATTTTCCTCTCTTTATATGAACATCAGGGGGTCCCTAGAGCAGTGCCTTTCCTCCCTCTGTTCTTCTGGCTGCCGCGGCCATTTCAACACCCTGACCTGTTAGCGAAAGGAAGTGTCTTTAAAACAAGATGTTCAGAGAAGAGAGACACCATCGTGTTTGATGAAAATAAACTTTAATGAAAACATTTATGTGTCAATACAATGAGCACACACATACTTAATGTAATGTGATATGATAGGGTCTTCCTGGAACATTAACGCACAGATATTTTACTACGCAGTAACCCAAGTGGGAATTTCTATCATCTGCAATTGCAACAACCTATTTGATCAAAACCATCGCTATTTTGACAAGACAATAATAAAGTGGATCAAAAATAATTGGATTCCATTAATTCCTGAGAGCTGCACAGTGTCCCTGGTAGAAATGCTAAATTGTCCATGATTCCAGCTCATATCTCTCTATTTTATATGACTTGTATATACATCAATACTGGTATATGGGGACTATAACTAACAAAGGGAGCATGTCCGTGCAGCACATCATGCACACAAGTAACTTGATATCTAATAACACTTGCACACAGAAAGAGTGCTGCAGTAATATTCGGTGAATGCTGAAAATGGGCACTACCTCCCGCTGTACATTGTGGAGATTATCTATCACTGACGCAAGGGAGAGGGACAGATTAAGACTAGAGATCAACCGATATTGATTTTTTAGAGCCGATACCGATACTGATATTCTGTGAACTTTCAGGCCGATAGCCGATATAATTTGCTGATATTCTGTACATTTACCATTTTGGAAAATAAAAACTATTTCTAAAGGTAAATGCACAAAATATACATGCCACATGTAGTGGATGCAGTGTGTTTAGACAGGGGAGCTGTGTGTGTTTGTGTAGTGTGTGTAGTGGATGCAGTGTGTGTTTGTGTAGTGTATGTGTGTGTAATGGATGCATTGTGTGTTTGTGTAGTGGATGCAGTGTGTATTTGTCGAGTGTGTGTAGTGGATGCAGTGTGTATTAGTGTAGTGTGTATATAATGAAAGCAGAGTGTTTGTGTAGTGTGAGGGTAGTGTCCATAAAGTGAATGCTGTATATACTAAATGCAAAGTGTGTGTGTATATAATGAATGCAGAGTGTGTGTGTATTTGTGTAGTATGTGTGTATAATGAATGTAGTGTGTTTATATAATGCAGTGTGTGTGTTTGTATAGTGTGTGTATATAATGCAGTGTGTTTGTGTAGTGTGCATTATATAAACACACTACACAAACACACTGCATTATATACACAAACTATGCAAACACACTGCTTTATATACACACACTACACACACACTGCATTATATAAACACACTACACAAACACACACTGCATTATATACACACACTACACAAACACACACTGCTTTATATAAACACACTACACAAACACACTGCATTATATACAGTGTGTTTGTGTAGTGTGTGTGTATATAACGCAGTGTGTGTTTGTATAGTGTGTGTATATAATGCTGTGTTTGTGTGTATATAATACAGTGTGTGTAGTGTGTGTATATAATGCAGTGTGTTTGTATAGTGTGTGTATATAATGCAGTGTGTGTATTTGTGTGCATTGTACACACACACACACACACACACTATACAAACACACTGCATTATATACACACACACAGCATTATATACACACACTACACAAACACACTGCATTATATACAGTGTGTGTGTGTAGTGTGTGTATATAATGCAGTGTGTGTTTGTATAGTGTGTGTATATAATGCAGTGTTTGTGTGTAGTGTGTGTGTATATAATACAGTGTGTTTGTATAGTGTGTATATAATGCAGTGTGTGTATTTGTGTGCATTGTATACACACACACACACTATACACACACACTGCATTATATACACACACTATACAAACACACTGCATTATATACACACACTGCATTATATACACAGTGTGTTTGTGTAGTGTATGTGTATATAATGGAGTGAGTGTGAGGGGGCATTTTTTATTAAATTATTATTATTATTTTTTTAGATTTAATAATTTTTTGTTGTTGTCCCCCCTCCCTGCTTGTTGCCTGGCCAGGGAGGAGGGATATGACAGTCCCTGGTGGTCCAGTGGTATTGGCTGAGCTCTGGGGGGAGCGGGCATCAAGCGCTTACTCACCTCCCAGCAGCTCCTCCAGCTCCCCAGTGTAACTCTCGCGGCCAGCGTGGCGCGCGGAGCGTTGCCGATGGCCGCGGGTCTCGATGGCCAGGCTTGTAATGAGCCTGGCGGTCCTAGGAGGTATTGTCGGCAATATCGGTATCTGAAAATACCGAATATCGGCTGATTATATCGGTAAAACCGATAATCGGTCGATCCCTAATTAAGACTGTCCCAGGAAATGTGATCCTTAGAAGGTTTGTAAACACAAATACCTGCTTTTAAGAGGCTTCCACACAACATACAAAGCTAGATACTACATAGGTTCAGTGCTTGATGCTTCTACCACTTTACAGATATTATATAGACTTGTGCATTCAATTTTTGGCTAAACTGCATTTCGGACAAATTTAGCCCTATCAGCAGATCTTCAGAAAACCGTAATTCCAAAGCACCATACAGGTGGATAACTGAAGAAACAACTTGTTCAATGGGCGAGCATGTTCGGAGGTCCATCCATACCAAATGAGATAATTAATGGGGAAAAAAAGATAGACATTTAGGGCACAGACATCCTACAGATTTTAATCAGATCAAGTGAGAAATTACCTATAGAGGGGGAAAAAAGGATGAGCAGTATATTTATAAATATAGATTTCTTTTTTTACTGCTCCTCCTCTTTTTCCCTCTATTCATTACTTTTTTCTCACATAACATAGCACGAAAATACAGCAGAGTACTGAAAAATATATACATATGGGGTTTTTCGCTAACGTCCGAATGACCCTTTACCAAATGAGGCAAAACCATTTGCTGCTGTATGACCATTTGAACTGCAAAATCCGGGCATTGTTCATGCAATTCAGATTTTGCCATTCAGGCCCCGAATGGGCATGAACTTTGTCCAGATTTCAGCCGGAAAGAAAACCGCCAGTCGGCTAAAACCCAGACTGAATGCTTGAGAAAACAAATAAAATTGTTTGCCCAATGGCACCACTAGTAGTCAGCCGTCACATTAGGTAATTAAATAAAAAGCTTGTGAGGGCCAATAAGACTTAATATTACTATAATTAAGGTATTGTACCACCATATGCCCCCACCTGCTGCATGTCTTCTAAATGTTTAACACTAGTGGCTGGGCAGCCATTGGACACTCACCCATGGGATGTAAAAAAACTAGGGGTGGAACATAGCCCACATGCCCTCACCCATGGACATCGTGTGTGGGCCAATTGGCAAAATAAATCAGAGGGAACATGCTTAAAGGATCACAATAGGGTCAGGAACACAAACATGTATTCCTGACCCTATAGTGTTAACACCACCATCTAGCCTCCCTGGGCCCCCCATGCCTCCATAAAGATAGCAAAAATCTTACTGTACTCAAGCCTGAAGCTGTAACTCTGCATTCTGTTAGACTCGGAATAACAAACAGTCTGCTGAAATCATCAGAAGTGGTAGCCTGATCCAATCAGAATGCTTCCCCAAAGGATTGGCTGAGACTGAAAAAGAGGTAGATCAGGGGCAGAGCCAGCATGATTCAAACACAGCCCTGGCCAATCAGCATCTCCTCACAGAGATGAATTGAATCAATGAATCTCTATGAGGAAA
This sequence comes from Pelobates cultripes, assembly GCA_933207985.1. Classification (NCBI taxonomy): domain Eukaryota; kingdom Metazoa; phylum Chordata; class Amphibia; order Anura; family Pelobatidae; genus Pelobates; species Pelobates cultripes. The sequence goes on along the minus strand of OW240912.1, from coordinate 202,341,664 downwards.
GTTCAGTGTCTGCATACATGCCATGGCCCAGGAAGGATCTCTAACAGCTATCTGAGGAGTGGCCAGTGAAGTTATCACTAGGCTGTAATGTAAACACTGCATTTTCTATGAAAAGACAGTGTTTACAGCAAAAAGCCTGAAGGTAATGATTCTACTCACCAGAACAAATTCAATTAGCTGTAGTTGTTCTGGTGACTATAGTGTCCCTTTAATTAACATTAATTGAACCCATTAGCGGCAGATGGAGCACTAAATATAATCATAAAGGGGGCAGGACCTAGTTCCCTCCCGGCCCCCAAACATTGGCAGCAAGTGGCAGGACCTAATGTCTTGAGACATTGCTGTCAGAGTGCCCTCATTGGTTGTCTTATTTCACTGACATAGTTGATAGCTGATATAGCGTAAAAAAGCCTTTATAAGGGCTTTTCCGAGGTCACCGCTGGATTAAGGTAAACTGATGAAGGGATTTTAATCCCTTCAGCACCACAGAAGGGGGACCCTGAGGGTGGGAGCACCCTCAGAGCACTATAGTGTCAGGAAAACTGCTTTGTTTTCCTGACACTATAGTGATCCTTTAAGGAGGTGGCAATGGTATTAGGGACCCTTAGCCATTTAGGAGGGTCGGGAGCATGTCATTATTTAGGTGGAGTAGGAAATGGCATGAAAATCGACCCTATTGCATAAAAAAGTAGGGCCCCATCTGCCACGCGTGGGTGGTAACTGAGAGGGGGGGGGTGACACTTGATCCTCCATCCTGATTATTAATATTAAGGCACCCACCCATGGCCCATTGGGTAGGGGACAAGGGGAACAAGGTCCTTCCCCCTTTATGATTATAATTAGGGCCCACATGCACCACTATTGGGCAAGGACCAGGAGAAGACACATTGCGTTGATAAATGTCCGATTCCTGTGCTTTTATTGATTCAAATGTGCATATTACTGATGTTACAAATACTTCCAAACGAATGATACTGAATTGGCCAGACCAACGGAGTTCTGACCGCATTTGGCTTTAACCCCTTAACGACCGAGGACGGTTCAGGACCGTCATCAGCATTTTTGCGTTACCGACCGGTGACCGTCCTGAGCCGTCCTAACGGTGTAGTGTACTTACCCGATCGCCGTCGTTCCCCCGGCGGCGCTCCCGGTGTGGGGAGACTGTCTGCAGCCCAGACAGTCTCCCCATGGTGGATTAGGACCCCTGGGGCCATGTGATCGCTCAACAGAGCAATCACATGGTCACAATAGGTGTCCTAGTGTCTGCCTGCAGGGGGACTGCCAGTGCTGACAGGCAGTCACACTGCTAGCGTAAAATCATAAAAAATAATAAAGGTACATGTTAATAAAAATATATAATTATATTATATCTATATATCATATATATAATGCCATACTAAGTGTATTTTTATATTAATATGTACTTATATTAATATAAAAATACACTTATAATTAAATTACACACGTATATATATATAATATATATTATAACTATATATATTGTATATTTATATTTTTATAAAATACAAATAATAAGTAAATTAAATAAAACATTTTAAAAATAATAAAAATTTAGAAAAAAATTATATATCTTTATGAAATTTTATTCTAACTGTATTTTGATATTAAAATATATATATTTATATCAAAATACACTTAGAATTAAATTGTGTATATATATATATATATATATATATATGTATATATAAATAAATAAAAATTATACGAAATATACATATGTCCATATACAAAATTACATAAATAATTATATAAATATACACGTAGACTTCAAATATATAAATATGCATATATATTTAAATTCTACGTGCATATTTATGTAATATTTTTACATAATTGAGTAATTTTATTAATTGCAATTTGAGGGACCTGCCTGCCAACCCAAGCCAAAAGTCCAGAGAATTAATTTGCTAGCACTGTACTTTACCCTGTAACTTTCTATGACACCCTAAAACCTGTACATGGGGGGTACCGTTTTATTTGGGAGACTTCGCTGAACACAAATATTAGTGATTCAAAACAGTAAAACATATAACAGCGATGATATTGTCAGTGAAAGTGACTTTTTTCGCATTTTTCACACACAAACAGCACTTTTACTGATGATATAATTGTTGTGATACGTTTTACTGTTTTGAAACACTAATATTTGTGTTCAGCAAAGTCTCCTGAGTATAACAGTACCACCCATGTACAGATTTTATAGCGTTTTTGAAAGTTACAGGGTCAAATATATGGGTCAAATATTTTTACATTCAAAATGGCCAGGTTGGTTACGTTGCCTTTGAGAGCGTATGGTAGCCCAGGAATGAGAATTACCCCCATGATGGCAGACCATTTGCAAAAGAAGACAACCCAAGGTATTGCAAATGGGGTATTTCCAGTCTTTTTTAGTAGTCACTTATTTACAAACACTGGCCAAAATTAGCGTTCAATTTACTTTTTTACCTTTTTTACACACAAACAAATATGAACGCTAACTTTGGCCAGTGTTTGCGACTAGGTGGCTACTAAAAAAGACTGGACATACCCCATATTGAATACCCTGGGTTGTCTACTTTAAAAAAATATGTACATGTGGGGTGTTATTCAGAGATTTATGACAGATAATAGTGTTACAATGTCACTATTGATAAATTTGAAAAAATGTATGTTTTGAAACCGCAATATCCTACTTGTACCTATAGCCCTATAACTTGCACAAAAAAAAAAAGCATGTAAACACTGGGTATTTTAAAACTCAGGACAAAATTTTGAATCTATTTAGCAGTTTTTTTCATTCGCTTTTGTAGATGAGTAAAAGATTTTTCAAGTAAAAGTAAAAAAAACATGTATTTTTTTCAATTTTTCATCATTTTTTTTTTTTTAAATTACATTACATGTGATTATTTAAATAATGGTATGTAAAGAAAGCCTTTTTTGTCCTGAAAAAAACAATATATAATTTGTATAGGAACGGTAAATGAGAGAGCGGAAGATTACAGCTAAACACAAACACCACAAAAGTGTAAAAAGAGGCCTGGTCGCAAATGTACAACATCGCAAAAACAGTCCGGTCCTTAAAGGGACACTGTAGTCACTATAAGCATTTCATCTCTTTGAATTGGTTATAGAGCCTGGAGTGCCCTGGCATTGTCCCTCCATTCAGTGTTGAACCATGTTTGTGCAGTATGCCACAAAATAAGAGTCCCAGGCCACCCACTGTCCGGCCCCTTCAGTATGTGTAGCTAAAGCAGAGATTACACACGTCTTTGTTGTCATACCCATTCATACCGTCAGTTGGAACTCTGACAGGCTAAAAGCAGTCAGCTGACACTCTAAGCCAATCACAGCTGCCCATTGCTGCTCAGGCTAATACTTCATTATTAGCCAAAGCAGCACAGAGGGAATGGATTGCCTGGGACTCTTGTTTAGCATTAAAATTTTAAAAACGGTTTAATGCTGAAAGAAATGATGGTACCAGAGGACTGCAGACACTATAATCAGTTTAATGAGATGAAGCAGATACAGTGCCTACGGTGTCCCTTTAAGGGGTTAATCAGCAAATTGCCAATTTGGTCATTTTCAACAGATTTTGTCCATTCGGACAAAATCCAATGTTAAGTGAAAAACTCTGATAATATTCCTTTCAAATCACTTTCCCAAATTTTGGGGGGGAAACTGTAACATGGATGAATACTAGACTACCAAAGCGAACAAAGTGATTCAGCCAAACTGAAAACACAAGTCTAATAATAATACAGCAGCAAAAAAAAAAAAAAAAATGAATAATGACACTTCCTATTTAATGAATATGTAAATATTATGGTATAACTTGCAATTATGAGGCCTTTTATACTTTGAGGTCTAGCTTCGCAAGACTTACAAACTTGCTGCAAATGCTCCGTTGAACATCAGGATAGGGTTGATAAAGATAGTATCAGGATTGCAGGATATTCTACACGAGCTGTGTGTTTAGAAACTATTAGATACTAAATATTTTTTATTTTTTGGTTAGACGGAAGGATTTTACAAATGCGCAGCGTGATTGAGAAAGGGAGCCAGACAGGCTGTAATGTAATATGCATGAGATATGAATACATTGTGCAGATAAACTACCCTGAGAGCATGGAGAGGAAATCATAGTCAGCATGGGAAAACTAATCATGTAAACATGTCAAGATACACATTCCCATGATACTGAAACACACAGATACACATACTGGGAAATAGTAGGGATACACAAATATAGACACACACCTATATAAAAAGACATGGAGATGTGATAAAGAAAAACACACTCATTGATATAGAATGTATTCACTTACAAAGAATATTAGCAGGAAGAATAAGTTGTAATTTCTCTCATTTTTCAAGTATGCCCTGGAGAGTGTGTTCAAAATCAATGGGGTATATATAATGTTACACATTAACAAATATTGCTAACTGCTTATCAAAATACAAGGAGGTAAATGTTTTCAAATACTTCAGACTAGCAGTAGATTTTATATTTTCTTAAAGGGACACTCTAAGAACCAAAATAAATGTAGCTTAATTAAGTGGTTTTGGTGTATAGATCATGTCCCTGCAGTCTCGCTGCTCAATTGATTTGTTTATGCAGTCCTAGCCTCATTTCCCCTGGCTGTGACTCACACAGCTTCCCTCCACACTACCAGTAAAAAGAGATCTAATTTTCTAACTTCCCTTATTGGACATTCATTTAGAATTTTTTATATTATGCTCTAATTTCCTGATAAAGCTTTCAGGAGCTTTATTAAATTAACATAACGGGAAATAAAAACTTCTACAGTAAAAACACTGTGCTGTAAGATCTGGTTGCATAAATAGATACTAAAGTGATTTAATGTATAAATGGCAGAGTATTGATCAGTGAGACTGCAGGGGTGTAATATGTATGCGCAAACTACTTCATTATGCTACCATTTTTTGGTGCTTAGAGTATCATTTTAAAATGTACCTTTCATGTTACAAATAGGTTTTATATTTTAAAATATAGAAAGCTTAAGTTTTAATTTTGACAATGTGTTACAAAAATTACTAGAAAAAATAAAGATTAGGCAAAAATATTTTAAAAATCACCTGTCAATCAAAATATTGTGCTGATGTGCTGAAGCATTGACTGACAGAGAGCAAGAGAGATCTTCAATGCATAGCAACCACAGCACATGCACTGTGGTTTCTATGACTACTGCTCGATTGAGAGGGCAGGCACTCGCAGGCGGACTGGAGGTGGCTGTTAATAAATTAACACCCACAAAGCTGAAATCAGAAAGAGCTAACTGAGAGCAACAACAGCTTCCTGTCAGACCCAGTAGAGGATACAGAAGATTCTCTACAGCAGTCCGATCAACCATGCTACACAGGAAGGTAAGGTGGCAGGCACACGAGGAGGGGAAAGGGAGGAGAGACCACAAAAGGAAGGTGAAATATACAAAAGGGGTTGGGGGTTAAAGATAGACACACAAAAGGGGCTGGAGGAAAGAAAGAAGCATAGAAGGGAAAGGGAAAAAGTAACACATAGAAGAGCTGGGGGAAGGGGAGAAAGGGGCTGGTGATGGAGAAAAAGATACATTAGGGAGCAGGGGGAGAAAGAGACACACAGCAGCTGGAGAGGAATAAAGAGACACACAGAGGGGAAAGGCAGATAGATACACAAAAGAGGTTCAGGAAAGGTAGAAAGAGACACAAAAGAGTCTGGGGAACGGAAATATAGATACTACAAAGGATCTTGGGGGGGAGTTACACACAAAGGGACTGGGGGAAAAAAATAGACACTTAGGGCTGAGATGAAGAACGAGACACACAAAGAGCCTTGGGAATGGAAACACAGACACATAAAGGGATGGGAAAAAAGAGATACTACAAAGATCTTCAGGGGATGGGGGGGGGGGGATTACACCCTGTCATGCGGTATCCGTTCCGGGTTCGGCATTTCCGCTATGCGGAGCCGGCCCCGCCCCCTTCTGACGCGGCTCTCTGACACTACTTAGAGAGACCGCGCCAGAGACAAACCGCTTGGTGATTGTGGGACCTACTTCCGGGTATAGACGCCGGCTCCACAAGCTTCTCTCGCAAGCCTTCCTAAACCTTTGAAGAAATAAAAGGATTATGCTTCATCCGCTAGAGGATTACTGGAGAACGGACACTTTACCATTTATCAAGTGGCCTCTAATACCGATCTCTTGGAGGACAACTCACATTAATCTTAAGTATAACTTTCAATCTATTGTCTGCAATCTCAGTTATTAATGAACTGTTTCTTGCTTGCTCAAATCTTCTTTGCTGCATACATCCTAATTATATTGAGGACAACTCCCATCAAGCTTAACCACTATGAACTGTTTCTTGCTTTGCAAATATTCTCTGCTACCTGCATACTATTTCTATTGAAGATTATTCTCATCAACCTAAAGAATATTATTCAATACATCTCTGAAGAAATACTTATTAATGAACTTTGTATTGTTTGCTATAACCCGCAATTTCTTCTTATTGAATTATTACCTATATGCTATTCACTTAAGTTTATCACAATCATTAAAACTTTGTTTGATTCTCTAATTGCCAGCAATCCTCTCTTTTCTTAAAGCTACAGTATTGATAATTTAAAGATTCTCCGTTTCATTGCTGTTGTAATTAAGGAGTTCTACAAGCTGCAGTTGAGTTCTAATTCCAAAAACCCTTGTAGTATAACACACACAAAGGGACTGGAGGGGGAAGAGACACACCAGGGCCTGAGATGAAGAAAGAGACACACAAAGGGATTGGGGAGAAAGAGATACAATGGGTTGGGGAAGTAAGAGGCAAAAAGGGGAAGGGTTGTAAGGGTCGCACAAAGGGGAAACATGGGGGCTAGGAAAAACTAAAGTGGAGTGTAAGGCACAATATTGGGGATATGAAACACTAAAGGGGGTAAGACATTCAAAGGAGGGGATAAGAAACACAAAAGGGCATACAAAATTCAAGATGGGGTGTTAAGAGACACACAGGTGAAGATGCATTTTTGAGGGGAAAGGGAGCACTTAAACATATCTTCTCATGTGAAGCCAAAACTCCTTGCACTGGCCCTAATAAATGTTATATCTACATTTAACATCTTAACCTAATTAGTTTTGCTTCACAATGGTGGTGTTAATATAGTTATATTAGAAAAGAAAACTATCAAAAGATATAAAGAAGAAAGGTATACTTAGCTCATTTGATAGTTTCCAAGTACATGCTGGGTAGTGGATTCTCTGGCCTGAGAAAGGCATATAAGGCAGGGTTCATGGCTGGTAATGGCCGACTTGGTAGTATAATTGAATGGTTGTAGATCTAATAAGTCCGATAAGGATGGAAAAGTTGGATGGCTATTGGTAATCTCTGAGAGGAACGTGGGGGAATGGATTCCTGAAAACCTCTGAATATATTCTTGTCTGGTATGATAGCATGAAGTTATGGTAGTTTTGGCCATAGGTTATCCTGTGTTGTTGAATGCATGTAAAATATATAATTAATGGTGTGTGAGATAGTTTTAGTTTAAGGTGGTAAAAAGAAGCAAAACCTAGGAGACCATTGTCATGTTCCAATGAGATTCTTTAAGCCAGGTGAAAAGCTGTGTTATGCGTTCTACAAGTATGGGACAAAAGTGCTAGGTGGGATAGTGCATGCTATGCTGCATGAGTATATCTAATCCATGATTTTGTCTCTAGAACGAAAGAGTGGCCGTGACAGTATGGGCGGCTGTAGGAAGCGTATGATGAACATGCCTGGAATATAAATGAGACAATTGTTGGCAGGGATGTATACCCCAGCCTGGTACATGAAAGTAAAAGAAATGTAATAAGTGGCCAACCAAGTGAGTTCCCCAGAAATATCATGAGCATATGGATGATGAGTGGCGTTTGTTGATGATATGACATGTGCTTAGTTGTCTGAGTAACAACGGATTGATGACAGCAGCTACTACAATGGGGTAGATCCCCCAAAGGGGCTGAGGTGGTGGAAAAAATTCCAAACCTGGATGCCATGGCCAACAGCTCCAAAGTCATCATTCCGGTAGATCGCTGCCAAACCCGTGGTAGATGCCGCGTCTGACCATCTGGTTGGAGAAGTGTCAGACAATCATGGAAGGAACATGCTTTTACCATGCCAAGTGGTTAAGAAATTCCCCCCATGTGCAGGTCTGCTGTGGCTGGGGTGTTTAGGGACATCCTCTGATCGTCATGTTGGAAGTGTGGAAAAAAGGGGAAAGTACTCTGGATGTGAAAGCGTGGTCTTGTGGTATGATTTGCATGGCAAAAGTAAGGAACCTGGTAGGGATTGTAGTTCCTTGCGGTTGTAAGTACTAAGCAGGAGGTAGTGATTGATGTAGTTGAGAATGTTCCCTATTTGTCTTTTGGTAACTTGTGTGTATGGATGCTGACTCAAGTTGTATGCCCAGTAATGTGATGATAGTGTCTGGGCCTTCTGTTTCATATGGGGTACTGGGACGCCCAAGTGGTCAACCAGACTAAGCTGCCATGAGGCTTCCAGTGAAATTTTTTTATCTTTGATCAACAAGAAGTCTTCTAGATAGTGTATGACTGTAAGGCCTCTGGATATGTTATCATAACCAGCACAGAGTATCTGCGAATATCGATAGTAGGCTAATCTGTAGCCCGAAAGTTGAGCGGGGAAAGGATTACCCATTTTATGTCATGTAAGTGCCAGTGTGTAGGGTAGATGGTAGACGTTTACGGCGTTGCTGATATTGGTCTTACTTAACCAAGCTTCAACCCATGCTTGAGTGATAGCTGTAAAGGTTGATCAATGGTGTTGTATAGTAAGGAAACTCCTCGGAGGTTATGAGGGAGTTAAGACTTGGGGTAGCGGAGGTGTGTGGTGCCAATAAGTCTATGGTTAGTCTTTGTTTAAGGGAAGATTTCCTTGTGACAATACCAATGTGTTTGTGTTTGGCGCCATGCTGTAAATGGTGGAGATTGGAAAACCCAAGTAAAAACCCCTCTGCAAATCTTGGCTATGAGTGTGTTTACAGCCGATGGTTCTGTTGTGCTGACTGTAAGTGAGGGCATGCTATATTCCTTGAAGGTGTATTTATGATACCTGTATGGGAGCCCTTTGAAGCTCCAGAGCTTTAGTAAATCTACTACAAATCTGGAAGGGTGATGAGTCAGTAGTGTTGAAAATGCATTGGTGTGTACAGATGGCGAGTACGTTTTTTGTAAGTTGTATTGGGACACATGGTTTGTCATGTGCCCTGAACCATTTGAACATATATGCAACAGTCTATATGCAATGCAACTACTCATACCAGTTGTCTCTGGTAGTTCAGAGGTGCTGGTACCTGGAGCCTGAGAGTGTTCGTCTGTTTGTTTGGGACAAAATCCCTTCTGTATGGGTACCTGCACAAACAAACATATCTACATAGTCCAAGTGCCAACACAACCAAGGGATGGTCAGTTCCCGATTTACCTGGAATCCCTGGATCTGACCATCACAGATACATCGTCATACATATATATGCCTTGTTTCCCCAATGTGCTGGGATCGTATGTGCAGGGTTAACGTCTTGTGTGTCATAAGAATTGATTGTACCAGGTAACCAAGTTTCGGTTGGTGCTGGTTGCACAGTAGCGTGAGGCCCAGCCTTGTGAGGGCTGTGGTGCCTGACTCGAGATTGCCAGTCTGTCGTAAATTTTTTGGCTCATGAGTTTATGAGTGAGGCTAGCATGGCCTGGGTGTCACCTGAGTTGGTGTTGCTGAGCCTTCCCCTGCCTCCGTGTTGTCCGTTGATGTATGGAGGCGTTTGAATAACTCTGCTTTCCTTGCTGTGGCAGGGTAGGGCTGATTTGTCGCCTCCTTAGGTCGGTGGTAATGTGTGGGATCGTCCAGGATCTGATTGCTGCTGGACTAGCAACATCTCCTCTGGTTGAAGGTGTATCAATTCTAGCCGGGGTGCTAGGAAGAGGTGATTCTGCACCATCTTTTGAGAAATACTGTACCCAGGGGTCTTGTACTGGCTTGCTAGTAAGACATAAGGCGGAACGATTAGGCTTGGTGTTTTTTGGTGACTGGTGAGGCCCTGCTAGTTGGCAAGTGTCTTGAATGGCTCTATCTATGCGTTGGTGAGAGGGGATTTTTTGTGGCCACCGAACGTTGTGGCAGGATGTTGGTCTCTCGGTGACAGTAACCAGAAAATAGGAAGGGGAGTGACAGGTGAGGCCCTCTCTATGATACAATGCGAGGCGGCTAGCTCACGAGTGGCCCAAGGGGTGTATGCCTCCGAGTGTGAGGCGGGGTGTTGGCCTCGTGGGACCACTAACCGAAGTGTAATGCAGAGAAAAAAGGGGGTAATACCTATTGGGTCCTAGAACCCTACTTGCCAGTACGCTATTACTATTCCAGGGAAGGTAAGAGATGGATAACTACGGGAGCAGGTGTATGTACCTGGTAGTATGGTATTGAACCTGACAATTCGTACAGTTTTTTTAGTAGCAACTGTAACCTGAATGGATAAAACCGTATGGCATAAGGAAATATAGCATAGACCAAGCTTATCTTAATATGTACAGTATACGTGAAAAGTAAAGTGCCGTGATGTGTAAATATAAAACATCTTAGCCATACTGGTTAAATATGTATCAATCTTAACCCATTAAGTGCCATATGTACAAGTGAAAAAGTGGTCTGTCCCCACCTTGTATGTTGTATGTCCCCTTGCTAGGGGAAAGTCTGTTGTGTGAGCAGCGTGCTGGGAAAAATGTATGTGAACTATATTACCAGTTACGTATATACAGATGCATCTGCTACTGTGTAATAATATGTGTATTTATACCAGATGTTGATATACTACTTGCTATGTGAATTGTTGTATGTCTTATTGAATGGTAGGGGTCAGTGAACATGGTGTTGCAAAATGCAAGTGCACTGGAGATCTGCCGAGTGCCCTATAGGTGGCAGTATAGTTGTATACTGATTGGTATGTGAAATGTTGTTTGTCTGTTAAACCTATAGGGGTCAGTGTTTTGGTGTTTGTAAAACCCCATGGAAATTGTCAATGTACTTGACAGACCTGTAGGTGGCAGTGTTGGTAGAACCACTGTTGGTCTTGATGTGAAATGTCAATTATTGTGAATTAAACCTGAAGTTGAGCCCATGCAGGAGTTTAATTTATGGTTTATGTTTAAAACTTATGTATAATTTATATTGGCTGGTAAATTGTATATGACATGTGAAGACAGTTTTGCTGTTGACCAGTAGGGGTCAGAAATGCTGATTGTATGGTAAAAATACCCTTTAATACAAATGCAAGTTTAACGTGAGATTTTGAGAGTGACCTGTAGGGGCCAGTGTGGTTTATGTGAAACATTGTTCGTGAGCTATGCCCCAGCATTATAGTGGTATCACAGGGAAACGAACAGTGCCCGTTCAACAATATACAATATGTGAACATAATAGCTTAATAACAGTCATTGTAACAAACCAGTGTTCTGTTCGTGGGTTGTAAACGCACGAAACGTGTGTGCAGCACAATAGTAAATGCATGAACTAGTTCCCGTTTGGTAGAAGATTGCACGAACCGTGAGCTTGGTATGTCAGGGAAACAAATCGAAACGAGCAGTGAGATTTGAAATGCACGCACAGAATTGCCTGGTATGTTTAGGCAATTGAAACAGAATGTGTTCCCATTTGGGAGTATGCTAATGCTCGAAATGAGCCAGTGACAGATATAAACAAGTGAGTTTAAACGAATGATATGCATGAACATGCAATGGTTTTAGAACAGACTTAGACAAAATGCAGCAGTAAAGTGAGAACATGACCCGTGCATGGTGCCGTGGGACTGATGCCTGGCGTAACGGGTAGGTAGACTTCCGGTTTGTGAGTCATTTGGACACCATCCACGGCGATGGATTGAAGAAAGAAGGTGGTAGGCCGGAAAAGCCTGTAGCTGGATTCCTGACACAGCTCAGCTTAGAAAACCTCATGGACTAATCAGGTAAAATGGCGTCTGGATGACCCGGGAGTGGAAATCATTCTGATGCTGACCTCAAGCGATATGGAGTCAGGTAAGGGGTGTCCCTTATATAGGGGAGTGAATTAATTTAAGCCCCTCCCACAAATACAGGCCAAATGGCCTTAATACATATATGATCAAAGTACTTTTTATATACTTTAGAAACTTTTAAAACTTTTTTTCAGGCACTAGGGGGAGTACCTGAGAGCTCAAGCAGGCACCCTGCAGGCACTGCACAAGCCGGCTATGTGATTGCGAGGAGGGCCGGATCAGGCAGTGGGGATCTGCCTAAGCTCCCAGGCAGACCCCAGGATCGCGATCGCCGGCGGGAGATTGCCAGAGATCAGGTAAGTGGCTATTTGCTATTGGACGTACCAGGTACGTCCGAGGTCGTTAACAACCATTTTTTGTCGGACGTACCTGATACATACGAGGTTGGGAAGGGGTTAAATTGCACGGTATCCCTGACACTATCCTCTCGGACAGAGGAACATAGTTTACTTTCCGTTTCTGGAAAGCCGTCATTCTGTTGAGTTATTGGGCACTTTGAAGATTTAAGGACTCTTATCTACGGTCTGGTCATTCTTAGGAGACTCTGATATCATTGGATGCGGAAGCCAAGGAAGAGTTGATGTGGCGGCTCTCACACGTGGATTAGAGTCATCTTCGGTTCAATGCCAGATGTAATCATTGAGTCCCACTCCCTTTTTTGTACTCTTATTTTCAGGTTTACATGGGTCTTTTTTGGTATTGGAAGTTGAGCTGTTGTTATGATTTGGATTACTTCTTTTCATCTATTTATATGCCAGTTTACTTTGATTGTGATGTTCAGTTTGTGTGTTTGCCTTTCAAGGAATTATGACCTTCTTTTATTTGTTTAATATAATTGTATTATTATCGTATATTATGATGTTGTGTATGTACTTTGAGAATTTGTGTATATTATTGTAATATAGTAAGTTTTTGTTGCTGTGCTCAGGAAAGTCGTGAATAGGGACTGAAATGTCGCCCCCGTATAGCACTACAAGCATTTTATGCAAGTGTTTTTTTAGTGTTTTTAAGATTAAGAAATAAACGCTAAGTTTTAAAAGTAGACTGTGAATGCAGACTACCTTTTGGAATTTAATTGTGATAAATGTTTTTTTGCTAGTCAAAATTATGATGATTACCATATTTTATTTCTTCTTTTCAGCTTGAGATGTATTTCCATGGTTGGATCGTCTTCGTTGGAACCCTTTTCTATGTTGGACTTTTTATTGTTTATGTTTTCCCGGTTCCACAGGAAAGAGGGGTTGCTGGGAGTGTGTTGTGCCTTTATAGGTTATGATCCCTTTAATTGGTTAATGTGTTGCTAAGCATGATTTTGTTCTCTCTTTGTTAACCCTTTCTTATGTTTTGCTGTTGAGAGAACAAAGAAAGAGACTAGCATAAAAGAAGCCTCCATCTCTTCATAAAATCATGACTTTATGTCATGTTAAAGGAACACTATAATGTCAGGAATAATATTAGTCACTATTGTGGCTGATAATCTCCCATAGGAAAGCATTGGGAGGCTAGTTTGCAGGTTAAAGGAACTCTATAGGTAAAAAAATGCACATCCTTGTTTTCCCTCCACTTCCCCCCTCCCCCCAACAGCAAACCTACTGTCACAAAATGCTTTTTTCCCCCCTAAAAAGTATAAAAATGAGCTTTAGAAGTACCCTTTTTAATCTTTATTTGGTTAGATTTGCTTTCTCCCTGCTTCCAGTATTTCAGCTGGATTCTCCACAAATGGCCATGTTCCAGTGAGTCTCTATGAGAATCAGTAATGACACACCATACTAGGCGTGCTGGAGCTTAGTGATGAAATTTGCATCACTCAACACATGCCAACAATGCCTGCCCAATAAGTACTCAATCTAAGTTACAGCATTTAGACACTAGAACTTACATACCACATCTCACACACAAACATTTCCTCAACACATTCGGTATCATATAGTGTCAGACAAAGTTTGAAGGAATTAACCCCTTAAGGACCGAGGACGGTTCAGGACCGTCATCGGCATTTTTGCCTTGCCGACCGATGACGGTCCTGAACCGTCCAAACGGTCTGGGGCTACTTACCTGATCGCCGTCGTTCCCCCGGCGGCGATCAGTGTTCCTCCGGTTGTGGGGAGACTGCCTGCAGCCCAGACAGTCTCCCCACGGCAGATTAGGACCCCTGTGGCCATGTGATCGCTTAACACAGCGATCACATGGTCACAATAGGTGTCCATAGTGCTGCCTGCAGGGGGACTGTCTGTGCTGACAGGCAGTCTCCCTGCAACTGTAAAATCAGAAAAAAAATTAAAGTTAATGGTAATAAAAAAAATAATAATAATTATATATGTATAAATATGATATATAGACATATATTATATCTATATAATATATGTCTATATATCATATATATATAATGTCATACTAAGTGTATTTTTATATTAATATGTACTTATATTAATATAAAAATACACTTATAATTAAATTACACACGTATATATATAATATATATAATAACTATATATATTGTATATATATATTATTATAAAATATAAATAATAAGTAATTTAAATTAAATAATTTTTTTTTAAATAATAATAAAAAAAAAAAAAATTATATATCTATATGAAATTTTATTCTAACTGTATTTTAAAATTAATATATATATATTTATATCAAAATACACTTAGAATGAATTTGTATATATATCTATGTATATAAAAATAAATAAAAATAATAAGAAATATACATACGTCCATATACAAAATTACATAAATAATTATATAAATATACACGTAGACTTCAAATATATAAATATGCATATATATTTAAATTCTACGTGCGTATTTATGTAATATTTTTACATAATTCAGTAATTTTATTGATTGCAATTTGAGGGACCTGCCTGCCAACCCAGGCCGAAATTCCAGAGAATTTAATTTGCTAGCACTGTATTTTACCCTGTAACGTTCTACGACACCCTAAAACCTGTACATGGGGGGTACTGTTTTACTCGGGAGACTTCGCTGAACACAAATATTAGTGATTCACAACAGTAAAACATATCACAGCGATGATATTGTCAGTGAAAGTTACTTTTTTTGCATTTTTCACACACAAACAGCACTTTTACTGATGATATAATTGTTGTGATACGTTTTCCAGTTTTTAAACACTAATATTTGTGTTCAGCGATGTCTCCCGAGTAAAACAGTACCCCCCATGTACAGGTTTTATAGCATTTTTGAACGTTACAAGGTCAAATATATGGGTCAAATATTTTTACATTGAAAATGGCCAGGTTGGTTACGTTGCCTTTGAGAGCGTATGGTAGCCCAGGAATGAGAATTACCCCCATGATGGCATACCATTTGCAAAAGAAGACAACCCAAGGTATTGCAAATGGGGTATGTCCAGTCTTTTTTAGTAACCACTTGGTCACAAACACTGGCTAAAATTAGCGTTCAATTTAGTTTTTTTACTTTTTTCACACACAAACAAATATGAATGCTTACTTTGGCCAGTGTTTTCGACTAAGTGGCTACTAAAAAAGACTGGACATACCCCATATTGAATACCCTGGGTTGTCTACTTTAAAAAAAATATGTACATGTGGGGTGTTATTCAGAGATTTATGACAGATAATAGTGTTACAATGTCACTATTGATAAATTTTAAAAATGTATGTTTTTAAACCGCAATATCCTACTTGTACCTATAGCCCTATAACATGCAAAAAAAAGCAAAAAAGCACGTAAACACTAGGTATTTTTAAACTCAGGACAAAATTTTGAATCTATTTAGCAGTTTTTTTCATTCGCTTTTGTAGATGAGTAAAAGATTTTTCAAGTAAAAGTCAAAAAACATGTATTTTTTTCAATTTTTCATCAGATTTTTGTATTTTTTAAAATTAAAATACATGAGATTATATAAATAATGGTATGTAAAGAAAGCCCATTTTGTCCTGAAAAAAACAATATATAATTTGTATGGGAACAGTAAATGAGAAAGCGGAAAATTACAGCCAAACACAAACACCACAAAAGTGTAAAAATATTCCTGGTCGCAAATGTACAACATCGCAAAAACAGTCCAGTCCTTAAGGGGTTAAAAAACCTTATTGCAAATAATGTGACACAAGAAGCAATGCTGAAGCATAAAGTTAGATAAAGACAAAGGATTACCATGTAAGCATCAAGAGGGATATTGACTCATTTTGTTGCAGGCTTCAAGTGTTTCTTGTTTGTGTTTTGATTCACGGGAAACAGAAATGTGTGAAAATTTTAACTGTATTTTTAACAAATCCTATATTTCTCTTTTATTACTGTCACTATACTTCGGATGAAAGGATGACTGGCCCTGTACTTGTTGCCTAAGTCATTTCACAAGTATACTAATGGCTCAATCTGTTCTTGGGAGAGTAGCCTTATTTGGAGCAGCCAGACAATCGTTCTGTTTGTACCAGTGGCATTCCAGGAAAAGAGAACAAGTATTCCTTTCTGAGTTAAAACAAGATACCCTTCACAATAAGACCAACTTATATTGTGTGGCTTAGTGAATCAAACTACAAAAGAGAGCCTACAGGGATGATTCTTCAGAACAACAGGTTGGAGAGAAAAGAAAAAGAGCAAGCAAGTTCTGCTGTTACAAAGTAAGGACAGAGTGTTCAGGACAGATAATGACTCACATGACATGACAGTTGAAAAGTAATACGGATACAAATAAGCCACAACATTGATGTACGTGTTTTTAAATGTATCGTTACGAGGAGATGAAAAGCTCAGGGTATATGAGAATAGATTGTTATAATGACATTTAATGCAACTATCTTATATTTTACTACTATTCGTCATCTATAATCATGGATAATAATGGATACTAATAATTGGAAACATAAGAAATAACCAGTTAGAATATAGAAAAAATGTAACAGGCAGCCTTAGTAAGACCCACATTTAACCTAACCTACATTAAAACACAATTTCAAACCTGTTAAAGTTGTAAAAAAGAAAAGAAAAAGATTCCACGCCATAAGTCAACGTATATTAACATTTTTAGTATACAAATGTAAAAACATATCCCATGCTTCAGATTTACCCATTTTACAGTACAACTGTACACATGCAACAGAAAAGAAATCACTGAAATTCAACAACACAAAGCTTACATGGGCTTTGAGGTGTTTGACAAAATGCATGTATTTGTAGCCCAGATATAACAGTGGCTATAATCAACCTATGTAAACTTGTCACATCTGGCACATTTATACATTACTAAATACAGAATAGTAGTGAACTAAAAAACAAATTTAAAAATTCTGGTATTTGAAGAATATATTCAAATCATTTGTTTTTGCATACATTTTGTCATTCAGTTTTCAATTCACTACAAATAGATGTTCAGTGAATAAACAGCTTAATATGGGGATGTTGCTTGCTAAAAACAGACAGTTATGCTTTCTTCAGAAAACAATTATTGAACATTTGAAACTCCCATAGAAAGTATGGCTTTCAACTTACTGAGACAAATTAAAATTTCAGCTTTGATGTTCAGCACATTACATGTATTTTTTTCAATATTTTGCTAAAACATAACAGTTACAAAAAACCAAAAAAACTTAAATATAACAAAACAACTACAACATTTATGTAAAAGGTTGAGGTCCTGCAGTAAAATGTTGATCAGGTAAGAAGTTAGGTGGTATTATTTGTGAAAGCGGGTAAGAGAAGAGATTGGCTGGGTCAATGGGCAATGGATTTACTGCATGAGTAGGGGGCAACATACCATGCCAGCCAGGGTAGGCTGCTTCTGGATACAATGGAAAAGATGGATATGGGAGACCTGATGGAACAGCATTTGGCACATGGAGAGGTGGCATAATATTAGCACCCTGACTCTCTCCTATAATTCCAGAGAATTCTCCTGGGAACTGAAGGCCATTGCTCAAATTTTGGAGCATATTCATGATCTCAGGCATGCCAACTTCCTCTCCTGTATCCTCAGAATTCTGATTCCACTGCTCAAAATTTGGGAAACCTGGAGGAGGGAGCCCTTGCTCGGCCATTTGTCTCTCCTCTCGTTCCACATCTGCTAATATGTCAGAGAAAATATCATCTGGGATATCCAAACCTTCTTTATGTTTCTTGGAAGATTTTTTGGGATAAGCTGTCCAGGAAGGATGGCTTGGAAGAAGCAAAATCAGAAGCAGAATAGGATGGTTGTCTTCCAAACCTAGATAAAGCAAAAAACATATCTGATTAAATGCACTAAAACTAAAAATCCTTGTGAAAAATAGGAGAAAGAAATTCAGATAACAAGGAGAGAGGCCTGGGTCACAAAGACCCACCTTTCTCAACTCTAAAACTACACAATACATAGAGAATAGTTCATAAGTTGTTTTAATATGTTTCTGCTTTTCATTAATGTCACCTGAGACAAATACTATACTTAGTCAGTCCCCAAATTTATGTATTAGTAAAGAGGAAACTTAAGACAACTGTAAAGCAAATGGAAACTTGAACCAAAGGTCTCAAGTGATGGCCATGCTCGCAAAATATAAGAGCATCCTTGTGGGCAGGTGTATTGTTGTGTTTGTAATGGAAGATTAGTGGCTGGTTCACGCTGTCCCTTTCATGACAATTATAGAAGCCAGGGTTAAAAAAAAGTGGCTTGTTAAAGTCATTCACAAAACAAAGAGTGAAATCATGCTGTTGATACTCTGGATGTCTTAGATCAGGGGTCCTCAAGCTATGGCCCGCAGGTCAGATCTGGCCCGCCCGGCAACTGCAGAACCTGCCGCTGTCTAGCCACAATAGCAATCCCTATGGGCCCTATATCTTCAGGGCCCGGTCAGCGCGCTGCGGCCGTGCAATAGCGCAACCAGGCCTATTTTAAAAATTGCAGCCGCAAGTAGTTTTGGGAGGAGGTGACGACTGGTCACTTCCTCCCAACTCCCTCCACGTGGGATGGAAGAGAGACAGGACGTGAGGATGGGAGAGCCACGCCGACTCCCATCAGCCACGGCCACCCTCCTGCAAAAAAAAGGGTAAAAAAATTTATGTATGTATGTCAGTATGTGTATGTATGTCAGCATGTGTATGTATGTATGTATATGTCTGTATGTCAGCATGTGTGTGTATGTATGTATGTCAGTGTGTGTGTGTGTGTATGTTTTTCTGTGTATGTATGTCTGTATGTATGTATGTATGTGTATGTATTTCAGTATGTCAGTTTGTGTATGTCTGTCTGTCTGTGTGTGTGTGTATATATTTCAGTATGTATGTCTGTGTGTATGTATGTCAGTATGTATGTATGTGTATGCTGCTCTAGTAATCAAGGTTATCATTCATGGTACTTTCACTCACTTTTCTCTAATTTAAAATGAAAAGGCAGGCATCGCACTCAGAGATCCTGGCCACCAAAATATATCACCAAGCTCGGTCCCAGAGAGGGTACCGTCCATCCATCCTCTCTTTTGAACGATCCAAATTAGGAAAGGGCTGCAACAACATGTGGTGCCAATAAAACAAATTAACTATATTTAGACATTTATTAAATTTAAAAGAAACATAGACTTTCTGGCCCGCAGGCATGATTAGGGTATGAAGGACAAAACATGAATTTCCTTTTGATGGAATGCATACCCAAATAGATTCTATTTGATTTTACTGGCACCACATATCCGTTCCTGATTTGTTTTGTATTGCATTTGTAAGTTCAAAGTAATGTTTGTATTTCTTTACAGACAGTAAGATTTAAAAATGTTAATAAGATCAATAGATAATTTAATATATATGTGTTATCTCTAAAACTATTTAGATAATGAGGTAAATTTTATACTAAAAATTCTCTTCAGGGTAGGGATGATGTATTGTTGTACCTGGACCTCCCAAAGGACGCAATCTTTGAGGGATGGGTTGGCCGGCAGGTAGAGGCACTAGGAACGCCTCCATGCCATGACTTCTGATGATTGCATATCTCAGCTTCCGATTAAGATAAGAATACAGCCGAGCATATGAAACTGCATCACTTGACGTTCTTGGATTCAGTCGGATCACACACATGTCCTGCATGAAGAAGTATTTACAATAACTTTTTGTCTGATCACCATATATGTTATAAATTAAAGGCTCTACACTATGCAAACATGACAAAGTCCCATTCCTTTAGGATTTCTCTGTAGTTTCCCAAATTTTTACAGACTGTAACTACTGTATATATATTTTTTTTATTTTGTACCCAGCTGTACCTACGCTTTAGATCCACCCATTAATCTGTACAATGCGTGTACACGGTGGAAAATATTGTCTACAGTGTGCACCGCACTTCCTGTCTAAGACGGTTATCCTCAGTGTTGCAGAGTAACATAGGACTATCAGAGGTGACATACCGTATATACTCGAGTATAAGCCGAGTTTTTCGGCACATTTTTTGTGCTGAAAAACCCCCACTCGGCTTGTACTCGAGTCAAGGTCTGTATTATGGTAACTTACATTGTCATTATACAGACCAGGACCGCCGGGCTCATTACAAGCCCGGCAGTCCTGTTGGGGGCTGACAGCAAGCTGTAACTTACCTTTTCTGCAGCTCCTGTCAGCTCCCTTCTCCTCCATGCAGCTCCCCGGTCAGCTCCGTTCTGCTTACAGTGTAAGTCTCGCGACACCCACGGCCGTCAATGCGTTGCCACGGGTTACCGTGGCAACGCTCCGCGCGGCACACAGACCGCGAGACTTACACTGTGAGCAGAACGGAGCTGACAGGGAAGCTGCACGGAGAAGAAGGGAGCTGACAGGAGCGGCAGGAAAGTTAAGTTGCAGCTCACTGCCAGCCCCCCCACTGAACAGCCAATGCCACTGGACCACCAGGGATTAACATAGCCCCCCTCCCTGGCCAGGCAACAAGCAGGGAGGGGGGACAAAAAAACAATGTAATAAATAATACAAATATTAAAATAAAAATAATAAAAATATTAAAATATAATAATAATAAAATGATAATATAATAATAGTAAAATAATAATGTTAAATTAAAATAATAATATTAAAATAATATTAAAATAATAATATTAAAATTAAAAAATTAAAATAAAAATGCCCTCCCCTCACCCAGTTTACACACACTACACAAACACACACAGTGCATTCACACAAAACACACACTGCATTCACTATATACCGTATTTATCGGCGTAAAACACGCACTTTTTCTCCCTGAAAATAGGGGGCAAATTATGGGTGCGTGTTATACGCCGGCCCTTTAAATGCTGCAGCTGCCTGAGCGCTCTGTCAAGAGCGCTCAGGCGGCTGCAGTTGGTTCTCACCTCCCCTCCCCTGTAGCGTGGCCAAGCTGCTCTGCTGTCCGCCGTGCCCAGCCGGAGTGATAGGAAGGTGCACGCTCAGTGTGCACCTTCCTGTCAGTCCGACCGGGTACAGGAAACAGAAACTCCTGTTCCACGCGGAACAGGAGTTTCGGTTTCCTGTACCCGGTCGGACTGACAGGAAGGACACTGCGTCTGCTACCTATCCTCCTTGGCTTCCTTGGTTCCAACAAACCCTTTCACCGCTACGAAAACAAAGAGAGGAGGGTAAAGAGAGTGGGGAGTAAGAAGAGGGAGGGTAAGAAGGGGGTAAATAGAGGGGAGGGGGTAAAAAGAGGGAGAGTAAGAGAGGGGAAAGGGGAGAAGAGGGGGAGGGGGAGTAAGAGGGGGGTAAGGGGGGAGGGGGAAGTAAGAAGAGGGGGAGGGGGGAGTAAGAAAGGGGGGTAAGAAGAGGGGATGGGGGGAGTAAGAAAGGGGGGTAAGAAGAGGGGGAGGGGGAGTTAGAAGTTCTTTATTTGAAATGTAAGTTTTTTTTCCCTGAAATTTCCTTCTTAAAATGAGGTGCGTGTTATACGCCGGTGCGTGTTATACGCCGATAAATACGGTATATACACACTGCATTCATTATATACACACACACACTGCATTCATTATATACCCACACTGTAAATAAATACTCAATTAATGTAATTTTATTGGGATCTAATTTTATTTAGAAATTTACCAGTAGCTGCTGCATTTCCCACCCTAGGCTTATACTCGAGTCAATAAGTTTTCCCAGTTTTTTGTGGTAAAATTAGGGGCCTCGGCTTATATTCGGGTCGGCTTATACTCGAGTATATACGGTAATTATCCCTGCATTTTACAGTTAAAAACCTGGCTAAATCTGCCTAACACATCTTCCTTGCTCCAGTAACCAAAGCTTAGAAACGAATAGACTGTGAAAAAACATCTCTCAGAAAAGTTCCTTTTTCACTCAAAGAAGAAATACTTATGCTACTTGTTTGCCCAATTATATAATTGGAGTGCCTAAAAGTTACTCAAGCTACCCAATCGGCAATGTCATCTTCATGGGTCTTTGCAAAATATGCAAAGACCCCAGAAGTTGTCAGAGCCACTTTAACAATAGCAATGCTTTACAGTTGCTGCCTTCAGAACGTCTCTATCAGCAGTTTTTAAATAGACAACAAGCATTAAATGTACCTTCTGCTAATATATACATTCTCGTTGCCTTAGACCCCAAAAGACTTTAGATAGACTCAACTGCCAATATCTCCACTCAGTTCTTTTTAAATTTGAATTACCAGATTTCTTCTTAAAAGCTAGCCCTCAATTCTAGATTTTCAGAGAGAATCTTTAACTCAGGATAGATTTGATATAACCAATGGGGCTAGGCAGCAGGGCTACCCCCTCTACCCATTAATTTTTATTCTGAAACTACAACCGTTGGTTTTAAAACTTAAAGGTACACTATAGTCACCTGAACAACTACAGCTTAATTTAGTTGTTCAGGTGAGATCTATAGCTCCCTGTAGGCAATCAAATGTAAACACTGTATTTTCACACAGACGGCCACCAGAGGGACTTCCTATCATGCAGGGCCCTAAAAAGGCCATGTACATGTCAGACGTATTAAAATACGTCTGACGTGTGCAGGAGAGAGAAGGCACTGTGTGCGCACCTTCTCTCTCCTGCCTGTCAGCAGAGGAGAGGGGGCAGGCAAAGGCCGCAAGCTGAGCTGTGAGTCAGCTCGCGGCCGCACACACCGCGCGCATGCTCGGTAGTGCGCTCAGGACTTCATTGGGCGGCATGAATGCCGCCCTATGAAGTATGTGCACATGTGCGGCGAAGCCACACATGCGCATAAGGGAGAAATGACGCTTCCCAATGGAAGCGTCTGATTGCTCCCTGCTCGCGCCCGCCTATTTCGTCATTTTGATGAAATAGGGGGTGCGGCTTCACAAGGCTCCTGGCACTGGAACGAGGTGAGTAAAAAGGGCTGCCTGGAGTGTCCCTTTAAACAGCCCTATTAATTTAAGGTATCCCCACCCCAATTGACAAACAACTAATTTCGTTTTTTGCTGGCAATATCCTACTCATCTTAACCAACCACAAAACATCACTCCCAGCTATTGTTTCTTATAATTATTATGGTAATTTTTTTAAATACAAAACATATAATGCAAAAACACAGGTTTTTCTATTTGACCTGTCCCAGACTATCTCCATTCTTCAAGCTTTTCACCCCTTTGATTGGCGCACAATGTACCTCTCCTGTTATGGTAACACTGCATTCACATTTTCTCTTCCAATCAAATCATGAGAGTCTGCTAACCAAACTTCAGCGTTTAGTTGCAGAGTGGCTCGTGGTTACATTCATTCTATCAAAATGAGTGTCCTCTCTTTGACCTTCTAACTGTTCCTTACATTGCCCGTCCTATCCAAGACTCTCCTTCAACGCTATAATGCATTCTCAATTATACATCTAGAAGAAAAGATCACCACATATTACCATTGGTGTCCTTAGAAGACAAGTGTGTTGGGCACAAAGGATTAGCCTGAACCCGTTGGTGATGTGTTACAAAATGAACCAAGAGTTTACTACACCACTCAAATTCTCTTATATCTCTAAATGGGAGACAGAATTTCAAAATCCATTTACAGCAAAACAATGGAAGAGAGCTTTCTCCCAAATCAAACAAGCTACTCACTGTATTGACCACCTAGAAACGACCAACAAGTTGTAAATGAGGTGGTATTTCAACCCCCCAGTGACCAGCACATTTATACCCTGAAACCTCTCCTAACTGTTGGAGATGTGGAATGCAGACTGGCATTCTGAGCAATATTTTCTGGTAAAACTAAGTTCGTTCTTGGACCAAATCAGGGGCTTAATCCATAATATATCAGGGACAAAGTTGCCCCACCATCCCGAAGTCTACCTCCTACACTTTCACGCTCGTTGCCCTGTACTACATTTCCCATGGAGCTTTGCCCCAATCATATGATACTCATTTTATATATTTTATATATTTTTGAAATATAATCCTCGTTATTTATATATAAATATATTATATGGTACGTACAAGTCTTGCCTATACAATTGCAAAGATTTAACTTGTTTCAATCATGTTTTAAATATTTGTTTTAATACTGGTTTGTAATTGGTGGAACCGTTTTTTGGCGCCAATTTCAATCACTGTATATTCTTATAAATACTGTTTCATGCCAGGTATATTGTTTTACTACCATTTTGATAAAGCCTTAAAGGTGAAACGCGTTAATGGTTTTAAATTGTGTATTTTATAACAATAAAAGTTTTTTTGGTTACCTTTTTAATAGGACCAATCTTCTACTTATTTTATTATATTTTATATACACTTTTATTGTTATTCTTCCTGGCATTTTTATTTTATTTTATTGTATCCTGATTCAAGAAATCCATAGGTGGGGATAATTCCACCAGTGCTGTGTCAATAGAGCAGTATTTCCTGTTCTACACTTGTGAGTATATTTTATTTGATCTATTTTATTTATTTTCCAATTGAGAGCACTATTGCTGTTTTTTATATATATATATTGTGGAGTACGACGTAACCAAGGCCGGACCGACGGACTCACTTCTCCAGTATATCCTTTAGCAGGGATCATACCGCTAAACGCCCTCCATCCTAGAGCTGGCCTAAGCTCCTCCAAATGTGAGTGTATTATCCTCCCTTTTACTTATTCTACCTTTGGATCCACAATATTTCACCATTGGCAGTTTGTCGTGTTTTTATTTTTTGTCTTCACATATACGGATTATTCACAACCCGGACGGATCAACTCCTGCGGATTGTACACATACTCTATGCAAAAATATCAGTGAGACGTTTTAATGATTTTTATTCTATTGAACATTTTACTACTTGGATGGACTTTGTTTTACTCTACTTTCTGTTGTGTCAATAGAGACTCTTTTTTATCTATTACACAGGCTTACTTATTATTGTCTATTCATTTAGGCCATTTGGTCTGATTCTATCTGTATTAATCACTGTATCTTAGCGCAGCCCTTACCTCTATTTTTTATTTCTAATACCACCAATTATAAGCCCACTGCTGGACACCAGTTTGGTGGTGCATATGTGTCGTAAATGGGTGTTTAAAATGATATTCACCTGTACTTATCTGTACTCTGCTCCAATCATTTCCTTGCAATTTCATACTACAGACTTGGATCTGAGGGCCTGACTTCAATCAGGCATCATGACAGCGCGAAACGTATTCCAAAAAAAAAGCATTCTCCCTTTTTAAGAGTAAGCATCCCAACATGACTTGCCCAGTAATGACATTCTTACCAAACTCAGAATTATGCATATACTTCTATTTCATCACATTAAGATGCTTGACAAGCCAAAACTTTTCTACAAACTTTGCTATGGACCCCCATGCACTTTAAAGCCTTGTCCACCTGTTATCAAGCAATGCTCAATTTGGACTCACACCATAAGCCTTCCTTTAAACTGAAATGGGAGAATGATCTCAAACAAGCATTTCCCCTATCTGAATAGGACAAAGTGCTGGCCGCTTTGAGAGGTGTTTTTAAGTGTATTTACTACTGGAAAACTACTTGGAAATTGTGGTTCAGGTGGTCCCTGACTCCAGTGCAATTAGTGTACATCTCTCTATCTTCCTCTAATAGATGCTGGCGATGCATCACAGATAAGGGTTCCATACTCTATGTATTTTTGGACTGCCAACTTCTTCAAGTCTTTTAGTCAGCAATTTAGTCGCTTATCCAACAGATTACTGGTGAACATTTGCTTCTACAAGTCCAGGGGTGAAATACTATATCACGCCACACAAATCCTTAATAAAATAATTAATGTTCTTTCTAACTGTACCTAAAAATATAACTGCAAAGCACTGGAAGTCCACCACTACACCCTCAGTCTCCCTCTTGACTCAAGCACTGCAATCTACTAGACTGAATAAGGAGATGGCCTACAGGAACCTGGGTACTCTGCCTAACTTTGTTAGGGTATAGTCAAGACTACTATAAGAATACAATGCACAGGAAGCCTAAAGTCCAGTGAGTCACACTGGTCTTTTTCCTCTCTTTTTCTTTCCCTACTTCCTATTCACCTTCTTAACATCCGTCATTTTAGAATAAGTTTAAACTTCAAGACGTCCAGTTCATGCTTGCACAATCTGTACTGTCAACTGTGTTATGTACACCACTGTCTTAACTTTGTCGTTGTATCCTTTTAAAAAACCTTCAATAAAAAATAAAATCAAAATAAAGGAATTTTTACAGCATGAATTATTTGGAAAAACTGTAAGTTCCTAGGCTTGGAGACATTCAGTAAAAGTCCTCCCTGAAAGATTTGCGTTATAAATCCATAACACATCTATATTTTACAACTTTAAATGGAGAGCATATTAGGTTTCAATTCTCAAAAGTGGTATTAAGTTTGCAGTATGACAATCTGAGAGGCCATAAGGAAAAAAACCTCATGGTAATTCAACACTTTGTTAACATAGATGCTTTATACAAAGTAAAAAGGATGATGATCAAAAGTGTGACAGCAAACATAGAAAATTTTAGTTCAAAATTAATCAAGATCACATGATATATAACTGATGCTTTTTAGCACTTCCTTTTTACTTATTAATATGTGTATATATAATATAAAATATTATAACAGCCTTTAAAGCACCTATGTGACTTCTTCGAACCTCACACAATATGTAGTGCAAACAAAACTTGGTAGAGAGCAGAGTGTGGCTTAATCAAATGTCAAGTCTACAGCAAGGAGAAAAAACACACCTCAGATTATATAAATATATGCACTATGCTATAAGTATCCTGTAAGTGCTACATAGAATTGCATTATTATTTGACAAGTTTGCTCTACTGATGTCATTTATCTTTATACATGTCTGTGTCTGTGATTAAGGAAAGTTAGAATACAATCAGTTTCCATTTAGTGAGAAAATTCTTGTGTACTGTACTTCTAGATAAAATCCAGAATTGGAATTAAGCTCTGCTCTATAAGAGTTTCATTTCTAGGCATAGTATTATTTATACTTCTTCATATATCACTTTTATGAGTAGAAAAGATGAAATCACAATAAAGAAGAGGATGGTTGGCATTAAACCAATTCACAAGTACTCTAACTGGTGTTAGTGTCCATGTTTGATCCTGTACATTACACTATGAGTTGTCCATATAATTATTACCATTGGCAACACATTTAAAGGAACAGTGTAGCATTATTAATACAAATGTGTATTCCTAATATTATAGTGTACTTGTCACCAGATAGTTTTCTTAAATGTTTTCACACTCAGCACTGTTCTCCGTGGTTGCCCCATCTCCTCGGCTGAGTACATCAGTCTTGATGACCCAAGAAAACCCAAAGGCACCTATCCTCCCTCCAGCAATCGTTAAAGATGCAGCTTATTTACGTTTTTGTCACACACAGCACTGCTTTCTTCGTGCAGCAAAATGCCATGCTGCGCCAAATCAGATGGTCACTATGAGATAATCTGATGGAAATTGCAAAAACATGGACCACAAATGGTCCAACATTAAACAAGGAATTACAAATTTCAAACCAAAACAGCCAATACAGTATCTTCGTAATATAGAAAAAAACCACAAATTAAATTTTATTTAATTCTGAAAGACAGCAGTGATAGGCTAATCTTGCTGATAGATGACAGTAATAATTAATATTGCATGAGTGTATCTTTCGCATTAGCAATATGACGAGGAAGGGGCTATGGAGTAGGTGGATTAATTATCCCTGGTTTTTTTGTAAAACTAAAGCACAGTTTGACACAGAACTAGGAGATGGTGCCCACAACCAACTAGCATAATTACCACTACACTGCCATCTTAAAATTGCCACTCTGCTGCATCACATATAGGGAAAGTTTAGAGATAGCTGAGCATAAGTATAATGTAGTTGAGGTAACTAGGTAGTGAATTAGCTCATGGACCACAGAAGGCTGTTAGTAGAATACTAACAGCTTTTCCTATGGTAATTCAGTCCCAAACAAATGGATGATCTTCAAGCGCATCCTGAATCTTTCACAAGACGATAAAATGACCAACCCAATATACGATGCTGTATGTTTACATAATATTAAGCACTGCAGGTCCCCTCTCCCTCCCACCACCCATCCCCAGTTGCTGAAGGGGTGAAAACCCCTTCAGTGACTTACCTGAGACCCCCGCCGATATCCCGCGGTGGTTTCGGGTCACCGCCGCTTCTCCCCTTCATCACGTCAGCCGGCGGGGGAGACTGATCCCGCCTGCCGGCTGAGGAGACCTAATGCTAATGCTTTCCTATGGGGAATTGGGTGACGCTGGAGGTCCTCACACCTGTGCTATGAAGCAGGAAGTGCCCTCTAGTGGCTGTCTAGTAGACAGTCACTAGAGGAGGAGTTAACCCTGCAAGGTAATTATTGCAGTTTATGAAAACTGCAATAATTACAGTTGCAGGGTTAAGGGTAGTGGGAGTTGGCACCCAGACCACTCCAATGGGCAGAAGTGGTCTGGGTGCCTGGAGTGTCCCTTTAAGCTACTGATATGTCACAAGGTGATCATTTCAAAAAACTGATAACTTTGTGATACCAACATGAAGGCTTTGTATGGATGCTATGAATTAGATGTGTAAAGGAGCAGTTTGAAAGAACTTTGAAACATTTTATTAAAAATGTTGTTCCATGATACATTCAAATGATCCTTAAAAGCAATTCAATTATCTGTTATCAATTCACAATTCTTTGCAAAAGGACTGACAAGGAACAACAAATGTTTAATGAGTTCAAGGATGAGCCGCACTTGTGACTGAATTAACTATTTATAAACTCTTAGAGGGCAGCTGTATATTTAACAGGTTAAATTATCAATAATACAGAGAAGATATGTGGCTTAATGGCAGTGCTATATGTAAGAATGTACATCTTCTAACGTACCATCTCAGTCACTTATAAAATATGGATAGATTCTTGAAAATATTTATGTTTTAGGTCAGTAGAGATGACTGAAATGTAGATGGTTAATAGAGAAATGAAGGATAAAATTTTTATCCGGATTGTACAGGATAAATAAATAAAAAATGTTATTTAAAAAAAGTCACCATAAAAACAATATAGTAAAAAAATAGTAATAACAAATAGGTTATCCATGATCTGACACGTGGAGATTGAAAACCATGAACTGATAAGCCATGGTGCCAGAGAATGATGTAATGTCTTGAAGCTATCTGACTAAATGAAAGGAGAGAACAATAAATACCTATGTAGTATATATCGGTACAGTCAAAACAGAGTTGCCATAAGCAAATACAAAAATGTTGCTAGCCTCCACTGGTCAATGACTAAAAAGCAACGGATAATCCATGAAAAATCACATACATTTCTGTTACAAAATGAGCCAAGTAGATGAAGAACAAAGGTATTTAGTTGTGTAGCAAAAGGATGACTGTCACAATCAGCACTTGAATTGTCAAACGTACTCAGTTTGATAAATACAGCCTTCTTAGGCACCTTCATGTGGACTTGTCAACCAGTACCAGCAGGTGGTGATTCCACAATACAGAGCGTCACCCACCACGATTCCCATGATGGCTTTTCGATGGAGAGCATATACAGTCATAGCTCTATTTAATCACAGGTATGCATTATTATGCTCATTTACCCTATTTCATATATATTTATACACATATGCAGGCACTGTAGTCACTATAACCATTTTATCTCATTTAATTGGTTATAATGCTTGGAATCCCCTGGCTCTGTCCCTCTATTCAGTGTTAAACCATTTTTGAGCAGTTTAATACTAAATAAGATATCCTGGCCAACCACGGCCAAGCTAAGGCAGAGATTAAACACTGCTTTCTATCAATACCAATTTGTATCAGCAGTAAGCGCTATGGCATGATGAATGCGGTCAGCTGACACTCTCAACCAATCACAGCCACCCATTGCTGCTTAGGCTAATGCTCTCTCATTAACTCAGGTGGCACAGTTTTTATACATGTTTTAATTCAAACATTAGAAATGATGGTGCCACAGGATTCCAGACACAATAATCACTTTAAAGAAATTAAGCAGTTACAGCAGTTTTTCACAAACAGTCCATGATTTAAGTATTTCCCTTTTTTTATTCCAGTGGAGACACTGACAAAACCTGGAACCATTGAATTACAGTGTTTAGTGTACTTTCAATTGTTTTTTTTTCCCCCCAAAATATTGTTTTCCACAACTCTTTACTTTCCAACCATCTTTATCAATTTCATACTTTGTCCTGTCCTATATTTCCCTTTCGTTCTTTTCTCTACCTTTGATATAAACTTTAGTATAAATCTGCTCAGTAATGTCACTGTTTACAGAAGTATAAAAAAATTATTCAAAAATATTGATGAGTCTAGTAAATAAGTTAGTATCATTATGAATCATTATTTATTAAAATCAATATAATTTGGCGCATTATTTTTTACCATGTGTCAGTAACTGGTTCAAGGCTCCATTCCCCTGTCAAGGAAGCCATTTAAATGCTTTTGTTTACTAAACTATAGACATTACCAAAAGGCTACTTCATTTTCACTGTTATTCCTCACCTTGGTGCACTCTGGCCAGATACGATCCACATATTCCCAAACAGACTCTGGCAAAATGCACCCTTCGGATGTTAAGACTTTTGGTAAATCCTATAAAATGCACATAGGAAATGGTTAAAAAAATATATAAAACAAAACTTGGATATAGTTCAAACAATACAAGGTATTTTAAAGACAAACAACATTATATATAAATTATAGCAAGATGAATGTCGTGTAAAGATAAAAGGTAGAAAGAAGCGCACACAAAAGTTTAATGGAAGTTCAAATTAGGAGCCAGGAGTTGGATTCAAATCAGGAGCCAGGAGTATAGATGCCATAGCCTATATAAATGGCTTTATGTGCATTTGAATGTTTATCAGCACCTGAGGAAGACCATATGTCTATGGTTAAAATGCATGTGCACTTTATTTTGTTTTAAAAAGCAATACATTTATTTTATATACATCTCCAACTCCTGGCTCCTGATTTGAACTTCCATTATACTGGATAGCTATCAACTGGAGAATCCATTTAAAGGAGAAGACCATCTATGTCCTTGGGAAAGGCATACGCGCTGTATAAGTCTAGAGCCTACATTTAATTGGCTCAGAAAATTGTGAGTGGTTTCAGCTTAAAGACATCCACTTTACTTTGTTTTATATACAGATTAGACTATGTTTTGCTGTTTGTTTGTATTTTTGTATAGGTAATCTGTATCCCTTGCATGTATATAAGAAAAACTACTATCAGTTACCATAATTGGACATAAATTCCAGGTAATTAGTGTATATTTTGTGTGCGCTTTTACCTTTTATCTTTACACTATATCTTGGTTTTTGAGTGTATGTGGTGAAGATATACTCGGGTAATTTAGCAGCACCGTATATTTGTTTCCTTGAGCACCACCTATACAATTTGTATCAAGATGAATGTCCTGTTCATCACAGGGTTGCTTACCTAACTATCAAGACATGTAACTAATAACTAAAGTTTTTTTTTTTTTTTTGTTGAATACCATGTTGTAGGCTATGTATAAAAAAAAAAACATTCAAAACACACCAATGTGTGTAGAGGGACACCATTGTGTTACGTTTTAAAACAGATCACATAGAACTAACCTGGCAAAGATGACTGCTATAACCAGACACTGGCATGGCTGTAACTTTAAACTGCTTTATAGAGAACATGTGAAGGAATCCCTTCCACACACTTGAGTCTGCTGGATCTGTGAGTCTAGTATCTGGATCATACCTGAAAAGGAAAGGGACTTATATTTTGAAACTGATGATTGTACACTGATCTTCATCAGCTACCAACACTTCTGTAGATTAAAGGGACACTAGTGTCACCAAAACAACTAATGAAGCTGTTTAAGTGTATAGATCACGCTCCTGCAGAGTTAAATTACTTTTGTTTCTGTGTATGCAGCCCTAGCCACACCTACCCTGGCTGTGACTGACACAGCCTGCATTAAAAAAATGGTTTCACTTTCAATCAGATATTACTTACTTAAATAGTTTTTATCTCCTGCTCTGTATATTAAACTTTAATCGCACACTGGAGAGTCTACCAAAGTCTAGCAAGCTATTAACAGAACAGGAGATAATAAATTCTAAATTAAACAGGATGTGCAATAAAGTAAGTATAAACATTAGATGACTCTTTAAAGGAAGTGTTTAGAAAGGTTGTGCAAATCACATGCAAGGAGGTGTGACTGGGTCTGTATAAACAAAGTGCCTTTACTCCTAATAGGCAAAGAATTGAACAGTGAGACCTCAGGGACATTATCTGCACACCAAAACTGCTTAATTAAGCTGAAGTTGTTTTGGTGACTATAGTGTCCCTTTAAAGCAAAACTCCAAACCCCGAAAGCACTTAATGTCTGCTGAAATTCTTTGTGGTTTAACAGAATGGCCCCTCTTTCACACTTTATTAAAATGATGATTTAAAGAGAAGTATCTCTTTTATAAAGTGCCTAAGAGCTGTTATACAGGGTCTACAGTCACAAAACACAGTAAGCCTTACCCCCCATTTAAAAAAATAAAAATAAAAAATAGGTAGAAATAACAAAACTTAAAAATCCGACTTGATAAAGCATCAAGGCCAAGTTCTTCCTGCATGCAATCCTCCTCCAATGACATCACTCACCATAGCTAGCAAGGGAAAAGATGTAGGGGGAGGAAAGGCTGAGGGTGGTTGTATGCTGTTTTTGGATGTCTGTCACCAGCATGATGATGTCAGACATTCAGTATGCACAAAACTAACATAAGCCACCAGGAACTCTTGCTACAGGCTGGCTAATGATGTTCCAATGATGAGCTGGAAGTAGAGTTACACTTCTGGCAGCAGAGGGGTTAAACTCTGTTTGTGTAGCGTTTCATAGTGTTCACTGCACATAGACACTCCAGGCACCATGACCAGTTCAAATCACTGAAGCGGGTATGGTGCTTGGAGTAACCCTTTAACAATTTGTTACTGTTTCAAGGTAAATTAAAATATAATAAATTTGTATATTTGTTAGATGCTTGGCCAGTACAAGGTGCAATTGATTTAAAATAGAAAATCGCTGACTTAAGAGAAACAATTTTTTGTATCACGAGTCCCTTTAAACTGGGAATGGTAAGATCAAGTTAATACTCAACAATTTCTTGTTCTTCTTTTCAATGCATGAAGAATGTTGATTGCCATCAGTTATATGGTGTTTCCATATTTTCTCTGGTTTCTTGGTAATTACCCATTGGCTTAAGTCAGCATCACCTGGGGGGTTTATCAGCCCTAAAATATAGTAAGAAAACAATTGAAAAGTTGGTGAAATAAGAGCTCTATAACCGTTTCTCTCGCCCTATGTTGTGTAACTGTCATTAAAGACAAAACTAAAATTAACAGATTACAATAAATACAGCAGAAAGATGGAGTGGGGTAAACAGAGGAAGGTGCGAGATATTTGAGAAAAAAAAGAAAGGAGCCTTATGGGTATAGGGAGGATGAGACAGCAGGCTTAAATAAAAAAGGGAAAGAGGGAGGAAGGGGAGATAAACACTGCCAGCATGAGAAAATCTCATTATGTCTGTCACCAGCATGATGTGTGCGCTGACGACAGATGTAATTTTTGCAAAGATTTGACATTAGGCAGTCTGGACATTCTGGGCTGCCATAGTTACCTGTTTAGGGGGTAAAATTAGCCCTGGCTTAAACAATGCAAATATCTCTGGATGTGCAGCATTTATAAAAGCAGAAATGATCATGGTGGTTGAAGTAACCCTTTAAGTCCAAAACAGCTGAAATGGAAAAATAAGTCAGTTGTGCTTCTATTTTAGCTCAAAATCTTAAAGTCACTTTAAATCCTCACTTTAGTGAATAACACTGGTAGTTTTAATTATGCTTTGCATGGTTATTCACAAAAGTATGAATTCAGAGTGAATTCAAGGTGAATTTCAAATTTAAGGCTAAAGTAGCCAAACTAGAAGCCTGGCTGACTTTTTTCCAATTCAGCTATTTTGACCTTAAGTTCTTAAATTCCCTTTGAATTCTCACTTAGCAAATAACCTTGTTAGTGATTCACTTAATCAGCACTGATCAATTAATGGTTGTGCAGAATGCCAGCATGTATTATTTATCTATACAACCGCTTACATCTGCAGATGTAGTAAACACATAGGACAAAAACTCAGCTAGCTTGCCCATCGGTTAGTCTCTTAAGTCTTAAGCAGCAACTAAACAAAGGGAAATCAAATAGAGTTTTTGTTTACTTTTCTAACTTGGCTGAAATGTATATGCAGGGGTCTACTAAATCTATTTACACACTGAACAAGGTCGCAGAAGAATTACTGTTAACAAATAACTGTGCATTTTAATTTTTATTTAATGCATATTTTTATTGCCAAACAGGGAACATAAGGCATACAAGAGGAGAGTATAAAAGTGCAGGATATATAACACATCATGGCAGTGCATAGAGTAATAAGTAATAAAACATTTTGGTCAATATGCCATTCACAGGATTAGCATTTAATTTGTAGTTACAAAAAGAAGGGGAAAAACAAGGAAACAAGAAAAATTTAAATAAGGAGAACAGAAGGGTGAAGAAAGCGAGAGTGAGAGAGGTGTGGAAGAGAAAAGTAGGAAGACGAGAAAATAGTAGCCCATAGGCTACTATCATGTAGATTTATGGAAGAATTCATCCCATGGTTCCCAGATCCTCCAGAAGTTTAGCACAATTTTCTTAATTTGCTGCGTACACTATAAGGCTGAAATAAGTAAGGTCGTTGGGGGGAGGGTTGTTTTTCTACTGTTTGGCTACATTATTTTTGGTATCAGTGAGAAAGTGTAGAACTTGATTTTTCTTTAAACCAGATAAGTGGTGGCGGGGAATATCCAGTAAAAAAAATGTTCGTTTGTAGTGGAAGAATGAACTTAATGTACATTTTATTTTAATCAAGTTAATGTAATATTGTTTGAAGTCCACACGTTTCACTTATTTTATGAAGAAATGTTGGGCCATATGGCAGTGAAAAAATATAATTGTAAAGTGCTATCAAGTATACTGAATTGCCTCTCTAAATTCAAAGTGGTAATGTAAACAAGTGTGAAAAAGTGTCACTTGCAAAATAC
Source organism: Pelobates cultripes (assembly GCA_933207985.1). Taxonomy (NCBI): domain Eukaryota; kingdom Metazoa; phylum Chordata; class Amphibia; order Anura; family Pelobatidae; genus Pelobates; species Pelobates cultripes. Next base: position 202,306,100 of record OW240912.1, on the reverse strand, counting down.
TGAGCAATACATAAGCAGTGCTATCAATACCTAAAAAGTGCAACTGCAATTCAAGTGGGCTATATTTACCTTCTCTCCAGATAGTCCCCATCTTTAGAGTCCTGTGAATCTCTGGTTTCTTCTTCAGTGAGATTTGGTCCTGACTTTAGGTATGGATGGAGCAAAGTTCTTTCAAAGAACTTGAAGAGTCACATGTGTGCACACAAAGCTTGACGCGTTTCATCTGTACTTACAGACTTTCTCTAGCGCTGTAATTCCCCTTCTATCTAGCTTCTATATAATGTCTTCTACTAATAGATGACAGTATAAAGAAGAGGCTAGAGGGACACTAATAGAATCCTTTTCTTTATTCCATCTTCTATTAGTGTCCCTCTATCCTCTTCTTTACACCACCTTCTATTGGTGTCCATCTATCCTCTTCTTTACACCATCTTCTATTAGTAGAAGACGGTATAAAGAATAGGATAGATGGAAGTGGAATTACAGTTCATGAGAAAGTCTGCGATACAGATGAAACACTTTGAGCCTTGTATGCTTACAGAACCCAGGGTGAAGATGTATTCACTTATTATTCATAGTGGACTACTTACTGCTCATGTCTTTAGTAGACTAGGTCCTCTACCTACATTTAGCCAGCAGCTAATTCCTTCCTTGTTGGAATAGTGGAATCCTTATTTGGTGATTCAGGATTATTTCTCTCTAGCTCTCTCTACTGACATTTGTCTTACTATAAATGGTACTTTTTTCTTTTTATACTTTTGTAGTTATCTCTTTAAAAAAAAATCTAACTGCTGAAGATTGTGATATACAAATAATAAGACAATTGTATATTCCTCTTGTGTATAAACTATTTCAGTTCTGCAATTTTTGGTCTAAAGAACCAAAGAAAAGGATAGATATATATCTAAGGAAAACAGAGAGATGAGGAGGGAAAACAAAAACTAATAAAGAAAGGTAGGTGTGGTCCTATTCTTTAGAACAATGGGCTATGTAGCATTGTTTTAAATTTGGGAAGTTAGAGTCAGCACACCAATGTTGACAGCATGCCAACTGTTGTAGACGTCAACCGTCTTGAAGGAAATAGGAGGAATTAATTATCATGAGTGGTGTCTAGGGTAGTTAGTCCTAAGAAACAAAAAAACGCAGATTGTCAAAAGTGATCCCAAATGACCCACGGAAGGGCATTGAATGGGCCCAAGCTGTTATAGTAGGCAATTAGCTCAACTGACCAGATTTTCTGCACTCTGCATGCTCATTCTTGTATTGCTTGAAAGATTATGATCTCTTCTATGAGTCGATATAAAATGTCATAAATGCTGCAATAGAGTGCCTCAACAAGGATATTTTGTACTGGAGCAAAATCATAATCACAAAACTTAAGAAAGGTATCACCTAGTCTGAAATAGTCTCACCTTTGCATATAAGGCAGTTCTGATCTAGAAGGTGGCTCTTGTGTTGGGATGTTGTGTCCATTTTCTCTGAGATGCAATCCTGCTGAGAATCCTGAGGCTGCCACACAGAATCCTAAAACAGAATGAAACCTATGCTCTAAACGTCATTGCCCAATGTAAATGCTACTTATTGTGGTAACACAACACTGCAAGCATAGTGTGTAAAACTGTAAGTCATGTGACTGAGATAAAATTTAAACGGACACGTTATACAAGATTATGCCATTTGTTTTTAAAGGCAGCCTACTATAGAAATGGGCAAGTTTGCAAATCATGTGGAACTTAAACCCATTTAATTACTCGCTTTTCTTTAATGGCCAGGTGGCAAAATAATATCTTCAAAAATTTAATAGAGAGAAAGACATGTCCAGAATGTTCAGATAATCGTAATAAATATATTTAAAAAAAACAGATTTTCTCACCCCTTCAGGATGGTATGTTTATTCCTCAATCTCAGGTCCTCTACCAGAGGCCTGGGAGTTTGAGGGTTCTGGCAGTATCTTAGCTGTTCCTAGAACTGCCCTCTTCTGGACAGCGATCTCAGATATCCCACCTGGAATCTGTTGAAGACACTCCCCCAACTTGGGAGTCACATCCCGAGTGCTCCTATCACAACTGGGACTACTTCTGTCTTCACTTTCCACATCCTTTCTAGTTCTTCTTTCAGTCCTTCTTTCTGATGTTATAGTCACTGGTTATTGCCATATCCACCACGACTGCAGTCTTCCGTTCCCTGTCTACCACCACAATGTCGGGTTGGTTGGCCAGCACTTGCTTGTCTGTCTGGATCCTGAAGTTCCACAGGATCTTAGCCTTGCCATTCTCAACTACCCTTTGTGGTATCTCTTATCTGGACTTAGGCACGTCCAATCCATATTCTGTGCAGATGTATCGGTACACAATCCCAGCAATTTGGTTGTGTCTCTCTGTGTATGGTGTTCCTGCTAGCATCTTGCATCCGGCTACTAGGTGCTGGACTGTTTTAGAGGCACCTTGGATCTTGCCTGGTGTGGTAGACTCCAGCTTCTATTGATCTGGTGCTGAGTGCCTGTTCCTGTGCTGCTAGGATTAGTGTCTCAGTGCTGTCTTTCAATCCTGCATTTCTCAACCACTGGTAGGATTTTGTCATGTAAGCCACATACAGGGCCGGTGCAATGATTTTTTAGCTACATAAACGAAGATGCATTTTGCTGCCCCCTTCTCCCCCCCACCCTCAAAAAAAAAGTGCATCTTCACCTGTGTGTCTTGTAACCCCCCCTTTTGACATTCTTACCCTCTTTAATGTTTCATATCGTCTCTTTTGAATGTATGACCCCTTTTGTGCTTTAGTGTATTTTATTCCCTCTTTAGTGTGTCTTACAACCTCCTTTGTATGTCTCTTACTTACACCCAGCCCCTTTCTTTGTTTTGTTTTTTATCCACCACAGTCCCTCTATGTGGCTCTTTCTCCCCTTAGTCCATTTTGTGTGTCCCTCCCTTCCCTTTGTGTGTTTTTTCTTCCAAGCCATGTAAACATAGATATGCAGGCAAAAATACAAACATACTTACACAATCATAGAGGCACGCAGGCACTGTTTTTCAGGCACACAATCAAATAAAGTCATACAGGTACACTGTCATACAAACACAGACATGATCATACAGAGACATACAGACACAGAGAGACACAGGCAGAGACATACAGTCACACAGAGACATACAGACAGTCACACAGAGACATACAGACACAGTCACACGGAGACATACAGACACAGTAACACGGAGATATACAGGCAGAGACCTACACGAATACAGAGACATGCAGGCATACAGTCATACAGACACATACATACAAAAACATAAAGGCATGCAGACACATACATACAGGCATACATATACACACATACATACATACGTACATACAGGCACATACGTACATACAGAGGCATACATACATACAGGCTCACAGAGACAGAGACATACATGCACACAGAGACATACATGCATATATTCTTACAGAGACATACATACATATTGAGACATACGTACATACATATTGAGACATAAATACAGACATAGATGCACACAGAGACATACATACATGCACACAGACATACATACATACATGCACACAGAGACATACATACATATATATATATATGCACACACAGACAGTCACAATTACATACCTACTGTACATACAGGTCCTTGAGGTGCATGCTGTCCGGCTCTGTGGACTCCTGTTTTGCTGCCCAGCCTCATCACAGGGCGCCAGCCAGCTGTGTGGTACACAGGAAGCAGGGATATGATGTCATTCATATCCCGACCCCCTCCACACAGCTTGCGGCAGACGCCAGTGAAGGAGGCTTGCGCTCGGCCACACCTCATAAAGTAACCGGCTGGATGAGAGCGCACAGCGCTTCCCTCCTGCCGGACAGCCTGACATTGCGCCCCCAGGGCCGGTGCGCCCTAAGGTGGCCGCTTTATGGTAGTGCCGGCCCTGGCCACATCCACTATCTGCCAGTGGTACACCCCATGGAGAGGTTTGTCTTGCCAAGGAACCTCCTCTTTCTGTTGAAGTCTCAGGCATTCCCTTAGCAGTTCATCTTTGGGAGCCATCTTTCAAAATGTAGTCTGCCTGTGGTTGGGATATTCTGAATGCTCTGATGGAATATATCAGTCATTTTCTAGTAAAATGATTCAAAACCAAGGAATATGGTTTTGCAGTTGTAGAAAAAAAAAACAACAACAATAAAACATAAAATAATAACCATGACTTGACCAAACAAATACAAATTGGTATCTAATGAAATTCAGTCAGAGATATTGTAATGTAAATATTAAAAAATCACCATTACTACATTCTAAGAGAAAGTTACAGTTATGAATTTAACAAAATGACTGTTTCATTAATAATTTAGGACAAAAACAAGCAATCACATAAGTGCAACTTGAATGAATCTATGCAGTAACAGACAGCAATGCAGTTAAACTCACAGACAGATCCTCTAGGGTCAAGTTCTGATCGGGCATAGTATCAATTTCAATTAACCCCTTGTGTGTCAGCTTTGTCATCTGAATCTGGTATGGCTGTCTTTCCTCTTTCTCGATTAGCTCCAGTGCCTGAAATTACAAGAAGGAAACTAAGCATTTGAATCTTCCACTTATAGAGCAAACAAGTGGATCTAGTTACTCATAACTTATTGGGCCATTATCCAATAAATATGACTAAAAATTATCATAAATATATATTAGACCTACTTGTAGCACAACTGAGCAATGATCTTCAATCTTAAAGTTTATCTGATCCCATCCTACTTAGATCAAAGTAATGCCTTCTGGTTTTAAAACTGAGTCAATGGGGATTCCACATAACGAAATATCACGAGTTGTTTGGTAAGTATGCACATGACATTCAACAATATTTACATACACAACTTGGCCTTTATTGACAAATTCTACAGCTCCATATAGTACATAACACTATCATGTTGAACATGAGTTGTAAACCTAAATATTATTACATTTCACACTCACATGTTTTCTCTCTTGAATTCTCCAGTTGGCCAGCTCCTGTGCAGCCATTTCCGTTGCACTCATTAGAACCAAACACTGTGGGGTGATTTCACCAAGGACCACACGGCGGAACAGGATCTGGTCACCCAAAACAGAGAAGCTTAGTATGATAGCAAATCATTTGACGAGTATTTTACAATAATTATATCACATTTTTTTATCATCCTGGCTACTATAGCAGCATTTAACTAATGGGTTAAATCCTACCTCCAGCTGATAAGACAGAAAATTAACAATTAATTGAGCATTTGGTTTAAAAAAGGCCACTACAGCAACTGGACAGTTGATCTGGACATGATGATATTGCGGAATCTCTCAGGGATGTCAAGCTAGCCAGTTTATGGCTGCTGAAAGCCTCAACTGATCTGATTAAAGAAGTCTCCATGGTCATAGTTCTGTCAGAGTGGTCGGGTTGAGATCCTGGGGTGCAAATATCTCATCCAAGACAAACACTGTTCTCTTCCTTTTTGGGTGAGGTTTTCTTCTGGAAATCTTTAGAGGAAGCTATCAAAAAAGCTGCTGATGTCCCCCAGGTTCTTCTCTCCCAGGACGAAAGATGAAGGAGACCTCAACAGTATAGATGCTCATACAGATATCAAACTTCCTACAGAGATAGCAAATCCTACAGATCAGGTTGTAAATATACAAGATGCTTCAATTGGAGAAGTGTCCTGTCTTCAAAGTCCTCAAAGAACAAGTCTCCTTTTTTTTTCCTCCTTTCCATCACCAAGCAGTTCTGAAGGTGGCTAGGCCCAGGCTGCTTCAGTAGCTACCAGACTACAGCGTTTTCCGGAAGAAGTTCCAGACGTATGACTAAGGTCTATAGTTTCAAAAGATTACACTCTTTAATTTGAAGAGTCTCCTTCTCCTCATCTTTATTTCAATATTCCATCCTTTAGAACAACGTGATCACAGAGGTTCCAAAAGAAGAACGGTTTCAGGGGTTTTATTCTTTTTTTTATTTTTTAGGAGACCAAACAGAAAACGGAGACCTCACCTGGATCTCCATCAGTTCAACCTGTCCCTTCACATCAGACGATTTTGCATTGAGTCGATTCAATACATCATTTCAGTTGTCCATTCAGGTGATTGGTTGGTATCATTAGACTTTAAAGGGACACTATGGGCTCCTAGACCACTTCATATAAATAAAGTGGTTTGGGTACCATGTCCATGCCATTTTAACCCTGCAACTGAACATACTGTCATTTTGCATAAACAGCACTGGTTATATTAGAGCTTCAACCCCAATAACCGAGTTAAATTCAGCTATTTAATCAGAGGGTATCATAGAGACCATTTGATTGGTGCAACAAGGAATTTTGTCACACATGTGCACTATCCTCCCAATGCTCTGCAGTCTTGATGATCGCAGCCAAAGCGTTGGGGCCGGATGCACAGAGAGCACAGTGGCTAGGGAGAAAATGCAAGTAATCTACCTTTTTCTTTCACACCCCGGGGGGACAATACCCTAAGCAGTGAGCAAGTAAATATAATGTTAGGAATACATGTCTGTATTTCTAACGCTATGCTGTTCCTTTAAAGACACCTATTTCTATGTCTCGATTGCTTTTTCTCAACAGAGGTTTTAGGGTTGAGGGTCTCTACAACCATCATTTTCAGTTCAGATCACTTTTTTTTCAAATCACCAAGAGCCTTTTTTAAGGTTTTGGTTACTATCATATGGCTCAGGAAAAATGGTGTCTACATATTTCACTACCTAGACGACATCCCTGTGGTGGCTCCAGATCGTGCAGACTAATCTCACTTTGGGTGGATGGTTAACCATGAAAAAAAAATCAGCTGCAGCCTTCCAAGGAACTTGTTCTTCTGGGTACCAATATTAACATGACAACCCTTTCGTAAGAAAAGAAAGACATTCGTTTACAAGTTTTTTATTACAGACACCAGTATCTGAAAGAGACTTCATAAGTCTGATAGGCACCTTTACATCCACAAGAGCCCTGGTGCAATGGGCCTCAAGTAGATCAATCACCACTTTGCAGGCTGAAGAGGCTGGTGTTCTGACTGAGAGCATTTGCAAAACTGGTAACTGGTTCTCTATGAAAATCTTTGTTTGCCACTACAGAGTGGGTGTCTTCTGAGTTTCTGTTTCTCAGTTTGGTCTTTTTGTTTGAAATTCTGTTTCTTCTCGTACCTAATAAAGTTTTCTGATATTTATTTTCCTCTCTGTTGTCATTTACTGCTTGGGTATCACTCATTAGTTAAATGCTGCCATGATTAGTCAGGAATTAAGAAAATGTATTCACACTTTTTTATTTACACAATTTTGTTTTTCCTGGCTATTATCCATTCTAGCATTGCTTTCCCTCCCTGGATTCTACTTGACGTGTTACCAGATATGGATCTGTAGGTGTTCTATTTGTACCAAATGTTCATTTTAATTAATTTAGTTTCAATCATCTGAAGGGAGGAGCTAGCCCATTAATTAAATGCTGCCATAAATAATAGACAGGAAAAGAAAATTACAGTAAGTATGCATACGATTTTTCCTTAATTTGAATGAAAGCTATCTAAGCACTGTAATTGCTGCTAACTGAAAAATGGTTTATTTGTTTTATCAATAATATAGTAATGCCTGTCAGCAGCCATCTTGTAAACCCAAGATGGCTACATTTCACTCTAACAATATGTATACTGTGCGTAGCCCAACTGCACAGCTGGTGTTATAAACTGTCTTATCAGAACTTCCAAACATTTGCTTATGTGTAAATACAAGCATGAAAACATATAGACATACATAATGGGAAACATATGACGATTAGCTTTTGCTATAGTGGTTATGCAGCTTGATTTAATTGTTTTGTTTTTGGAAAAGATAACATAATTGTATATGTTATGTAATTTAGAAGTGTACATAAACAAACACACACACACACAGATATAGATAGACAGGGACAGAGATACGAAATGTGTTATTCACATAAATTCTTACAGTTATTTAGTACAGCTGGATTGGTAGCAAATGGAAATCCATTTGGCAACATTTAGGTCAAATTTCTCCAACTCAGCTAATATCACGGCTTATCTCTTTTAGCCTAAATTTTGCCACTTGGATATTCATTTGCTTTAAGGTTATTCACTTTTATGTGAATTGTCAGGAATTTATAATTTTAGGTCAATGGCCAAAATGAAAACAAAGTTGACTGTGAAATTTTTTCCAACTGACTATTTAGGATTTCAATTTCACATCTGATTTAAATTCCATATAACTTACACATTAGGGGTTTACTCACTGAAGCCCAACTTGGACCAAATGAAAATTTGAATTGCAAATTTAAGCAAAAACACCCAAGCTGTGGGTGTTGCTAAATTGGAGAATATCAGTTATTTTTCAAGTCAGATTTTAATTCTATACAATTCAGATTTTATTGATTAACTGTTTTAGTGATTAACAGTACAGATTCCAACAGGATACTGCTATCACTATTCCCACCTGATTTTTAGGGTCCTTCAAATTGAAAAGGAGGCTCCGGTATTTATTCTTATATCTGCTGTCAGTACACAGGAAAAGTTTAAATATTTCTTGTTCTACGTTCTCTGCAACTCCACGCACCGACTCATCCAATACGTGAAGATCTGGGGTTTCTCTGACTCTGAAATTACAAAAGATGCAAGATTATTCACTAAAGTGAGAATTCAAAGTGGATTTCAAATTTAAAGTCAAAAAAGACAAACTGGAAAAATCATCTAAGCCAACTGCTTTCAGTTTCGCTACTCTGGCATTCAATTTGAGATTCTCTTTGAATTTACTTTGAATTCTCATGTTAGCGAATAACCTATATGGTCTCCCAAATCAAGCAAAGGAAGGAGCAGATTTGGTATAATTCCATTACATGAGATCAACCAACCTCCTCAGCAGTGTATCAAACAGAGTCTGCACTGTGGTAACACGGACATCTTCAGGACATAACTCAACTATTTGCAGATAGGCAGTCTGCAGCTTCTCTTTTTCACCTGTTCTCTTCTTTCTCTTATGAGTATTCTTGTCTGGGAGAGGAAAACAAGAAAGCATGGAAATAAATGAACTACCACATAAAAACTGCAATAGACGTAACTGCTCTACTTTATTCAGATGTTTAATGAGCAGAGAAAGGAAAGTGAGCCACTCACACATGTCAACTGGCTTCCACTGAATTTATTGTATACCTGTACACACATGCTCAAACAGCTCAATTTATTGAAGTCACTGTATCACCTTAAAGGGACACTGTAGGCACCCAGACCACTTCAGCTCTTTGAATTAGTTGTCTGCCCTGAGACAGCCACTGGGGCCGCTTCTGGAATGCAAATCGACATTTGGTTGGTTATCTGACGCTGGACGTCCTCACGGACCTCCAGCTCCAGATTTTCCCCATATGAAAACATTGAATAATGCTTTCTATTGGCAGGTCTAATGCGCGGAGCTGGGCGGAGCCTGACCAAGCACCAAGGGACATCGGCGCTGCATTCAGGTAAGTGGCTGAAGGGGTTTTAACCCCTTCAGCCCTGCGTAAGGGGGGGACCTATTAAACCTATAGTGCCAGAAAAACGGGTTTGTTTTCCTGGCACTATAGAATCCCTTTAATCCATATCCTTAAGTTGCTTTCATTCATATATTAAGGAAACACTACACATCTATGTGCCAATGACATCATGTGAATTTACCCTGTGAATGCAGGGTAAATAAGGGACAGGAAAGTATGTTCCAAATAGCCACTTCTTGAGAACTGCATGAAAACCTTAACAGATACTACCATATGAAACATGAACACAGCATTTTGCTGTGAAAAGCACAGTATGGTGGTGGAAAAATCAATGGAATCAACTACATTGTATTATGTCATGGGAAATGCATGGAAAAAGAGCTTGCTCTTGAACACTGACAGTTTGCACAGGAATGTAATTTGCTCTTGGAGACTGAGATTCTGTACAGGAATACGACTTGCTATGGAATACTGTGGGTTTACACAGGAATGCAGCTTGCCCTTGGAATTTTCACAGGAATGGAGATGCACTGAGACACAGAGTTCGCACAGCAAAGCAGCTTCTCAAAACACTGAGGGATTGCACAGGGAAGTAGCCTGCTCAGGAGCTCAAGTACTACAGGGCACAGTAAAATTGCACAGTACCTTTTTATAGGGGATAGGGGACACTGCCCATTGCCATATGATCTGGAACTGCGGTAACCTCCCCCAGAATCACAACCGTGGAGCTTCTATAAAGCACAATGTGTTTGGCATGCCCATGCCTATACAGCAGGGCAGACAATATGGCAGAGAGAGGCTGGGATGCCTCTTAGGAACCCATTCACAACCCAGGTCCCAACGAGAACACTGCCGTACTGTGTTTGGGACCCGAGAGGATACAGCTGCTTTGGACTGTAAAGTGCTTAGGCTCCGTGACTGGAGTCAGGGACAACATGGAACACCATGATGGCAGTGTGAGGCATGCGCTGGGGGAGAACAAGGGCACACTCGGTCCAGACAATCTACTGCCTTAAGATTAAAATAACCCTAACTGACTCTAACAAAAGCACTAACCCTAACACAAATTCTTACACTAATTATTACCAAAACCAACACTAAAAACGCAAAGCCTAACCGTTCCGAAATCATGTAATAAAAAAAATAAATGTATATAACAATGAAGCCTATGTTTTAGCAAAATAATGCCATATTGTGGACATCTTATAATAAGCCACTCAACCTTGCCGTTATTATGATATCTCCATAACCCGAAGATGGCATTATTTTCTCCTAATAAAGGCTTTGCCATTTTTCCTACATATAAATATATGCAGAGCGAGAGAGATTTGAAGGGACACTATAGTCACCAGATTAACAACAGCTTATTGTATTTGTTCTAGTGAGTATAGTCTTTCCCTGTTGGCCTTTTGCAGTAAACAATGTTTTTCAGGGCAAAGCCAGTGCTTACATTACAGCCTAGCAATACCTCCACTGGCCACTCCTCATATGATTACTAGAGGTGCTTCCTGGGGCAGTGGTGCACACTGTGCAGCACTGACATTCAGTGTCTCCACCCGCTGCATGGAGACACTGAACTTTCCTTTGTAGAGATGCATTGTTCCAATGCATTTCTATGAGGAGATGCTAATTTGCCAGGGCTGTGTTTGGCTTGTGTTGGCTATGCCCCTGATCTGCCTCCTTGGCAATCTCAGCCAATCCAAAGCTTTTCTATGGGAAATCATTGTGATTGGCTGAGATCACCACTTCTGATGATGCCAGCCAAGCAGGCAGATCAGGGGCAGAGCCACAGCAGCAGACTGGAGTAAAGGTATGATTTTACTATTTTTAGAGGGGCATGGGAGGGCCAGGGGGGCTAGATGGTTTTTAAAACACTATAGCGTCAGGAATACATGTTTGCGATTCTATAGTGTTCCTTTAAATATGTTTAGAGGAGATAAAAATAGAAATGACATATGAATAAGGAGATTACATTTGAAGTAACTAAATCACAATGACAAAATCTGCAAAACTGAGTCACAACAGGTTGATTGCCAATTAATAGCATGTATCTGCAATAACTAAAGTCTAAAAATTGGCACTTTGATATTTGCGTTTTCAAAGAAATATGAGAAAACTAACAATGATACAAACAGTTCAAAGAATCTAAACTATATAATGTGTCTAGACGTCCCTTCTCATAGCTAATTACAGCATATTCTACACATGGACACACTGCAGTATCAAAGAGAAACAGTGGCTGCACTGAAGCTCAGTGACAAGGAGAGATGTGAAGTTCAACTGACTCTGTAACCCAACTTCAGCCACAAAATGTATGTCAATAGCGTCACAAAGATGGAAGTTTAACGATTGCTCTACCTGTGGGGAATTTGAGGCTGTTTTATAAAAAAAGATGTTTCAATATTCCACTCACAAGGTATATACATAATTGAAATTTTATAAATGGGAGTGTATAGTTTAACCCCTTAAGGACAGACCTTCAGAAGCTTGTCTTACGCTTAAGGACAAAGGCCATTTCTGCATTTTTCTGCTGTTTCAAAAACAATTTGCATCTCTGTCATTTATTGCACCAACACATAATATGCATAGTTTTTTTATAGGGCAAACAGGGCTTTAATTTGATGTCACATATACATAGATACATTCTCATTAATTATATAAAAATGCCACAAAATAAAAAATAAACTATATTTTTTTCCACACTTCTGGCATAATATGTCCAGCTTAGAAAAAGTTATTCAAAATAAATTCATTTATGTGTCTTGATTTATAGAGTACATCATATGTGTAGGATTTCAGATTATTTTGAAAGCTACAGGTCACAAAATACAAGGACTAAAATAAAATTTCAATTTGCAACAATTTTAGAATTTGGTATGTTTGTCTTGTAGGTTTAGTAGCCATCACAGAAAACAAAATTGCCACACAAAAGTATATATTTATATAAAGTAGACATCACAGGCTATTTACCTAAGGTTAGTTTGACACTTTTTACGTAGCCATTTCATCGCCAATCTCTGCTAAATATTGGAGTAAAATTGTGGTTTTTCTTTATTTTGGTATATACACATTTAACAAGGTTTTTGTAATGTGTATTTCGTAAAGCTGGTGTATTCCTGCACAGAACCCCATATTGTGTTTAGTTACATCTGCTGATTGTATGCCTTTGGCACTTTTCTGTAAAGCTACAGTGCCATATAAGAGAAGGCTATTTCAGTTTCAATAGTTAGAATTTTCTTAGATGGATTTGACGGGCCAATGTCTCATTTTAGGGTATTCTAGTAGTGTGACTGTTCAAATAACCCCACAAAGGGCTTTCATTTGATAAAGCAGACACCCCAGGGTATATTATATGGTGTATATTGTGCCTTAACTTGTCACCATTTTTTCACCAATTTATGTCAATGTTTGTGGTGGGGGTGGTGGCATTTTTACATATATGTTGCATTTTTGCTGAGTATTTCTTACACTTAATATGTACCACTGTCATAAAAATCCCCAAATTATACTCAGTTACACCTTCTGAGTAAAACAATATGCCCAATATAGGACCTAGACACTATTTTGTGAAGTTACAGTGCTGTAAAAGAGACGTGACAAGTTCAGGTTTTTAAAGGGACACTATAGTCACCCAGACCACTTCAGCTCAATGAAGTGGTCTTGTTACAGGGTAGAAGCCAGACACAAAGAGTCGGACGCAGGTCTGTTCAGGAGGTAAAGGTCTTTATTCTCACCAATCGGGTCTCAGCTGAACTCCTGTTCAAAGGGTCTTTTGATTAGCCATCTGTTACCTTACACCAATCAGCAAACAGGATATACAGGATCACATTATATGGACAGGCAACATGGCTCTTTAGGAGAATGGAATGTGGTTTAAGTTCTTGCACATGCTCAGTACATGATGACAGTCTCTAACTACATGTAACTAATTAACAGATTAAACAGATACTTGAACTTGTATATACCACATGGAGATTTTAGGCCTGCTAGATGTTTGGCCTTGCTGAAATTCCATCACACTCCCCCCTTTGATGCTTCTGATATACAATACTCCAGATGCATCACTTACCATACTTTGCCAATACCACTCAGGTAATTACAAAACAGGGAAGACCATGTGAGCATTCTAGCTTAATTTTATGAATTCTCAACACTCATCGACCTGATTACAAATGATTTCCCTTTGGGCTAGCAGTTCATATCTCCAAATGGCCATTACATGAGCTGCCATCTTCCTTTCTATAGTGCTCTCAATAACACTAAATATAGACTGAATTATTAATGGACTCAAGCAGGGTAGTAAGAGGCATAAGAAAATAATAAATGCCACTCCCCCTACAAGTGCTTTAATCCCTCCAAACTGTTCATACCAGCTTCCAAACCAACTACTTAGAAGATTATACACGTTCCTGCTCTGAGTAGGTTCATGCATTAATCTAACCATGTGGCTGGTAATGTCAACCACAGCTTGCCCTTCATCATCTATATGCAGGCTGCAATTACTAAGATTAAATTTTCCACACACACCTCCTTCTACTGCTAATATATAGTCAAGAGCCATCCTATTTTGGTAAATGGCTGACCTCATACAGGTATTCTGTTTTGCCAGGAGGTTAAGTGCTTCAGCTGTCTCAACCACTGCCTGTAATTTTATGATGCGGTTGAGCATGTATATGGGGGTCGGGTAACCATAAGTACCATCTTCAGCTCAGGTAGCAGGTCCATAGTAATTAATAATTCGCTGGGGTGGCCATTCATCATCTTCCCAATTACCTATATTTAATGGTTCTCGCTTCTTCCTATGATTTACATCTCCTGTTTTGGATTGTAACAAGAAGAAGGATGGTTTGAGCATACGTAGCACACATGCCCCCTCCCAATCTTGTGGTAATTCTGAATATGCCTTCTTACCACAAATCCAGTATACATTTTCTGGGGCTCTCCAGTTAGATGTAGCAGATAGATCAAACCATACCTCTCTTAAATTGGTGCAATTAACAAAAGGATTGGTGGGCTCTGAGACATTTGAAGCTGACCACCAGGTAGTATTATGGGTACTAGCATTATATGCTTTCTGCCCTAGACAAGTCAATTCGCCTACAGGTGTATTATACATTGGGCTTGCCCTAGCTAAGCATACATGAACTATTCTGGATGTTTTTAGTTGCCATTCCGATTTTTCCCATATGGTTGCTTGATTACTGGAGTGGGAAGGCATCTGTTGCTCATTTGTCTCAGAACCAGGGTACCATACTTCTCTCACTTCCCACGGCCATTGGTCTCCCATATTTGTACCTTCACATACAAAGCAGTTAGTTATTAAGACTACTTGCAATACTCTCAGCCAGATCGATGAACAGGTTCTTAACAGTGTGGGGAACTTTATCTTCAACACTCTCATTAATGGAATGGAATACCTGATGAGTGTTGGCATTCATGACTACAGGATTACACTATATTGATTTACAATGAGGAATACTAGGTAACCTCTGAATTATCAGATCTTGGTCTACTGTTTTTCCCCAGGTCGACCAACCTACACATAACCAATACGGGCAAAAGTTGAAGTACCTATTTGGACAATCGGGGTCAGTAGATCTTCTACTAGGGCATTGATATTTAGCATTAAACCCTTAGGTTTATTCCCACTTAAGATTACCACATATGTTCCAAGGTTTTCCACTACCATAAATTGCTTTGCATGCATCGAATAGTAGGGTGCCTAAGAAAGAAGTATTACTTAACAAAGTTTTATTTATCAATGCCCCCTGAGAGTAGGTATTTCAAAGAACTAGCCAGATTGTACGGGGTTGGAATTGGGGATCAAAGCACTTGGGTTCACCTGACACTGGTTGACACACACTATAATCAGTGTCTAAGTATCTACATCTAGACACAGATCCTTTACATTCATAATGCGAGTGCCAAATAAGAGTTTGGGATATCTGATTACCTGTTTTTGTAGTCTTAATACAACTATCACAGCCTCGTATGTCATCACCTTTACATTCCATATATATAATAAAAACACTAAAACACACAAAGAAATACATTATGATGTATCAACATTTTCAACCGTGCAACGGCACCTCAGCTTCCCGCTTGTGAGGGCTGCAAGGAATGTTATTCGTCTGATCCTCTCTTCCCTTCACAGAGGTCCCTGCTAGACACTCTGGCTATGAAATGTTGGTAGGTGGTCAGGCTTTATTATGGCCGTCAAAACACCTACTTGCTGCTTTCTGATATCTTTCTCACCCACGGGTAAAGTCGTCTCGTACCTTCCTTATGTCACTTTAATCAAACTTCAGGGACTGCTTCTTTCCCAGTAGCTCCTATTACAGTGACAGTCTTTCCAGAGGGAGGGGCTACTAATTTGGTCACAACAGAGTGTTTAGCACCCGTATCAATCATGAAGGGACTTTTCTTTCCCCCTATTGTTACTTCGACCATAGGCTCCGCTCGGTCAAGGGGGATAGAGCCCAGTCTGTAGCAATAGTCCTCCATGACTGTATCAGCCAGACCCACAAAGTCCCTATCGTCACTATCTTTTGGTCTCTGAGTAGGGGGATAGTATCTACCTTCCTAGACGTCTCCTCTGTTACTATTGTCGCTCCTTCCAAGACTTCCTTTTGTCTAAAACTTGCTTTATTTTCCCTCTGTGGGCAGTCACTTTTCCAATGTCCTTCCTCTCTGCAATACGCACATTGATTTCCACCTAACTGTTGTCTGTCATTCCTAATCTCACCTTCCTTTTTTATCTCTCCTCCTTGTCTACCCACTCCTGTAATTGCTACAGCTAGCATATCCACTTTCTTTTTCATTCTGCGTTCCTCCTCACGCTTCCCTATTCATATAAACCCTGTTTGTGATTTCCATTAGCTGTGTTATGGACATCCCTGCAAATACCTCTAACTTTTGCAATTTCCTTTTAATGTCACTCTGGGCCTGGCTGACGAATGCCGAATTAATTATATGAGAACTCAGGGTCTTTGGGATAAAAAAAAAAAGGGGGTATAATGTCTGTATGGTTCAAGCAGTCTCTCATAAAAAAGCACTGGGAGATTCATCAGGTTTTTTTTTTGTAATACTTTAGCTGTTCTTGAAATGTTTATATCCTTTTTCCCAACTGCTTTCATGCCTGTAATAATGGCTTGTTGGTAAACTTTTAAAAGAACCATATCAGCAATCAGGATCCGTATTAGGGAAATGGGTAGTAGCCCAAGCTGCTGGATTTGCTTGGTTTTAGGTACAGACAGTCTCCTCAAGAGCTTCAATGGCAGCTTAGTTAATACGGGTCTTTTCCTCAGAAATGAATAAAGTCAAAAGTAACTGCTGGCAATCAGCCCAAGTAGGGTTGTGGGTTTGTATGATCGATATGACCAAATCAGTCATAGCTTGCTGCTTTTTCCATTTATGAGGGGTTATGGGTTTTCCAAATAAATAAGTCGGTTGTAGCAAAGGGAACATATTCACATACAGGGTCTCAGTCTCCCAATTACAACTGGCCATTGCCATCAATGTATGTTGGGAAAGGTGTAAGTCGGAGAGGCATCTGTAAATGCCAGGTTGGAGCGTACCAGCAATCATACATGTTTAAACCAGACTACGGACATGTATAGAATATTGTGGTCTAACAAGTTCCGGTTGGGGGTCATTAGGTGGCTAGAGGAAGGTAAATTAAGCATCTCAGTTTGTAATTTAGTAAAGAGGGATATCTTGGACAAGGCTGGGAGGGGCCTGTCCAGTAACTTAAAAAAGGGTAAAAGTGTATTCCAGCGTTTTATACCATTGATCATTTCTTCCAGTTGTATTTTAGACTCAGTTACTGTTACTGAAGGCACACAGGGCTCAGTAGTTATAGTGCTATGTCAGTGATTATGGTACAATGTCATTGCTGAGAATTATCATCTAATGGACTAAGTTACTGTTATTTAAGAATTCTCCTCACAATTTTGACTGTTAATAATTAAATTGAACAATAATAAAATACACTAAAATACACTCCTACCAAAAGGGAGTCAGTTCAGAATACAAAAGAACCAGTGGGAGTAGGTACAGAAATAGGAGGGCTTAAAGCAAGAGAACCGGCATCTGAGATAGGTATGTGGGGACAATAGAGCAGGAGGAATGAAAACACCAGCTACACCAGGTTTAGCTTGGGAGGAAGAGTAGGGGGTTGGTAAAGGGAGATCAGATTCAATGGGGGTGTCCAAACTAGGTGGAGTTGAGGCCTTAGTGGCCAAACAGTTTCTGGCAACCATGAGACTGCATTGTTCCTTGTGGCATAACTTGATCCAATTAGGCTGTTTTCCTAACAATTTGCTTCCAACAATCAATATACAGAAACTAATCATAAAGCTCCAGCATACTTGTTATATCAATTTAAACCTGCTGTATTAAATCTGGATCAAGGCTACCCCAGGAGGGCCACTGGTTACCAAAACAGGCCGTTCTATGCTACACAGAGTATTTTAATCTTTAGAGGGACAGTGATACACCATAATCACAAACAGCATATCCCTTAGCAAAGTTTTGTTTTGTTTTTTACATACATGACAAAGGACCAACGGTTTGTGAATCAGAAGCACCCATGATTTCAACAGAGAGTCTGATTCAAAGCAATACAAATATACAAACACAGTTACAATTGACACACAAATCTCCTTATCACTAACACCACGTGTTGCGGTTACAAGGCCAAAACACACACGTACACACACGCACAGGAACCTCACACGTTTCACAGCATTAATGAAGTCTCACACATACAGAACGAAGTCAAAAACCACCAAATGCTATACAATTATCTATAATCATAGTTAATCATCATCTAAACCACCCGATCGCATGATATTTCTACAATTCCATATCAACAGTCAGTGGTTGTGGTACTGTCAGTGGTTATGGTATTATAAAGTAGTTATGGTATTAAAGTTACAATGTCAGTCAGTATTTATGGTGTCGTGGTTATAATGTCAGTAGTTGTGGTGTCAGTAGTTATGGTGTCAGTAGTTATGGTGTTGTGCGTAATTAAACACTAGCTGCACTTTACCAGTCCGCTAAACAGCAAAGCTCAAACTTTAGCAAGACATACATGTTACATACTAGAGCTTAGCTATACAATATTTACACCAGAATTAAACACTATCTGCACTTACAAGTCCGCTAAACAGCAAAGCTCAAACTTTAGCAAGACATACATATTACAGACTAGAGCTTAGCTATACAATATATATACATCAGAGTTTACTTAAACAGTATTCTAAACTGAACAGAGCTTATACTAAGTTCATGTACATACTTCAAGATCTAGCGAAAGGAATTTACCACAGAGTTCGGCTAGTCTACTCACTCCAATATCCACGATCTAATGAAAGGAAATTACAACAGACTTCAACTAGTCGAGATACCAGAATCAGAACATACTTCGAGATCTAGCGAAAGGAATTTACAACAGAGTTCGGTTAGTCTACTCACTCCAATATTCACGATCTAGTGAAAGGAATTTACAGAGTTCAACTAGTCTAGATACCAGAGTCCGACTGAACATATATACATCAGAATTCAGCCGGACAAACAGACCCTATGCTAAACGGGCTAGCTACAGAGCGTTTAGCTTAAGACGGGGATCAGCCATCTCTTCCCCCCGTTCAGGGAGGTCAGTCAGATACAGATTTGTTTCCCCTAGTGGGTTACCTTTAGTTCCTGGACCTGGGGTTCAAAATTAATCGACGGGACACCCCAATACCCACTGCGCAGAAGCCGATGGTCTCCTGGACAAAAGGCCAGTGGCGCCGAGACGAAAGGAGGTCCACGCAGTAACAGTCCAGGGGTGTTGCCGTGGAACACTGGGTAAAAGTTCACCGTCTTAGGGTCTCTGCCCTGGCTTCCCGGCCAATGCACCAGTTATGTTACAGGGTAACACTGAAGAAGCCAGACACAAAGAGTCGGACACAGGTCTGTTCAGGAAATAAAGGTCTTTATTCTCACCGATCGGGTCTCAGCTGAACTCCTGTTCAAAAGGTCTGAGCCCTGAGCACATGGTGTAGAGGCTTTTTATTAGCTATGCATCCCCCCCATCTGTAACCTTACACCAATCAACAAACAGGATATACAGGATCACCTTATATGGACAGGCAACATGGCTAGCTGAAATCCCATCACAGTCTGGGTGCCAGGTCCCTCAGGTTTTAACCCTTCACATGTAAACATAGCAGTTTCCCAGAAACTGCTATGTTTACATTTGGGGTTAATCCAGCCTCTAGTGGCTGTCTTCCAGACAGCCACTAGAGGCGCATCTGCGACGCTTGAGGCGAATTTCGCCTCCATCACGCAGAGCATCCATAGGAAAGCACTGAGAAATGCTTTCCTATGGACACTTTGAATGCGCGCTCGGAACACTTGCCGCACATGCGCATTCGGCTCCAGTGACGTCGGACGATGGAGCTGACCTCGGACGGGGACGAGCGATCACCAGCGCTGAGGGAGCCTGGCGCTGGATAAAGGTAAGTGGCTGCGGGGATTTTAACCCTTTCAGCGCCACGGAAGGGGGATCCTGAAGGTAGGGGGCACCCTCAGGGCACTATAATGTCAGGAAAACCGCTTTGTTTTCCTGACACTATAGTGATCCTTTAAGTGTGAATTTTCATGGAGGGTTTTGATGCGTCCGTGTCCCACTTTGGAGCACTTGAGCAGGCTACATATTACAACTACACCATAAAGGCATACCATTTCTTAAAGAAGACATCTCATGATATTTCAAAAGGCATATTTTGAACCTTAGCGTGTACCTTTGCCAGAAATATGTGGACATCAGAGGGGCACATTTGGAACACAGCCATTCCAGTTTTTTTCAAAATTTTAATTTTTACGCTGTGCCCATGTCCCATTTTAGAGTATTTTACCAGGCTATATAATCCAAGTACCCCATAAAGCCATACCATTTCTTAAAGAAGACATACCAGGGTATTTCAAACAGCATATTTTGAACCTTAGCGTGGGATAATTTTTCCACTAGCTTATACCAAGTGCAGTGGTAATAAGCATTTTTTTCTGCCTTTTTGAACACACAAAGTGAGTTTGCACAGTATATTTTGCAAACCTAATGCGTGCTACAACTGTATAATACTTCATATGTTTCTCAGCTATGTCGTCTGAGTACAGCAATACCCCCATAAGTACCTTTGCCAGGTATATGTGGACATGAAAGGTGCACATTTGAGACACAGCCATTCCAGTTTTTTTTCAAACTTTGAATTTTTACGCTGTGTCCATGCCCCATTTTAGCAGGCTATATAATCCAACTACCCAATAAAGGCATACCATTCTTAAAGAAGATATCCCAGGGTATTTCAAAAGGCATAATTTGAACCATAGCGTGGGATAATTTTTTTGCTAGCTTGTACCAAGTGTAGTGGTAATAAGCGTTTTTCTGTCTTTTTGACACACAAAGTGAGTTTGCACAGTACATTTTGCAAACCTAATGTGTGCTACAACTGTATAATACTTCATATGTTTCTCAGCTATGTCGTCTGAGTACAGCGATACCCCCATTTGTACCTTTGCCAGGTATATGTGGACATGAAAGGGGCACATTTGGGACACAGCCATTCCAGTTTGTTTCAAACTTAAAATTTTTACGCTGTGCCCATGTCCCATTTTAGAGTATTTTACCAGGCTATATAATCCAAATACCCCATAAAGCCATACCATTTCTTAAAGAAGACATTCCAGAGTATTTCAAAAGGCATATTTTGAACCTTAGTGTGGAATCATTTTTCTGCTAGCTTGCACCAAGTCTAGTGATATTAAGGGTTTTTTCTGCCTTTTTGACACACAAAGTGAGTTTGCACAGTATATTTTGCAAACCTTATGTGTGCTACGACTGTATAATACTACATATATTGCTCAGCTATGTCGTCTGAGTACAGCAATACCCCCGTATGTACCTTTGCCAGGTATATGTGGATGTTGAAGGGGCACATTTGAGACGCAGCCATTCAGTTTTTTTCTAACTTTGAAGTTTTACGCTGTGTCCATGATCCAATTTGGAGTAGTTTAGATGGTTGGTTATTGAAACCTTCACACAAACACATACCATTTCTTAAAGAATACACCCTGGGGTAATTCAAAAGGCTTATTTTGAACCTTAGCGTGGGATCATTTTTTCTCTAGTTTGTTCCAAGTGTAGTGGTAATGAGCGTTTTTAAATGTATTTTTTTACTTTTTTAAACCTTTTTTACTTTTTAAAACTAGTTTATAAACTTTTTTTTGCTTATTACATTTTTTTTACTTTCCTAAACTTTCTTAAACCTTTTTTTTTTCCTACAGATTTAACATTTTTATAAGTTTTTTTTTACCGTTAACCCTAACTAGCAGTAAGCAGTACTAACAGTAAATTCCCCACTTTCCCATAACCCCCACCCACCCGAGCTAGCAAAAGATATAATTATAAAATATTTAAATTAATTAATTAATTAATTAAATTGAACCCCTGAGGGTTAAAAAATAAATAAAAATTAATCCTCAGGGGTTAAAAAAATTAGATCACAGTATAATACTGTGATCTGTATTTTGATCACTGTAGGCAGTGGTCGACTGGCAGGGAAGGGGTTAATTTTTATTTGGACTGGGCATAGGGGGTGTTGTTTTTTTTACTTAAATGTTATTAAAACTTTTATTTAAAAATGTTTTTAACTTTTTAAAGCTTATTTTAAAACCTTTTTTAACTTTAACCTCTAGTTAGCCTAATACCAAATCCCCCAATTCCCCACTAACTTCCACCCAGCCCAGCTAGCTAAATATATCATTTTAAAATATTTAAATTAATTAATAAAATAAATCTCACCCCTGAAGGTTGAAAAAAAAAAATTAACCCTCAGGGGTTAAAAAAATAAATAAAAATCAGATGACAGTAAAATGTAATCCCTGCCAATTGATCACTGTAGTCTGTGATCAATTGGCAGGGATGGGGTTAATTTTTATTTAAAATGGGTAAAGGGGGGTGGGATTTATTTTTATTTTTTTAACAGGGAAGCAGATCATCAATGATCCGTCTCCCTGCACTTCACAGAACCCGGAAGCGCAGGGACGCGGATGGTAAGTCCCTGCAGCACATGTGCTCGCTCTGACAGCCTGTCAGAGCGATCACTGCTGCAGGGGCAGCGCGATCGGGTGCTCCCGGTCTGCCTCTAATACAGAGTCATACCGGAGCACCGTTAACCCTGCGATCGCTGCAATCTGGGGTTAATTTTAACCCATGACGGACCTGGTCCGTCACCCGTCGTTAAGGGTCTCCCCTGGGTGACGGACCAGGTCCGTCACTCGTCATTAAGGGGTTAAAGGGACACTGTAGTCATCAAAACAACTTTATGAAGCAGTTTTTCGTGCATAGATTATGCCTCTGAAGCTTCACGACTTAATCCACTGCCATTTAAGAGTTAAATCACTTTTGTTTCTGTTTATGTAGCCCTAGCCACAACTCCCTGACACAGCCTGGATGAAAAAAATAGTTTTGTTTTCAATCAGGTGTAACTTACTTTAAAAGTTTTTATCTCCGAGGCAGAGCCTGACCTGCAAGACGAACAGTCGCATGTTCACAGAGCTCCCACTAATCTCAGCGGATTTCCCGATGCAAATCGAATTGCAAAGCCTGACCACACACCAAACTGCTCTACCCCCTCCTGCCCTCCCAGGGACCGGCAGGGGTGATCCCGGTCCACTCCAGGGAGGCAACCCTGCTCCACAACACACACGACCAGACACTGAATGAGCAACATCCAGCCGTAGAGAAGCAGAAAATGGCGGAGGCCACGTGCTCACATACAAGCAGGGACCTCGAAGCTAAACTGAACAGCCTGTTCACTGCCTTTTGGAACAAATTGGAACTTAGGCAACAACAGGTTCAGACACCTCGTAAGACACCTCCACGATCCAGTGGCAAACCGACGGTGCCCAAGGTGCAGAGGGCCCGAAAATGGCGGACCACATGACCATGCTCACGCCGCTCACACGCTGCCCATCGGAACCCAGTAAGGCATCCCAGCACAAGAAAGGCGGTAAACAACGCAACAACTAACCTGCCACAACCCGACCGGACTGCCCCTAGTAGCCTGACTCACAACTACAGCCGGATTATGAGACCACACAGGAGAGGCTTCAGTGCCTCCATAGCAAGGTCTTACCTTCGACTCCTGTATGCGGGTCTCTACCTGGGAGGGCAACAGGGTACAATAGCGAGACTCTCTGGGCAAGGAAGCTGAGTACCCCAGCACGGCATAGGATGACCTAAGGACTGAGCACAGGTACCACTGTACCCCAGCAGTGCACTCTCGGTGCCCACACCATGTGCCCAGATTAACCCATGTTTAATATGTGTAAGTCATATGCAGGGAGGTGTGATTTGGGCTATATAAATAAAGTGATTTAACTCATAAATGGCAGAGAATTGAGCAGTGAGACTGCAGTGTCATGATCTATACACCAAAACTGCTTCATTAAGCTAAAGTTGTTTTGGTGACTATAGTGTCTCTTTAAAGAAAAAGGACAGTTAAATATTTCATTCTTCCAGGGTTACTAAAATAGGTACCATTAAAGGAACACTACAGTGTTAGGAATACAAGCCCATATTGTTGTAGAGGTCCCCTTGCTTTTTCCATTAAAATTAAAGAGACACTATAGGCACCCAGGCCACTTCATCTCATTGCATGATGACATCCAGCATCTTCTAAATCCCCATAGGAAAGCATTGATCGATGCTTTTATATGGTAAAGGCCTAATGTGCTGCGCTCGCCATGCATGTGGCTTATATTCCCATCGGCTGACGACAACACCTCAACACTTGAATGAAGTGAAAAGGGGGTAATTGAGTCCTTTCATGGCTGGGGGGCAACCGTGGGGTCGCGGAGGCAGAAGGACACTTTAGTGTAACGTTAAGAAGAAAAAAAAGGTTTTACTCATCTTTTTCCAGTGTCTCAGCTCTGCTCACCTCTCTGCCTCTTGTGACACAAGGCATGTCAGGCATGGGCTCCTCCAGCAATGGTTCAATCCAACACACCTCGTAGAAGAGCATTGTGGACCTGAAGTGCATTCGTCCCTGAGTTACACTTAGTCAATTCAGCAGAAGTGCCTCAAGAGGCTGTGAGAGGTATCCCTGCTCCTAGCATGTTGTAGGTGCTTACATTATTTTGTTAATTTCCTATTAACAAAAAGTCCTGAACATTCATTATGTTTGCTTCTCCACTACATTGCAACACAGCATAGAAGGAAGCATCAGGAGCATTGTTTTTCTGGTGTCTACTTATTAACCTATCACTCCACAGCACACATGATGAGGAAAGGACAAAGGTCAATGGTTGTGACTTCTCTGTTTATCAAGAGTCAACGCCAGGGAACGCAAACTTTTGTTAAAATAAAATAATAATTTGATAAGAGAAAAGGTGATAGGATTGATTTAGTGTGTCACCATGAGAAAAAACTACTAGGCAATTTCTAAGTATTAGTAGCTTCAGATGGATTAACTCCAGTGAGAAAAATATGTACGCATGGTCCAACAAATAAAAAATATATAGTGGCAATTTTAGTGTGCCTTTTTATTGCTGGAGCTTCCGTCTAAAGCTCTGAAATGCCACTAAAGAAGTCAAAATAGCTCTTCTCAACAATCGTATCTTGTTAACTGAAAACTTAAAGACAATTGCTTTAATCTTTGCTCTGTGATGTTTGACATAAATGAACAAATGTAATGATGCATTTTGTGGTTTAAATGTATAGTTTTAATATGTAATTTGTGTTAATTTAATCCTAAAATGCTGAAAACAAGTTTGATATATTTTGTCAACATCAAAAAAACAAATGACCGACATGATTTTGCACACAGTTTTATGCACAGAATGTCACTCACCTATATGAAGGTGGTCTCTTGCCTTTCTTTTAATCAACTCGTTCCTTCCATATGGTTTCAAAAGATCTCTGGCATCATTACTTTCAACGCAAATAACGTCATCATAGTTAGTCTCCTCCTGGAGAAAGACAAGAAGGGAGGTATATTTTAGGGAAAGACCGATTTTGATATTTGTTAGAGCAGACACCGATAATCTGTGAACTTTCAGGCCGATAGCCGATAATTTACCGATACCGATATTCTGTACATTTATCATTTTTAAAATATAAATTATTTACACACAAAATCTACTGTTAACTGAAAATGTTTATTATGTATTTATTTTTTTTGCATTAAGGTAAATACACAAAATATACATGCCAGTCAGAATATTTTATGTTTTCAAGAATATATGTGTGTGTGTAGTGGGAGTATTTGATTAGTGAATGCAGTATGTGTGTGTTTGTGTAGTGGATGCAGTGTATGTTTGTGTAGTGTGTGTACAGTGAACGCAGTGTGTGTTTGTGTAGTGTGTATATAATGAATGCAGAGTGTGTGTTTGTGTAGTGTGTGTATAGTGAATGCAGTGTGTGTTTGTGTAGTGTGTATATAATGAATGCAGAGTGTGTGTTTGTGTAGTGTGTGTACAGTGAATGCAGTGAGTGTTTGTGTAGTGAGTATATAATGAATGCAGATTTTGTGGTTGTGTAGTGTGTGTATAGTGAATGCAGTGAGTGTCTGTGTAGTGTGTATATAATGAATTAAGAGTGTGTGTTTGTGTAGTGTGTGTATAATGAATGCAGTGTGTTTGTGTAGTGTGTGTATAGTGAATGCAGTGTCTGTTTGTGTAGTGCGCTTTTAATGTATGCAGAGTGTGTGTGTTTGTGTAGTGTGTGTACAGTGAATGTAGTGTGTTTGTGTAGTGTGTGTATAATGACTGCAGAGTGTGTGTATATAATGACTGCAGAGTGTGTGTGTTTGTGTAGTGTGTGTATAGTGAATGAGGTGGTGCAGATTGACCAGGGCAGAGTTTGACTCTACACTAAGCAATTACACTGTAATTGTTGTTTCCTATAGTGTCCCTTTATGAATCAAATTTGGACCATAAGGACAAATTCCATCCGGAATATATATTTATTAAAGCCAATTGCAGTCGGTATTCCCAGTAAGGAGTCAACTTTAAAAATAAGTGCTCTTCGCATACAAATCTCACATAAACTAATATTAGCCAGAGTAGACACTAAAATGTGCCCCTAGCACCTCTTCCCCCTCACCACCATTAAATAAATAATTGGTGGGTGGGGACTATTAATAAACCAAGGGCAGTGGACATGCCTTGTCCCCCATATATTGCTTTAATGGCTCCACCCGCTACAGGGTAAAAGGGGTTGATGCTTAGCTGAACAATACAATTTGGTTAGCTAAGAAAAGAAATTTTGAAAAACTAATAAGCAAACACAATTTATTAACTGCACTAATATATGTATATTTGTTTAATTGTATTGGTCAAATTCATTAAAAAAAATGCTATTTAACCTTGAAAATTACTAAATTGTTTTGTGTATGAGCAAAATAAACTTTAATGGGGTTGAGTTAGAGATAACATTAAATGAAAAGGACTTGCTGACAAGTATAGATAACAAACTAGTCAACAACATGCAGTGCCTTTCTGCCATTGCAAAGGATAGTAAAGTGCTGTCATGTATAAAAAGTGGTATTAATTTACGTCATCAAAATATAATTTTGCCTCTTTATAAATCAATGGTAAGACCCCATGTTAAATATGAGGTGGAATTTTGGCCAATAGTTTTAAGGAAGGATATAGCAGAACTAGAAAAAGTTCAGAGACATGGGAAACATTAGTTCTGAAAAAAATCTTGAAAAACTAAAAAAAATTTTAGAAAAGAAATTTAAATAATAAATATTTAAAAAAGGATAAAATTAAATATAAAAACAAAATAATATTGGAGACGCTACATAGATGATGATGTTTTTAATTTTGGAAGGGCACTATAGACGCAATCAAATTTATGCTTAATCATAATGTTTATGGTTATAATGGAGATTTTTATTTACAAATTAAAGGGACGGTCATGGGCACCAAGTTCCAAAAGATTTTTCAAGAAACATTGGCCGCTACATTTAGAAGATGAATTTTTAAATCCACTACCCACGTGGTATACTTATTGACATGAACATGTAGGACACAATATGCTGGAAGAACAAGTAGGAAGAATAAAATTCAATTAATGAAACATTTGAATAATTTAAAGAAATGAATAACCACCCACTCTGTACCTAACCACTGAAGGGATTGTAAAGATTTGAATGTTAAAAATGTATCTTGTATTGCAATTGAAAATGTTGAACTAAGTAGGGGTGGGGAACTTATGAAGAAACTTAGAAGGAGAGAGGGATTCTGGATTCACAGGCTAGGAACTATGCAGCCCAATGGTCTTAATGCTGATTTTGATATGGTTTATTTTTTATGATTTGTACACATATATTTTTAATATTTTAATATTTATTTTATATTTCTATTTTATAGTTATTTTTAGATATTTATTTTTATTTATATTTGTGACGGTAGTCACCATTACTGGGAGTGGAAGACGGACACTTTTTGTAGGTCCCCAGTTTGTTCTTAAGTTTTAGATCCTGTGTGCCCATTATAGGTGTAGGGTGTATATAATGTAATTGTTTATTGTTAAATGTTTGTGTTCTCTCCTGTACTGTGATGCTTGCAACCAACTAGGTGTATTTGGCTGTGGAGCCTGTACAGTGCCATCTGTTGGTGTAAGGATCTTGAAACATCTAAATATATGCACTATCTGAATAGCAAGGATTTGTAATTGGCATATTTAGGTAGATTTGCATTTACATTCTGAATTCTGCAGGAAGGGGAGGTATTTCTTGTTAGTTATTGTCTTCCCCATCCCTTTTATAAATATGTTTTGTTATGAGTTCTTGTTTTTTTCCCTATATGATTTGGTTATTTGTATTTTACTGATGTTATCACAGTAAGTTTAATGTAATGTGCATATGGGCTCTGTGTTAGTTCCTTTTGCAACAGTGTGTTCTGGTTGATTTGTTCAGGGATCCCAGTAACATACCTGTTGGCTAGCTGCTTGGTCCCTGTATCTAGAAAAAAGGAGATAGGCCTAGGAGCCACAAGTGCCTTTGTAAAGGCAATAGCTGATCACAGTATAGGCAGAGGGATGATACTTGCCTGGAAGAAAAGTGCTGAAGGTCAGGTGGAAGAGATCCAGAGAGACCCCAGTCAAGCTTCGCTGACTGGGTCTGATATGTTTCAGGGTCCCTGAAAGTGGCTAGGAAGCGGACTGGGTGGAGGTACTCGGTCGGAGTACGGGAGTTCTGTCACAATATTTTTTTCATATTTTTTCTTCTCTTTTTTCTATTTATTTTTTTGGTCCTCAAATTTGTGGGTATTATTTAAATTTTTAAATTTTTATTCACTTGGTTAATTTTCTGTGGTTTCCAGATAACCCCCCACCTCCCTCCCCACCCCACCATAGTGCTATTTATTATGATAGCTATGCTTTGTGTGTTTTTTCCCTTTTATGTTTGTGGTATTTGAGCACAATTATCATATTATGTTTATTTTAACAAAACAGGGAAGTTAAAGACTGATGCAATGCAAGATGTGCACTTTGAAAGCACGCTAAGACTACTGGAATGCAATACATATATTAGGTATGCAAGTCACACAAAAAAAAAATGGAACTGGAACTTCAATCAAGAGCGAGGTCTGACACACATCGATTTAATAATAGACAAGAGAAGGCGCGGGTCCCAGTAGATTGGCTTACGGCTGTCCACGGGAGGCACCGGCCAGGGAATTTAAACCAGAGCTGACACCAATAAGTCTATAGTGATCAAGACTGCACAGATTATGGTTTGATTCCCCTGAGGAGGTTCATGCATATGGATGAAATACATAGAGCTTGTTTTTAATCTTTAAATTATTTTATTGTATTATTCTTAGTAATTGTTACTTCTTTTGGAATTCTTGGAGGTCTGAGCTTGCCTCGAGATATATTAGATGTGGAGATATGCTGATATTTTCATTTCATTTTTAAGTGCAATATAAATTAAAGCAGTGTTTGTATCTTTGAAGATCTGATCTATTGTCTGCCTCTATTTGCTTTTACATGCTCTTGCCGACTGGGAAATTGGAGAAAGAGAAGTGTACCCCTGATTGGATCTGCAATCAATTTATGTCTGTGAGTGTACATTACCATACATGCCTAGACGCTTATGAAAATAAAGATCAAGGTACTTTAACTTTATTTTTGTCATACATGTAATGGACTTGCTATACGGTCTTCAACAATGTACAATTCTCCTTCCTCCCATGAATTTTCCAGTTCTTCCAGTTTTCTAACGTCTTTGGAATCTGCATCCCAAGATCCCATCAGCTTACACTGGTTTCCTTCTCTTCTCTGCACAGCATACAAAAATGAGTATTACAATTGGTTGCAATCTTCATAAGTGAAAATCCAATGCAAAAACATGCAGCCGAAACTAATCTATACTACCCAAAATATAAAGAAACACTTTGCTCATCCTATTGACTTTAATAGAATTGAAAGCTCTTTTCAGTTAGGTTTTCCTAACAGGGTTCTTCACTAAACTCTGAATTGTAACAAGAGGAAATAGTCAACAAAAAACATTTCGAATAGCCTGTGGTAAGGCAACTGTAACAGAAAAATATCAACAATAAACTTTAGATTAGGTTATACAGAGAGCACTGTTTCCTGTTATTGTATACTGTAAGTTAATGGCCACTCTAAATGTTCATCATTTTGAAGTTACAGTATTGTAAGTCAGGGCTCGACAAATCCCAGGCGCCAGGTCCCCATGGTGCCTAGGAATTTTGCCCCTTAACTCCAAAGTGGGCGGCCAGCCGCAAACTGGGGGAATGCAGTGTTTACATTGAAAAGTCTGCAGGGACAAGCTATAGACACCAGAACCACAATATGAAGCTGTAGTGGTCCTGGTGACTATAGTGTCTCTTTGAGAATTGTATTTTTGTCGTTTAATATAAAGATTTATACGTTTTTAAAAATCTGGCTACTAACTTTTTTAGCTGGCTCCTAGATTTAAAGCAAATTTGTCAAGCCCTGTTGTAAGCGTATAACTCTCTTCAGAGAACATGCATAAGTACACCCAAAGCCTGATGCAGCTGTTTCCTGCTAAATGATTGCCAAAAAAAATATTGTATATAAATATCGTGACTGAATGATTTAAGATAAGGACCTGCTGCAACTAAAGAAAGTTAAAGGACCACTATAGTGCCAGGAAAACATACTCGTTTTCCTGGCACTATAGTGCCCTGAGGGTGCCCCCACCCTCAGGGACCCCCTCCCGCCCGGCTCTGGAAGGGGGAAAGGGGTTAAAACTTACCTTTTTCCAGCGCTGGGCGGAGAGCTCTCCTCCTCCTCTCCGCCTCCGTTGCGCCCGCCGGCTGAATGCTGCGGCGCTGCGCATTCAGTCTCATAGGAAAGCATTCATAATGCTTTCCTATGGACGCGCGTGCTCTCACTGTGAAAATCACAGTGAGAAGCACGCAAGCGCCTCTAGTGGCTGTCAATGAGACAGCCACTAGAGGATTAGGGGGAAGGCTTAACCCATTCATAATTATAGCAGTTTCTCTGAAACTGCTATAATTATGAAAAAATGGGTTAAGCCTAGAAGGACCTGGCACCCAGACCACTTCATTAAGCTGAAGTGGTCTGGGTGCCTAGAGTGGTCCTTTAATGTTAATGTAAACAAAGCAGCAGGGTCGGATGGTATTCACCCATGTGTACTTAAAGCATCACTGTCACCCCCGCCTGAAAAATGAGCATTTCATAAAGATAGAATCTTTAAGAAATACTCATTATGACAGCATTGGAATTTCACTGAAATTCCAACCCAGTCAAGAGACTATTTGTTTCCGTATTTCTCCTCAGCCTGACATTTCCTGACAAAAGGTTGGGCCTATGTGCCAAGACCTGCAGTCGTCATCAGTGACAATTGCAGGGAATTGACTGGGTCTATGGAGGATCCTGCAGTCTCGCGGCATCCTCCGTAGACCTCAATGCTGTACTCTTGCGAATACGAGAGTTGAAGAAGAGCAGTGCAATCAAGACGGCGGCGCCCAAGAGGGACAGGTTCAGGTAAATAATTTCAGCATTACCTGCCACCAGCGGCTACTAGACCACCAGCGGTAATGTCACCGTCGTGGGACTTTGCAAATTCGCCAAAGTTCCCCGCCGGTGAAAGTGCCACTTTAAAGAGCTAAGTGTGGAAATTCTTTCATGAATTGCACCAGAGAATTGGAGAAAGGTAGACGTGCTTCCTATATTCAAAAGGGGTTCAAAATCTCTGCCTGGAAATTATAGATCTATGAGTTTAACTTCTGTGGCTGGGAAAGTATTTGAAGGACTATTAAGAGAGAATATTCAGGAATTTGTTGGTAACAACAATGTTATTAGCAGGAAATGGCATAGTTTTATAAATCATAGATCCTGTCAAACTAACTTGATTGCAGTCTTTGAAGAAGTAATTAAAAGTATAGATCAGTTGATCAGTGGATCTACTTGGATATAGCAAGTGCGTTCAGTATGGTTCCACACAACAGGCTAATGTTCAAATTAAAAGAAACTGGTCTAGATAGAAATTCTTGTTATTGGTTATAACATTGGCTTAAAGATAGAGTACAAAGAGCTGTCATTATATGCAAATTGGACAAAAGTGGTAACTCTGTTGAGAATGCTGCCGGATCTGGAACATCCAGACCAAGTTGGCTTTATCCATGCTGCCTGGTCCTTTGGGAAGGAGGTGGTATTCCTTTCCACGGACGCCAAAAAGGCATTGGACCGTGTAGATTGGACCTACCTCACTACTGTCCTCCAACACATGGAATTCAGCTAACAGATGCGGTCTTGGATAAGAACCCTGTATACAACCCCTTTGGTGCACATACAGATCAACGGTGTGTTGTCCTACCCGTTTCCCATCCGAAATGGAACCTAACAGGGGTGCCCACTGTCCTCCCTCCTGTTTGCACTCTCTGCTGCATACGCCGATGACATCTTCTTCATAGAAAGACAAGCAGTCAAGCTGCCCAATCTTTTCACTCCTTTAAACAATTTGGTTTAATATCAAACCTTAAGTTGAACATGGAGGACCTTGGTCTCTCTTTCTCTCCCCCACAACCTAGAGGCCCACGTATGCACGTAGTTCACTCTTTCTTGGTGTGTAGACAAACTCAGATATCTCAGAATCTGGCTACCAAAAGACCTATTACAATTTAAACCAACTAAATTTTCTCCCTATCCTCTCCACCCTACAGCTAGACATGAAGCGCTGGTTGGACCTGTACATCTCTCTTGGTTCAGGCGCATTAACAGAGTGAAAATAAAAGTCCTCTTAAAACTCTTGTATTTATTTCAGGTCATGGCAGTGATCATTCCTAGAGCCTTTTTCCACTCCACCTGCTCACCTATCAGGAGCTTTAGCTAGAATCGCAAGGCGACTTGAATAAGCAAGGCCCAGTTGACCATGCCGAGACACTTGGCCTCCCTTTAGTGTTCACGTACTAACAAGCAGCACACCTACTTCGAATCACAGACTAGCACACACTTCTCTCTTCTAAGCTTTAGGTGGCGATGGACTGAGAGCTGGGGGAAGGGAAATATCCCTCACCTGCTTTGGCAGGGAAGTACGACACTTAGTAAGCTGAGCACAGGTAATCCCCTGATTAACGTCACCCTGTGAGTGTTGTCCACCCCAATTACACACAACCCAGACCTTGCGGAGGGTCTCCATCCTGTAGATTTACAAGGCTTCCAGGTAACGGATTGGGTCTATATATATATTTTTACCCCAATAATGTGACACTAAACGTCTCTAAAACAAATCATACTACATGACTACACAGGGTTGGGCGCTCTTTTACAGGACTCTCACACAGTTCTAACAGATCTGCTCCTCTAGGGAACACATCTCAAAAGGGGTCTCAACACTCTATGCCATGTTCCTAACAGGAGGAGACAGGTGGGTTTATGGCTAGATGGGAAAGGGAAACTGGGATGACTCTCACGGATCAGGAATTGGACAAAATTTTCACCTTGACACACAAATGCTTCATCAACTCTAAGTACCAAAAAAATTAGCTATAAAGTTTTAACCAATGGGTATAGGCGCAGGATGTGATTCACCGCATGAACGCTGCAATCCCTGTGGAATGCTGGCACTGTGATCTAAGATTAAGGAAATCCCAGACTGCAACATCTTATTACAACCACTCCCCATTGTCCTGCACCACACCAAGATGTCCTTGAAAGCATACAAGAATTTCTTAACCAAACACCTGCTCACTGCCGCAAAATCCCTAATCCCGATTTACTGGAAGCGTCCGGGTGTGCCATCCCTCCAGCAGTGTGGGGGCTTTAGTCGTCCCCCCATAACTAGAGTGGAAGAGATTTATGAAATGGGAGTCTTTGACTGCAACCCTTAGAGGTACTTCCGACATATGTTAAGGGATCTTGACCACCTGGTTAGACTACACTTCAAAGGCAGCCCGTTAGATAGACTGATAGCTGAAACAAAGCCTCTTACAGCTAAGCCTAAGTCAGTGATGGCTAACCTTGACACCATAAATTGTTTCTGGACTACATTTCCCATGATGCTCAGCTAGACTCTAAAAGCTAGCCTAGCATCATGGGAAATGTAGTCCAGAAACAATATATGGTGTCAAGGTTAGCCATCACTGCCCTAAGTGGTACCTTGTTAAAGGGACGTTATGGTGTTTCCCCTTTTTTTTCTTTCTCTCTCAATTGTGTTACATTCTTCCTTACAATGCTATTCCTCATTCACTTTCTGCTTGAACCAAGTTCCTGACCCGAGGTGCACAGTTCTAAGTGCGTTGTGAACTACACTCACCCAATTTGTTCATTTTCTTTCAGTGACAGCAAGCATTGTTCTGTTATCGATGTTATGACAGATAAGTATACTTCTCTTGATACTATTAAAACTTGCTACCTGTTATGTTTATTTATGACAACTGCTTTTCTACTAGTTTGGTACTGTTTCTGATTCTTCTAAATTGTAAAGAAAACTCTATAAAAAAAACTTATTGCAAAATAAAATAAAAAAATTGGGGGGGGGGGGGATAAGCTTTTATAACGCAACCCTGATGGGTGCTTCTCAAGAATTGTATTCATGTTTAGATAGCTCCTTGTTTTTCATCATGTTGCTTGTTTAAATATGCTCTCTAGCAAACTCTGGGACCTTCTACAAACAGATGTATCTATTTTGCGATTATGTGAAACTTTAATTGCACACAGGTGGATACCATTCAACTAATTATTAAATTTTTAG
The DNA here is from genome assembly GCA_933207985.1 of Pelobates cultripes. Classification (NCBI taxonomy): domain Eukaryota; kingdom Metazoa; phylum Chordata; class Amphibia; order Anura; family Pelobatidae; genus Pelobates; species Pelobates cultripes. The sequence goes on along the minus strand of OW240912.1, from coordinate 202,271,339 downwards.
AGTAATTTGTTGCACCATCTTATTTAGGAGTTTAATAGCAATATGGTTGAATACTTGCACAAACGTATGTTGCTTTTTTTGAGGTAATATAGATGCACAGGAGATAAAAAAATGATATGAGGATATTCAATGAGGTTTATGTAACAAACTGAGATAAGATTTAATTTATAATGCTTATAAATTAAAGAGTTACAAAAAACATCTGCCGAAATACAGGTCTTCCTCCTGGGCATCCCAGGGGCGACCACGGCCATAGAAATAGTCTTCTTCGGGGTCTGCCGGGCCGTATACCACCATAGGACTTGGTAGGCGTCGTCTAGCCAAAGCTCCTGCCCTACCCGGTGCTCGAGCTCCTTCACCCACTCCTCCCAAGGCTTCTCTCCCAATAGACACATTTGCATCGCCACATGCTCCTGTAGCCGCTGCTCCTCACTGGGATTCTTACACTAAGATTCTTACTGCGCCGACGCTGAACGTCCTCCAGAGCCTTCCCACATCCCTTTTCGAACAGCATTTCTCCAGTTCAGCATGACCTCCTCTGTTACAGGCCCATCATGTTGGACCATATATTGCTGCAACCTCCAGTGGAACTCCTCCTCGTATAGGTTTGCTGCATAGGGACTAACTTGCTCCATGCTGCTGTGAACAGGGGTGCTGTACGAATACTAGCATTGCCCTCAATTTGTAATTCCAAACATTACCGGTGCCTCTGAGCTGCTTCTCCTCGCACTAGGACGCCATCCCACTGCTGCCACCACTGTAACCGAGCCGCTTGCACCCCGACCACGTACCTTCCGTTGATGGATGCTCCTAGTGCTTCCCGAGGACTCCAAGCACTCTGCCAGACACCATAGCCACTGTAGATTCCCACGAACCGCCGCAGCTTGGTTGGGGTCTCGCCATCTCCACCCACACTGGACCCAAGACCAGGGTCCAGCTTCCAGTAAGTCGACCTCTCAGAATTCCAGAGAGCAGGGACAGGAACAAGCTCTTAGCAGAGCTTAGTGATGATACCCTGGGGAGTAAAGTGATTATAGCAATCCCCAGAGTGTAGTTCTCCAATCCCCCTAACATGAGCCGAAACTTCATGAAGGTACAAGATGATCTGTTTAATCAGCACCAAAGGGCTTTCTTTTATGCAAGTTTTCAGGCCAGAGGCACACTCCCTGGACCTGGTGGTAAACTGTGACAAAAGGGACACAAACCAGTGGGAACACTAAATAACAAAATAACACTCCAACATACATAGTAAAATCTCCCCTCCCCCCTCCCCCCCCTCTACCCTGGAGATAATTGGCTTAAGGAACTGCAGTAAACTCAATTATCTCCATCTACAGAAAATATCTCCATTTTACACTAACAGTAAAATACATAAAAATACATAATTCCTTTTATATACCACAGAACCCCCACATTTAACCTATCCCCAGTTAGCTCGGATCTGAGCGCCCAATATAGGTGAACAGCGCTCAGATCCCACGAACAGAGTAAATTTGCCATGGGGTTAAAGTTTTGCAAGGGCTGATGAGAGATTGAGGAGGGACAAAGCATCCAGTTTAAACTGGTCTGGTAGTGTCCCTGGGACAACGCACTGCTGGAGAACAATGGGATAGGTATTAAAGGGGGAGGGGAAGAGGCACATTCTCCCATGGAATCAAAGGGGCAGAAACAGTCTTTTAAAAGTCCCAATATGCCCACTGTAGCAGAACCCCTTTGGCTGTCCAATACATTCCCTTTATAATATTATTGTTGGAACCTAAGAATTTTTCCTGTGCCTGGACTATACAGATTTGCATACAACCATATATGGCCATACTAAGATTCATCAAGTTGTTCTGTAAAAAGATGTACAAGTCTGCATGTGAACTGCTGTATTCACCGTCCGAACTAAAGTACCGAACAACCGGACCGCCCTGGTGTGAAGTGTGGCTGTAATTTACCTCCCTGTATGCTCATTCCATTCCCCTGGTTTAAACACACGAACGCTCTGCTGTACTCCCTGGGTGGTCGCCATTTCGGCAGCCGAACAAGTGGCGGCGGCCATCTTAAACTCCTGAACAGCGGTGTTTGGTCGTCGAGTGTCTGGAACTCAAATCGGACACTCGACTAACCGAACACCACTAAGACCTCCAGGACTTCAGAAAGTACCTATTAAAACAACGAACGCTCCGTCGTTCGGTAGGATGAATCCCACGAAATAGGGGATTCATCCGAATGCAAACTCAACCATAGATGGCATAGACTTTCGGGACTTTTGATGCATGAACAGAGACCGACCGCAGGGCCAAAACTCATGGAACTACTTTTGGCTACTTTGCCCGTGCGGTCGGTCAAATCTTTGCGTCCTCATAACTCCCTAACCCCTGGTCTGATCTGGGTGATTTTTGAATATGTTTTCTCACCCAGATCAGGGCTACCAGGCGGTACCATATTTAAAGGTGAACCTACCATATTTGGGGTACATCCAAGAGTTGGGGAAAAGTATGCACATTTTAATTATGTTAACTGTTAAGCTAAGGGGAGGAGATGTGTGGGAGGTAACGTCTATGTGATTGGTTACTGTAGCAATTATGGTGGATACCTCCCTTGCATGGGAGAATCCCATGGAAGCAGGAATTGTGTCATTAAACGTCAGTTCTACTCCTGATACTGTGTGTCATCCAGTGATTGGGAAAGGTGATGGGATATTATTGGATTGCCTTGCTGATTGTGCTTGTTACCCTATTGGATTTACTACTTGTTCCTGAATTATTCTAATACACCAATGGAGTTAAGCTGTGGGAAATCAGCTCTCCGCTACACCCACTTATAGTTTTTAAAGGACCATATGCCCCTGGGCCAAAGTCATGAGGCAGACAATCAGGCTCCTCCAAAAGCCAGGGGAAAAGGGCAGTTGGTCACAGTCACCAAGGTTCTGCTTCACTGCAATTATTTAAAAAAATAATAAAAATGTATTACTGTCAAAGGCATCTTCTTGTGTGAAACCAGTGAATAAATAGTTAACAAAACTATTTAAAAGATCACACAATCGAACAATGAAATCAATAGTTTTTTTCCCCAATTTAGCAAGTACCAAACACAAATGTACCTTCTCACTGTTCCTAATCACCAGCTACAAGAGAAACCTTATAGCAATTATAAAAAAATAGATTGAAAAAAAACACAAAATATTTAAGGAATTTGCACATTTCCTGATCTGCAAAGTGCTTTAGATCAAAGAGTGTAAGAAAAAAAAGGTTTGAACCCTTAAAGCGGCGATCTTATCTTTCCTCAATTGCTTCCTCTTCTCTCCTTCTCTCAGGATCTGTTCTTCATTTCTTCCTATTTTCTCTGTTTTGTTTTTTTTAAACATAAGACAAAGGGGGGGCGGGGCCTGACACCCAAGATGGCCAGACGTGCCTTTTGCTAGCTCCTGACAATCTGAACCAAAACGACTGAAATACCTAAGCTAATCCAGCGAGACACAACCCTAAGCTACCTGGGGAGTACCACTAAGATGCCCACATACATACCAAGCCTGAATCTGGGTACTCCGATGAAAGCACACAGTGCCTCAGCCTGCGGCCTACTGAAAACGACAGCCGGCGGGGGGAGGGACGGCCGCTCTCCCAACCCTGGGCTCAAGCCTGCCAACGGAGCCCAAGCAGCCCTGTTCCTCCCCCCTTGGACCGGCGGGGGATATCCCGTCCCACTGGGTGCAGCCACACCCCTGCAAGGTTGTCGCGGCAAGCCTACAGACCTAAGACCGCATGGCCAACTAAGATGGCGGACGCACCGCAACCTCAACAGACCCGTGCAAGTTCTGAAGGCCTGTCATGGCGGGAAACCTTCTATACTAAATTCGAGCAAATATGCCAAGACATCTGGCTCCACCTGCAAAAGAGATCGCACCAGCAATCCTACCTCGCTGCCCTAGAGAACCTAGCCACAAAAGGGGCCACTAGACCCAACCCCAAGAATAAGGTCTTAGGGGAGCTAAACCCAGCCAGACCCCCTAAAATACAGAGGGGCCCCAGTCTCACCGCTATCCAGACACAGCAAAGACTGAGGGGAACTCTCCTGGCGGCACCACACCGACCTGAATTCCAGAGTGGCACAGCCAAGCCACGACCAGCTGGGCGTGCGGGATGGATGGAGGGGAGTAGTCGAGCCTTCGGGCCCAGCTCGCGGAGCAGCCCGCACCAACGTACTCCCCATGCAGCTCTGGAGTACCAGGCCGCAACGCCAGCAATTGGGCCTCCCGTCAGGTATGAAAAGCTGAAGTCTGCCCGACGCCCTCACACCAGGAAAACACCCCGGCTTGCTACAATCCGACCCCAGCAATGTCCACGGAGCACATCCCGTCCAGCGTCGCCCAAGCAAGACCCACAGCAACACAGAGAACAGCCAGCACAAAGAGGAGGGTGAGGAGACACAGACGGGAGCCGCCACAACAGCACCAGACCCGGCGACACAACCCGGCTGCGGGTCTAACACTTGCTAGGCTGCAGCTCCGTAAGGGACACCCCCACGCCAACAGCTCGCACCCTCTGAAGGCCTCTCTACAACCGTCTCCCCAGCCGGCTACACGACAAGGGACCTTGAAACAACGTACCGTGGACTGTTACCAAGCTCAGGGTAGGCGAAATGGCCCTAGGCCAGGCCCTGATGACCACAACCACTAGGACACTGAGCAGCCACCGATAGGCATAGGCTTAGAAGGCAATCAAATGCAGCTACCCTCGCACAGAGGGGTGGGCCCTCTTATCTAATTTAACATATCCATGCCTTTACAATATGGTCACATACCCAGTGGTCTTTATTATTATTTTTATCTTAATTATTTTTATTTCTATTATTTTGATTAGTAACGACTCGCTAGCAACTTGTCACTTGGTGTAGCCTAACCTGTTTAAACAACTTGTATTATCTTTAACCACTTATCAGTATGCATATACTACACAGACGCATGTTCAAAGATGTCTAGGCTCCATGTTTCGATACAGGAGCTTTTAACTCTTATGAGGCCAGTAGACCCTAAGCACATAGCAGAAGCACCTAATAAGTACATCAGCGGACAGATACACAAACGAGACAGTCCATTACAACACAGCCTAGACATGAATCCTGTTGTAGATAATTTCATTAGATGTATGCAGTATGATAAGTTTAGGACAAGTTATACCCTCTTGAACCATATACTCTAACAAAAATGTGCAGTATCCTCAAATGCCAACAAATGTTTTCATATGTTTACTGCTTGAATTCACAATTGCTATTGTGGCATTGCAAATGTACGCGTCTAATCCATGCACAAATAAATAAAGAATTTAAAAACAAAAACAAAACCATAAAAAACAAAACAAAAAAACATAAGAGAATGTAGGGACTATTTTGTCTTATGTATTTTTCCTATGCTTCAACCCAGGGGAGGCGCAAAGTCCGCTCCATTTCCTGTGATCAAAGCAATTTTCCCACAATTTTCAACTTCCTCCTGCTACTTCATTCGGAGTTCGAACGCCGGCGAAACTACCGAATTTCGTCCTAACAGAATGAGAACAGTTCGTCAATTCGTTTTAGAGCGAAATACCGGACTTTTGTTCGGATCCTATTCATGCCGCGGTATTAGGAAGCTATCTACTAAAAGGCTGAAAGACCTAAACTGGTCTTTCAGCCAAACTTACTAATATTAAGTAAATATTACTTAGTATTAATAATAAATACGCCCCCTACTCGCTATACCGTGAGTAGGGGCATGTCTACTAAACACCCCCCATTACTTTTATAAAGTGCCCCTTAGTGGGGCATCTATAAAAATCATCAACATGGGGGACAAAGCTTCCACTCATGGACCAAGAGTGGGGGCCACTAAACTTAATGGGACACCTAGTGTCCTCCCTCGGCCCCCACCCATGAGCGGCAGGTGAGGGCTCCAAGATACAATGCGGGGAAGGAACTGCTGTCCCGTCACCCCAGCCTCCAGGCATGAACGGCAGGTGGGGACCCTAAAATACAAAAGGGGGAGAACCTATTGTCCACCCCCCGCCCCCACCCATGCGAGGCGGGTGGGGGCCCTTAAGTTACAATGGGGGACCTATTGTCCAGCCCCTACCCCCACTCATGCACAGCTGGTGGGGGCCCTTAAGTTACAATGGGGGGGCCTGTTGTCCACCTCCCCGTCCCCACCCATGAGCGGCAGGTGGGGGCAATAAGTTACACCTATTGTCTCCTTCCCACCCCCCTGAAGGTGAAGGCCAACATAAAAATATTTAGCGCAGGGTGGGGGGATTTGTGCAAAATAAAAAAAGTGTTTGTATGTAATCACTTATGTTGCTGTAGAAAACTATTAAAATATTGAAAAACTCCCATATAGAATCATAGAAATAGGGTCAGAGAAAGATATTTATTAGACAGACAAGCAACTTCAAGCACACAGAAAATGGACACATTTATGTCTAAGGAAAGTAGCTCCATACAAGTAGCTTTTTCACGATTCTTCTGCTACTTGCTAAAGTGCCTGTTGCTACATTTATTAAAGGGACACTATAGTTACCAGAACAACTACAGCTTATTGAATTTGTTCTGGTGAGTAGAATCATCATCTTCAGGCTTTTTGCTGTAAAAACACTGTCTTTTCAGGGAAATTAAAAGAAACATTACAGCCTAGTGATAACGTCACTGGCCACTCCTCGGATAGCTGTTAGAGATCCTTCTTGGGCCTAAAATGCATCCAAACATTGTGTTTCCTCCCTCTGCATGCAGACACTGAACTTTCCTCATAGAGATTAATTGATTCATTCATCTCTATGAGGAGATGCTGATTGGCCAGGGCTGTGTTTGAATCATGCTGGCTCTGCCCCTGATCTGCCTCCTTGTCAGTCTCAGCCAATCCTATGGAGAAGCACTGTGATTGGATCATGCTACCACTTCTGATGATGTCAGCAGACTGCTTGTTTTTCTGAGGCAAACAGCATGCAGAGTTACAGCTTCAGGCTTGAATACAGTAAGATTTTGCTATTTATGGAGGCATGAGGTTTTAACACTATAGGGTCAGGAATATATGTTTGTGTTCCTGACCCTATAGTGATCCTTTAAATGGTGGCTGTTTAACGCTTAACAATTTCACAAGCAAAGGAAAGCGATACTAGCAGTCGCAACTAAAAAGCCAGATGCTATAGATCCCATTATTCTCCAGTTCCAATCCTGTCCCTACTTTTACCAGTGGCGAGTAAGCCACCTAACTGCCTATTTTGTTAAAATTGCTTGACCTTGCTGTATATCGACGAGCATTATCAGATTCTTAGTTTCCCTTTGTTGAACATAGGGTTGGTCTGGCATATCTAATATGGCCGCTCCTTTGAAGACAACTTATTACGCTTGCTGTATACATTTACACTACTTTCCTATACTGCAACTCTCAGGGGGCTTTTAAAAGAAATGCAAGCATAAACATAAAACTTTTTCACATTCCCCCTCCATATGCATATCTATACTTAATACTGGAATTTTTTTTTCCTTAATAAAAATCCTGTAGGAGTCAATGGTGTACCCCAGGGCTCGACAAGTGCCAGGCAATTTGTAAGCCTGTTTAGCCCCCGCGGTGATTGACTGCCTGGGTGCGGAGACAGGAAGGCATCTCAAGGTGAGTGGAGGCAGGCACGTAAGTAGCCGGCTCATGGAGGTGGCGGCTGATATTGGAGGTGGCATGGGAGCTGTCATCTAACTGCTCTGCGCCCTCCAGTAATGCTGGGAGACAGAAAATGACGTCACTCCGGCCCCCACATCACTAAGCATTGCTCTAGGGAGCAGAGTAGGAAGATAACAGCAGTCCCACTGAACCACAAGGAAAGGTTCCACGCCAGCTCTCCCACATGTAGGGAGGCTGGGTGTAAACACTGCCTTTAATCTGAAAAGACCTTGTTTACATTGAAAAGTGTACAGGAACAGGATATAGACTTCAGAACTGCATTAGGAATTGTATTTTTGACCTCGCTCCTAGATTCTAAGCAAATTTGTCAAGCCCTGGTGTACCCTAGCATACTGGTTTGTTGGTTTTCAGGGTTCAGGCTACATCCTGGTGGTGGGGTAATATCTCAGGTCTATATATAGTCATCTTTTGCATACCCCTAATGTGCGTATTCATTTTAGAGGAAAAGACTTCATGTCAGATTCACCCCCCTAAAGTCAATACTTTGTAGAGCCACCTTTTGCGTCAATCACTGCTCCAGGTCGCTTTTGATAAGTCTCCACTGGGATTTTTAACCATTCCTCCTTGTAAAACTGCTCCAGCACCTTCAAGTTGGATGGTTTGCGCTTGTGAACAGCAATCTAAGTCTGACCACAGATTTTCTATTGGGTTGAGGTCTGGACTTTGACTAGGCCATTCCAACACATTTACATGTTTCTCCTTAAACCACTAAAGTGTTGCTTTAGCAGTATGTTTGGGTTCATTGTCCTGCTGGAAGGTGAACCTCCGTCCTAGCCTCAAATCATGCACAGAGTGGTACAGGTTTTGCTCAAGAATATCCCTGTATTAAGCACCATCCATCTTTCCCTCAACTCTGACCAGTTTCCCAGTCCCGACTGCTGAAAAACATCCCCACAGCGTGATGCTGCCACCACCATGTTTCACTGTGGGGGAGGTGATCTTTGGGTGATGTGTTGGGTTTGCGTCAGACATAGCATTTTCTTTTTGATGGTCGAAAAGTAAAATTTTAGTCTCATCAGACCAGAGCACCTTCCTCCATACATTTTGGGAATCTCCCACATGCCTTTTCGCAAACTCAAAACGTGACATTTTGTTTTTTGCTGAAAGTAATGTCTTTCTTCTGGCCACGCTGCCATAAAGCCCAACTCTAACCGAGGCATTATTTTCAGTGTATTCACGCTCTGCATGGGGGCGCTAAATGTTCCCCATAGACATTCAATGTGGAAATGCTGATTGGCACAGCATGGTGTTTTGCTGTGCATGCGCAATATCCTACCTATGCTTTCCTATGGGAAAGCATTGACTTAGCTGAGATCATAAAGATTGATGATCTCAGCCATGGAGGCGAGACCAGCCACGGCAAAACCGGTACGGCGTGGGGAAAAAGATAGACACACACTGACAATACACACTAACAATCAGACATACACACTGACAGGGTCCTGTCTAACCTTCCCACAGTTCCTCTCTGCTACCCTGCGTGCTCTCTGCTGTGATGCCGGGGCCGAAGTGATGTCATATTCCAGGCTCCATGCATCACAAAACAGCGTGCGAGGGAGCAGAGAAACTGCAGGACGATCACTGCTTCCTCACACGCTGCTTACAATGCTCCCGCGGGCAGTCACCTTACCTAAAGGACTGACAATTCCCAGGCACCAAGGCAAAATTTCTAGTTGCCATGGCGAGCTGGCACCTAGGATTTGTCAAGCATTGCTTTAAAAGGAACACTCAAAGCTTATTTAAGCTGTAATGAGGGAAGGAATGTCCAGGCGCTGTATCACCTTTAGGGGTTAGATGTTTTGCCATGGTTTAGCCCGCAACCTGGGGCTCTGGTGACGGGCACCTCTGGATGACAGCTTTCTTACTCTCTGTGGATGCAGAACCTCACCTTCATGAGTTAAGGTAAGAAAGGGCCAGGATACCCCTACCCCGATCACAACTTAATTGAAGAAGTGGGAGTGTTCCTTTCCTACCATTTAATTCAGTAAGGGGTCTTGCATAATCTGTGATAAGTGGAAGGTCGAACACTCAATACAGAAAACTGCAGAAAATTTGAGTGACAGAAGGAGACCATTGAGGTGGAACAAAGGTTAAGAAAAAGATCTCATGATTATGCATAAAATGTGGAATTATAATTTCTAAGATTACCTTTATTTTGCATTAAGTTTGAAGATGGAGTGTCCCTTCAATCTATAATTGTATTCATTATTAAAATGCTCACATTTCTCTGTCTTTCTCTGTTATTTCTCTAACATTTCTCTAGCAAAATACACAAACTGACGCAAAAACAGAAACAGAAATACATACATAAAATACGACTTTCACTCCATTAGGCTGGAGAAAGTCTTCCCCCTGGGTCACAAAAAAAAGATGATTATTGTAATAGGAATATATGCACAAATAAATGATGTTTATGGAGATAATTCCAGTACTTCCAGACCTTATGCCAGGGAAAAGCTTATGCTTAAAGTTCTTCTTAATAATAATAATAATAATAATGAGTAAAAAAAGTGACAAGCCCCTTTAAATTATTAAAGTACCGTATATACTCGAGTATAAGCAGACTGCTGAAAAAGCCCCCCTTGGCTTATATTCGAGTTAATGAGTTTCACCGGTGTTCTCGGTGTCCAGCTGGCCTGTTTCACGCAAGCGCAGTAGGTGGCATCTTTTCCCCATACGCTGGCTGTAATTTTCCCCTACCCGTACTTCTGCGCCTGCGCAGCGCGGCACACCTTCTCCCCCAGCTGGGAAACATCATGTCCGGTGCGGCCGCGTCACAAGAAGTGACGAGGGTAGGGGCTTCAGGAGTGCTGGCAAAGGGAGCTGCGATGGAGGAGTCGCCAGTCCCAGCTTGGGTTGCTTTGGGCTAGCAGTATGTGGCCATTACTCGCCCACCTGCCTGGAACCGCAGTCTGAGTACAAGTTGGAGGACTTTGATACTGTAGCTACTGTGGGTGAGTCCTGATCTGGCTTCCCAATCACAATGTCACTTATCATTACAAAAAAAACACGAGGTTTGGTGATGCTGAGCATCCTGTGACATGTAGTCTTTAACATCTGTAACAACAAGAGAACCCTAGTCAAATACAGCTGTATTGTACAAAGGTTTGTGAACAACGAGTTCCAGCTTCTTATAATCTACCAGTGTGGTCAGTGACATATGATGTAGCATGCTGAACTCCCCAAGGCTTATATTAGCACAGCTGTACCAATTTATTGATTTTAGCTCAGGCATTTCAGGGTTAATAGGGACCTCAGAACAATTAAAGTTAATATTTCCTATTTTTATTTTTGAAATTTACCAGTAGCTGCTGCATTTCCCACCCTAGGCTTATACTCGAGTCAATACGTTTTCCCAGTTATTTGTGGTAAAATTAGGTGCCTCGGCTTATATTCGGTTCGGCTTATACTCAAGTATATATGGCACATTTTCCAACTAATTCATGTGAAATGTCTACAAATCATATTACTTGTACAGGTTAAGGTCCCTTACAACTGTTTCCCAGCACATATTGTCAAACAGCGATTTGCAAACCGACCCTGTATTTGTTGACTCTACACTTGCACATGATAGCGTCAATAAACATTTAGATGAGTATATGCAAAAACATCAATGCAGCTAGTTGGCACTTGAGTCCAAGCTTGCCTATATCACTATGATAAAGTAAAAGGAACATTAGTTTATATATATCTATATATATTTGTGTACAGAATAATAAATGGGGCGTATAATTAATAAATGTACATTTGATGAAAGCAAGAGTCGGTTGATGTATGCCGCAACCGATGAGAGGTTAGGCCTGTAAGAAAGAGGGCCCACCTGGTATGTTAATATGAATAATAGAGGGTGTGGTGGGAGGGAAACGCTGAAATCGACGACGATGTATGATATACATAATTCTGCCTGTGAACATTGAGAGCCTAATCATATAAAACGACACAACAGAAAAAGAGAGGTGAACCCTGACCATATTAAATGGAGAGACAGAAGCCGAGTAGATATTTCTAGGCAAATTACAATCATAATTATTGATGTGTAATTATTTTTATACATACAAAAATCTGCAATTTAGGGACAATAGTTAACCTGACTCATAAGGCAGCTGATTACACTAAATTATATTCCTTGCAATTGATTGTAAAAGCTCGATTTAACATACTTAAATCTATTTTAGGAGGCCAACTACCTTAGTAAATAAAAACTCTTTGGTAGGGAGTTCCAAAGTTTTAACCTGAATTTGCACCCCTGGAACTGCCTCCTACCACTGCACTGATGCTGAAGATTTGCTTTCGGCAACCAATGTTCGGCCGAGAGCATCAGCTGACATTCACAGCTTACCAATGGCCACCAACTGAGAGTGACAGTACATTGAGATGGAGGTGTTATGGGGTTGAGTAGACCTTTTAGCTTGGGATCATGGAAGCTAAATGCCCTTTTAATGGCACTAGACAACCTTAAGCACATTTAAACTGATTTTGTTTAGTGACTTTGCTGTGACCTGACTACACTTTGTTCTGGTATTCTGACCCTGGTTAGTATTTAATTTTTACTATTCCTGAAAACCATGAACCGACTTACATCAACCTACATGACTTACTGTGATTTTACCTCCACAGTGGTATGACATTAAACCTGTTCACTCTGAAGGCTCTGCCCTTACTTTTGAATCCTTTCTGTGCTGTTTTAGGTTTTGTCTGCATTATTTTTATTTGGTTTTGTCACACATTTCTTGAAAGCACAAACACAGCTATCATCCAATAGCTGCATGTCCCCTCCTCTGTGCCGCCTATGTCCAAACATCAGAAAATTTTCCTTAGGGGAGTAGAGTGAGGCTGAGGGAGAACTTATATCCTCAGCACTGGAAAGGGAGGTAAGTTTTACTCCCCCCCCTTTTTTTTTAAGGGGGGTAGCCAGGATAGGAAGGGCTACGCTAACCAAAAACTGATTTTCTTGAAGCCCTGTTTTTTTGTGTTTGTGTAGCGTAATCTTACAAATGACCTACAGATTGCACAAGGAGTAGCAGATGACCAGACTGAAAAAAATTTCTAGTAGAGCTGCTTCTGGAAACGTTGTGCTGGCAAAAGAAAGACTAAAGGGAACCTATAGTCCTGGAAAAAAAAATATTGTTAGGTTGCTTTTAAAAAAAATAAGCAAAATAAAGATTACCCACTGGACTCCTCTGCTGCAGCCACAAGAACCACCTTCAAAAACGTTATCATCTCCTGCAATCCATTGCTTGTCATAGATAAGAATTGGATTGGAGGTATGCGTGTTCAGCCAAACACCTCGCTTATCCAATCAAATGCTACTACCAGCAGCATTTGCTTCCCAGACCAGCAGGGTTATTTACTAAAATGAATTTCAAATGTAAGGTCAAAATAGCCAATATCAGTTATGATTCCAGTGCTGCTACTCTGGTCTTAAATTTGAATTTTACTTTAGTGAAATTTTACTCCACCTAGAGGAGAAAGCATCTCTAGCGGCTGTCAGGAAGACTGGCACGAGAAGTGAATTTAACACTGCAAAAAGATTACAATGTTTTATATTGCACTGTTCAAATGACAGTTCCATGCTTTGTCATACATTTCACTACCAGAAATGCACAATTTACCACTGTGCTGTCAAAAGTAGAATTTTAACAATACTGTGCTCCGGGTGGGCACAGGTCACACAAGACATGGTGCATGGAAGGAAAAGCTTAACAGAGCTCTAAAAAACTGTGCGCAGGGAGACAAAAAAGGTATAAAATACTGGTGCATAAACAAGTGCCTGAAGATGTCATGTTAGTTATGTAACACGTTGGACAGAGACTATATCCAGAGCATCTGCAGGATAGATAGTGTTTATACAGCAACAGCAACACAAGAGAGAAACCAATCTATTTTAGTATTACATTGACATCATAGAAAGGCTAAGCATTTAACCCCTTAAGGACCAAGCTTCATTTGCATGTTTTTCACTTAAGCACCAAAGCTATTTTGTTCTGTGTGTGTTCAACCGCAATTTCCATCTTTTTGATTTATTGCCCAAACACATATTATATACAGTTTTTTTAAAGGTCAAAGTGGGCTTTAATTTAATGTGAGAAAGATAGATAGATAGATAGATAGATAGATCGATCTTAATTTATTATAAAACAAAATGCAAAAAAGAAGAAATTTTTTTTTCACAGGTTTGGTAATACTAAAGTGTGCACATTTAGTGCAGCTTGCGAAAAGTGATTCAAAATATTTATTTTATCATATTTCAGTTTAGTTGTTGTTGGAGTTACAGCATTCCTGGTACCATAATGAACAACAGCACATTGTAGTGTTTGTTGTACAGGGAGTGTCCCTATCAGTCCGTAGATTACAGCTGCCTATACTGAAAGAGAAAACAACCCTTAAAGGGACACTGTAGTCGCTATAACCACTTTGTCTCTTTGAATTGGTTATAGTGCCTGGAGTGCCCTGGCACTGTCCCTCCATTCAGTGTTGCACCATGTTTGTGCAGTATGCCACAAAATAAGAGTCCCTGGCCACCCACAGTCCGGCCCCTTCAGTATGTGTAGCTAAGGCAGAGATTACACACTTCCTTGTTGTCATACCCATTCATACTGTCAGTTGGAGCTCTGACAGGTTAAAAGCAGTCAGCTGACACTATCAGCCAATCACAGCTGCCCATTGCGGCTCCTTATTAGCCAAAGCAGCACAGAGGGGACGGACTGCCGTGGTCTCTTGTTTAACATTAAAACACTACAACATTAAAAACTGTTTAATGCTGAAAGAAATGATGGCACCAGGGGACTCCATACACTATAACCAGTTTAATGAGATGAAGCAGATACAGTGCCTACGGTGTCCCTTTAACTTGAACTAAGCATCATAACCACTACAGCTCGCTGTAGATGTCGTCCCCTGGTTTAATATAATATTTCCTGATATAAAATTTAGCTTTTCCATGCACCTTGGGATTGCCCCCACCTTGGGTTCATTGATAATGCAGAATTAAAACTTTACCTTTATTTCATCCAACCTGGATTACAACGGATGATAATGATTCACTGGGCTAACTATTCTTAAACTGTTTGAAATCAAATCACGGGATAGCGCCAGGGCATTCTAGGCAACATAATCAATAGAGCTGCAATTGTTATGCTGTTCAGTGTGTTGCTTTAAGCCTTTTGAAAAGTATGCACATGCAACAAATATAATTCCTGAGATATTGATTTCAAAAGAAAAAAAGAATTCCTAATGATGCCAAAAATTAAACATAGTCTCAATGAAGTGAAGAAGATAAAACTGACACGAACAACCTTACACGTAGCATTTATGTTCTTTAAAGGGAAATTGTCACTTCCCACTTTAATATGTTTACTTATCCTCTATATATACCAAATATGATCTTGTGAAATCTGAAGAATAAAAAATAAATGTAGAAATCCACCCTTCACATCGGGATCTTGGCAACTTTATCTTGGCTCCTTGTAAATGTTCGTCTTAAATATTGCCTTTTTCTACCATTGAGCATAGCAGAAGCCGAGAATCCAAAATAGTTATCCTCAATTGCAATGTGTGCCTTAGCTATGCATGGACTGAACTAGATGAGGTTGTATATACATTTTAATAGAAAATGCTCTGTTCAGTAGCGTAATTTCCAGTGACACCCGTTCACTTTAACCCATTAACACCCTAATGATTTGCAGCCCCCCTGCCCAAATAAACTTTTATTCGGACGCGATCCACGTTGATCCCGGTCAAGGGGGACTGTATGACAAGCCAGGCAGTCCACTGTTGCCAGTCCAGACGTCCAGGGCTATTTGATTGCGATGATGCCGTGATCACATGGCTGGAATGTAAGTCTGAAAAACTGCCTGCAGGGGGACTGCCTGGGTTGTCAGGCATTTCCCCAAAGTGGAATAAAGTATTAAAAAAATGATAGTAATTTAATAATATATTATACATGTATTATATATGTATAATATATTAGAAATTATTAAAGTAGCTCATTAATATATTAAACATTTATAAATAAATGTATATAAATATATGTAATTTCATAAGCGTATTTATATATAGATATAAAAATACACTTAGAATTATATTTTATATATATATATAAAATAATTTAAAGATCAACGTTTCGATCTTAATCAAAATCTTGATAAAGACCAAGAGGGCGAAACGTTGATCTTGTTTTGCAACTTATAAACAAAATTTGACATTTTGGAATCCAGTGATTGCATTTATTTTTTTGCATTTGAATATAATTTCAGCACTGAGCAACACCTTGACATTTTTTGATTTTGTGACTTTTGAGGTAGAGTGCCAGACTTACTAAGTTTTTGTTATTTATATATATATATATATATATATATATATATATATGTATATGTATGTATGTATGTATGTATGTGTATATCAAGGTTTGACAAATTTGATTGAAATCTAGGGGCCAGGTTTTTTTAAACTAACAAAGATTACATTTCACCAGGAAAATGCAATTCTTAACCCCTTCACGACCGCTGACGGTTCAGGACCGTCATTGGAAAAATACCTTTGAGGACCGATGACAGTCATGAACCGTCATAACGGTAATAGTGGAAAGTTTATTCATACTTACCGTAATTTTCTTTTCCTGGCTATTATTCATGGCAGCATATACACATGGGTTAGCTCCTCTCCTACAGCCGATAGGACAGGAAAACCACCAAGGTTTTAAAAGGAGGCTCCATCCCTAAGGTCCTCAGTCAGTTTACAAGCTCTACAGTACATAAATAGAGACATTAATGGGTGGGAAGTATATGATGCCATGAATAATAGCCAGGAAAATAAAATTACGGTAAGTATGAATAAAATTTTCCACTTTCCTGGCTAATCATGGCAGCATATACACATGGGGAATACCCAAGCTTACAAAGGGAGGGACAGAATAGCCAATCAAATTATCACAATAATTCAACATAGATAGAAGAATGAATTGAGTTAAGTACTTGAGTACCAATTGTGCATCATAGACTGTTTTAACGAACAGTATGAAATGCCAGACAAACGTGTCTAAAGATGTTCAAATGCTAGCTTACAAAAAGTGTCAGCAGAAACAATTGCCATGGCAACCCATGATGCTGCAACAGCATGAGAGGAGAGTGCCCTGATACCCTCCAGCACAGGTAGAGAACGGACATGACGTCCAAATTGTGCCTCATTAATTGCTTCTGCTTCAATGTCCAATATGTAATGCAGGACAAACTAGTTCAAAGAGGTCCAAATGCCAACTTTACAAAGTTTCAGCAGAGACCATTGCCATGGAAGCCCACGAGATGCTGTAACGGCACTAGTGGAGAATGCCCCAAATCCTTTGCTACAGGCAGAGAACGGCATTGAAAAGCTCTCACTTTAGGCAGGATCACTGGTGCTACATGCAAGACAACCATATCCTGTTGAAATTCAGTGAATGGGGGTACACAGGATCAAGCCTGGCGTTCACCCATTTCCCTTGCTGGGGTACCAGCCACCAGCACTTTCTGTGCTACCACCATGGAAGCTCCTTCTAGAGGTTCGAATAATGGTTCAGTCAGGGCCCGTGAGACCAGCGGTACGTCACATATTGGCTTCACCACACTCAGTGGAGGCATGATTTCAATCAATGCCTATATGAAGCAAAGTGCAGCTAAGTGCACACATTCACCCTGCTGAGGTACCAGTCACCAGCAACAGCAATGTCTGGGCTAACATCATGGAAGCTCCTGCTAGAAGTTCAGTCAGAGTCTGTGAGACCAGTGGTAGGTCACATCTTAGTTTCAACACCCTCAGCGGAGGCTTGAGTTCAATTGTTGCTTACATGAAGCAAAGCACCAGGGGCATCAACGCTCAATCGGTACCCTTCAGTACAGGTAGAGAATGACATAGATAAGCATTCACCATAGGCAGGATCTTCAGGTGCCAAATGCAAGATGACCATATCTGTTGAAAAGTAGTAAAAAAGGGGGTTCACAGGATCAAGCCTGGAGTTCACCCATTTTCCTTGCTGGGGTACCAGCCACCAGCACTTTCTGTGCTACCACCATGGAAGCTCCTTCTAGAGGTTCGAATAATGGTTCAGTCAGGGCCCGTGTGACCAGTGATACGTCATATATTGGCTTCACCACACTCAGTGGAGGCATGATTTCAATCAATGCCTATATGAAGCAAAGTGCAGCTAAGTGCTCCTCTAGTGTGTTATAACACAGAACCTTTCAAGGCCTGAACGAGGAGTAATTCCAACAGACAAAAGCATGTCAAGCTTAGTAAAGCCTGTATAGGATTGTAAGAGGATCTCAATGACCGTCTCAGGGATGCCTATACTAATATGGACTCCCGCATCAACACCAGAACTTGAGGATCCTGGTGTGTCATGGGGCCTTGTAATAGGTATGGACGTACAGGAATTTCCCTTGGAGGTTCCAGAATCATCTTATTCATCATAGGAATTAGAGTCGACACGGTCTTCCACTGTCACCTTTTGCACTGCCTTTTTAAGAAGGTCGAAAACAGGAAAATATGTACATCAGACTAAAATTCTAAATTTGAGCCAGTGTATCCTGAACCTGAGCATTCTGGTCCTAGCATGTAAAAAATACTTCTGGACCTGGTAGTTCCAAGAAATGGCCATCAGATCTATGTAGGGTATCAGACAATCTGCGTCAACCACGAGGATACGTCAGGACATGGTTGCCAATCCACCTTGTCCACAGTTATTCGGCTCCAGCAAACAGCCATGGCATTCTGAGCCACTGGTTGTTCTTCTGTGCCCTGATCATTATGGGCTGGAATTCCATCAATACGTATCTGTGAGACCCATCTTGGTAGATATAGGATACAGTTGCATTGATATTTGAGCAAATTTGGACCCACTCGTTCTTCAGCAAGCCTCTGAAGTGAAGAAGAGCCTTGAAAATGACTCTTAATTCCATACAAATGAATGGAAATATTGTGCAACATGGTCCAAACACTGTGCAACCAATCTTATAAAAACTGGAATTCAAGCTAATAATTGACCAATGAGGTTCTGTTCACTGGAACCTCAGAGATCTAATCCCTCTTTCAGCTGCCAGGGTAAGGTGCAACTCCACTGATGGGGACATAGTAAGTGGCTTGTTAGACCAAGATAGGAAGGATCTGTAAGGAATCCAGAGATGCCATTGGGCCCATCTGACAAGTCTGCTGGTGGAAGCCAGGATTCTTAGTAGTTGCATCTATTTTCTTGCTGTTACCAAGCAGAAATGAAGAAACTGGGAGAGAAAACCTTTACAATCTGTGGAACTGTTTCCGAGATAGGGAAAAGCAGAGCCTAGAATTTTCCACTCAGGAATGTCAACCACTGAGCTGGTGTGAAACTGCTTTTCTTGATATTCATCAAGCAGCCAAACTTTATATATATATATATATATATATATATACCTATGTGTGCCTGCCTTCTGAGGGTCTAAGGCTATCAGAAGTAGATCCTCCAGATAATGGAACCAGGTGGAGTTTTGGACTCTCAATAACACTATAAGCACACAGAAAGATTCTTGGGGCCGCATTGAGGCCAAATGGTAGGGCACTAACATGGAAGTTCTCTTCTGAGTTAATGCCGAAGATCTCTGCAGATTAGACTGAAAGTAAGCATCCTTGAGATATATAGTGGTAAGGAAATTATCCTTCCAGATTGCTTGAGATATGCATCTGATTGACTCCATCCCGAAGACTAACATTCAGCCTCTTGTTGGCCCCTCTTAGGTCCAGTGTAGGCTTTCATGTGCTTTTCCTCTTAGCATCAGAAGAGAGGCAGAACTTGCCCCTGGAACTGCTCTTGTTCTGGGACCTAAAAAAAAATAAATTAATTCTTCGTCCAGAAGGCTTCTTCCTTCAGTGCTTTACCTTTTGATTCATTGGTCTTAATACTCCTGTTGGTATGGAGACTCCTGTGCCCGTTAAGAAAAAACTCCAGTCTATATGAATCTGGACCATGGATACCACTCAAGCCTCCAGAGTATGACGAGCCCAGGTATGTGTGATCAGAAAAATGAGGCTCCTACAACTGGAGGAGATATGTTCATTGCTGAAGAGCAAAACAACTGCGTTATAGCTCCATTAGAACCTTGAAAGGCAGGTTTACCAACTGCCATGAGTTACCTCTGGAGTATTCCCTGCAGGGCCAGTAGCTCCATGTATCTCAGAAATACTGGTCACTGGAGGTTCTCCGGTCAGACTATGAGGAGCTGGGATCCTTGGAACTTCCATCCTAAGGTACCAATATCTTGCAGCCCTCATTCGCCTTTTCAATGGAATTATCCAAAGTTTTCCCAAACAGCACCACCCCTTCAAAAAGAATGGTGTAGAGGGCAGACTTGGAGGATGAGTCATCATCCCAGAAACAGAACCATAATGCTTTCTTAGCTGCTATAGATAAAGCCATTTGATCCAGAGAATATCCTAGTTACATCTAGGGAAGTTTCTGTGAAGAAGTCAGTTTTAACCTGAAGACTTCAGACTGCCTCTTCAATCTTGGCTTTTAATATCTCTCTCCATAGTAGCCTTTAGATCTTTAATCACATATTTCATGTTTGTAGAAACAGCAGCGGAAATCACAGCTGGCTGGCCTCCTGCAATGGTGGGCGTAAAATTTTGGACAGGTCTGCGTCCACCTATGATCCATAAGTGTGCAACTTAAGTGGTGTAGTTCTGGGGTTGGAAATAACTTCCTCCGCAGGGTAAAGCCTGGCCTCTTTTCTTACCCCTAAGGCCTCTGGAACTTACTTTGTAAGCCCTGCCCGCATGTCATGTGGCTGCACAGTGATAGGTCATGCTGAAGCGACAACCTTCTGGAGGAAGTCAGTGCATAACCGATTCCTTCCACTGTTTTCTCCTCATAACCAGATCCTGGTGAAGAATCAGACATCTGACAAATAATAATAACTAAATATTACCTGTGGTAAAGTATTAAGAAAAAATGTGCACTGTTAAATTCTATAAGAAACCAGCAAAACAGCTTTAAAACAGGCTAAAGACAGCACTTATCCATGTCTGGAGACCCTGCAAATACTTACCCAATAAGTGTGGTATGTTTACTGTAATTTTCCCTTTATTTTATCACTTTCTGGCAATTGCCCTTATCCAAGATGGCTGCCACAACTTGTATTCCCACAATGCAAGTCATCTGTATTAGGCCCAATAAGGCACAAACTGCACACATGTGGGCCTATTCCGAGTGTGTTTGCTATTTAGAGACCAAGGAGAGGACTCTGTCTAAAGCCTACATGGCCCTTAAACACCCAGGGAACCGGGAATAAATCACTGGGACTGAGGGGGAAGCAAAATAGATAACAAAAGTGCCTGCAAGGAAGTTTAAAAGGCAACCAGGTGCAAAAAGTCAAAGTTTAAAGGCACCACAGTCTAAAGGCCTCAAGGTATAAAAGATAACACAGTTTTCAAATCTAACACAGTTTCCAAAATGTAACACAGTTTCCAAAATGTAACACAGTTTTTAAAATATATCAGTCTTCAAATGCACTGCAGTTTTCCAATGCAGTGCAGTTTTCCAAATGTACTGCGGTTTCCAATGACTTGCGGTATTACATGCAACAGTATTAAATGCAAATTTAAATGAAACAGTTTTAAATGCCACACAGCTTAAATGCTTCCTAGCAAAAGCACAACTGCATAATGTACCACAATCTTAAAAATAAGGTACAGCTGTATAATACAGCATAAAAGCACAACTGCATAATGTACTACAGTAAAACAACATACATGTCCGTAAGTAAAGGGAGCAAATTGCTCACGTCCTAAGGGCTGTAGGACAGGAAAAAGACTGAGGACCTTAGGGATGGAGCCTCCTTTTAAAACCTTGGTGGTTTTCCTGTCCTATTGGCTGTAGGGGAGGAGCTAACCCATGTGTATATGCTGCCATGATTAGCCAGGAAAGTTACTTACCTGATCGCCACCGCTCCCCCGGCGGCGATCGGCATTGCTCTCGGTGTGGAGGGACTGTCTGACAGTCCAGGCAGTCCCTCCTCGGCGAATCTAACAGAACGGTCACATGGCCGCAATAGGTGCCTGTGTATCTGCCTGCAGGGGGACTTCCTGTACTGACAGGCAGTCTCCCTGCATGTGTAAAATAAAAGAAATTGTTCATCAATAAAAATATAATTAGATATGTTATATAATATATGTCTATATATCATATATATATATATATATATATATATATATAATGTCATACAAAGTGTATTTTTATAGTAATATATACATATATTAATATAAAAATACACTTATAATTAAATTACACACGTAAGTAAATAAAAATAATTTAATTTACTTATTTTACAAATAATAAGTAAATAAAAATAATTTAATTTACTTTTTTTATTTTATTATTATATATATGTACTGACAGGCAGTCTCCCTGCATGTGTAAAATAAAAGAAATTGTTCATCAATAAAAATATTATTAGATATGTTTGTGTGTGTGTATATATATTCATATGTATATATATATAAGATATATAGACATGTTTTATATCTATATAATAGTTGTGTACGGCACATTAGAGGAACGTATGGCTATGGGATTATGTAATTTAATAAGAACAAAAGACGGTTAAGATGTGCCGAAACTGACATTAGGTTAGACCTGTAAAAAGAGGGCACACCTAGATAATATGAAATAATAAAGGATAAGGTGGGAGGGGAACTTCCGAGATCATCGACGACAAGTAAGCAGGGGCTACTGGGTTTAAATAGGACCAATAGTCCCTCCCACAATTACAGGCAAAGCCTTCCATTTGTGTACGGCACATTAGAGGAACGTATGGTTATGGTATTATGTAATTTAATAAGAACAAAAGTTGGTTGATGTGTGCCGAAACAGACGTGAGGTTAGACCTGTAAAAAAGAGGGCAAAAATTATGAAAATGATTTCTTTTTGCAATACATTCTTTATTTAGCAAGACATTATTTAGAGAATTCATGGAAAGCTAGTCTGATTTCCTTTTCTGGATTAGGAATGTACCTATTGTATGCAGAGGATTTCCAGCGTCCCATGTTCTAAATGATATGTGTTGGTACGTGACTACCAGAAGCTGCTGTGGCCGCACCAATACGGAATGAATGGTCAGAGAATAATGCGGATTGTGTCCTAGTTTGAGTAACAATGTGCGTATGTATAGCATGAACTGTTTGGTGGTTAGGGGTTTCCCTTGAATGGCTGATAGTGGGAATTCGGGGTTCCTTAACTAAGTTATCCAATATTTGAATTGGACACCACTTGGTAGAGGTAAGGTAATACTTTATCTCTACTGGGGGGCCAGTATGGCTAGTTTTGGTATGAGGGATTGACAGGATATAATGGTTGTCTACTTTAAGTAATTGTTTTTTCTTAAGGCATGACTTAAAGTCGGATGCTTTTTCCACAGAATATTCCTTGGGTCTCAGGAAACCGTAAAAAGCTATATAGGCTGCGGATTTGATTACCAGATTAGTGATACTATTGAAAGGGTTTTTGTCTAGTAAATCGGAGATGTTCCTAAATAGGTTACTATCAATCGGAAGTCTTTTAAGGGGATTATGAAGTGTTAGCCTCTGAATACCTCTTAGGACACTTTTGACTGGATAAGAGGCTAGGATTGGAGTTTTGTTTGGGTAAATAGTTAACATGTAACGGTGTATACCTGTTAAGTAAAGTTTGATTGTATTGTATGCTAATTTTAAAGAGATGTGGCAAAATGTTGTGAACGCAACCATGGTTTCTATGGATAAAACATTTATTACATTATAATCACACACAAATTTTTTGAACAGATCATATGCTCTGGCGTAGGCTTTTTTAGTATTGATTGATAAACCAGCTTGTGCAAGCGACCTACTGTGATTTAACAGGGTATGCAAAGCATTATTAGGTTTGTGAACTGTGGAGGTTCTTTGGGCTGCAAGTTTGCTGTCGGATGAATTCTGAAAAACTTCTGTAAATTAGAACGTGAGAATGCGTCAGCTGCGTTGTTCTGAATGCCTGGTACATGGATACAACTTAGACAGAACTGTAGATTTGCCGCTAACCAGGTAAGTTTCCTTACTAAGTTCATAATTGTAAGGGACTGAGAGCAGCCTTTATTTATAATGTTACATGCTACTAAGTTGTCTGAAAAGCACCTAACTTATTTACCTTTCCACTTCTTGCCCCATATGTGTGCTACAGCTAGAATAGGGAAAATTTCAAACAGTGCTGAGGTCTTGTTGAAATTTTCTCATGAGAAAGTTTCTGGTGGCCAAGAGTCATATACCCAGCCATTGCCAAAAATAGCTGCATAACCTATGGCTCCTGCTGCATAAATCCAAATTACAGGGGAATCGTCAGAGATGAGGGAAACGAATAAAGACCTGCCATTCCAAGAGGATAAGAAGAGATGAAACATTCTTAAGTCGGCCCTAGCTGGTTCGTCTAAGTTAGCTCTGGAGTCGTCATCGGGGAGACCGTGTAGGAGAGAGAGAATTCTAGAAATGAAAGACCTCCCTTGAGGAATATTCCTCATCGCAAAATTGAGTGAACCTAGAAGTGATTTTAGTTCTTTCCTGGTGCAAGACCCTTGTGAGGTGCAGATGTCAATAAGTGTTAAAATCCTATCTACCTTTTCTTGAGGCAGGCTAGCTTGCATGGAAACTGAATTTAGTGTGATCCCCAGGAACGTTATCTCGGTGTTGGGACCTTATGTTTTGTCCGGGGCTACCGGAACACCTAGATTTTCAAATAGTGAAAGCATGTGAAGTAGACTGCATGGTGCGAAGTGGTGTGGTTCAATGGAGAGAAAATCGTCCACATAGTGAATCACTACTGGACATCTGTTTTTGTTAAGTAAGAGCCAAGTCAATGTTTCAGCGAAAATATCGAAAATCTTTGGGCTACTTTTGGAACCAAAAGTTAGTCTAGTTGCGAAATAATACTTGTTTTCCCACTTAACGCCATGCAGATGCCAGAGTGATTGATGAATTTGTAGTAGTTTAAATGCATTTGTAATATCTGTTTTACTTAACCAAGCTGCCTTGCCGGAGTTGATAGCTTGTATGGCATTGTCTATTCTTACATATTGTAATGAGTAATCCTCGGATGGTATTAGTGCGTTTAAGCTAGGTGTAGTAGAAGAGTGAGGTGCTGAAAAATCGATGATGAGTCTTTTTTATTATTATTAAATTTCACTGTAGCTATGCCTAGAGGGTTCGTTCTCCAAGAAGTGAAAGGTGGGGTAGTGAAGGGCCCTATTATAAAAACAATTCTCGATTTCCTTATTGTGGAGTACCTGCAGACTACCTGGGTCTGTGAGTGCAGATCGTACGTTGGGGCATTCTAGAATTCCTGTGGGGAGTGCAACAAAATCCATGTAAAACCCATTAGAGAAACCAGAGTTGAGAAAGTCTACCAGATCTGAAGAAGGATAATCAGTTAGGTAACATTGCAAATTAGGTACGTTTATTGGTGTTGAAGATCTTTTTGGGTACAATCTGTTTGGACACATTGTTTTAGCATGTGCTCTGAAACAAAGTGAGCACACATGAAAGAGACTGCAAGCACTATAACTACATCCACCAGCATTGAAGTTATTACAGACTTAAGCCTTCCCAAGAAAAATGATAGGCCTGCCTAGTTTATCTCTCAATTCTCTTTGGGCCATATTGGGTTGAAATTCTGGGTTGGCATTGCTAGTGGAAGGTATTGCCACGTTACTGGGACAGAAGTTAACAGTATAGGCAGCTGAGAAACATATTGCACATGATGGTGTTTTAAGACCCGCAAAATGTCTACAAAAAAATTCTGTGTCTAATTGGCCCCAGTCGATAGGAGTATTATATTGGGCCAGTGACGCAGCAGATCTTGAAGCGAAGGACTTGTGGTAGTCGTAGATGGCGTAGCCTCCGTACTTATATGACCCCCACTTGTTCCTAAAACATGCCATAATGAATGAGTTATAACCTGAACCACCCGAAATATTCATATAGAAATGACAAAAACAATAACTGGGTGTAACGGATCACCTGGCACCCCCGACTGGGTACCTCCGTTGAAGGATGCTCCTAGCGCTTCCTGAGGACTCCAAGCACTCTGGCAGACACCACAATCACCGAACCAGAGAAACAAATAAATTCTCCCAAGCATATGAATGCTGTAGACAGTTGAATAGGAACCATACGAATAGGTTTACTCTCCTAGCAGTCAAACTGGAACAGCATACAATAAATCCTTCCCCCAATAATGAGACGACACTTCACTTTGAGGGTTAAAACAGGAACTCTCTGTACTGTCACATACAGTCTCTTTTATTCCCAATCCACAAACATAGTACAGCCCACAGGGCGTTACAAAACAACCAATCACATCACCGTTACATCCCACATATTCCCTCCCCTTATCCTGAGAGGAAACTCAATTATACATACAGTTAAAACATACTTTCTACCCAACTTTCATAACTCCAAAACCATACATCACATTCACATAAAATTACATATTCACAATCAATCCATTCAGGGGAACAACATATTCAAAAATGGCACAAATCAGACAAGGGGTTCAAAAGTTAGTAAAAAGTCCTTTGTGACTAAATGAAGCATGGCTTTCTGGCCCAAACCAGTTTCAGAGTCTTCTATCCTGGAGATAAGTAATTCAATTATCTCCCAGGACAGACACAAGACTCCATTAAGCACATGGTTGCAAAAGACACAAAACACTTTAAAATACATAAAGTCACATTTTACACATAACACACAGACATTTCACATATCCCCAGATAGCTGGGATCTGAGTGCACATTATTAGATGAATGGCACTCAGATCACACAAATAAGCCTTTCTGCAGGGGAAATAAACGGTTTAACCTGCAGGGCCATAGTCCAAAGGGAGCAGGCGAGCAACCAGGCTTCTCCAGTTCACAGTGGCGAGGTTGGTTTCGCCACACTTCTCCCCTTTACCAACTAGACTAACAGGGTATCTGACCTCCTGCCGGTCAGTGCCCTGGTTAGTCCAGCAACCCACCCACAAAACAGAAACAGCAGTACAGCCCACCCACAATAACTGGTTACTACACCTGGGTAGAGGAGAACTTTGTCCATGTCCAGGTGCCTCACCACGACTGTGTGGGCAACTGTTAGGCTGCCTTGGTGGGTTGCTGAGTGGGCAGAGACCAGCGGTACTCTGCCCTGATGCCAGTGCTACCACGGAAGTAGCCTGGTGGGAGCCTGGTTGTGGGAGGGAGAGACCGACTGTCTCCCCTCTGGATACACCGCTCTGTGGCTGGGGAACAGGACCGACTGTCCCTACCCTTGTGCTGTAAGTGCAGAGACTACAGTCCCATCTGCACTGTTGGGGGGTGTAACATCTCCCCTTGCTGGGTTAGGCTGCCGCTGGAGAGAGGGTGTATCAGGCTCCTCTCCCTGACACTCTCTCTGCTGGTGGAGAGGGGGACCAGCTGTCTCCCCTTTCATTATTTTGTCCTGTGGTTGGGGTGCGAGACTGACGGTCTCTGCTCCCTGCAGGACACTCTGCCGCTGGGGAGGAAGGACGGCACCTTCAGCTCCCTGGGGTACACACTGCCGCTGGGGAGGAAGGACTGCACCTTCAGCTCCCTGGGGTACACACTGCCGCTGCTGGGGGAGGAAGGACTGCACCTTCAGCTCCCCTGGGGTACACACTGCCGCTGGGGAGGAAGGACTGCACCTTCAGCTCCCTGGGGTACACACTGCCGCTGGGAGGAAGACGGCACCTTCTGCTAGCTCCTGGGGGTACACACTGCCGCTTGGGGGAGGAAGGACGCACCTTCAGCTCCCTGGGGTACACACTGCCGCTGGGGAGGAAGGACGCACCTTCAGCTCCCTGGGATACACACTGCCGCTGGGAGGAAGGACGCACTTCAGCTCCCTGGGGTACACACTGCTGCTGGGGAGGAAGGACTGCACCTTCAGCTCCCTGGGATATACACTGCCGCTGGGGAGGAAGGACGGCACCTTCAGCTCCCTGGGGTACACACTGCCGCTGGGGAGGAAGTACAGCACCTTCAGCTCCCTGGGATACATACTGCCGCTGGGGATCTGGGCTGACTGCCCAGCATCCCTGTAGAGAGACCTCGGTCCCATCCCCACCTGCCAGCTGGGTGTCTTCCCAGGACAAGTCAATAAGGTCTTCCATCTCTGGGGCTGGTTGGGACATATGTGGTACAGTACCAAAGTCTCCTGATAACAGGCTTGGTTGCTGGGGAGGAGGAAATAAACTCAATGCTTCCGGTGGTATACAGTCAATAAGCCCCATCATGTCAAAGACAGGCGGCGTTATACGTTGGAATAGGCAAACATAATCCTGTTCTAGTTCCCACTCTCGGTTGGCAAGAAAAGATAGATCTGGCTGAATGGCACTGATCTCTGTAAGGTCCCAGTTGTCTGCCCGCTCAGCTCGGATGGACCAGAAGCGAGCAATGTCGGTGTCTCCGAACCAGAGACTAGTTTCCATAGTATCCCACAACAAACCAGGGCCAGCCTAGCCTCCCCAATACACTCTTGTACCAATCAGCCATGGGGTAGAGTGCAAACATGCCAATCAAGAGGGGTCTCATGGAATCATCCACACCTCAGTCTCAACTAAGAAGGCCTCCAGTTCTACCCATTCCTCTGAGGGCTGGTTTCCCAATAACGCATCCAAGTAGCTCCCAGTTGTTCCATTACGCTGGTTAGTGGTCAGGATTTCCTCAGACCGGAAGGTCGAATTTCGCCGGATGTCCTCCCTCCTTCCAGAGATCGGCACGGGCCACCCTCCACTCTGTCTCTTCTTCCTGGGATAGGATACCCATACCGCGATCACATCCTGTAGTCGCTGCTGGAGCTCAGCCAAAGTGAGATACTCGCACGGCCTTCCATCTCTGAAGTAGTGCTGGTTTTCCCAAATCTTTTATGTAGACAGGGACGCTGTACGAACACTAGCCACCTTCAATTTGTAAATCCAAACGAACTGTGTCTCTGAGCTGCTTTACCTCGCACTAGGACGCCATCCCACCGCTTGCCACCAATGTAACGGATCGCCTGGCACCCCGACTGGGTACCTCCGTTAAAGGATGCTCCTAGCGCCTCCTGAGGACTCCAAGCACTGCAGCAGACACCACAACCACCGAACCGGAGAAGCATATGAATCCTCTCAAGCATATGAATGCTGTAGACAGTTGAATAGGAACCATACTAATAGGTTTACTCTCCTAGCAGTCAAACTGGAACAGCATACAATAAATCCTTCCCCCAATAATGAGACGACACTTCACTTTGAGGGTTAAAACAGGAACCCCCTGTACTGTCACATACAGTCTCTTTTATTCCCAATCCACAAACATAGTACAGCCCACAGGGCGTTACAAAACAACCAATCACATCACAGTTACATCCCACATATTCCCTCCCCTTATCCTGAGAGGAAACTCAATTATACATACAGTTAAAACATACTTTCTACCCAACTCTCATAACTCCAAAACCATACATCACATTCACATAAAATTACATATTCACAATCAATCCATTCAGGGGAACAACATATTCAAAAATGGCACAAATCAGACAAGGGGTTCAAAAGTTAGTAAAAAGTCCTTGTGACTAAATGAAGCATGGCTTTCTGGCCCAAACCAGTTTCAGAGTCTTCTATCCTGGAGAGTAATTCAACTATCTCCCAGGACAGACACAAGACTCCATTAAGCACATGGTTGCAAAAAGACACAAAACACTTTAAAATACATAAAGTCACATTTACACATGCAAACATACAGACATATTTCACATATCCCTCAGGGGGATCTGAGTGCCACTATTAGATGAATGGCACTCAGATCACACAAATAAGCCTTCTGCAGTGTGTTAAAACGGTTTTAACCTGCAGGGCCATAGTCCAAAAAGGGAAAACCAGGCTTCTCCAGTTCATGCCAGGTTGGTTTCTCACACAGAAACCATATGGGCCAAGTCCCCACTCAGGCAGAGTCAAGACTCTGCCAGGCTCTGGGCTCCACCTAAGAGAAACCATAAGGGCCAAGCCCCAAATGGTGGTAAGTAGAGCCGCACTCTGCCAGGTTTGGGCTCCACCGAGGAGCAACAATCTGGGCCCAGCCCCACTAGGCAGAGCCGCACTCTGCCAGGTTTGGGCTCCACCGAGGAGCAACAATCTGGGCCCAGCCCCACTAGGCAGAGCCGCACTCTGCCAGGTTTGGGCTCCACCGAGGAGCAACAATCTGGGCCCAGCCCCACTAGGCAGAGCCGCACTCTGCTAGGCTTGGGCTCCACCTAGGAGCAACAATCTGGGCCCAGCCCCACTAGGCAGAGCCGCAGTCTGCTAGGCTTGGGCTCCACCAAGGAGTAACCATATGGGCCAAGCCCCACTAGGCTGAGCCGCACTCTGCCAGGCTCTGGCCAAACTGAGGAGCAACAATCAGGGCCAAGCCCCACTAGGTAGAGCCGCACTCTGCTAGGCTTGGGCTCCACCGAGGAGCAACAATCTGGGCCCAGCCCCACTAGGCAGAGCCGCACTCTGCTAGGCTTGGGCTCCACCTAGGAGCAACAATCTGGGCCCAGCCCCACTAGGCAGAGCCGCACTCTGCCAGGTTTGGGCTCCACCTAAGAGAAACCATATGGGCCAAGCCCCACTAGGTAGAGCCACACTCTGCTAGGCTTGGGCTCCACCGAGGAACAACAATCTGGGCCCAGCCCCACTAGGAAGAGCCGCACTCTGCTAGGCTTGGGCTCCACCTGGGAGCAACAATCTGGGCCCAGCCCCACTAGGCAGAGCCGCACTCTGCTAGGCTTGGGCTCCACCGAGGAGCAACAATCTGGGCCCAGCCCCACTAGGCAGAGCCGCACTCTGCTAGGCTTCTTGGGCTCCACCGGTGGAGCAACAATCTGGGGCTCCAGCCCCACTCAGGCAGAGCCGCGACTCTGCTCTGGGCTTGGCCCTGCACCTAGAGCAACAATCTGGGCCCAGCCCCACTAGGCAGAGCCGCATTCTGCCAGGTTTGGGCTCCACCTAAGAGAAACCATATGGGCCAAGCCCCACTAGGTAGAGCCACACTCTGCTAGGCTTGGGCTCCACCGAGGAGCAACAATCTGGGCCCAGCCCCACTAGGCAGAGCCGCACTCTGCTAGGCTTGGGCTCCACCTAGGAGCAACAATCTGGGCCCAGCCCCACTAGGCAGAGCCGCAGTCTGCTAGGCTTGGGCTCCACCAAGGAGTAACCATATGGGCCAAGCCCCACTAGGTAGAGCCGCACTCTGCCAGGTTTGGGCTCCACCTAAGAGAAACCATATGGGCCAAGCCCCACTAGGTAGAGCCGCACTCTGCTAGGCTTGGGCTCCACCGAGGAGCAACAATTTGGGCCCAGCCCCACTAGGCAGAGCCGCACTCTGCTAGGCTTGGGCTCCACCTAGGAGCAACAATCTGGGCCCAGCCCCACTAGGCAGAACCGCACTCTGCTAGGCTTGGGCTCCACCTAGGAGCAACAATCTGGGCCCAGCCCCACTAGGCAGAGCCACACTCTGCTAGGCTTGGGCTCTACCAAGGAGTAACCATATGGGCCAAGCCCACTAGGCTGAGCCGCACTCTGCCAGGCTCTGGCCAAACTGAGGAGCAACATTCAGGGCCAAGCCCCACTAGGTAGAGCCGCACTTTGCTAGGCTTGGGCTCCACCGAGGAGCAACAATCTGGGCCCAGCCCCACTAGGCAGAGCCGCACTCTGCTAGGCTTGGGCTCCACCGAGGAGCAACAATCTGGGCCCAGCCCCACTAGGCAGAGCCGCACTCTGCTAGGCTCTGGCCAAACTGAGGAGCAACATTCAGGGCCAAGCCCCACTAGGTAGAGCCGCACTTTGCTAGGCTTGGGCTCCACCGAGGAGCAACAATCTGGGCCCAGCCCCACTAGGCAGAGCCGCACTCTGCTAGGCTTGGGCTCCACCGAGGAGCAACAATCTGGGCCCAGCCCCACTAGGCAGAGCCGCACTCTGCTAGGCTTGCACTCCACCTCAGTAGCAAATACCAATCTGGGCCTAGGCCGCCCCACTAGGCAGAGCCGCACTCTGCTAGGCTCTTGGGCTCCACCGAGGAGCAACAATCTGGGCCCAGCCCCACTAGGCAGAGCCGCACTCTGCTCAGCTTGGGCTCCACCTAGGAGCAACAATCTGGGCCCAGCCCCACTAGGCAGAGCCGCACTCTGCTAGGCTTGGGCTCCACCAAGGAGTAGCCATATGGGCCAAGCCCCAGTAGGCTGAGCCGCACTCTGCCAGGCTCTGGCCAAACTGAGGAGCAACATTCAGGGCCAAGCCCCACTAGGTAGAGCCGCACTCTGCTAGGCTTGGGCTCCACCGAGGAGCAACAATCTGGGCCCAGCCCCACTAGGCAGAGCCGCACTCTGCTAGGCTTTGGCTCCACCTAGGAGCAACAATCTGGGCCCAGCCCCACTAGGCAGAGCCGCACTCTGCCAGGTTTGGGCTCCACCTAAGGGAAACCATATGGGCCAAGCCCCACTAGGTAGAGCCACACTCTGCTAGGCTTGGGCTCCACCTAGGAGCAACAATCTGGGCCCAGCCCCACTAGGCAGAGCCGCACTCTGCTAGGCTTGGGCTCCACCGAGGAGCAACAATCTGGGCCCAGCCCCACTAGGCAGAGCCGCACTCTGCTAGGCTTGGGCTCCACCGAGTAGCAACAATCTGGACCCAGCCCCACTAGGCAGAGCCGCACTCTGCTAGGCTTGGGCTCCACCGAGGAGCAACAATCTGGGCCCAGCCCCACTAGGCAGAGCCGCACTCTGCTAGGCTTGGGCTCCACCGAGTTGCAACAATCTGGGCCCAGCCCCACTAGGCAGAGCCGCACTCTGCTAGGTTTGGGCTCCACCTAGGAGCAACAATCTGGGCCCAGCCCCACTAGGCAGAGCCGCACTCTGCCATGTTTGGGCTCCACCTAAGGGAAACCATATATGCCAAGCCCCACTAGGCAGAGCCGCACTCTGCCAGGTTTGGGCTCCACCTAAGAGAAACCATATGGGCCAAGCCCCACTAGGTAGAGCCACACTCTGCTAGGCTTGGGCTCCACTGAGGAGCAACAATCTGGGCCCAGCCCCACTAGGCAGAGCCGCACTCTGCCAGGCTTGGGCTCCACCTAGGAGCAACAATCTGGGCCCAGCCCCACTAGGCAGAGCCGCACTCTGCCAGGTTTGGGCTCCACCTAGGAGAAACCATATGGGCCAAGCCCCACTAGGCAGAGCCACACTCTGCTAGGCTTGGGCTCCACCGAGGAGCAACAATCTGGGCCCAGCCCCACTAGGCAGAGCCGCACTCTGCCAGGTTTGGGCTCCACCTAAGGGAAACCATATGGGCCAAGCCCCACTAGGTAGAGCCACACTCTGCTAGGCTTGGGCTCCACCGAGGAGCAACAATCTGGGCCCAGCCCCACTAGGCAGAGCCTCACTCTGCTAGGCTTGGGCTCCACCGAGGAGCAACAATCTGGGCACAGCCCCACTAGGCAGAGCCGCACTCTGCTAGGCTTGGGCTCCACCGAGTAGCAACAATCTGGGCCCAGCCCCACTAGGCAGAGCCGCACTCTGCTAGGCTTGGGCTCCACCGAGGAGCAACAATCTGGGCCCAGCCCCACTAGGCAGAGCCGCACTCTGCTCGGCTTGGGCTCCACCTAGGAGCAACAATCTGGGCCCAGCCCCACTAGGCAGAGCCGCACTCTGCTAGGCTTGGGCTCCACCAAGGAGTAGCCATATGGGCCAAGCCCCACTAGGCTGAGCCGCACTCTGCCAGGCTCTGGCCAAACTGAGGAGCAACATTCAGGGCCAAGCCCCACTAGGTAGAGCCGCACTCTGCTAGGCTTGGGCTCCACCGAGGAGCAACAATCTGGGCCCAGCCCCACTAGGCAGAGCCACACTCTGCTAGGCTTGGGCTCCACCTAAGAGAAACCATATGGGCCAAGCCCCACTAGGTAGAGCCACACTCTGCTAGGCTTGGGCTCCACCGAGGAGCAACAATCTGGGCCCAGCCCCACTAGGCAGAGCCGCACTCTGCTAGGCTTGGGCTCCACCGAGAAGCAACAATCTGGGCCCAGCCCCACTAGGCAGAGCCGCACTCTGCTAGGCTTGAGCTCCACCGAGGAGCAACAATCTGGGCCAAGCCCCACTAGGCAGAGCCGCACTCTGCTAGGCTTGGGCTCCACCTAGGAGCAACAATCTGGGCCCAGCCCCACTAGGCAGAGCCGCACTCTGCTAGGCTTGGGCTCCACCAAGGAGTAACCATATGGGCCAAGCCCCACTAGGCTGAGCCGAACTCTGCCAGGCTCTGGCCAAACTGAGGAGCAACATTCAGGGCCAAGCCCCACTAGGCAGACCTGCACTCTGCTAGGCTTGGGCTCCACCTAGGAGCAACAATCTGGGCCCAGCCCCACTAGGCAGAGCCGCACTCTGCCGGATTTGGGCTCCACCGAGGAGCAACAATCTGGGCCCAGCCCCACTAGGCAGAGCCGCACTCTGCTAGGCTTGGGCTCCACCGAGGAGCAACAATCTGGGCCCAGCCCCACTAGGCAGAGCCGCACTCTGCTAGGCTTGGGCTCAACCGAGGAGCAACAATCTGGGCCCAGCCCCACTAGGCAGAGCCGCACTCTGCTAGGCTTGGGCTCCACCTAGGAGCAACAATCTGGGCCCAGCCCCACTAGGCAGAGCCGCACTCTGCCAGGTTTGGGCTCCACCTAAGGGAAACCATATGGGCCAAGCCCCACTAGGCAGAGCCGCACTCTGCCAGGTTTGGGCTCCACCTAAGAGAAACCATATGGGCCAAGCCCCACTAGGTAGAGCCACACTCTGCAAGGCTTGGGCTCCACCGAGGAGCAACAATCTGGGCCCAGCCCCACTAGGTAGAGCCACACTCTGCTAGGCTTGGGCTCCACCGAGGAGCAACAATCTGGGCCCAGCCCCACTAGGCAGAGCCGCACTCTGCTAGGCTTGGGCTCAACCTAGGAGCAACAATCTGGGCCCAGCCCCACTAGGCAGAGCCGCACTCTGCCAGGTTTGGGCTCCACCGAGGAGCAACAATCTGGGCCCAGCCCCACTAGGCAGAGCCGCACTCTGCCAGGCTTGGGCTCCACCGAGGAGCAACAATCTGGGCCCAGCCCCACTAGGCAGAGCCGCATTCTGCCAGGTTTGGGCTCCACCTAAGAGAAACCATATGGGCCAAGCCCCAATAGGTAGAACCACACTCTGCTAGGCTTGGGCTCCACCGAGGAGCAACAATCTGGGCCCAGCCCCACTAGGCAGAGCCGCACTCTGCTAGGCTTGGGCTCCACCTAAGGGAAACCATATGGGCCAAGCCCCACTAGGCAGAGCCGCACTCTGCCAGGTTTGGGCTCCACCTAAGAGAAACCATATGGGCCAAGCCCCACTAGGTAGAGCCACACTCTGCAAGGCTTGGGCTCCACCGAGGAGCAACAATCTGGGCCCAGCCCCACTAGGAAGAGCCGCACTCTGCTAGGCTTGGGCTCCACCTAGGAGCAACAATATGGGCCCAGCCCCACTAGGCAGAGCCGCACTCTGCTAGGCTTGGGCTCCACCGAGGAGCAACAATCTGGGCCCAGCCCCACTAGGCAAAGCCGCACTCTGCTAGGCTTGGGCTCAACCTAGGAGCAGCAATCTGGGCCCAGCCCCACTAGGCAGAGCCGCACTCTGCCAGGTTTGGGCTCCACCGAGGAGCAACAATCTGGGCCCAGTCCCACTAGGCAGAGCCGCACTCTGCCAGGCTTGGGCTCCACCGAGGAGCAACAATCTGGGCCCAGCCCCACTAGGCAGAGCCGCACTCTGCCAGGCTTGGGCTCCACCGAGGAGCAACAATCTGCCCAGTGCCCCACTCAGGCAGAGCCACTCCCAAGTTGCCAGGCTTGGGCTCCACCTAGGAGCAACAATCTGGGCCCAGCCCCACTAGGCAGAGCCGCACTCTGCTAGGCTTGGGCTCCACCTAGGAGCAACAATCTGGGCCCAGCCCAACTAGGCAGAGCCGCACTCTGCTAGGCTTGGGCTCCACCGAGGAGCAACAATCTGGGCCAAGCCCCACTGGGCAGAGCCGCACTCTGCTAGGCTTGGGCTCCACCGAGGAGCAACAATCTGGGCCCAGCCCCACTAGGCAGAGCCGCACTCTGCTAGGCTTGGGCTCCACTTAGGAGCAACAATCTCCTAGCCCTCATCTAGGCCAAGCACTTTCAAGGCTCTGGGCTCCACCCAGGGAAACCACATATGCCAAGTCTCACCAGGGCAGAGCCGCACTCTGCCAGGTTTGGGCTCCACCTAAGGGAAACCATATGGGCCAAGCCCCACTAGGCAGAGCCGCACTCTGCCAGGTTTGGGCTCCACCTAAGAGAAACCATATGGGCCAAGCCCCACTAGGTAGAGCCACACTCTTCTAGGCTTGGGCTCCACCGAAGAGCAACAATCTGGGCCCAGCCCCACTAGGCAGAGCCGCACTCTGCTAGGCTTGGGCTCCACCTAGGAGCAACAATCTGGGCCCAGCCCCACTAGGCAGAGCCGCACTCTGCCAGGCTTGGGCTCCACAGAGGAGCAACAATCTGGGCCCAGCCCCACTAGGCAGAGCCGCACTCTGCCAGGCTTGGGCTCCACCTAGGAGCAACAATCTGGGCCCAGCCCCACTAGGCAGAGCCGCACTCTGCCAGGTTTGGGCTCCACCGAGGAGCAACAATCTGGGCCCAGCCCCAGTAGGCAGAGCCGCACTCTGCCAGGCTTGGGCTCCACCGAGGAGCAACAATCTGGGCCCAGCCCCACTAGGCAGAGCCGCACTCTGCCAGGCTTGGGCTCCACCGAGGAGCAACAATCTGGGCCCAGCCCCACTAGGCAGAGCCGCACTCTGCCAGGCTTAGGCTCCACCGAGGAGCAACAATCTGGGCCCAGCCCCACTAGGCAGAGCCGCACTCTGCTAGGCTTGGGCTCCACCTAGGAGCAACAATCTGGGCCCAGCCCCACTAGGCAGAGCCGCACTCTGCCAGGTTTGGGCTCCACCTAAGAGAAACCATATGGGCCAAGCCCCACTAGGTAGAGCCACACTCTGCTAGGCTTGGGCTCCACCGAGGAGCAACAATCTGGGCCCAGCCCCACTAGGAAGAGCCGCACTCTGCTAGGCTTGGGCTCCACCTAGGAGCAACAATATGGGCCCAGCCCCACTAGGCAGAGCCGCACTCTGCTAGGCTTGGGCTCCACCGAGGAGCAACAATCTGGGCCCAGCCCCACTAGGCAAAGCCGCACTCTGCTAGGCTTGGGCTCAACCTAGGAGCAGCAATCTGGGCCCAGCCCCACTAGGCAGAGCCGCACTCTGCCAGGTTTGGGCTCCACCGAGGAGCAACAATCTGGGCCCAGTCCCACTAGGCAGAGCCGCACTCTGCCAGGCTTGGGCTCCACCGAGGAGCAACAATCTGGGCCCAGCCCCACTAGGCAGAGCCGCATCTCCTGCCAGGCTTGGCTCCACCGAGAGAGCAAATAACAATCTGGGCCCAGTTCCTCACTAGGGCAGAGCCAAGCACTCTGCCAGGCTTAGCTCCAATCAGGAGCAACAACAATCTGGGCCCAGCCCCACTAGGCAGAGCCGCACTCTGCCAGGCTTGGCCCACCTAGCAAATAATCTGGGCCCAGCCCCACTAGGCAGAGCCAGCACTCTGTTAGGCTTCTGGGCTCCACCTAGGAGCAACAATCTGGGCCCAGTTCCCCACTCAGGCAGAGCCGCACTCGCCAGGTTTGGCCCACCCAAGGGAAACCATATGGGCCAAGCCTCCCACTAGGCAGAGCCGCACTCTGACAGGTTTGGGCTCCACCTAAGAGAAACCATATGGGCCAAGCCCCACTAGGTAGAGCCACACTCTGCTAGGCTTGGGCTCCACCGAGGAGCAACAATCTGGGCCCAGCCCCACTAGGCAGAGCCGCACTCTGCTAGGCTTGGGCTCCACCTAGGAGCAACAATCTGGGCCCAGCCCCACTAGGCAGAGCCGCACTCTGCCAGGTTTGGGCTCCACCTAAGGGAAACCATATGGGCCAAGCCCCACTAGGCAGAGCCGCACTCTGCCAGGTTTGGGCTCCACCTAAGAGAAACCATATGGGCCAAGCCCCACTAGGTAGAGCCACACTCTGCTAGGCTTGGGCTCCACCGAGGAGCAACAATCTGGGCCCAGCCCCACTAGGCAGACCCGCACTCTGCTAGGCTTGGGCTCCACCTAGGAGCAACAAATTGGGCCCAGCCCCACTAGGCAGAGCCGCACTCTGCTAGGCTTCGGCTCCACCAAGGAGTAACCATATGGGCCCAGCCCCACTAGGCAGAGCCGCACTCTGCTAGGCTTGGGCTCCACCTAGGAGCAACAATCTGGGCCCAGCCCCACTAGGCAGAGCCGCACTCTGCTAGGCTTGGGCTCCACCGAGGAGCAACAATCTGGGCCCAGCCCCACTAGGCAGAGCCGCACTCTGCCAGGTTTGGGCTCCACCTAAGGGAAACCATATGGGCCAAGCCCCACTAGGCAGAGCCGCATTCTGCCAGGTTTGGGCTCCACCTAAGAGAGACCATATGGGCCAAGCCCCACTAGGTAGAGCCACACTCTGCTAGGCTTGGGCTCCACCGAGGAACAACAATCTGGGCCCAGCCCCACTAGGCAGACCCGCACTCTGCTAGGCTTGGGCTCCACCTAGGAGCAACAATCTGGGCCCAGCCCCACTAGGCAGAGCCGCACTCTGCCAGGTTTGGGCTCCACCTAAGGGAAACCATATGGGCCAAGCCCCACTAGGTAGAGACACACTCTGCTAGGCTTGGGCTCCACCTAGGAGCAACAATCTGGGCCCAGCCCCACTAGGCAGAGCCGCACTCTGCTAGGCTTGGGCTCCACCGAGGATCAACAATCTGGGCCCAGCCCCACTAGGCAGACCCGCACTCTGCTAGGCTTGGGCTCCACCTAGGAGCAACAATCTGGGCCCAGCCCCACTAGGCAGAGCCGCACTCTTCTAGGCTTGGGCTCCACCGAGGAGCAACAATCTGGGCCCAGCCCCACTAGGCAGAGCCGCACTCTGCCAGGTTTGGGCTCCACCTAAGGGAAACCATATGGGCCAAGCCCCACTAGGCAGAGCCGCACTCTGCCAGGTTTGGGCTCCACCTAAGAGAAACCATATGGGCCAAGCCCCACTAGGTAGAGCCACACTCTGCTAGGCTTGGGCTCCACCGAGGAGCAACAATCTGGGCCCAGCCCCACTAGGCAGAGCCGCACTCTGCTAGGCTTGGGCTCCACCTAGAAGCAACAATCTGGGCCCAGCCCCACTAGGCAGAGCCGCACTCTGCTAGGCTTGGGCTCCACCGAGGAGCAACAATCTGGGCCCAGCCCCACTAGGCAGAGCCGCATTGTAGAGGAGACAAAGTTAGACTTCCTCTTGCCTTAATGTCTATGAGATTCTCTCCAGCTCGAAAGCATGGGTTATCCCCTCATGAAATTCTAATGGGAAGACCAATGTTCACAGGAGGGGTATCTATAAAATGTAATTCTCATGAGATAAATGATGATTTAGTAATGTCATGTAGCTAACAAAACTATTAGTCTCTCTATATGCAGGTAAAAGCTGTACAGTCAACAAGTGAAAACCAACCATAGCATGCCATCGTTCCTGGAGATGATGTTATATGATAAAAAACCATTCACGAAAGCACGCGTTGCAACCAAGGTGGAAAAGACCTTGTCAAGTGTTTTTAACCACTAATTCAGCTGTTAAAGTCGAAGAAGTTAAATCTTGGATCCACATTTCCCATTGTAAACTGACAAGCGCTGAAAATGATTTTTTCACTGGAAGAAAAATAGAGGACCAAGGAGACTGTCTTCCCTTATAAGATAGGTACTATTAGGGGAGTATTGTCTGAACCAAAGTAAACTCTACTGTTTTCATCATGAATCTCGAACTGGTAAAACTCATGTTGTCCCTAATGATTTACATTATGACATTTTGTAATATTTTCATCCTCTACACTACGTTAGCTCCTTTTTTCTTTAATACACCTGTAGCTCGGGTCGAGGAGCCAAGTGATCTTTCTTCTTGGGCGATAGATAATCATTTTGTTAAAACAGCTACAGAATTGTATACATTGTCAAACAAAAGTAATCATTGTTGGGTTTGTGTGTTTGCTCCGCATTCCATGAGCTATGGTTATCCTTTTGTAGGGGTGCCATGGTCTATGGAATCTCTTTATGAGAGAATAAGGGCAAATAAAACAGGGTTTGTTGGGTTTATTCAGAATGCAGTATCCAAATCTGCGGAACCTGCTAAGCTTCATTTAACAAATCCTATTACTAGCGGAGCAGTAGTAATTTCTAACAGGGATCAGAAAAGTCCCGATAAGATTGTTAAGCCTATAAGCAATGCTATTGTAATTTTTGAAAACAATGTCCTTTATCATCTGTGTGGGTCTAAAACTAATTCTGCCCCTTGTACTGGTAAATTGAAAGCTTTTTGTTGGAAAACCTTATTAGAAGATATTTTAACAAAATGTCCCATCAAGGTTAGAATCCCAGCTATTACTAATCATGTATGGGTAAATTCTGAGGCAGAAATCATGGATAATAATTATGATCAGAATGAACATTTAAATGTCACTATTTTGAGATGGGCCTACTTTAATCCTCAAACGTTAACCTCCAATCTTTTTATGCTACTGCCCTATATTAATCAATCTATTTTTGACTGCTCAGATTCTCGTGTTATTGATATCCATCTTCCATTTGAGGTATACTTTTTATGTGGTAGTTGGGCAGTAAAAAGACTTCCATGTAATTGGGTGGGAACTTGTTATCTAGGTAATATTATCCCAGCGTTAACCCCTTCAAATAACCCATGAAGGAAGGATGAGGAATGAAAGAAAGGTTATTAGTTCTAAAAAGGATAAAACTGAAACAACTGTAAAATCTGGCGAAGGAGATAGGCTATTTGCAGGTTTTGTACCTACATGGAGGGTTATTGAATTAATGTACAAATTAAATTTGTTGGCAGATATACTAGAGGAAGCCTTTAATGATACAGGAGATGCCACTGAAAAATTGTCCACAGAACAGGAACAAGCTTCAGCTATGATTATGCAAAATAGGTTTGCCCTAGATTACTTGTTGGCCTCCAAAAGTGGTGTTTGTGCACTGATAAAAACAAGATGTTGTTTAACCCCTTAAGGACACATGACATGTGTGACATGTCATGAGTCCCTTTTATTCCAGAAGTTTGCTCCTTAAGGGGTTAAAGATAGATAATGTCACTGGACAGATTCATAAAGATGGAGACAAATTGCATGAAGTGCAAGTTAAACTTAGAGAGGTTCACAATACTTCTTCGGGGGGATTAAATTGGGGTTTTGACTGGAGTTTTGGTTTAACTAATTGGTTTCAGAACAATGGTAAAACATTCTTATTGGAGTTATTTTCATAGTATTGATGCTTGTGTTTATATATGTTGCAGTGAATGTCCTGAAGTGTTCATGCTGGTTGATTCTCAAGAGCTGTTCATCTTCATCTCCCCCTGGCACAATTTCTACTGAATATGCTGAAATGTCTCCTCACCGGTCACAACTCATACCGGTC
Organism: Pelobates cultripes; assembly: GCA_933207985.1. NCBI lineage: Eukaryota > Metazoa > Chordata > Amphibia > Anura > Pelobatidae > Pelobates > Pelobates cultripes. Next base: position 202,230,026 of record OW240912.1, on the reverse strand, counting down.
GTAAATACAGACATACTTTCTTGTGAAGATATTGATCGTGTGCGCATTTATTATTGAATCTGTGAATATTTTTTTGATACTTCCACAGGGATATAGTCGATTTTTTATACTTTGGGATGGAGTGCAGCTGTACAAGAATGATAGATGTTTGAGCACAAATAAATTATATATATGTACAACGTAAAAATGTTCAAGTCTAAAAGCGTAAATTGGGTTTGGGACAGAGCGTAGGTAACTTTTCGTTTTACTTTTACACTGGGACTCATTGGAATTGTATAACAGAACAGAACTAATATAGATATGTTTTAATTGGTTTTTCTTTTCACGCAATATAGACTTATATATAAAATATTTAGAACAGGAAGGAAGGGTAGGAAGGTACATTATCGTTATCTGTACGATTAATACTGTCCTTTATACACTAATTCATATTTATTCACATAATGTTGCTCTAATTAAATTTATATCTGGACTTTGGGAGAGAATAAACAGGAACAAATTATTTGGATTGGAGATTTTACCTGTGTAATAGACCCCAAACTTGATAAACAAATAATGAAAAATAGACAGATAGATAGAAATACATATATACAAGCTGCAAAATTTTGTTCCTTTGTCCAGGGAAATCTACTATATGACACTTGGCGCACATTTAATGAAGTTTTCTCAAAAGTTTTCTCAAAAACGTATTCTGCATACTCGAGAATTGATTACATCTTGACACATAGAAACTCAATACAAAGAGTTAAAAAAATAGATATTAACTAAGTTACATGTTATATATAATAATTTTACCAAAAAGCGACCAGAATGGAAACGTAACGGATCGCTATTGGAATCCCCACAAAATAGAGAGTTTATTAAAAATATATTAAGCAATACTTCCAGGAAAATTCTTCTAGGGAGATATCTCCAATTACTGTATGGGCTGCTTTTAAATGTGTGATCCGAGGCCATTTTATAAAATTGGCTTTTCAAAATAAGGAAAACAGAGAAAGTTATCTCTCTGAATTATATATTAAACTAGAAAATCTGTCACGTAGTAACAAAGAAAGTCCCTCAAATGATAGCTCGAATCAAATTAATGACATTAAAAATTATATGAATGAGAAAATAATGCTTGAAACTTCCTAGAAATTAGAAAAACTAAAAGCTTACCACTATTATAAAAGCAATAAAGCGGACAAGCTACTAACAAACAAGTTGAAAAATATCCAAAAAGCCAAATCTATATCTAAGATAATATATAATAATGAAACACTCTTGTCCCCCCAATAAAATAGCAAATGCTTTTGAAAGTTATTATGGTGACTTATATAACATCGGTTCTAAAGAGCCCCTGCAAAACACAGAATCTTATTTTCATGGGAAGGAATTTAAGAAAACTCCACAACAATTAGAAAAACTATATGAACCATTTACAATGGAAGAAATTACAGAGATTATTGATCACTCAAAACTTAATAAAGCTCCAGGACCTGATGGTCTGACAGCTATATTTTATAAATCCTTTAAAGAAGGTTTGGTGCCTTTAATGAGTTTGCAGAAAAAAACAGTCTTCCAGAAGACCTATTAAGGGGAAATATTTTCACTATACTAAAGCAAGACAAAAAAAAACATGACGTTAAGAGCTATAGACCCATCTCTCTTCTGAATGAAAATTTTATGCAGGTATTATGGCGCACAGATTAAATTCTTTTATATCTGATATAATTCACATAGATCAGGTAGGATTTATTCCTGGGAGGACATCGGCTAATCATATATGTACATTATCTAATGTTTTTGAGATTTTGGGGCTTTACGTGAATCCAACAGGAAAAGTAATAGGTCAGGGCATCCTTTCTGACTCTTTTAAATTAAAAAATGGTACCAGACAAGGCTGCTCGCTTTCTCTGCTTTTATATGTTATGACCATTAAAGTACTGGCAATGGAGATAAGGAAAAACAACAAAATAAAAGGCCTTAATGATCATACGGAGATAAAAATAAAATTATATGCAGATGACGTACTCATCGTGATGGAAGACCCTGTAACTTCAATTAATGGACTAATGCAAGTATTACGTACATATAGCCATTTCTCAAATTAGAAATGAAACATCTCTAAGACAACGGCCCTTTCTTTTTTTATAACACCTCAAATGAAATCAGAGATTATGTCCAACTTTGAATTTATCTGGGCTAAGGAACACTTCTCTTATTTAGGCCTGAAAATCTCAGGAAACCCACAAAACTGGATGGAAATGAATTTCCTTCCACTGATTAGAGAAACTAATATAAAGTTAAAAACTTGGATTAAAAAAGAAATAACATGGTGGGGTAAGATTAATGCCATCAGGTCCTATGTTTAAACTAACATATATATTGAGTCTAATCCCAAGCAACATTCCTATAAATTGGATTAAACTATTACAAGCCTCCTTTGCAAAATTTTGTCCAAAAAAATAGAAGACGCAGTTTTAGGGATTCCATCCCTTATAATACTGGTCCAGGCCACTCTCTTAACACATGCAATACGTACCTTTCAAGCAGGGCCGCCATCAGGGCATGACAACCATAACGGTTGACATGGGCCCGGAGGTCCTGGGGGGCCCGGACTGCTCTGGCAGTCTGAGTCCCACATTCCTTATGTGCACAGATATAATTTCGCTATATATCTGTGCACTGAGGGCCCCCCTACCTGTAAATTGCAGAGGGGGGCCCAGCAGCACACTCTGTCCTCCTTCCAGCTCCACTCTTTCTAACTCTCCTGCGGCTGCCAGAACGTTGTTACCATGGCAACGCTCCGCACAGCACGCAGGCCGGTCTCGCGAGAGTTCGTCAGAAAGGAACTGGAAAGGAAGACAGTGTGTGCTGCTGGGAATAAAATTTAAATTTTAAATATCGACAAATCTTTTTTTAAATACTCCCCTCCACCTACTTTACACAAACACTGCATTGTTACAAGCACACACCCACTACATTCACTGAACACACTCTGCACTACACACACACACACACACTACATTCACTAAACACACACACTACATTCACTAAACACACTCTGCACTACACACACACTACATTCACTAAACACACTCTGCACTACACACACACTACATTCACTAAACACACTCTGCACTACATACACACACTACATTCACTAAACACACTCTGCACTACACACACTACATTCACTAAACACACTCTGCACTACACACACACTACATTCACTAAACACACTCTGCACTACACACACACACTACATTCACTAAACACACTCTGCACTACACACACACACACACTACATTCACTAAACACACTCTGCACTACACACACACACGCACTACATTCACTAAACACACTGCACTACACACACTACATTCACTAAACACACACACTACATTCACTAAACACACTCTGCACTACACACACACACTACATTCTCTAAACACACTCCGCACTACACACACTACATTCACTAAACACACTGCACTACACACACACACTACATTCACTATACACACGTTGCACTCACTACAAACACACTACATTTACTAAAAACACTTTGCACTCACTATAAACACTGCATTCACTATACACACTCTGCATTCACCACAGTCACACTACATTCACATACAAATTTTGCATTCACCACAATCACACTACAGTCACCATACACATTTTGCATTCACTACAATCACACTACATGAACTATACACATTTTGCATTCACTACAATCACACTACACGAACTATACACATTTTGCACTCACTACAATCACTATACATACTTTGCACTCGCTGCAAACACACTACATTCACTATACACATATTGCATTCACCACATGCACATATTGCATTCACCACATACACTACATGCACTATACACACTTTGCACTCACTACAAACACACTACATCTACTACAAAAATACACACTGCATTCACTGTACACACACTACATCCACTACAAAAACACACACTCTCCATTCACTGTACACACACTACATCCACTACAAAAACACACACTCTGCATTCACTATACACACCTACATTCACTACACACACACTATGCATCTAATGCATGCATACAAACATTACACAAAACATACAATCTGCATCCACTATACACACTGCATCAATGACACACATATCACATCCACTATACACACTGCATCCATGACACTCATTCTACATCCACTATACACACACACACACTTCATCCTTGTGGGCAGACTCAGGGCTGGCCCAGAGGCCCAAATCTTGAGCTGCGTCAGGGGCCCTAAAATTTCTGATGGCGGACCTGCTTCCAAGATCCATCCCAAGAAGAAAGCTGGTACAAATTAGAACCAGGAGAACAGCACAATTTAAAAATGTGTCTGCAATTTTCTGGTTATCTGATCAAGAATAGAGTTGAGCGAACCCGGACTGTAAAGTTTGGGTTCGTACCGAACATTCCATTTTTTGGACCCTGGACCCAAACATGGACATATCAGTGTATGTTCAGGTTGGAGTTCGGTGTTCGGCGATTTAATCAGGGCCGGACTGGCCTGGGATACCGGGAAATTCTCCGGTGGGCCGTCGGCACCTGGGGGTTGCTTGGTTTAGTCTGGCAAATTTAAACTTTGCCTAACGTCGGCACCTGGGGGTTGCTTGGTTTAGTCTGGCAAATTTAAACTTTGCCTAAATCAAGCAGCAACCAATCAGCTGAAAGGCATGAAACCAATTTGCGCCAATGAGCGCTCAGCGAGGAGAGGGGTTTCTTCGCTCAATCAGGAGAAAGGTCGCAAAACCCCTGTGCACCAATCGGTGCTTGAGGAGGAGAGGGGTTTTGCCACCCAATCAGAAGAAAGGGTGCAACATGGGACCTGAGACAGTGTGGGCAGGCCCGTTCGGGATACGAATGCCTCCCCTGGTTGGCGTTCGGCTATACAAACCAGCGGCCACCCAGGAGAGCATTACTTAATAATTTCCCTTGCGGTTTCAGAACATTCTAATGAGTGTTCTAAATGGAAACTCAGGGTAGTTCCCATTCGGGAGATAAACGGGTTCTGTTCGTATGAGCTCTCCTGAATGGGTTAACAGGCAAAATTCATGAAATATACAACAGATACATGGGGAAACAGAGAATACAAAGGGAAAACACACAAATAAGCAGTTGGCATGGTACTTAGTGACGGCGGTCGGTAACAGAACCCTCTTCCTATATTGCTCTAGGGTGGGCAATTAAGTCCCTAGCAGATCTGTGCACAAATACATTTTTGCAAGTCTTTTGTCTCCCATTTGAAGAAGAAGCATGATTTAAAGGACCACTAAATTTATCCAGGCAACTTCATCTCAATAAAGTAGCCAGGATGCAGTGGTCTTGTCATTTATACATTTAAGGGAACCTTGAAGGGCCAAACACTCCTCTTGTTACACTAGCAGCCACTGGAGGCGCTTGTGCTGCAGCGACCAAGTAATACTCAGTCATGTGACATTGCAGTCCCCATGGGGACGCTTGGATGTGTGAGCATGAATATCAGATCCTCAATGCTCCTCTATGAGGATCATTGAATTGGACCCTGATGAAGGAGGTCATGGCTCGTCGATTACATTGTGGTACGAGGAGAGGTAAGCAGCGCTGAAGAAGCCTCAAGATGGAAAAATATGAGTAGAAAAGTTTTTTTTTTTTTAATTTAAATAATTAATTTTATGGCACACACAGGGTGGTGGGGGTCTTTAAAACTAAGGACAGGGACACTTAAGCATTAGGAATACAAATTCCTAACGCTTTAGTGTACCTTTGACCACAGCTTGGGACATGAATGTTCCAAAGAATATTATTTTTTATTTTTTATTTACTCTTGAGAGACTGAACTCATGCACTGTGATAATACATATGTTCATATTTGTGACAAATCTTCTTATCAGTTTACAGTTAGGAATCCTATTTTCTGTGAACTTGCAAATGATTCATTTCTAGAATGGCCACTCTACAAGACAGTTAAAGGAACACTATAGTCACCTAAATTACTTTAGCTAAATAAAGCTGTTTTAGTGTATAGATCATTCCCCTGCAATTTCACTGCTCAATTCACTGTCATTTAGGAGTTAAATCACTTTGTTTCTGTTTATGCAGCCCTAGCCACACCTCCCCTGGCTTTGATTGACAGAGCCTGCATGAAAAAAAAAACTGGTTTCACTTTCAAACAGATGTAATTTACCTTAAATAATTGTATCTCAATCTCTAAATTGAACTTTAATCACATACAGGAGGATCTTGCAGGGTCTAGCAAGCTATTAACATAGCAGAGGATGAGAAAATCTTAATTAAACAGAACTTGCAATAAAGAAAGCCTAAATAGGGCTCTCTTTACAGGAAGTGTTTATGGAAGGCTGTGCAAGTCACATGCAGGGAGGTGTGACTAGGGTTCATAAACAAAGGGATTTAACTCCTAAATGGCAGAGGATTGAGCAGTGAGGCTGCAGGGGTATGTTCTGTACACCAAAACTGCTTCATTAAGCTAAAGTTGTTCAGGTGACTATAGTGTCCCTTTAATTTATAAAGTAAACAGTTATAGCATTGTTTGTTTGTTTTTGATTCTTTTTGTTTGTTTTGTTGTTTGTTTGTTTCTTTGTAAAAGCCAACACTGTACTTAAAACCTTTTTTTCAGGTAGTCTTTATTTATGTTGATACTGATGAAACTCAAAATGGGCGTATTTTCGAATATTTCCGCATCACAGAAGTTGACACCCCTGCAGTCCGTATCTTGAACCTGACCATTGATATGCAGTATAGAATGCCAGCAGATGAAGTGAATTTTGCAAATTTAAGAAATTTCTGCCAGAGTTACCTGGATGGAAAAGCTAAGGTATTAGATATATAATATCTTAACAATACATTTTCTAGAAGCAATAACCAAATTAGATGACATGAGAAAAAGGAAAAGAAAAGGATATGTGTTATGTATTTTCTGTATTGCAGTGGCTAAATTGTAAGCTGAGCAATACATTGACTTTTATTAGAAAAATGTGGGTTTTATTTACATGTTATCAGCATTGCATAAAAAAATTATTACACCTATTATTTACCTGCAGATGTTTGTGAATGTCATTTCCCTTAATGCTTTAAGACTGCTGAAAATTATGGGAAATGTAGTACACGTAGATGTACAGTACCAAGATTAACTATCAATGTACTCATCCTTACTGATTTACCTGTCACCATTGTTTGAACATGAATCACACCAGCTTCTTCAGTGGCTAATATTTAATGTATTTCAGTGTTTTCCGTTCAGCTATTTTTGACTATTATTACTTTATTATTTATATAGCGCCAGCAAAATCCATAGCGCCGTACAATGGGACTACAGTTTGAAATTCACTTGGAATTCATTTTGATTTTCAGACAATGCATGCTTCATAATAACCCTGTGAATTTCATTATATTGTTAATTCAGCACAGGTTAATTAAAGATTAGTGATTTGAAGTGGTCATGGTGCCTGGCGTCTGTATTTGCAGCATTTGGATGCTGCCCATCTCCTGCATTATTATTAAGAGGCATTAGAACCCCCGGAACAAGGCTGATAAACATTCTGTGCCACCACTGTCCCCCCTGAGTCCACCCTCCTTGGTCCCACCCCCTCTTCCAGGTAGGTGGGAGTTGATGTCAGCCAAAGAGGAACGGGCCAGGCTGAGGGGATAATGTGGCCTTGGCAATGGGAAAGAGATACATTTAAGTTTTTTTTTTTTTTTTGCATTGGTGGGGAAAGTGGACTGTTGGTGTTATAACTGTGCAGCTCTGGTATACGGTCAGACACACCAACAATATGGAGTTCCTAGAAAAGATGAAAAAAAAAAAATGATCGCAGAAAACATTTCACCTCACGCTAATCTCTTATTGGCTGAGCTACACTGCTTCCCTGACAATTAGGAAGACGTTTTGTGAAAAGAGGACCACATCCCACTGGACACTGCAAAACATCTTTGTGACGAAGTGCCCTTCGCCACTTGGTCCTGGAGAGGCCTACTTGCCAGCCTCCTCCCCTGTGACTATGTCTCTTTCATGTATCTGACTTTAAAGCCCCTAGTCTACCTTCAGACAGACTATTTATGTAGGCTGCTTTATTTATCTTATGTTTTAGTCACCCTGTACCCATTATAGGTGCAGGGTGTGTGTAATGTAATTGTTTATAGTGTACTGTGTAATGTATTGCCTGCTCTCTTGTATTGCTGAGGTTTGCTACCAACTAGGTGGATTTGGCTATTGAGCTTGTCTAGTGCCCTCTGTTGGTAGCAACAGCAATATGCACTACCTGAATTGCAAGACTGGTTCATTTGCATATTCGGGTTGATTTGTATATTGCTAATTCTGCAGGCAGGTGAGATATTTACTGTTAAATATTGTCTCCCTCCACCTTTTAAAATGTGCCATTGTGTTGTGATAAGTCACTGTGTGTTTCTTGATATGGTTTGACTGTTTGTGATTTTATTGAGGTTTCACAACAATGTTATTGTGGTGACTGTATTGGCTGGTCCCAAGGGAATAAAGGTTTTGACAGTTCTTCTTGATCCCTCTAAACGTAGCCTTGTCGCGTTATTGGAGGGAGCTGTTATAATCACACTGGGGATTGCTATGCTCTGTATGCTTTCCTGATCTTGAATCACTTAGCTCTTTTAAGCGCTTGTTCCTGACACGCTCTCCTTGGAGGAGGGGTCTTCACCACACAGTCCTGGATGATGGAGGTTCATACAGGGTGGAAGGAAGAGTTCTTTCCCACACAGTCCTGGAGAACAGAAGCTGATCCAGGGTGGAAGGAAGACGGCGAGACTCCAGTCAAGATATGGCGGTTGCGGAGTTTGCGGTGGTTGTGGTGTCTGCTGCAGTGCTTGGAGTTCTCAGGAAGCGCTAGGAGCATCCGTCAACGGAGGGTACTCAGTCGGAGTACAGGGAGCTCCGTTACAATCTTCTTAACCCTTTCACTACCAAGTGGTTTGCAAAAAAACTAACCCATTTTAGGAGATCTGGAAAGTAATGT
>OW240912.1:202186551-202220923 GCA_933207985.1 Pelobates cultripes | reverse complement strand
CCCCGTCACCTGACCATGATTCTAATAGTGATCTTAAACACCCTAGTAGACTCCCCGAGTGTGCAGTTGGTGACTCACCGCTTAGGCCCCGGCCGCTGCTGGCCGGGGGGTGCCCTCCTTTCCTCCGCCTCAACCAGATCAGAAGTAACCAGGGGACGCCGAATCCTGCCCGCCTGTTCAGGTTTTGATCTTGTGGGTGTCCTACTTATCGACCTGCAAGGAGAATACAGCCTGGGTGGTCTGTTCGACTGCAGTCTCACCCGCCCCCTCGTCCCTGCGCTCCGACCTGTCATCCCAACTCCCGCACCCATGCCTTGTTCTTTCATCCCGCTCGCTTCCTCTCCTCTTCTGAGCAGCGTAGCTCCTCTCTGATGACCCTGACTCACTGCGTCTCAGCCACCTGTCCCTGGAATTGGCCCTTCTCCTACTGCTCCGGCTCCCCGTTGGGCTCCTGTCCCCGTTCCTCCCACTGCCTTCGGATTCCTTACTGCTGCCTTGCCAGTTCGCCCCTCCGCGTGGTGTTCCCCTGTCTTCCCTTCTGCTGGCGCTCCTCCTATCCCGTTGTTCCTGGGAGTGACCCCTGACTGCCTCCCGCTCACCGCGGTCCCGAAAGCCTCCTTCCTCCTGGCCTGTTACTTGCCGCCCGGTACTTGCTGTTCCCGTCTTCCTCCCTGCCTTCTCTCCCGATTGCCTGCCTTCACTCTGCTCCCAACTGCCGCTCCTCCCTTCTCTCATGTCCCTGGCGCTGTTCCCTTCTCTCACGATCCTGGCCATACTCCTCTGTTCCCTCTCGTCCTCAGCACCTTCTGTCCTGTGTCTAACGCCAGCTGCCTCCTGCTGTGCCCTGCTGTCCTGGTCCCCTTCCCTGTCCTGTGAGACCGCAGTCTTGCTGCTGCCTGTACTTCTCTCTTCCCCCTGCCCCTCAGTGCCTTGGGCTGCTCCTGGACCCTGCTGCTGCTGTCCTCTCCTCCCTCTCCAATCTGGCACCAGTTGTCTTAGTCGCCTGGCTGCCCGCCGCCATCCGGCAGGGGGTGCTCTTCGAGGGAGGCCTCTTCCTGGCCTGCGACCTCACTGCCCCAGCAATGCGCCTGACAGGTGGCCCCGGCTGACGACCTGTTCCTCCTCGCTTTCCGGCCGACATCTCCCGCGTCTGTGGACTGCCTCCCGCCGAACTTCTCCTCAGTCGTGCTGCTGGGCCTGCTCCTGGACTGAGCCGCTGATCTCCTCATCAGCCTGAGAGAGCTTACAGCAATGCTGGCTCTGCATGGGCCAGCGGGGGAGATGAAAGGATCTCCCCTGCCTGCCTTGGTCCACGGCCATCGAGGCACACTGGGCATTTTCTGCAGAACCACAACCGCCCACCTGAAATCCCAAACTAGTGGACGGTAGGGACCAAGTTGACTACCCCTGGTCTATAAGCTGAATATGACCATTTCTCGATTTGTTCGACGCCTCGATGGCGTAGCAGTTCGTCACATGGAGATAGAAGGGGATAATTTGAACTTGATGAGGGCTGATGGGGTTAATTTGAATCACATTGGGCTGGACATCTTTAACGTGGGGTTGCAGGCAGGGATAGAAGAAGCGCTGTCTGCGGGCGGCGCTGTACAGGCTAGGGCTGATGGCGAAAGCCAGCCTGCCTAGGACTCTGGTGAACACATGGATTATCTGTCTGTTGGGCAATCACCCCAAGAGCTGAACGGTGGAAGGGCTGTTGGCACATTTTTTTTAAAGATTTTTTATTTTCATATTTTGTATCATTCAAATATACATACAAATATACAAAAGAGCATGCATTGACATAAGATCACGTTTGTACATAATACAACTGTTTTTATAAAGCTTGATCGTTGTGTTTCCTTAGAACACCATATAAATCATACGGCCTAGACGTTAAAAAAATACTGCATTGAATGCTCCGGGAGAAAATAGAGGGAGCCAAGAGAAAGGAGGGAGATTCTCTGGGCTGTTGGCACGTTAATTGATTTAAATAAAGCTGTGGCAGTTGCCCTTACCCAGTACCCAGGTATCTTGTCGTTATTGGGACAATGGGGAATATTATGGGTTAGCAGTCGTGTGTGTGAATGTGTTTATGGATATTGTGTATGTGTGTCTCGGAGTATGTATCTGTGTATATTCCAGAAGAGAGTATGGGTATAACATGTATGTACATAGTGGGGAATCGTGATGCAGCATACCAACATAGAACCAACCCAATTACCAACCAATGACAGACAACGTAGTATGGATGAAACAGGCCACAGCATTTATTATAACATATGACAAACACTGTATAACACATCCATCATTTATTTTGATCTTTAGCTTTACTTGATATAAACCAAACGTCAAACATAAATTACCATAACTTAAAAAATAAGTTAACACATAGTGTCAGACAGTATAAGCCAACCGTCCTTGCCAATATACTGACCATGAGCCTATGCACATCTGCTTCTCACCTCCCCTGTCGGCATACATTCCTTTCCCTTCCAATGCTTACCACCAGCCGACCTTTTCCTCGCTCAGTGGGCACGTCATAACAGGTAACCTAAGGTTAACCCTTTAGAGCAGGGGAGGTTGAGACCTGAAACTTGACCACCTCATTCCACATATTACATAGTTACATAGCTGAAAAGAGACCATCAAGTTCAGCCTTCCTCAGATTTGTTTTTTGCGGTTGATCCAAAAGAAGGCAAAAAAAAAACAGTTTGAAGCACTTCCAATTTTGCAACAAACTAGGAAAAGAATTCCTTCTTGACCCCAGAATGGCAGTCAGATTTATCCTTGGATCAAGCAGTTATTACCCTACATTGAAAAATTATATCCTTGAATAAAGTATGCATCTAGTTGCTGTTTGAACATCTGTATGGACTCTGATAAAACCACTTCTTCAGGCAGTGAATTCCACATCCTTATTGTTCTTACAGTAAAAAAACCTTTCCATATAAGCGCCTCAAATTTAATTGGCAAGAACATACCCCTAGCTAGCTGCGACTAAATATACCAATGGGACGGGCGGGAGAGAAGCTGTTTGCTGGCCCGAATCCCAAGTGGCAAGACCAACCCCACCAAACTCACACATCACATAATCCCACCCACACATTCCTACACAACCAATCACATGCATCTATCCCCACACTCATACATGTGCCCTTGTCAGCTTAGCTGCGCTATCTCCCCAGGGCCTGTTCATGTGTGTGTATCTGTGTGTGGCAAGGATTGTGTATCTGGCCAGGGGGCTCGGCCCTGGGATTTATGATGGCAGCCCTGAACCTAGTTATGCCTCTGGGTGTTTTCAGACAAATGTTAACCGATGTTCACACATGTCCCCAGATATCCTAACAGTCGTTTTTGTGCATCAAGTAGAATATCTTAACAAAAATGTAAATTCAGTATCCTCAACCCCCCACCAAACATAAAATTACAATTCCCTTCTCACCTATCCTGATCTGATTAATAGATCATCTATGTTAATTAGTGTAATTTACAAGAGTCACATTCATAAATGACTGATAATCCTGTAGCCATCCCCTCTCTGAGCTCTTAATCCATTTACAAGTAATTTCCTCTCTGAGGATAAGCGTTTGCCTTTAAAACATTTCCTGCAAGGAATGAAATGCATCACCAATGTTTGCTTTCAACACTGACCTAAATCTCTATCTCACAGTAAGAAAGGTAGGATTATATTTATGTTTTAATAGACAATCTACAATAGTTTTAGAACAAATGGAGATCCAATGGCCTTTACAGGCATGAAGATTGAAGACTATCTGGCTCAGGTATGTCTGTCTCCTTTCAAATTGATATCCTTGACCTACTTATGTAATATATCTGCTTTTCTTATGTTACCTGGTATTTACATTTACATGGAGTCATCATCAACAAAATGTGTAGGGGACTGAACATATTTCAAAACTTACCACATTGACCTTGACTGTTCAGAACTGCTTACTGTTATGGCCATATATCAGATAATACTGAATATAGGAATACAATACAATGCATATACAAATGCAAAATGGAAAGTGTCCAATGAATGTTCAGAATGTCCAAAACATTCTGAACATTCATTGGACACTTTCCATTTTGCATTTGTATATGCAGTGTATTGTATTCCTATATTCAGTATTATCTGATATATGGACTTTTTTTTATTTTTATATTTACTACTTTTTAATAAATATATACCATTATTGAAGAATTACCTGTATACCAAGTATTCCTTGAGGACCGATTAAGGAACATAAGGGGGGAAGACCAAGAAGCTGACAACAGAAGGGTCTGGACAACTCCCAATGGTCCAGAGACGTATACCTCTAGAGTCATATAATGGTATGACTCCAGCCTTGTGAGTTCTACTACTTCTTACCTTTGTTTTATTGTCAGTTACAGACATACTACGCTATTTTGCATTGTATTTGTGTTTTACAGACTACTCAAGAGTTCACAGCTCCACCTATTATTTTGTATGTATTTCAATGTCAGATGTTCCCTGGAGAGTACCGCCGAGGCGGTACTCTCCAGTGAACATCTCTCCAGGGAAAATCTGGTCCGCAAGAGGTGAAATATTTTGTTGAGTATATTCTGACACAGGACCGCAAAGGGTTAAGTCTTGATTAGATAAAAAACAACAACAGGTTAGCCCTTTCATATGCAATATTTGCCCTGGCTTTGCCTACTGTGAACTGAATTGCAATGTAATTTGCTACATTTTTAATATAAATTTAAAAGAAAACTGAGTTTCTCATTTAAAAAAAAAAGTTTAACACAACTTGCAGGGGATTTTCAATGTTTTATTTAAAGGTGTAACATAACCAGAGCTTTCAATGACTTACATGGGGTATAGATTAAATAAAGAAACATTGCATTAACAAATTAATGAAAACTAAACTGGGTTAGATGTTTAAATACACAAACTTGTATTTTGCAGCTAAGAGCATTGATATTGCATTGCAGCCAATCATAAAGTAAGTTTCATTACTAGAATCATTCCATTCTTCAGCCAGCTTACGTCCATACTGGCATCTGATCAAACAGTTTCAGGCAGAGTCACAACAAACCAGATCTTTAACAACCGTTTTAAAAATCTAAATAAAATAGCATTAATTTTCACAATTACAGCAGCATCTGTTCAAACAGCTATAGTGGAGGGTTTTAACAAGGATAGAATTAATTAGCCAGAGAAATTCAGCAGGATGTCCTTGTTTCCCACTGCATGCCCTTGTCCTCGATAAGGTTTAGAAAAGAGAACTATCTTCTAACTCTCTCGGGAGAATAGCTTTGAAAGGTAAATTCTACAGAACAGTATATGCAAATCCTCCATAGCTTTAAAAGAGATTTTATTCTGACACTCGTAAAAGATGGTCTTTAAAGGCTTTCTCAATTCATCCTCAGACTCTTATCATATTGACGTATACTGAGTTTTAAAAATAAATCCCTCAAAAGTGTAACCTTTATTTCTCCTCCTTGTGCTAGAAAAAAAAGGCAGCATCCTGGTACATACATTTAGAATGGTGAAATGGTTTGTGAATGCAGACATATTAAAAAATGTTTCCTGGCAGAAAATAAAATAGTAATTGAAAACAAGTGATTGTCCCACCCAATCTCCCCGGTGTACCTATTCTAAATTCCAAGGCCATTTGATCTTTGGACTTCGCTTATACACAAAATAGTTTTGGTTTTGTACTAGTATAGCCAGGGCTGGATTTGCCATAAGGTCACTGAGGCCATGGCCTCGGGAAAGCAGGCATGTGAGGGGTGGCACAGTCAATGGGGAAATCAAAGATCTCCGTCACCAGCCATCCAATTCTCCCGTTGTGGGGACAGGTAAGCCTGCATGGCTGGCACTCAATATTCTATCACAGCGTTGATGTGGGATACCGCAGCACTGCTTTGAAACAATATCCTGGCGCCAGCCCACCGGGGTGCACACAGCAGCTTCTCCCAAAAGACCACTAGGGATGAGGTTCCCCCCTTTCTGGAAACAAGGAAATCATCAGTGACTGGGGAAACATTGTTTTAAACAGTTCCTCAGCACCTGCCCCCCACACTACGATCCATGTCCTCCAACTACAGGCTCCTGTCCTCCCACTATAGCCCCTATCCTTTCACTACAACCCCTATCCCCCCACTACTGACCCTATCCTCCCACTATAGCCCTTTTCTTCCCACTACCGCCTCTATCCTTCTACTATTGCCCTTATCTTCACCCTGCCACCCCTTTCCCCCCTCGCTGCTGCCCCTATGCCCCTACTACAACCCTTATACTCCCACTACAGCCCTTATCCCCCCCGCAACTGCCCCTATTCCCCTACTACAGCCCCTGTCCTCCCACTATGGCCCCTGTCTCCCTCACTATAACCCCTATCCTCCCACTACAGCCACTATCCCCTGCCAAATCCTTTATGCCCTTCCTCCAGTCCCTATCCCCCTACTACAGCCCCTGTCTTTTCACTATAGCCCCTATCCCCCCACCACTATAGCTCCTATCCCCTTACTATAGCACCTTCACCCCACCAAAGCCCCTATTCCCCTACTACAATCTTTATCCTCCCACTACAGCCCCTATCCCCCCGCTACTTCCCCTACTACAGCCCCTGTCCTACCACTATGGCTCATGTCTCCCTCACTATAGCCACTATCCCCCCACTACAGCCCCTATCCCTCTGCCATAGCCTTTATCCCCCCACTACAGTCCCTATCCCCCTACTACAGCCCCTGCCTTCCCACTATAGCCTCTATCCCCCCCACCATAGCCCCATATCCCCTTACTATAGCACCTTCACCCCACCAAAGCCCCTATTCCCCTACTACAATCTTTATCCTCCCACTACAGCCCCTATCCCCTCGCTACTGCCCCTACTACAGCCCCTGTCCTACCACTATGGCTCATGTCTCCCTCACTATAGCCACTATCCCCCCACTACAGCCCCTATCCCTCTGCCATAGCCTTTATCCCCCCACTACAGTCCCTATCCCCCTACTACAGCCCCTGCCTTCCCACTATAGCCTCTATCCCCCCCCACCATAGCCCCATATCCCCTTGCTATAGCACCTGCACCCCACCACAGCCCCTCTCCCCTATCACAGCCCTTTCCCCCACCACAGGCCCTGTGCTTCCACCACAGCCACTATTCCCCCACTACAGCCCCTTCCGCCCCACCCCCCCACAGCCACTACCCCCACAACAGCAGCATCTGCCCCTCGCCATATCACCTGTTATGTATATATAAAGGTGCATTGAGAAAACTGGCCTTGGGGCAGGAAGGAGGGTAAACCCGGTCATGACTATAGCAGGATGGATTGCCTACTGTTTACTCATGCTTCCTAGTATTTTAGCATTTGCTATGAAACCTCACTATTTCAGTCTTTGTCATTTTTCTTATTTGGAGACTATATGAAAATTTCACTTTAATGAAATGGCAATGTTTCGAACAACAACGATAAAAGCGAAATGCTTTCGGATTTTAATTTTAAATTAAGTATGATGGCAACATCTAGCCATCCAAATTCAGAGCAAAGCATCTGTGACTCTAGCTGTCCACAAATTAACATCCATGAAAATTAATGCTTCAGCAACACAGTTACTAAATGCAAACGTGTTGTACTCATTTAAAAATTGATGGTATATTTTTGTAGGGCATTGGTGAGTCTTTCGAGTTTCAACCAATTTTCTACTATTTTATTGACACAGTTATGCCACCACTAATCTGATCCAAATCATACACATAAGCTTTCAGGCTCTCTTTTATTTCATGCAGCTACTTAGTCTTACATACTCCAGTTTTATACAAACATGATTATCTGAGCAGCAGCCCACAAATGCAGAATTTAGTTTGTGGTTACCATCCATTTCTCCTTTAAATGGTGTAGAAACATTTTTCATGCGATCAGTCAAGTGCTGGTTTTAATAGTGTCATCTACGGACTGTTCCACTGTGTTTCCCATTGTGCCTCGAACTGATGCAATAGGTCTTCATGACTTGTTCTTCTGTGAACATGCTGACAGTGCAGATTGAATCCCAAAGAAATCCATTAAAGGACCATTATAGTGCCAGGAAAACAAACTTGTTTTCCTGGCTCTATAGGGTCTTTAGGTCCCCCCTACCCTCAGGGTCCCACTCTCGCTGGGCTGAAGGGGGAGGAAGGGGTTAATCACTTCCTTTCTCCAGCGAAGGGCTCCCTGGGGAACTCTTCTCCCTCTTTCGATGTCAGCTTTCCTATGGACGTCAACAGTGAGAAGTGCGGAAGCACCTTTAGCGGCTGTCAATGAGACAGCACTTGAGGCTGGATTTACTCTAGTGTAAAGATAGCAGTTTCTCTGAAACTGCTATTTTTACAGCTTCAGGGTTAACACTAGATGGACCTAGCAGCTAGACCACTTCATTGAGCTGAAGTTGTCTGGATGCCTATAGTGGTCCTTTAAGCTTTTTAGTACCAAAGACAATTTTAAAGAAACTTGCCTAATAAGCAAATATCTGTCTTTTTGGAGGTTCCACTGAAATGGTATATTGGTTTAAATATGTTTTTTTTTAGTCAAGCGGGAATTGTAGGAAATAGACAAAAGCGTTGCAAAAATAAGAGCTAAAATACCCAATCCAGAAAAATTCCCCAAATCGCTAATTTTTACAAGTATTTTTTCATTCATAGAACAGAGATAAACCAATATAATTGTAATTTTTGTGTGGTGAGTGGGTTTAAAGTTTATCTGCTTTTAATCTAAATGGTTAGATAATGCATAGTTCTACAATTGTTATTGTTGCAGATTGTTTTTATTGGCATAGATAACAATAACAATTTATGTGATTCAGTGACGTAAAGGGACACTAAAGGCACCAGAACCACTACAGCTTAATGTAGTAGTTCTTGACTATAGAAACTGTCCCTGCAGCCTCCGCAGTGTTAATGCTCCTTGAATAACACTACCCATATGGCTACATCAACTCAATTGATCTCTATGAAGTGATGCTGATTGTCGCATTCCTCAATGCCATCATAGTCGCATCCAGCTTCTGCAGAGCTGGAGGATGCGGATGCTGATTCTACCGGTGATTCATTGGCTGAGAGCGTCAGCTGGGTTTGGATGTCAGGGAGACCCAATTATTTTTGTCCGGTAACACCATAACAACTACACATACTCTGGAGAGACTCCATACTGGAAACTGGAAAATTTATTTGCGTAAGCAATGCTATCAGTTCCGCTACTCTGGCCTTAATTTTGAATTCTCACTTTAGTAAATAATCATGTCACATAAGGTAGATCTCCAGATGTTGTAAAACTACAATTCCCATGAAGCTTTGCGTGCCTTTAGCATGACAAAGCATCATGGAAGCTGTAGTTTTAAAACATCTGGGGATCTACTTTTTTGACATTCCTGGCTTGTGACATCATGAACTGCACTATAATAACCAGCATGAAGGAAACATTTTAAAATGGATGAGGTGGAATAGAGAATGCAGAATGTTTTTTTTTTATTGCCAATACTATATAAAAGAGAGCATTAAAACAAATTACAGTTATGTGCCCTTTTAAATCAAAAGAATAGGTTAATGACATGGGGATAAAATAACCCTTCTGCTGATTAAAATAGCAGGAGACACAGTGGGATGTGTTCTGGCAGACCACTGCAAGAGTGAAGCAGCTTGTACCAATGGTCCCCAATCTCAATATTCAGGTCTGAACATCGCAGTATCTAAAACTGACCAGACTGACAGAATGTGATGAGTATGAATAATGACTTTAGAGTTGTTTGCAAGTGACTGTAGCCAGAGATGGGGCAGTGCTCATGATATTAAAACATACTCTGGTTGTTTTTGGTGGCAGAGTCTGAAGACTTTATTAAGTAAATTTGGAATGGAAGTGAATTAAAAACTAAATGGCAAAATTTATGCAAAAATTGCTGATTAATACACAAAATATTTAACCCATGACATACGATATAAGACATACGATACATGTACAAATTTTATGGCAAGACAGGAGGCTTCATATTTGCTTTACTTTCTTTACTGTAACTCCCAGCAGCAAAGAAACAGTTAAAGGACCACTATAGTGCCAGGAAAACATACTCGTTTTCCTGGCACTATAGTGCCCCACGGCTCTGGAAAGTGGAAAGGGGTTTAAACTTACCTTTTTCCAGCGCTGGGCAGAGAGCTCTCCTCCTCCGTTCCGCCCCGTCGGCTGAATGCGCACGCGCGGCAAGAGCTGCGGGCGCATTCAGCCAGTCGCATAGGAAAGCATTTACAATGCTTTCCTATGGACGCTGGCGTGATCTCACTGTGAAAATCACAGTGAGAAGCACGCAAGCGCCTCTAGTGGCTGTCAATGAGACAGCCACTAGAGGCTTTGGGGGAAGGCTTAACCCATTAATAAACATAGCAGTTTCTCTGAAACTGCTATGTTTATTAAAAATGGGTTAACCCTAGCTGGACCTGGCACCCAGACCACTTCATTAAGCTGAAGTGGTCTGGGTGCCTAGAGTGGTCCTTTAACAGTAAGTAAAAAAATGGAACCAATCAGAGTGTACAATAGAGTTTCTTTGCTGCTAGCCTCCCAGGTGAGTCTATTCCAAGTACAGCATATATACAATTTCCATATATGTATATGTTAACATGATTTAAATTCACTCTACTTCACTACAAAACATACTAGGCTTAGTAGTGTCATTATTTATTTAAATCTCACAAACTAACAGAACGTTTTCTCACACAAACACTGTTCCTTTAAATTTTAAACCGCCGTTTGCTCCCTTCCATTACGGACAGAAACACGCATCAGTAATCTAATCGCGGCTTTCTGTCCGGCGGCCATCCAGTGTGGTTTCACTGGATATTACCTACTACACCTATAAGTCTTTCTTCTATACTAATATGTGCCTCTGATTACTCGGGCGGTATCACCACCTACATCTACCACGACCGTTCCCCCTACAGTCTCCATAGCGACCATTTTCCCCTCCTTAATTGCGCAGGCTTTCTCCAGCGCTTTACCGCCGACATTCTGATCGTTGGTTGCAGCTTGTTCTCTGCTTTTCTTCAGCGGCTCTCCAGCGCCTTCTTCTGGTCATTCAGGTAAGTACACCCAATACATGGAAATAAATATTTTAATTAAACACCACTCTTCTTGTGGATTGCTCATATTAAAGTGATCTCAATCTTTTTTATTGCAGACTACTTCTAAACACCTAAATCCTTGCATAAGAGAGTGACCCCCTCTATACTAAATACTCTTGTCTCATTACTGAGGGTGACCCCCTCTATACTAAATCTTGTCTGCCTTATTACAGAGGGTGACCCCCTCTCATAAATATATTAATTTGCCTCAATATACTGTCTACTGAGGGTGACCCCCTCATTACATTATTTCTACCGCATCTTAATCTGTGGGTGACTCCACATTCAATTAAAAAGGTGACTGACACCACTTTTGATACAACGCATAGTTGTATCAAATTATTTACTATTATTTAAAAAAAATTAAAAATTATTATTATATATTTTGTATATATTAGTTGTGGTGACCCCACTTTACTGCAATTATGTTTGATTTACCTGAACCAGCAGTCCCTGCGGAGCTCAAAGCTTGGCTGTATAACGCCATTGCGGACTCCATTCCAAAAGCCTTAGCAGCTTTCCACGACTGGTCCAAACCCACCTCTAAAAGGACCCCTATTTCACACTTGTCAGACTTGGATGAGTCTAAGGGCTCAGACCATGAGGAAACCCCCCGCAACGTCCCTGGAAGGGCGATAGTGCTACCGCCAGTAAAGGCAAGGCACCGGCTAAAACGCACAGATTATCCATCCCTGATACTCGGGATCATAACCCCAATTATAACCCAGACCCATTAGAGCAGCGGTTCTCAACTTTCCAATGCCGCGACCCTTTAATGCAGTTCCTCATGTTGTGGTGACCCCCAACCATAAAATTATTTTCGTTGCTACTTCATAACTGTAATTTTGCTACTGTTATGAATCGTAATGTAAATATCTGATATGCAGGATGTATTTTCATTGTTTTGAACATAAAGTATAGTGATTAATCACAAAAACAATATGTATTTATATATTGTGAAATATTTCTAGTTACAAATAAAACAGTCATAATATAACAACAGTAAGCTACAGTATGCGTAAAAAGCCAACGTCAGTGCGAAGGTTGAGATTGCTTCTTTTTCACCAGATCAGAAATTCTCGAGGCAGTCTTTGCAAGAGCACAACGAACATCATCTTCCACAAAAAGTCTACTTCTGTATTTAGACTTGATAACTAACAAGCTGGAAAACCCTGTTTCACAAAGATATGTTGTTGGAAATGGAAAAAGAAGGTGCAACACAGTCTCAGACAGAACAGGATATGACTGCAAACACTTGATCCAGAATTTTGTAACTGGCGTTGTAGAGAACTCTGTTCTCGCTGCATCGCTGTTAATAAGCTCAATGAACTCCTCTTGTGCTGTATCAGGAACATCTTCAACTTTAACTGTGAATGGGCTTCTGGCAAGTGCAAATGGGGTGTCAGGTAGATTTGGAAAGTACGATGAAATTTCGTCTGCAAGCATGTGCAAGTGTTCTTTCACAGACATTATCATCGTAATCCTTTTGTCTGGTTCAATGTCATGTTCCTCAAAGAAAGCAGATAAGGTAGGCAACATGTAAATTTTATTTTCATCCAATTTTTTGTGCCAAAGCTGAAGTTTCATTTGAAATGATCGGATCTTTTCAGACAAATCGAGGCATGTTGCATTTGGTCCTTGCAGTGATAAATTTAACTCATTCAAGATGGCAAAGATGTCAACCAAGTAAGCTATTTTCTGCAGTTCACTTTTATCGCTGAAAAGTGCTACGAACTGCGGTTTTGCTTTCTGATTAAAAAACGTTTTGAGTTCATCACGAAGCTCAAAAACACGTTTTAAAACTTTTCCTCTCGACAACCATCTCACTTCAGTGTGAAATAGCAGAGCATTGTTCGGCGCATCCAACTCGTTGCACAGTTGCGAAAACAGTCGACTGTTTAAAGTGCTCGCCTTTACAAAATTGACAGAACTTATGATGCTTTTCATTACTTCTTGTAACTCTTGTGGCAGTGTCTTTGTTGCTAATATTTGCCGATGAATCATACAGTGAGTTCCGATGACTTTTGGGGACTTATTCAGTACCAAAGTTGGAATCCAGATCGACATCCTAGCATAGCTGGAGCACCATCTGTGCAAACACCACAAACCTTTTCCCAAGAGATTTTATGCTCTTTCAGAAACGAACTAACTTTATCAAATACATCACGTGCAGTAGTTGTCGTTTCAAGAGGTTTGCAAAAAAGAAACTCATCTTTAAAGTCGCCATCATTAATATACCTCACGTAAACCAGTAACTGTGAACAGTTCTAAAGTCTGTAGATTCATCAAGCTGGATACTAAATATTGGAAGTGGAGCAGATTTAATTTCCTGGATTACCTGATCAAGAATATCAGCCGACATGTCATCTATTCTTCTGCGGACAGTGTCGCTAGATAAGGAAATTGCACCCAATTTCGGAACAAATTTGTCTCCATTCATAACTCGAACGATGTCTTTGGCCGCTGGCAACAGTAAATCCTCAGCAATGGTGTGAGGTTTCATAGCTCTGGCGATTCTGAGTGCCACCAAATATGAAGTTTCAACGGCTGCTACGTTTTGTTTGTGGTACTTTCCACCAGTATCAAGTCTGGCTTTCTTGAGTCCATCAGCTTTGCTTCTAAAATAGTTGGCATCCTTGCCAGCAAAGCTTGGATGCTTGCTATCAAAATGGCGTTTTAGTTTGTTCGGCTTCATAGATTCGGCTGATAGAACTTCACAACAAATAATACATTGCGGTTTCTCAATTCCTGCTGTAATTTTTGAGGTAAAACCATACTGTAAAAAATCCTCACTATATTTTCTTTTCTTAACGTTCTTCTCTACACGATCCTTTGTCATTGGATGGTTTGCTAATGAAAATAATATATAACAATAACTTCAATAATACAAAAGATGATACATGGCATAGTTCAGTCAATACAGTTCATTAAAGTTTCCTATGATTTACTACTCTCTGTGTTTTTTTTTTTACATAACTGTTACTATCACAAGGGGGCAGTATTCACATCAACCACAGCTGAATATAAAAAGACCAATTAGCAACCAGATTAAGTTCCCATGGTACGGCATTTTTTTTTCTTATCATCACGCTGGGTACTCGTATGTGGGCATTTCTGCATGTGGGCGGACCCGCCTGGATAGAGGAGCGGTGTCTTGGTTTCTAAGACCATCTGAAATATTTTTTTGGATGATCTCAGTCAATCACAGTGCTTTCCTATAGGAAAGCATTGGATTGGCTTAAAACTTAAATTCTGATGTCAGCCAAGGAGTCAAGTCAGGGACGGCTGCCATGGTTAATCAGCATCTCCTAATAGAGCGTGCAGTTGCTGAATGTCAGTGAAGCACACTGTGCAGCACTGACCTAGAAAGCACCTGTACTGGCAGTCTAAGGAGTGGCCACTAGAGGTGCTCCTAGGTTGGAATGTAAACACTGCTATTTCTCTGAGAGAGAGAAACTTTCAGAGGTATGAATTAAGCGTTTATAAACATAATATAAACTAAGTCAGAATGCATTTTTATGTGCCCCTCCCCCTTTTCCACACCCATCTTAGACCAGTACACTAATGAAAGAAACAGGGCATCATTGTGCAACAGCAGGAAAGATAAATGTGACAAAGGAGCCTGCTCTGCATGAATCACACTGTTCAGACTCCCTATCTTCTCCCACCCGTCAGGATGTTGCCAGGTGAAAAGATCTTACAACTGCATATGTGTAAATAAGTCAGGCATGCCCAATGCAATTGTGCAGAATTCCTGGGGATAGGACACTAATTTGTTAGTACAGTGTGCCCCTGGAGTGGGTGTGGAAAGCATAAGGAAGAAAAAACAGGTGAATTTTGAAATAAATAAAATCATATTTGTGTAGGAAAGTGGAAGTAGCGCTTCACAACATTTACAGGTGGTACATGGAGTAAAAAGATGAAAAATATAGTGTAGTATTTCTTTAATGTGAGAAAAAAAAGCAAATGCCCTTACAAATGGGTGGAGCTTTCAAGAGCTCCACTTGTAGGCACGTGAGCGATATAATCCTCATTTAAGGATGCTTATAGGGTCCCTTGATTCCACTTGCCAATCCAGGGTTTATGCAACAAACAGCATGTATCCTAGCTTCACAAGCGGAATCAAGGGGCACTAGATGTAACACAAGATACTAAAAATATAGAAACCACACAAAGATATATCTATCATAATATATGTATATACACACATCTCTCTCATTTTACACTTTGGTTTCGCCCTTTGACAGGGGCACCAATTGTAGGCTCAGAACAACGTCATGGTTCTGTGTGAGTAACTAGTCATATAGAGTTGGAAACCCACATAAAACCATTACATCCACACATGTTCACCAAAATAGTAAACATAGAATACATCAGATCGGGAGCATAGGCGTGCGCACGGGGTGTTCCGGGTGTGCCTGGGCACACCCTAATCCCCGCGGCACGCCTATGTATATTGAGACCGGCAGGGGAGATCTCAGGATCTCCCCTGTCGGCTCATGCAGAGCCGGCGCTATCCGAGCGCCGGCTCTGCTCTCAGCCTCCCTCCCCACTGACCCACATGCAGGGAGGGAGGCAGGGGAGGACCGGCGGAGCTATTGCCGGCAGCTCCGCCGAGTTCCTCTTGCGAGATATTAGCGTTGCCACGGCAATGCTCAAATCTCGCGAGAGTGAACTCTAGCCCCACAGGGGCTAGAGTTCACTCTCCACTGGACCACCAGGGATGGAATCAGAAGCAACAAGGATCCCCCCTCCCTACAAAAGGTAAGAAGGGAGGGGGGGTAGCAAGTAATGTACCCCCACCTCCACCCCCACAATCACACACCCACACATACAGCACACACACATACCACAGACATACAGCACGCACACAAACAGCACACATACAGCACCCACAGACATACAGCACCCACACACATACAGCACCCATACACAGCACCCACAGACATACACAGCACCCACATACAGCACCCACATACATTCAGCACCCACAGACATACACAGCACCAACACACACACAGCACCCACACACACATACAGCACCCTCACAAACACACACAGCACCCTCACACACAGCACACAAACAGCACCCTCACACACACACAGCACACTAACAGTACCCCCACAAACACAAACAGGACCCTAACAAACACACACACAGCACACTACCAGTACCCTCACACACAAACAGCACCCTCACACACAGTACATTAACAGCACCCTCACACACAGTACATTAACAGCATCCTCACAAGCACGCACACAAACACCCTCACCCACATAGCACACTACCAGCACCGTCACACACACATCACACTAACAGCACCCTCACACAGCACACACACACACACAGCAGTGTGTGTATGTGTGTATATATGTGTATATGTATATATATATATATATATATATATACATACATACATACATATATATATATGCGGCCTGTGCTTGTGCTTTAGGGTGCACACCCTAATGCAATAGGCTGTGCACGCCTATGATCGGGAGGTTAGAGTAGTTTTATATTACAGAACTACTCATCTTCTGATCTGCACCTATACAGCTAATTTTCTTACGCATAAAAACAAAACCTCTCTTACCCGAGAGATATGAAATGAGAGGGACCACACAATTTGGTATCCAGCCAGTCCAGTGTCCATGCAGACCCGAGCAAATCGAAACGGAGACTGAGATGGCTCACTTGTCCACGGTCTCAAGACAGCTGCCTTCGCCCTTTACAGGCTTCTTCCTGCAGAATAATAAAAAAATATATATATTTTCTTTAAATACGATAATACTATAGTCATACTATACTGTGTAGTCATACTATATTACATATATTATTGTTAATATTAATATATTAACATTTAATATTATTTATATAATATATGATATAATAACATAATATAAAATATATTATAATTATATTAATATAATTATTATATTAATAATATTAATTAATATTGTTATGTAATATTGTACTTAATACTATACCACCATTTTACTGTGGAAAAATTGGGGGTACTGCTCTCTTTCCCTTTTTTCTCTGCTCTCCTTGCTCTTTTTTTTTTTTTGCTCTCCTTACCATTTTCTTTGCTTTCCTTCCCATTTTATCTGCTACTCTTCCCCTTTTTATTGCTCTCCTTCCCTTATCTGCTCTCCTTCCCTTTTCTCTGCTCTTATTCCCGTTTTCTTTGCTTCTTTTCCCCTTTTTATTGCTCTCCTTTCCTTATCTGCTCTCCTTCCCTTTTCTCTGCTCTTATTCCCCTTTTATTTGCTCTCCTTCCCCTTTTCTTTGCTCTCCTTCTGCTGTCCTTCCATTTTCTTCCTCTTTTTTTTGCTCTCCTTCCCATTTTCTTTGCTCTCCTTCCCATTTTCTTTGCTTTCCTTCCCATTTTATCTGCTACTCTTCCCCTTCTTTTTTGCTCTCCTTCCCCTTTTCTCTGCTATCCTTCCTCTTTTCTTTGCTCTCCTTCCCCTTTTCTCTGCTTCTTTTCCCCTTTTTATTGCTCTCCTTCCCTTTTCTTCCTCTTTTTTTGTTCTCCTTCCCATTTTCTTTGCTTTCCTTCCCATTTTATCTGCTACGCTTCCCCTTTTTTTTGCTCTCCTTCCCCTTTCTCTGCTCTTATTCCCCTTTTCTTTGCTCTCCTTCCCCTTTTCTTTGCTCTCCTTCTGCTGTCCTTCCATTTTCTTTGCTCTCCCTGCTCCTCTTCCCCTTTTTTTGCTCTCCGTCCCATTTTGTTGTCTCTTCTTCCCATTTTATTTGCTCTCCTTCCTCTTATCTGCTGCTCTAATATCCATTTTCTTTGCTCAACCTTCCCATTTCCTCTGCTCTTCTCCCCTTATCTCCCCTTATCTCTGTTCTGCTTACTTTTTTCTCTCATGTGCTCTGCTCGCTTAGTCTTCTTTCTTCCTCTTCTCTTCTCTTCTTCTTCTTCTTGGTACCGCGGGCAGGGGAATGCAGGGGGTCACGTTGCGTCATGACGCAATCGGCATCAGGTCAGAAGGCGGAGAGGAGGGGACAGCATCATCAGTAATATACTGCTGATGCCGGGCGGCGAGAAAGGGGAAAAATTTTGACCGGGAAAGGCCTCTGTCCAGCCCTGTTAGGCGACCCCTGTGAAAGGGTCATTCGACCCCCACAGGGGTCGCGACCCCCAGGTTGAGAACCACTGCATTAGAGGGTTCCACTTCCAACCTGCAACTGCAAGTAGTTGACGAGTACTGTGCAGGTTATTCGGACGAGGACTTTCCCTCGCTTGAACTCAATGAACCCCTCTCTGACCCTAACTCAATTCCAGAGGATATTTTACTCTATACCCTTGGCCGGCCGTTGTTTGATCCTAGGTACATCAAACACCCACGCTCGACTGAGTGGACCCCCCCAGACCACATTGCTAAATTCTGCAGGATGTGGCTGCGTAAGCCTTTAGAAAAGGAAGTGAGGGCTAAGTTAAGAGCGGAATGCCCACGACCTGTTATCCCAGACAAGGTGGCTGTTACCCCAGAATTTGATCCCCTGCTCATCACCTTCCTATACAAATCCAGGAAAGACCCCCGTAAGGGTTTAGAACAAGGCCTGAAGGCAACCCAAGATAAGATATGGCAGGACCGCTTATCCAAATATTCAGTATTGGGGATGAGGCTTTGACAGGTGGCACTTTAGATGCGCACATGGTGCATGAATGGGCACAAAGGGCACTATGCCTACTTGGCAACGCCAACGTAGCCATGTCAACCAAAAGGCACAAAGCCGCCCTATACAAAATTGACTCAAAGCTCGCCGAACTAGGCACTAAAGAGCTTGGCCCTGAGGCACAAGGCATGCTTTTTGGAGACAAGTTTATAAAGGAGTTGAGCAAACATGTTGCCGTGTTTACGACGCTTACCAAAGCGCAATCCTGTTTACGCAAGGTGTTTAGGACCCAGCGTTTTTCCGGGAGAGCCAGCCATTACAGAGGCCGGTTGGCTGGCAGAGCTGCCTTCACAGGCTACAGGCCTCGACCTTCAGAACACTGGAACTCGGGCAATACCCGTTTCCACCACAAACACTTCTTCCCCTCTCGTGGCTCTATTAGAAAACGTGGATCTGCTTCCCTCCGCGGTCACACTCCTACAGGTAACGGACTCTCATTTTTTTCATATACCTATAGCAGGCCGATTAATCCATTTTTTCCAACAGTGGTCTCGGCTCACACAGGACCCGTGGATCCTTCAGACCATGTCTGGCTTCCACCTAGAATTTACAGAGAACCCAGTTCAAATGTCTTTACCTGCTTCCCTCAGAATGTCTCAAATGGACGACATGTCCCTTCAGGTCGAAGTCGACGACCCAGTCTCCAAGGGTGCTGTCGAACAATCCCTCAGCCCACGAGGTTTTGTGAGCAACATGTTTCTAGTCAAGAAAAAGTTGGGAGAGTTCCGACCTGTCATCAATCTAAGAGAGCTGAACAAATTCATCAAATACAGACATTTCAAGATAGAGGGCATTCATCTACTACGAGACCTCCTCTGCGAGGGAGATTGGTTCTCCCGCTTCGACCTCAAAGATGCGTACCTCCCGGTACCAATCACACCAGAATACCGCACCTTCCTCCAATTTCATTGGCGCAAAACACTATGGCAGTTCACCTGTCTCCCCTTTGGACTGTCCTCCACACCTTGGTGTTTCACCAAACTAATGAAACCGGTGATGGGACTACTCTGTTCACAAGGGATTCGGTCCATCATATACTTGGACGATATCCTCCTCATGGCTCAAGACAAGGTGACTCTACGTCTCCATACAGATATGACTTCGGCTCTCCTCCAGAATTTGAGTTTTGTCATCAACCTGCAAAAGTCATCTCTAACTCCGTCCCAGACGATACAGTTTCTGGGATTTCAGATAGATTTGATTCAGGCAGTTCTACAACTCCCTGCTACAAAAATCAAAACCATAAAAAAAGACATCCGGAGATTGCTGGCTTCACCATATCTCCGACTCAAGGATTTAGCCCGCACAATCGGATTACTCTCCGCCTCAATCCAAGCAATATTTCCAGCCCCACTACCCTATCGGGCAATGCAACGTTTGAAAACACACTACTTACATCGTTCAACATCTTACGAACAACAGATTTTCCTCACAGACGAAGTCCAATTGGAACTCCACTGGTGGCTTCAACATATGGAAGCCTGGAATGGAAGGGCTATCTTCGTCCGACAACCCGATTTCATTCTGGAATCAGATGCCAGCCTCCTCGGATGGGGTGCCACCTGCTTGGAACGTTCTACCGGAGGCCTCTGGTCCCCATCAGAACAGGCTCTTCACATCAATTGCCTCAAATTAATTGCTGGTTCTTTCGCAATCCATAGTTTTGCCAAGGAAGCCTACAACTGCAGTCTTGTCCTGAGGATGGACAATGTCTCAGCAGTACGATACGTGAACCACCTAGGTGGCTCCCAATCAAAAATGCTATCAGATCTGACAAAGGAATTATACCAATTCTGCCTGGACAGGAATATCTCTAACAGGGTAAGTCCTATCGGTCAATTAACGTTTTCCTTTCAGATATTTCGGCAGCCCATAACCCCGTTGACAACTCCGCGGTTGGTAAACACCCCTCCATATATAGACTTTTGCAAGCGAGACCCCCGGTTCCGAAATATAATACATTTTGGGATGTTACTATGGTATTATCCTTTTTGGAGACTTTGCCCCCTAATGGAGAACTCTCTCTTTGACAACTTTCGGCCAAACTGGCACTACTGCTCTGTTTGGTAACGTTTAGAAGAGTTTCGGATATCAGAGTATTTGACATCCATGCCGTGGACTTTACCCCTGAGGGAGTACATTTCTCCATTACCCGACGCACCAAAACCAATTCATCTACAGTAAGCTACCCTTACTTTCACGACAAACCCATGCTCTGCTTAGCTAGTTGCGTCCGACACTACATCCTTCGCACTAAGGACCTTAGACCACAAACGGGCCCCCTACTGGTGTCCTACGTTCGACCTCACAAGCCAGTGTCATGCCCCCCGATTGCTCGTTGGATCAAATGGCTTCTAGCCCTAGCAGGCATCGATCCATTTTTTGGTCCTCACTCAGTGAGAGGCGCAGCCACCTCGTCTGCATTTACATCTGGGGGCTCCCTAACGGAGATCCTCACCTCCGCAGATTGGTCCAGAGAATCCACCTTCAGAACCTTCTATTTTAGACAATCTCCTCATGTATCTAATTCCATCATATCATCGCTTTAAAACAGCAAATATGAAGCCTTCTGTTGCCATAAAATTCGGAATTATTCTAACCTTAGTGACTGAATAGTCTTTTATTAAAGACAGGAGGCGAATATTTTCCCGCCCGCTAATACACGCACCCAACCCAACTAGGTAGGTATTCCACAACACCTCTATTGACTAAACCAATATTTTATAATCTACGTTTCAGGCCTCTCCTTGCAACTACCTTTACGGATACTACACACATTAACTCATAACTTAAGACTTGTCAGAATATTGTTGTACACCTTGGTTAGAAACATATCAGCTAAAGTAATTAAGTATTGTTTTTCTCTTATCCAAGAAACCATACTTTCACAACCTCTCTCTCTCCTTTTTCCTAGTCTGAAAACCCTTCACTACCATCTCGAGGAATTACCTACGTTCCCACATCGTTTACATGGTTGACTACATTTTGAACTCTTCAATGTTCCACCATTTACGTTTACATGGTTGACGCTGCGGCTGTCAGCTGCATCAAGAAAGAGGAATTGGGAGGAGCCTGATGACTGGACATACTCTATTGTACACTCTGATTGGTTAATTTTTTTTACTTACTGTTAACTGTTTCTTTGCTTCTGGGAGTTACAGTAAAGAAAGTAAAGCATATTCGCCTCCTGTCTTTAATAAAATTTAGATTATTCAGTCACTAAGGTTAGAATAATCCCGAATTCGTATCTAACATTACCAGGCCACGTGCATTACCTTGTGTTCACCCATAGATAACGCTATTGCGCATAGTAACTGCACACAGTTAATGGAGGATATGAACAGTGATAAGCGCAAAGATCATCATATCCTTTAGACTTAATGTAGCTCAACAAAAAGCAGAACTGAAAAAAGCTTAAACACATCCGCATTAAAATTACCTGGAAAAAACTTCAAAACATCCATCATGCAAATACTATCTATGGGAGAGAAAGCCTAACTGAACTGAGCTATTCAAATCTATAAACCAGTTTTCACAGAAAACCTTGTTCCTGTTTTATAAATTTAAATATTGAAACAATAACTACCATTTCATGTGTGTTTATGTGTGGTGTAAAACAGTATAATCCATTGTGTACTATTTTCTTTTTATATTTACAAATAACTAACATTTGTTATACACTGCTACACTACACTATATTAGGTATATTTAGCAATGTAGTTTGGCCTAGGCCCAAGGTGATTGCTATCTGCTTTACTACACCTGGTGCATTCACTAATACATGTAGCAAGCAAAGCCATCTTTATGCATGGGCATGCAGGATAATTGCCCACGAGCCACACACACGCAAAAAATGCTGCCCCCAAACGCCCATTTGGGCGTCCCCGGTGTTCTCTCTGTCATGCTTCAGGCCTGCTGGCCACCTTAATGGACCTCCTCTTTCCACTCCCCTAACCCCCCGCCCCCCCGGCGTACGGCTGTGTGAGAATCACAGGCGCAGATGGAGCTGTCATCTCCCCACTCTTCTCCCTCGCACGCCGTTTGCTGATACTGCAGGAGCCAGAATATCATGTCATATTACGGCTCCTGGCTTCAGTAGACGTACCGCGAGGCACGAGGGAGCAGAGCAGGGAGATCACAGTTTCCTCGCCGCCTCAGATGTCAATACAGCCACCCACCTTACAGCAGCCCCACAGGACCCCCAATGACAGGAAGGAAGGCAGGATGAAAAAATAGTATTATTATAATATTAATAATTAGTGAGTTTGTCTGTGAGTGTGTGTGACTGAGTGTATGTGTGTGTGTCTGTGAGTGTGTGTATGGGTGTATCTGTCAGTGTGTGTGAGTGTCTGTGTGTGTGTGTGTGTTTCTGTCTGTCTGTGAGTATATGTGTGTGCATATGAGTGTCTGAGTGTGTCTGTCAGTGTGTGTGTTTGTCTGTCAAATCAGCAAGAGTCTGTTTGTCATTGAGTCTGTGTTTGACTATCAGTGTGTGTCTTTTAATGAGTGTCTGTTAGTGTGCATGTGTGTGTCTGTCAATAGAGTTGAGCGGACACCTGGATGTTCGGGTCCGGCGGGTTCGGCCGAACTTTTTTAAAAAGTCCGGGTTCGGGATCAAACTTGACCCCGAACCCCATTGAAGTCAATGGGGACCCGAACTTTTGGGCACACAAATGCCTCTAAACAAGTCCTGGAAAGGGTTGCAAAAGGAAGTAAAATGGGGGTAAGAGTAGGACAAGTGCCCTGCAAACAAATGTGGATAGGGAAATCACTTAAAATAACATTAAATACCTAAAAATTAAAAATACAGCTGAGCCATAAAATAGCACTAGATTGAATCTTTGATTTTAGCTTTGGAAGAACATAAATCAAAATCTAAAGCATGGCTGTCAGGAGGATCACCAGAATTATCCATTTGAGAGAGGGTTGGAGTGCAGGGTATTCTCTTTCATTATTCAAACTGAGCTCAACTCCTGATGCATGGAGAAAAGGCCTTCACAAGCCTCTGCTATTGTGTACATAGTTTATACTACGTGGCCCATAGGTTGAGGAGTAGTGATGCCGCGAACGGTTCACCGCGGTTCGCCACGAACCCTTCGCGGCGAACTCCGGTCAGCTGACACATCCCTGCCAATCTCCGGCAGACCCTCCCTCCCAGTCCCTCCTACTTCCTGGACAGCATCCATGTTGAAGGCAGCTTCAACATGGATGCTGTCCAGGAGGTGGGAGGGTCTGGGAGGGAGGGTCTGCCGGAGATTGGCAGGGATGTGTCAGCTGACCGGAGTTCGCCACGAACCGTTCGCGGCAAGATCGCGAACGGTTCGCGACATCACTATTGAGGAGGCGATGACCGTGGTGGTGTAGGTGAAAGCGGCGGTGGAGGAGGAGGTAGCCAACACTGTTTTTTATTTGTTTGTTTGTTTTTTTTAATTGGGGTAGCTCCAAAAATATTGGGACATATAAAAAAAGAAACATTTGCAGCCTGCGGTGCATTTCTTGCAGTCCTGATGCATGGAGAAAAGGCCTTCACAAGCCTCTGCTATTGTGTACATAGTTTATACTAAGTGACCCATAGGTTGAGGAGGCAGTGACCGTGGCGGTGTAGGTGGAAGCGGCATTGGAGGAGGTAGCCAACACTGTTTTTTATATATATAGATATATATTTATTTTTTTTAATTGGGTTAGCCCCCGAAATATTGGGACATATAAAAGAAGAAACATTTGTGGCCTGCGGTGTATTTCTTGCAGTCCTGATGCATGGAGAAATGCTCAACTCCTGATGCATGGAGAAAAGGCCTTCACAAGCCTCTGCTAATGTGTACATAGTTTATACTAAGTGACCCATAGGTTGAGGAGGCGGTGACCGTGGCGGTGTAAGTGGAAGCGGCGGTGGAGGAGGTAGCCAACACTGTTTTTTATTTTTAATTTTTTTAATTTTTTTTTTAATTGGGGTAGCCCCCAAAATATTGGGACATATAAAAAAAAAGAAACATTAGCGGCCTGCGGTGCATTTCTTGCAGTCCAATAACGCCATCAGGTTTTTTTAAAACTGTCCGTCTCCACCAGACGGAATGACAGCATTTCACAGGCCGCGAATTTAAAAATGCTGGCATTCAGGGCCAGGGATCGCGGGTGGCTAGGGGGGTACATCCTCTTTCTCTCCAGTGTTTGGGAGATGGACAGCTGAACGCTTCCATGGGACAGTGTGAAGTTGCTGGACAATTGTGTACCTGGCCTATGCTGGTGCAGGAACCCACCCTCCGAGCCACTTGTGAATGACTGGCCTGATAACCGTGGAAATGACCCCTCTTACTCCTCCTCTTCCTCCTGTGCCACAATCATCATCGCCCAAAGCGTTTTTTCAAGGAGACATAGAAGCGGGATAGTACGGCTGAGAGCAGCGTCATCGGCACTGGCCATGTTGGTGGAGTACTCGAAACAGCGCAAAATGGCACACAGGTCTCGCATGGAAGCCCACTCATTGGTGGTGAAGTGGTGCTGTTCCGCAGAGCGGCTGACCTGTGCGTGCTGCAGCTGAAACTCCACTATCGCCTGCTGCTGCTCGCACAGTCTCTCCAGCATGTGCAAAGTGGAGTTCCACCTTGTGGGCACGTCGCATATGAGGCGGTGAGCGGGAAGGCCGAAGTTACGCTGCAGCGCAGACAGGCGAGCAGCAGCAGGGTGTGAACGCCGAATGGGTAGTTTTTCAGGAATTTCTGCACCACCAAATTCAGCACATGCTGGCATTCAGGGCCAGGGATCGCGGGTGGCTAGGGGGGTACATCCTCTTTCTCTCCAGTGTTTGGGAGATGGACAGCTGAACGCTTCCATGGGACAGTGTGAAGATGCTGGACAATTGTGTACCTGGCCTGATAACTGTGGAAATTACCCCTCTTACTCCTCCTCTTCCTCCTGTGCCATATCCTCTTCCATCATCGCCCAAAGCGTTTTTTCAAGGAGACATAGAAGCGGGATAGTACGGCTGAGAGCAGCGTCATCGGCACTGGCCATGTTGGTGGAGTACTCGAAACAGCGCAACATGGCACACAGGTCTCGCATGGAGGCCCACTCATTGGTGGTGAAGTGGTGCTGTTCCGCAGAGCGACTGACCTGTGCGTGCTGCAGCTGAAACTCCACTATCGCCTGCTGCTGCTCGCACAGTCTCTCCAGCATGTGCAAAGTGGAGTACCACCTTGTGGGCACGTCGCATATGAGGCGGTGAGCGGGAAGGCCGAAGTTACACTGCAGCGCAGACAGGCGAGCAGCAGCAGGGTGAGAACGCCGAATGGGTAGTTTTTCAGGAATTTCAGCACATGCGCCAGGCAAGGGATGTGCCTCAAACCGGCTAGGCCCAGAGCTGCTACGAGATTTCGCCCATTATCACACACCACCAGGCCGGGCTTGAGGCTCAGTTGCAAAAACCATAGGCGTGCGCAGCCTATTGCATTAGGGTGTGCGCCCTAAAGCACAAACACACGCCGCATGTATATATATATATCTATATACATATATATATATATATACACATACACACACATATACTGCTGTTTGTGTGTGTGTGTGTGTGTGTGCTGTTAGTGCGCTGTGTGAGGGTGCTGT
Source organism: Pelobates cultripes (assembly GCA_933207985.1). Taxonomy (NCBI): domain Eukaryota; kingdom Metazoa; phylum Chordata; class Amphibia; order Anura; family Pelobatidae; genus Pelobates; species Pelobates cultripes. The sequence goes on along the minus strand of OW240912.1, from coordinate 202,194,517 downwards.
GTGTGTAAGAGTGCTGTGTGTGTGTGTGTGAGGGTGCTGTTAGTGTGATGTGTGTGTGAGGGTGTTGGTAGTGTGCTATGTGGGTGAGGGTGCTGGAAGTGTGCTGTGTGTGAGGGTGCTGTTTGTGTGCTGTGTGTGAGGGTGCTGGTAGTGTGCTGTGTGTGAGGGTGTTTGTGTATGTGTGTTAGGGTGCTGTTTGTGTGATATGTGTGTGTGAGAGTGCTGTTTGTGTCGTGTATTTGTGAGGGTGCTGTGTGTGAGTGTGCTGTTTGTGTGAGGGTGCTGTGTGTGTTTGTGAGGGTGCTGTTAGTGTGCTGTGTGTGAGGGTGTTGTGTGTTTGTAAGGGTGCTGTGTGTGTGTGTGTTTGTGAGGTGCTGTTAGTGTGCTGTGTGTGTGTGAGGATGCTCTGTGTGTGGGGGTGCTGTATGTGTGCTGTGTGTGTGGGTGCTGTTTGTGTGCTGTGTGTGTGAGGGTGCTGTTTGTGTGCTGTGTATGTGAGGGTGCTGTGTGTGCCCGCTGTTTGTGTTAGGGTGCTGTATGTGTGTAAGTGCTGTGTGTGTGTGGGTGCTGTATGTGTGTGTGTGCTGTATGTTTGGAGGGATTGTGAAAGTGGGGGCAGATTAGTAAATAACCCCCCTCCCTTCTTACCTTATGTAGGGAGAGGGGATCCTTGCTGTCCAAGGGAGAGTGAACTCTAGCCTGCGGGGCTAGAGTTCACTCTCGCGAGATCTGAGCATTGCCGCAGCAACGCTCAGATCTTGCGAGAGGAACCTGGAGGAGCTTCTGTCTAGAGCTCCCCGGGTCCTCTCCTGCCTCCCTCCATGCTGCTGTGGGCTGGTGAGGTAGATCTTCCCCGCCGGCCCATGGAGGCTTAGAGCAGAGCCGGCACTCAGATAGCGCCAGCTCTGCATGAGCCAACAGGGGAGATCCGGAGATCTCCCCTGCCGGCAGGGGTCAAGTCTTGGAGAATAAAGTGTGGGAACTCTCCCAAGATTCCCACCACCCAAACAAAATAATATACACTCATACACACATACACTCACACACACACTAACAGACACACACACATATATTCACAGACACACATACACACACACACACTTACAGACACATACACTCACAGACACACACACATACATTCACAGACACACATACACACACACACTTACAGGCACACACACATACATTCACAGACACACACTCACAGACACTCACACACACACTTACAGACACACACAAATACATTCACAGACACACACACACACTTACAGACATATACACTCACAGACACACACATACATTCACAGACACATAAACAGGCACACACACATACATTCACAGACACACACACACATTCACAAATTATTATTTTTTAATTAAAAATTGTCCACCCAGGCGTCCCTGGGGTACAGTGGGTCGGGCGCCTATCTCCATACAACAAGCGGTGAGGGAGCTGTGTGCTCTCTGCTTCCTCTCGACGCGCAGGCTGTCTGCTGTAGCTGGGAGCCAGAATATGACGTCATATTCCGGCTCCCGGCATCAGCAAACGGCGCGCGGCAAGAGGAAGCAGAGAGCACACAGCTCCCTCGCCACTTGTTGTATGGAGATAGGCGCCCTACCAGGGGGTGTCCATCACCTCTTGCTCCACCCCCCCATAACAGGTGGGACACGGGGGGAGGAGGAGGGCATTTGGTGGCGGCAGAGTGCCTGCAGGAACAGCGGGAACGCCGTTCCTACGAGTTCCTGCAGGACTCACAGGCGTGCCGCGGGGATTAGGGTGTGCCCATGGCAACAACCACTCATCAGTCTGTTGTTCCATGCCCGTCCACAGCTCCTGCGCTGTGTGGGTTTTTCCCCCCAAACATATGAGTTTTAAAACAGCCTGCTGTCGTTTCCCCATGGCTATGCTAAAGTTGGTAGTGAAGGTGTTACGCTGACCGGATGAGGAGATGGTAGAGGAGGAGGAAGCGGAATAGGTGGCAACAGGAGGCAAAGCTGTGTACTCAAATAAAGATTGTCAAACGTTGTATCCTGGAACTGTGTCCCATCCGGTTACTAGGGAAATGGGTCTGACCTATTCTAATCAAAGGGTATAACCATCGGTTACCCAGGTCCCGCTTCAATTGGTGGCAAGCGGCGGGATCCCATGTCCCTTCCAACAGACCCATGGACTACAGTGCTCTAAAGCGACCTACACTGCAGGACTTGTGTGGAGCCAGAGGAATAACGCCTGGTGGGCGTAACAGGGCCGAATTGACTGCTGCGCTCATGGAGGACGACCACAAGTCAAACTGAGAGGTCAGCTCATCCCCATTGAAGGAGCATTTGGCAGTGTACATGGGTCATCATTGGCACTTTCACTGGTCTGAAGCTACGCTGCCCCATACACAGCAAGCTGTGATGCAGGGGCATACCTAGAGCATTTGGCACCTGGGGGCGGATCCTGTGCTTGGCACCCCATTGCCCCCGCCCCCCAAAAAAAACCTGTAAAAAATGTTAAAGGTTTCCTTTCTTTTTTTTTTACAATTTGTAAACTTTGCAAAACCGCTGTCAGCCCCTCCTACCAAACCCTTGCCCTGCCCCGCCCTTCCTATAAAACCTCTGCCCTGCCCCTTCTACAAATCCTATACTGCCCCGTCTACAAAACCCCTGCAACCCCCTTCCACAAATCCCCTGCTTATCCCCCCTTATAAAGACTCCTGTCCCAATACAAAAACCCCGCCCCCTTCTACAAAATCCCTGCAGCCCCACACACACATTTACAGGCAGACAGTCACACACTCAGTTACAGGCAGACTGTCACACACAGTTACAGGCAGGCAGTCACACGCACACAGACACACATGCAGTCACAGACAGTCATGTATACATTGACACACACATGATAGCAGCAGACAGTCACATGCACACAGTCACAGACAGTCAGACACGGTTACAGGCAACATCAAACAGTCACAGGCAGACAGTCACACATACACTTTTCCTCCGTGCGGCCAGTTTATCAGCTGTTTGCTTGTGTGAGCTGTACTTGCCGCACGGCACCCTAACTACCATGGGGCACTGTACGACCACAGCTCACACAGCCCCCTCCATGTGACATCACAAGTATTTTTGCTGCCCTATGCAAAAGTAAAGTTTGCCGCCCCCTCCCATGTGACATCTCAATGCCCCACCCATATGATCTGCCATGTTAACTAACGCCAGTGCTGCAGTGCCGCCGTGTTTACATTAAAAGCTCTGCAGGGACAGGCTATAGACACCAGAACCACTACATTAAACTGCAGTGGTTCTGGGGACTATAGTGTTTCTTTAAAGGACCACTCTAGGCAGCCAGACCACTTCAGCTTAATGAAGTGGTCTGGGTGCCAGGTCCTTCTAGGGTTAACCCATTTTTTCATAATTATAGCAGTTTCAGAGAAACTGCTATAATTATGAATGGGTTAAGCCTTCCCCCTAATCCTCTAGTGGCTGTCTCATTGACAGCCACTAGAGGCGCTTGCGTGCTTCTCACTGTGATTTTCACAGTGAGAGCACGCCAGCGTCCATAGGAAAGCATTGTAAATGCTTTCCTATGAGACCGGCTGAATGCGCGCGCAGCTCTTGCCGCGCGTGCGCATTCAGCCGGCGGGGCGTAACGGAGGCGGAAGGGGGAGGAGAGCTCTCCGCCCAGCGCTGAAAAAAGGTAAGTTTTTACCCCTTTCCCCCTTCCAGAGCCGGGCAGGAGGGGGTCCCTGAGGGTGGGGGCACCCTCAGGGCACTATAGTGCCAGGAAAACGAGTATGTTTTCCAGGCACTATAGTGGTCCTTTAATGTAAGGTAAATTAGAGTTTAGTGCCACAAATAATATACTAGATTGCCTACTTACAACCAGATGAGGATGATGATGGGCTCTAGCTGCAGTCTGGCTCCACTGGTCTGGTGTAGAACAGGCTCTCTGGAGGCGGCTTGCAACTGTGGTCACAAAAATCAATGTTCTGGGAGAACGGGAAGCAGCTCCATTTTTTGGGGGCCCTTTACACAGCTCAAGGTCTGGGTCCCAGGGTCCACCTTCATGTTCCACCAATGAGTTTGTTTACAGGGTGTGGAGTGTGTAGGGGATGTCCTGATATGTGTGTAAGGAATGCATTGTGTGAATCTGTGTTTGTATGTGTAAGGGCTGCAAGGTGTGTTTCTGTGTATGTAAGGGATGAAGTGTGTGAGTCTGTAAGGGGTGCATTGAGTGTGTGTAAGGAATGCATTGTGTGTTTCTGTGTGTAAGTGATGCATTGTGTGTAAGGGTTGCATTGCGTGTGTGTGTGTTCGTGTGTGTAATGCATGTGTGTTTAATGCATTGTGTTTTTCTGTGCAAATGGTGCATTAGGGTGTGTTGAATGCTTGTCTCTTCAATTTCTGCTTCCTCCAATTTCTTTATCCCTCCTTTCTTTTTTATCTCCCTCTCTAATTTCTTTTATCCTCTAATTTTTTCTTTTTATCCCCTCCCACTATTCATCCCCTCCTACTTCTTTCTTTTACCCAATTCTCCCACACTTCTTCCCCTCCTTCCACCCCTCTTGGAGTAACAGGAAGTGCACACAAAGCTGCAGCCGCCTGAGGCTCTCTACAGCGCACTCGGGCAGCTGCAGCATGAGGGTCATGGCATCCCCCACCCTGGTGGCACCCGGGGCGGACAGCCCCCTCCGCCCCCCCTTAGTATGCCACTGCTGTGATGCACTGTGTGTTCTGACACCTTTCTATCATGGCCAGCATTATGGATTCAGCCATTTCAGCTACAGTGCCTCTTCTGTGTGTTCAGAAAAGATGGACTAGCCTTAGCTCCTCACGTGCATTAATGAACTTTGGTCACCCATTACCCTGATGCCAGTTCACTGGTTGTCCTTCCTTGCACCACTTTTGGTAGGTACTAGCCACTGCATAAGGGGAACACTACAAAAGACTTGCCATTTTGGAGATGTGCCGATCCAGTCATCTAGCCATTACTATTTGGCCAGTGTCAAAGTCACTCAGATCTTTTCACTTACCCATTTTATCTATTTCCAACACATTAAATTCAAGACCTGACTGTTTACTTGCAGCATAATATATGTTTCACCCCTTGACAGGTGCCATTGTAATTATATAATCACCTGTTATTGGCTTAATGTTGTGGCTGATCAGTGTATATATGAATACCTTAGGGAAGAGAGGTTGTGACAGCATGTGTAGAGCAGGGGTTACATTTATCCATATAGATAAAAATATAATAGTGTAATTGTGACAAACGCCCCTTCCCACGTGAGTTTGCCACGAGCTCCTGGAGGAGACTGCTTGCCAGCCTCCTGCCCACAGACTATGGGTCCTGTGATTTGGCTTGGTTCCTGTGATTTCCCTATCCCATACAGGAACTGAACAACCACACGAACCAAGGACCACCTGGGAGCTTGCTAACCCCTATTTTTCCTTCCTTGTGCTGTGCTCATCTCCAGTCCAGAAACCTCTTATAAACTTGGTGTTTAACTTGCTTCCCATTCGGTATTAAAAGGACACTATAGTCACCAGAACAACTACAGCTTATTGAATTTGTTCTGGTGAGTAGAATCATTACCTTCAGGCTTTTTGCTGTAAACACTGTATTTTCAGAGAAAATGCAGTGTTTACATTACAGCCTAGTGATAACTTCACTGGCCACTCCTCAGATGGTTGTTAGAGTTCCTTCCTGGGTCATGGCTGCCTAAAATGCATCCAAACATTCAGTGTCTCTTCCCTCTGCATGCAGACACTGAACTTTCCTCATAGAGATTCATTGATTCAGTTCATCTCTATGAGGAGATGCTGATTGGCCAGGGCTGTGTTTGAATCATGCTGGCTCTGCCCCTGATCTGCCTCTTTGTCAGTCTCAGACAATCCTATGGGGAAGCATTGTGATTGGATCAGGCTACCACTTCTGATGATGTCAGCAGGCAGTGGGCAGGTCAAAAGAAAACAGGGACAAAGCATGCAGCTTCAGACTTGAATACAAGTAAGATTTTACTATATTTAGGGAGGCATGAGGAGGCCAAGGGGGCTAGATGGTGGTTTTAACCCTATAGGGTCAGGAATACATGTTTGTGTTCCTGACCCTATAGTGCTCCTTTAAAAACCACTGAATTAGACCGACTATTAGCCCTGATTTAATGGAACTGTTTTGGGCATAGGACCATGTGCACGGTCAGTCAAAAATGTGACTTACATGAAAATCCCGAACCCCTGAACCAATCTGGGTGATTTTTGGATATGTTGGTCACCCAGATCGGGGCTATCAAGAGATTTGACTTTTGTGGGGTTTTCATGTGTTTTGGGGGTATTTTGGGGGTTTTGTTATATTGTATTTTTTTTACCTGAGAGATAATTTCATTATATGTTTGTGTGCTCAGGTACTTATAGCTCCAGCACAGGGGAGGTGAGTGTGGAATGTTTGCTTGTAACTAGTCTCCTCTCTGGTCCAGCGGGGAATGCCCCTGGAATATTTTTTAAGGAAACCCCCTGCATGGAGAGTTACATAAAACGCCGTGTGTGGCTCCCATTAAACACATTCGTTTTGCCCCTTCATGAAGCCTAGGCTCATGTTTGGGGGATTGGAGAGCTCTAATCACTACTCTGCTGAACAGGAGAGCTATAATCACTGCAGCACTTGGGATTCAGGAGACTACTAACAGATATACTCAGCCGGAGTATAGGGGATCCGTTACAGTAATGATAGTAATGGTGATTATAATAAAAAAAACACAGGAAAGGAGCTTGTTTCTGAAAGAACACTCCATGCACCAATACTACTTTAATGCATTTTTGCCTCAATAATAAGCTTATTAAATAGTTTTTGCATAAAATAAATAAATGTTTTGCAGAATGCTGCACTATAAGCCTGCCTCTTTAGTCACTCCACCTCACTCCAGAAATAGACATCCTTTTAAAAGGTATGCACACAGAGGTGGTGGAACAACAGGGTTGCTAAGGTTATAAGTGGGCACCCCACCTTAGGACCTTAGGATGCCCCACATGGCGAGCAGCTATGCAGTAAGGCAGAGTAGGAACCTGCTTACCTGGACAGCAGGTGCTTACTCTCCTAAAATATACTAAGTCCAGGGGGGAGAATGGAGGCATGCAACGAGGGAGCTCTGCTATTCATGCTCTTCCAGCATTCCTACCTCGCGTGCCCTGCGGTGATACTAGGAGCCGGCTATGACATCACTCCAACCCTGACCTCACTAAAATTTAGGGAGAGGATCCACACCAGCTCTCCCAAAGGTAGGGGCTGGTGGTTTAAATTAAAGAACACAAAACAAGTGAATGTGTGTGAGTGTGTCAGTCAGTACGAGTGTGTGTATGTCAGTGAAAGTGTGTATTGGTAAAACAGTGTGTGCGCCAATGAATATGTGTCTGTCAGTGAGTGTGTATCAGTGAGAACCTGTTTCTGTCAGTGATAATTTATGTGTCTGTCAGTAAAAGTGTGTGTTGGTTAAACATTGTGTGTGCCTATGAGCAGTGGCGTACTAAGGGGGGGGGTGGGGGGGCGGTCCGCCCCGGGTGCCACCAGGGTGGGGGGGTGCCATGACCAGCCCCGCCGCCCCCCCCATGCTGCAGCCGCCCGAGCGCTCTGTAAAGAGCCTCAGGCGGCTGCAGCTTTGCCCGGGCGGTGCGTCCATGAGGGCAGACCGCACCGCCCGGGCGCAGCCTGAGAAAGGGGGCTGACAGGAGGGAAGCGTTCAGCGATCCCTCCTGTCAGCTTCCTTTGCTGTAGCGTGGCCGAGCCCTGCAGCATGCTGGTCCGATGGGTACAGAGAGCAGCTGTCTCCTGTACCCGGCCGGACTAAGAGGAAGTGCACACTGAGTGTTCACTTCCTGTTAGTCCGGCCGGGTACAGGAAACAGCTGCTCCCTGTACCCGCCGACTATACAGGGCTCGGCCACGCTACAGCAAAGGTAGGGGGGAGGGGAGGTTGAGAAAGAGAAAG
>OW240912.1:202162306-202186451 GCA_933207985.1 Pelobates cultripes | reverse complement strand
TGTGAGGAAATGTGTATGTGTGACTGTCTGCCTGTGACTGTGTGTGACTGTCTGCCTGTAACTGAGTGTGTGACTGTCTGTCTGTAAATGTGTGTGTGGGGCCGCAGGGATTTTGTAGAAGGGGTCGGGGTTTTTGTATTGGGACAGGAGTCTTTATAAGGGGGGATAAGCAGGGGATTTGTGGAAGGGGGTTGCGGGGGTTTTGTAGACGGGCAGTACAGGATTTGTAGAAGGGGCAGGACAGAGGTTTTGTAGGAGGGGCGGGGCAGGACAAGGGTTTTGTAGGAGGGGCTGACAGCGGTTTTGCAAAGTTTACAAACTGTAAAAAAAAAAGAAAGAAAACCTTCAACATTTTTTACAGGTTTTTTGGGATCAGATTTGCACCGGAGCCCCGTGGATTGTGTGTACGCCACTGATTAAGGGCTTTATTGACCTTGGGCTGAAGGTTTGATGAGCCTTTTACGTTCGTTGAATATACATATGGGGAAAAAATAAATATAATGTCTCACTTCAATATACAAAAAAAAAAAAACTATTAATTCTGGCATATATAAAGACATCGCTGGCAGCTACTGGATGGTTGAACACGACAGCAAATTAATATGTATCAGCAATAATTATCATCAGTGGCTGTGACACAGTAACCATAGTAGACGGGATATTTCATTATGCTCATCCACAAGAACAGACATACATGACTATTCACTCAAGGAATAAATCAGTTTAAGGAGTTTAATCCTAAATAGTGGATTGAAATGAACCGAAAACCAAATTGTAAAACTACAAGTAAAATAGTAAAGCTGTGCACATATCTGAGAGTAAATATTTATTCTAGCCTAAAGTTTCTAATTTAATTTCCAGATCACAAAAATTCACTGTTTAGTCAATAAATACCTAAGTGTGTGGTTTTTTTTTTGACAACCTTGCATAGATATGTAGGTGTGCTGGTTTGTGAGCCTGTATATAAATAAAAGTAGAAGTAAACATTGTACAGCGCCACAGAATTTGCTGGCGCTATATAAATAATAAAATAATAATAAAGGCATGGCCTATAAGTAAATACTTGTGTGTTTGGGTTTATATGCCTCTGTGTCAGTATATGCATATAACAATTTACATGAAGACTTTCTTCAATATTATAATGTATCAGATCCCGCCATACCCGCCTGCAACCTACAGCAATATCAGAAAAAATTAACACATAGAGATGCTTTGGGCCTATTACATAGCAGGGCGTGGTGCTGCAGCTCCAATAGCCCCTATGCTAATCCAACCTTGTGTGCATATATTTGATAAGGAAGTTTTCTGGCATCAGGGGCATAGCTAAGGAGGCAGGCTTATGGTGCAGCATTCTGAACTTTCACTCAACTGTTCTTCAGGAAAGGTTTGAACGCAATAAGGGCTCTTTAAATTGCTCTCAGTTTCAGGATGTTCAACTGTAACTTCCAGTTGTTAAAAAACACTAGATACCCCTAAAGAGGGGAGCCAGTTAGAGTGTGTATCTGGGGCGTCCAAAATAGGGGATAACCCTCACTTATGTGTACAACTGAAAAAAGATAAAACTGACCAAATGGGTCAGAAGAAATAGGACGCCCCCTAGTAGATTACCATGTGTTTATGTGCAAATAAAACATAACCTTTATAGTAACTGTATAAAAATACTAATTTGAAAAAATGAGAATAACTAAACATATTAAAAATAAGTATGGATAGGTTAGGCTGGTAGCTCCAAATGGGATATATAAGCCAATAGAAATCGCATTTCAAAAAAATCCCGAGGTGAAAAAGACAAATCCCAGTTAATAAGAGCTAATCATACTATATGTTACAGAGTAAAGACAGCTAGTGAGAATATTTCTGTCTCAATAATGATGTATAATTAGCTGAATCTCCTAGCTAAGGTTCCCCTCTCTCAATAAATTACTGAAAAAATGTTATTCAATAGAAAGTAGCAAATTGCTGCTACATATAATGGAGAGAGGTTACACTAATAAGTAACGCTGAAGATTTGTTACAAAGTAGCTGAGCACTTGACTAAACAGGAGTAAATAATGGGATAGTGCAGTGTGGGTATTGCCTCCGCAGCTGTCAGAGGTCAACACCTTATCTTGGGGTTGGGGAGATAGAGACGAATCTGGTCTCCCCCACAGGGACAAAGCCAAACTTATACATTCACCCTCCCCAGTATAGCAGCACTCTTGCCCAATCCTAGAGGTTAGGACTAGCTGACTATCTAAATCTTAATCAGCTCAAAATAGATCTCCTGACAGGACTCACTACTTGCTACCTTCTCCGTAACAACTCAGACTCAGCCGCCTATCCAAGACTCTAAACCTGCTACCTAACACGTGTTTCGGCGCTGCTAAACGCGCCTTCCTCTGAGGCATGCGAGCCCTGCTGTGTGCCTTCATGGCCTACAGGCACTGCTATGCGGCCGCCGGCTGGGGAGGGAGGGAGGAGAGGACCTGGGGAGCTCTAGCCAGCAGCTCCGCCAGGTTCCTCTTGCGAGGTGTGAGCGTTACCACGGTTACCACGGCAATGCTCTGATCTCGCGAGAGTGAACTCTAGCCCTGCAGGCTAGAGCTCACTCTCACCACTGAGACCACCAGGGAAGGCAGCATGGCTTCCTCCTCCATGGCAACACGGCTCCCCCCCAGGCTAAAGGTAAGAAGGGAGGGGGGATATAACTTTTTTTGTAAATTAAAAAAAAATACATATTTAAAAAACAAAAATTTACACTAACAGCACACTCAAACACACACAGCACACTCACACTAACAGCACACACAGCACACTACCACACACAGCACACAAAGCATCCTCACAGACACAGCACCCTCAGACACAGACAGCACTCTCAGACACAGCACATCACCCTCACAGCACCCTCAGACTCACACAGCACCCTCACACACACACGGCACCCTCACACATAGCACACTCTCAAATATATACAGCACACACACATATATGTATAATATATAAAATAACCCTCCGTGAGTTAACAGACAAAGAAAATTAGAAACATAGAATGTGACAGTAGACAAGAACACCCTCACACCTTTCACACATACACACAGCACACCCAACACACTGCACCCCTCACACATACAATACATCCATATATACATACACACACACACACTACAGCATCCCTTACTGCACTACCACACACATTACGCTCTAGATACACATTAGATCCCTTACCTTGTATACACTCTGTGTATAGGAGAGTGTGTGTGTGTTTGTGTAGGATTCACTCTGGGTCCTTTACACACCAGATCACCTACACACACTACATTCCTGACATACAAACTCTGGATTCCCTATGCACACACTACATTCCTTGTAAGCAAACACACACCACATTCTCTAAACACACACACTACGTCACCTATACACACACACACTCGCTACATCCCCTATACACACTATGCCCCCTAAACACACACTCTCTACAGCCTCTAGCCACACACAAATGTAATCGACCTATTTACACAATGCCACACCACAATCAGCTCACTCTACACACACGCAATCCCACAAGCAGGCTCCAAACACATGCACAATACGCTTTCCTGGCCCTTTTGTCCTCTGGTACCCCACTTATGGAGGCACCAGAGACAAGTAAAAAGCAAACACAGCGCAAGCATGTAATTACATTTGTTTGCGCTGCACAGAACAATTACAGTGCCTTTTTCTCATGCTAGAGCTCTTCAGCGGGGCTCTGTGCATTGAACCAACATGCTCACTTTGAGAGGGGGTGTGCTTGTCATAAATGATGACAATACACACCCTCTCTGGCCCCGCCCCTTCTCAGGGGGCCGATGTGATTGAAAAATGCCTGGGGTGAATTGTTTTTCCCAGTCAGGCCCTGCTGAGGACTTCTTCCACCCTCTTCTTCCAGGCAGGTATCACCCTCTCTGCCTTTGCCTCTTCAGCTCCTCTCCCAGGTAGGTATCCACTCCTCTAGCTACACAGTGTACAGCTACCGCCTTTACAATCAGGGACCAGAGCAGCCAGCCAAAAGGTCAGAAGACTCTGTTACTGGGGTCCCTGAATACACCAACCAGAACACATAGTTCCTAGTGGAACTAACACTCGCAGCTTTATATTTACTTAGGATTAGCCAATATGTACATTACATTAAACTTACTGTGACAATCTCAATCTAATACAAACAACTAAATGGGGAAACATACAGTAACTGATAATAACACTTTACTTTATTCATAAAAGTATGGGGAAGACAATTACTAACAAGAAATATCTCCCCTGTCTGCAGAATTCATAATATGCAAATTACCTGAATATGCAAATTAACAAGCCTTGCTATTCTGGTAGTGAATAGCAGTTTAGAGATCCTTACAACCAACAGATGGTGCTGTACAGGCTCCACAGCCAAATACATTAAAGGACCACTATAGTGCCAGGAAAACATACTCGTTTTCCTGGCACTATAGTGCCCTGAGGGTGCCCCCACCCTCAGGGTCCCCCTACCGCCGGGCTCTGGAGAGAGGAAGGGGTTAAAATCTTACCTTACTCCAGCGCTGGGCAGGGAGCTCTCCTCCTCCTCTCCTCCTTCCTAGTGACTTAATCGGCTGAATGCGCATGCGCGGCAGGAGCCACGCGCACATTCAGCCAGTTCATAGGAAAGCATTTACAATGCTTTCCTATGGACGCCGGCGTCTTCTCACTGTGATTTTCACAGTGAGAAGCACGCAAGCGCCTCTAGCGGCTGTCAATGAGACAGCCACTAGAGGCTCTAGAGGCTGGATTAACCCTCAGTTTAAACATAGCAGTTTCTCTGAAACTGCTATGTTTATTAAAAAAAAAAGGGTTAACCCTAGCTGGACCAGGCACCCAGACCACTTCATTAAGCTGAAGTGGTCTGGGTGCCTATAGTGGTCCTTTAAGTTGATTGAAAGCGTCAACAGGACAGGAGAGCACACAAAATATTAAACAATAGACAATTACATTATACATACCCTGCACCTATAATGAGCATAAAATGACTTGAATATAGTAGTCATCCAAGAACCTACTTGAAGTGTTTCTCTTATTCTCCCAGTTATGGTGACTACTGTCACAAAGCACCACATTGACATGCCCTCTTTAGAAAGTGTGCATGTTAATGCTGATGACACAAAACACCCCACTCTGACCCCACCCCCACCCGCATTGGGCTCCTCTGCCTTTTTGTCCCAGTCCTGCTCTGTTCAGGGCTTAAATCCTCTATCAGCCACTGTGATCAGGGTTCCTGCCATGCTTCCCTGCTGAAAAAGTGGTTAGCGATGGGCTGAGCATGCTACCCTGCACGTATCACTGTGTGCAAGCACATCACACAGATTTCAAGATGAGAGGGAGATCTAACTTATGATACAATCATACAGTACAAAGCAGCAATATCAACTGATAGAATCCTAATGCATTAAAGTTACCAGTAGGGTTGGTGACAGGGTTCGCTAGTGTTGGTTATTGTTGATTTTAGGATTAGGATTAGGAAGTAAACAAAGAGGCATGTGTTCTATTTGACTCAACAAGTCCCGCGCATGCGCATTAGAGCTCTCCATAGGAAAGCATTGAAAATGCTTTTCAATGCTTTCCTATGGGGAATTGTGCGACACTGGAGGTCCTCATACAGCGTGAGGACATCAAACGACGCTCTAGCACAGAAAACCTGTGCTATGAAGCAGGAAGTCCCCTCTAGTGGCTGTCTAATAGACAGCCACTAGAGGAGGAGTTAACCCTGCAAGGTAATTATTGCAGTTTATGAAAACTGCAATAAATACAGTTGGAGGGTTAAGGGTAGTGGGGGTTGGCACCCAGACCACTCCAGTGGGCAGAAGTGGTCTGGGTGCCTGGAGTGTTCCTTTAATAATCCTACCCCCCTTCCATTGGTAAGCTCTGGAAAAGTATGAAGACCAGAACAAAATGGCTTCTAAACAGAAGGAAAAGATAGAACCTCTGAAAAAGAGAAAATCCCTTCTTGTGAAAAAGAAATAAATCGACCTATAAGCACCCGAAATCAACTGAAAGTTATCAGGACAAATATCGAAAATCTCTCCCAGCAGACACTAAGGAGATAGCTAAGCATGGACTTCCTGAAGTTACTGGCATATTTGAAGAAGAGGCCTCCATTATGTGCCCTAAATCCCAAGGGATCACCCAACCACTATTATCAGCACTTTTAGACAAAATATACACCAAGATTAAGAAAGATATTGAACTTAAGTCTAGAGAACTGAGATCTGAAATAGCTTCCTTAGTAGAAACTCTCAATGTTCACGCAAACACGCTAACCTCAATTCAAGAAGAAAATAAGTTGTTTCAAGTTTCTTATCTAAAAATGGAATCTAAACTAAAAAATTTAGAAGACACAATAACCGATATGGAAGATAGGGTAAGATACAAGAAGAGGTATACCAGATGCTGTACAACAAAATCAACTCATTAATTTTCTTTACATTTTTTTTGAAGAATTCATTTCAATACAGGAAATGAGTGAATACCCTTTTGAAAGAGCTCATAAACAGGGCCGGACTGGGAAAAAAATTCAAAAAACACGCCTCCTCTCAAAGTGAGCACGTTGGTTCAATGCTCTTCCAGGGCAGACCATGCGCACAGCTCTGCTGAAGAGCTCTAGCATGAGAAAAAAGTCCTGTATTTGTTCTGCACAGTGCAAGCAAATTTAATAACATGCTTGCACTGTGTTTCCTTGCAACTTGTCTCTGGTGTCTCTATAAATGGATACCAGGAGAGAAAAGGCCAGGAAAGAGTATTGTGCATGTGTTTGGAGCCTGCTTGTGGTATTGCGTGTGTGTAGAGTGAGTTGGTCATGGTGTGGTATTGTGTAATAAGGTCGGTTTTAGTCGTGTTGTGTTTGTGGTGTAATGTGATGCATATGTGGCTATGGGCTGTAGAGAATGTGTGTATTGGGGATATAGCAAGTGTGTGCATACAGGCTATAGTGGGTGTGTGTGTTTAGGGGTGTAGTATGTGTTTGCTTACAAGGAATCTAGTGTGTGTATAGGGGATCCAGAGTGTGTATGTTAAAGGGCCACTATAGTGCCAGGAAAACATACTCGTTTTCCTGACACTATAGTGCCCTGAGGGTGTCCCCACCCTCAGGGACCCCTTCCCGCCCGGCTCTGGAAAGGGGTTAAAACTTACCTTTTTCCAGCGTCGGGCGGGGAGCTCTCCTCCTCCGATCCGCCCCGTCGGCTGAATGCGCACGCGCGGCAAGAGCTGCGCGCGCTTTCAGCCGGTCGCATAGGAATGCATTTATAATGCTTTCCTATGGACGCTTGCGTGCTCTCACTGTGATTTTCACAGTGAAAAGCACGCAAGCGCCTCTAGCGGCTGTCAATGAGACAGCTGCTAGAGGCTTTGGGGGAAGGCTTAACCCATTGATAAACATAGCAGTTTCTCTGAAACTGCTATGTTTATAAAACAATGGGTTAACCCTAGAAGGACCTGGCACCAAGACCACTTCATTAAGCTGAAGTGGTCTGGGTGGCTAGAGTGGTCCTTTAAGAGTGTAGTGTGTGTGTGTGTATATATATATATATATATATATATATATATATATATATATATATGTATATATATATATATATATATATATATATATATATATATTTGGAAGTATTGTGTGTGGTGCAGTGTGTTGGGGGGGTTCTGTGTGTATGTGAGGGGTGCGGTGTGTGTGTGAGAGTGTGGTGTGTGTGTGAGAGTGCCCTGTGTGAGTGATGGGTGTGAGAGTGCTGTGTGAGAGAGTGCTGTGAGTGTGAGAGTGCTGTGTGTGATGGGTGTGAGAGAGAATGCTGTGTGGGATGGGTGTGAGAGTGCTGTATAAATGTTATTGTGTGTGTGTAGGGGGTGGGGTAAATAAACAAAAAACAGGCATTATTCCCCCCCCCCCTCCCTTCTTACCTTTAGCCTGGGAGGGGGGGGGTCCGGCACGCTGGGAGGCAGGGTGGCGGTGTTCCCTGGTGGTCCTCGTGGGTGAGTGAACTCTAGCCTGTGAGGCTAGAGTTCACTCTCGCGAGATCCGGTCGTTGCCATGGCTACGCGCTGGATCTCGCGAGAGGAACCCGGCGGAGCTGCAAGTTAGAGCTCCGCCGGGTCCTCTATCCTGGCTGGATGGCTCCCTCCCACTCTTCCCGCCGGCGGCCGCAAGTGGGCCGGTGAGGGAGAGCTTTGATCTCCCCACCGGCCCATCGTGGCAAACAGCAGGGCCGGCGCTAGGAGAGTGCCGGCCCTGCATAGACCGGCAGGGGAGATCCTGGGACCTCCCCTGCCGGCCTCGGCCCCACGGCCACCGCGGCCCACGCCCGGTGTGCCCGATGGCCAGTCCGGGCCTGCAAAGTATCAGCACATAAAAGCATAAACACGTCTCTACCAAGGGACTTTATAGTCAGATTTACTAACTACTACCTTAGAAGATAATGCAAGCGTCAAGGAATAAAATAGTCGAAAAAGGAGAGTACAAGAATATCAAACTATTCGCTGATATTTCATTTGCAACGCGTCAAATCAGAAGAACCTTTTAAAGTGATAAAAACATTAAATATAAATGGACATTTCCCATTGCCCTACTGGTTTTATTTCAGGATGTTTCTTATTTCTTTAAAGATTCTCAGGAACTTAAAAAGAAGCTCACATTATGAGGTCCCTAATAAGCTCGGTGGATATGTTCCCAGTAGTTTTTGAATTAGATTTTTACTTTTTTTTTGTCGTAGGGAGGAGGTATAGTATAGAGGTTACTGGTTTTTTTTAAATACTGGCAAAAGTTTTTGAAAATGTATCTAGATTATGGTAAACATCCACTGAAAGTTTAGAAAATATATGATTTGGTGTTGGGGGGACAGGGGATGGGAATGACGATCATTCGCTGTTCTTTCCTTCTCCTCCCCTCTTCCTCCAGTTACGTTAATGGGGATGGTTTAACTATGATAGAATAAGCAGTTGTAATATTTAATGCAAACTGTTTTATTTGTGGTTGGAGGTATAGAAGGAATTAATGCGATAACACACAAAAATTGTAATCGCCACTGTTTTTTTCATATATTAGCAAAAGTTTTTTAAAGCTTATATAGATAATGATACACACTCACAGAAAGAACAGAAATTATATGAAGTAGTGATGGGGGGATGGGGAAATGGCAATGAGGGAACGACGATCATTCTTGATTTTGAAAATGTATGCACGTAACAATAATGTTAGATAGGTAGCCACCAAGATTTTTTGGCTACATTTTTCATAGTAGAGGGTAAGGGGATCCTGCTGCCATGGTGGTACTGGGTGATGGGAATTGGGGGATATATATATATATATATATATATATATATATATATATATATATATATATGATTGTTTTTTTCTCTGTTAACTGATACAGTTTACTTCTTTACCCTGAAAATCCCTGTACCACAGGTGCTACCACCCAATAGGGGTAACACAGGTTAGCAAGTATCTCCTTTTCGTTGTTCCTCTCTGTTTTTCACTATTGGTTTATATATAGAGATTTTTAAAACTTATCTCTATTAAAAGTTATATTTATTTTTATTTTATTTCAATGTACTAGGGGTTGCTGTTATAGTCCAAGAAGCCTGACGTGATACTATTTAGATCTATTGTTTCCCCTTCTAGCTTGCTTGCACTTTCTCCTTTCAGTTACATTCTATTTAGGGGTTACCCCCATCAAGCTTCAGCGACCTGACACACTCTCTCTACTTTCTTTCTATAGTAGTAACAATAATGTTGATATAAAATTTTAAATAGAAATATACTCAAGGTATTGCCACAAATAACACCGTGTTGAGGATGGAAGGAATGGTTCAGGGGGTGCAGAGATTGTGGGGGGGGTAATGGCTCGAATAGATATAACAAGAATAACGGCACAGTTTTCACAGACACCTATTTAGAAATATATAACTACAATACAGATTTGCAGAAAGAACAGAAAATGAGACGCGATGTTAGAGGGATGGGGGAGCGGAACGGGGAAATGACGATTCTCCAGTGGTTCCTTCTACTCTCCTTCCATTGAGGTGTCAATCTGTAGTCTAGCGAATGTTTTGAGATTTGATTTTTTTTAGCTTCTGAATATCAAAAGAGACAAACATTGTGTAGTTTCCCTCTCTCACTGGGCTCCATTTTGTCCTGTAGCAGCTGCAGGTCTAAGCACGGACTCAAATGCATTTGATCCTTTTGTGCTTTGGTAGTATGGTGTGGACCTTTATCGGCAATCCCTGGAGGATTTATCGGTAGCAGATTAAATTGTATGTATGGAATTCAATATATTTGGAGAAGGTCCTAAGGTAGGGGGTGGATGGAGTCTATGTATTTAAGCAAGTAACAATGAGTATGTGTTATGTCTAATAATTTAGTCTGTTAGGGATCTGAACTCACCCCAGAAATGTGGTACTGAACAAGCAAGACTCAAATACTATTGAATAACATATCTATTGAGGATTTTGAGTATATTAAATCCAGATTACATATTGACTGGCATTCTAAATATATAGATTATCTGGGGATTAAACTATATATAGATTTAGATATTAGAAAAGAAAATCATAATTTCAAACTTTGTGAGCTTAGAAAAACTATCAAATTGGAAAGGGATGGAATTATCTTGGATGGGAAGAGCGGAAGTTGTAAGATCCTACATGTTCCCTAAAATCTTATACTTGTTTAAAAATATAGTACTCAATTATTTAGTACTTAAGGAAATTCAATTAATAAATTCATTTGGCAGGATAAGAAACCCAGAACTTCCTCAGATATTATAGTTTCCCAATATTTTTTCTTTGTATAATAGGATTGCACATGACATTGCTTGTTATAATTTGTCAACCACCAGACCTATTTGGTTGGAGATGGAAAAACTAAATTTAGGGAAAGTAGAAACTCTTTTTCTACTCTGGTCAAATATAGACCCAAGGAAGAAAGCAAGCAGGAGTATTTGTACTCAAAACCCGCTAATCAGAGATATTTATACAGTCTTATATAATTTAAAGATTAGTGTTAGGTTTACGAAATTCCCTTCTGCTTAATACGCCATTATAAGGCATAGAGCTGGATATAGATGACAGTCTGTTAAGGTGGAAAAGAGCATCAAAAACCTAAAAGATTTACACCAGATGGGTCTTTGTTGTCTTTTGATTTGCTTCAGTCTAGACTAGATAGGCCTCCTAGAGAACATAAAATTATCTTAGATTAAAACATTTCATTAAAAAAAAAAATTGTAATGACCATTTGATCGATTGAAAAAAAAAAAAATTAAGAAACATAAGATCACTTCCAGTGTTTCTAATTTTCTTGTCCAATTGCAACCAAAAAAAAAAAATTCACCATGGATCAAATGGGAAATTGAAAAAAATGCTGAAATGGATTATGAAGAATGGGTGAAGGGTCTGATTATAGTAAGGAAATTACATTCACAGTGTGAATCTAATAGAGACTCAGTACAAAATATCTTTGCATTGGTATTTAGTTCCAGTTAGATTGCATAAAATGTATCCCAACACATCACAAATGTGTTGGAGATGTGAAAATGTTTGTTTCTTACATACCTGGTGGGATTGCCCTGAGTGAACAATACCTTTAAATTCCTACAAAACTTTCTTAATCTTTATTGACCCCCCCTTTATAAGGACCTTGAATCAATGTCCTATGCATTCAGACTGATAGTTTTTTTTTTTTTGGGGGTGGGGGGTTTAACTATATCTACTTACCAGTTTATTTCTATTAAATTACCATAGTAAATATAAACATGTAAAGATACACCCTAGAGAAAACTACATACTCCTTTGCAAATAACTTATTGATTTGTGATAATTGAATAGTAGTGATTGGTAAAATTGTAAACTCTAATATAACAATGTTTCTATGTGTATTTTTTTCCATCATGAAAATTAAATAAAAATTAATCTCATGTGTGCGCACTTAATTAGGGTGAAATTAATTCAGTGACGAAGGTCCTTAAATGGTTTAATCATGACAAGCAGATACTACTTCCTTCAAATCAAAAACTTTAGATAGTGAAAATAAAAAGTAATGCATATTCAGACAGACTAGAATGTGTAAAATATTTTATTTAACATGTTTCTTGAAACCAAGTAATATTCTAGTTTGCCAGCATGTCTACTCCTTTGCCAATCAACATCTTAAAATTGTATAAACAATTTGGCTCAGGGGAAACAAAATAAATTACAAATTCAAAGCACCTTCCCCCTCCAGATGTAATGCATATCTGTCGTAAGTGGGAAATAAAATACAGCATATCCAAGGGAGAACAGCAAGTACAAGTGCGAATGTTCTTCTATTTAGATTTTAAAAAAATTTAAATTAAGCCACTGATTCAGAATTCTAAAAACCATTGCAATGTAGAGGTCAATGTACATGTGGAAGAGATCTATTTCTAGTGTCCATATGATAAATATGGGTTAGAGAGGACTGCTCACTTTTTTTTTTTAGCTAATATGGCATATTTGAACCCATCTAGCACAAAAAAAAAAAAAACTTGCCCTCAAGAATCAATGCTATTTATTTGTAATGTAAGGTGACTTTCACTCATGGAAATGTGCTAAAGTTAATAGCCATAGAAGTATGTAATATGATATAAATAAAATTATTGGTGTTAAAATAGTTTGTTGCAGAAACAAAAATAAAATAAAAAGGAATCCCTCATTTATTATGCAACTAAATCCTGCAATGTTTTAGTTAAAGCACTAATGTTAAGTGGCTGAAAGCCCCTTGAAATCACATTAGTTGGAACAAACATCTAGTGTGATTGGGCTGGTTAAGAACCAAGACCTGGGGGTTGCAGAGGAGCTGGAGTGCCAAAGGTCAGTTCATGACTGGTCTGCAGCATGCCTTACATGTCTATAAAATGGCATTGTTAATACTTAACCCCTTAAGGACCAAACTTCTAGAATAAAATGGAATCATGATATGTCACACGTCATGTGTCCTTAAGGGGTTAAACATCTCAATCATTCTTCACTTATAATGAATAATGGGGAGCATCAAAAAGGTATGTAGGAAATGACATTGTTAATGCAGTATATAGATGTTAGATTAAAAGCAAAGTGGAGTTATTTCCCCCTCTTAAAATTGCACCACTTGCACAGGAAAGTCCAGGTCACATACCAGTTAAAGGTTCCACCAACTGGGAATTTAATTCTGGTCTATTATCCCACAAACCGCTTTAGTTATTTTTGGGAAATGTAGTTTTGCCTATAGGCTAAAGTCCACTCATCAGATTTTAGGATTAGAACTGTTCTATAGTCTGGTCAGGCAGTCAGAAGTTTACGCACAGATCTGTACAGTTTTATGCACAGGGCAATCTCGAGAGCTGCCCACAGGCACCAGAGTGTGTGCAATTCATCTCTATAGTAAAAAGAGGTTGTGGTGCAAAACAAAAATGTCAGTTTCTATGGGGCAAGTGAATGACAATATACATTTCCTTATTAGGTGCCAAGGTATGCCTCTAGAATAAGCGTTATAGCTGCAATTATATGCTGGTATGGGATGATGCACTATAACCTTTCCAAATGATGCAACGTTATGGTGCTTAGTATGAACATTTTGTTCCCTAATTTTGGCATCAGTTTTAAGCAAACTTAAAAAAATGTTATGGCAGTTTTCTGATGTAAGAAATAAGGGTAACATCCAATTTTGTAGGTTAACTGTAGTTTTCACATTTGCCTGCAGCATAAAAAAATAAAAATCCCCCCACAATTTGGATATGTACTGTGGCAGTAAAGAGCTAGATCGAGATTTATCAGGTCTCCTCCACCTACCTGGTCACACTTTACTTACTCTGGGGAAAATGTGTGTCACAATACAATATGAATGAAAAGTATCATCATTCCCTTTTGCTATACAGTTTGGGAGCTGCCAATATGATGGTAAGTTAGTTCCATTCATCAGTTTTTTTCTTTTTTATCCCATTACGTGCCTGTATCCCACCCTCTTAAGAATGGCTTTAAAGAGAAAGTGTGCCACATCAAAAGACTGGGACAACTCACAAAAATGGAACACAACCACAATTAATTACATTTATGGTGTTTTGCACAGTTGGTGTCTGATGTTTACATTTTCAATGCTACAGGTTGTTGGGTCCTTTGTATACTTTGATTTGAACTGCACTAACAGTCACCAAATATAGTTTTATATCAGCTCTTCTTTAATCACAAAGCTATTTAGATAAAGTCCTAATAGACTTGTGCCCAAGTGAAAGGGTCTGATTCTAATTTACATACAATAGTGCAGACAAGCCCTAACTACCAAAAAATAAACCTCACATTGGCATGATATACTTTACTTGTAAGATATAGATAAAATCTGACAACCAACACAAGACCTGCTGTTAATGAAGGACATTGTGTACTTCAGTGTAAGTTGTATCTTGCTGTTCACCCATGTAATGTTAGAAGGGAGTCAGTAGAGCACACGTAAGCCACCACTAAGCAGACCCTCCTAATAAACATACATCATTTTTTTGTTTTTTAGGACAGGTAATACAACTTTGCCACTATTCTGTTTTCACATTTAAAAAAAACAAAAAAAAAAAAACGTCCTTCACCGACACATGTTTTAATTCCATTTTTATTTCTGCAGATGGTGGCACTTAGTCATTTAATTGGGACGGAGGCACAAAACCAGTCCACCTTTTTGATCCAGCATCACATTTGGACCATATAGCTCAAATACATTTGAGCACAGGGGTCATATTAAAAAGCCATGGGTTTTCACTCTTCTTTTACTGCATACAGCAGTGTCCATTGGCATCCTTGAACCGCAGTCGCATCTTGGGCCTATACTTCTCCAAGTAGAGCAGCTGTTTTGAGTTAAATGCACCTCTTCGTTTCCTAACAAATAAATAAAAAAACACTTAAAAGTATATCTTTGTATTAGCCACAGATTAAACATACAACACAGAGAATGAAACTGACTTATGTTACAGTTTAGCCAATGTGAAATTTGCATTTATAAGGTGTACAAATGTTATACCTTAAAGGACCACTATAGTCCCCCTCCCGCCGGGCTCTGGAGAGAGGAAGGTGTTAAAATCTTACCTTTCTCCAGTGCCGGACGGGGAGCTTTCCTCCTCCTCTTCTCCTTCCTAGCGATGTCATCGGCTGAATGCGCATGCAGCCAGTTCATAGGAAAGCATTTACAATGAGAAGCACGCAAGCGCCTCTAGCAGCTGTCAATGAGACAGCCACTAGAGACTGGATTAACCCTCAGTGTAAACATAGCAGTTTCTCTGAAACTGCTATGTTTAAAAATAAAAAAATAAAAAAATAAAAAAAAAATTTTAAAAAAAGTTAACCCTAGCTGGACCAGGCATTAAGCTGAAGTGGTCTGGGTGCCTATAGTGGTCCTTTAAATTCCAGCAGCACAGCAGATCTGTGCAAGTCTGATCCCAGCCTTCATACACACTTTACACGGTTAACTAAATCAGCTTGTTTATACCTTGTTTCAACAAGATGCATCTGTGAAAAACGGTTTAACAAGCAGCTTGCACAGAGGCTTGTTTACCAGGAGCAGGTCTCATGAGGTAGAGCAGAAAAGGATAGGGAGGGGGAGTGAACGACAGAAAGACCATTAATAAGCTTACTTACTGCCTGATAAACTGCACGGCATCCTCATACTTCATCCCACATTCAATCAACGCCAGAGCAACCAACACAGGAGCCCTAAAATAAACAGATTAGTGATGTGTGAATGTCAGACTAGATACTAATGTGTCCCAACTATAGGGGGAAAGAAGACACGAGAAAAGCTTCATTAAAATGATTAGAACAAATATAGCTATAAGTATTCTGCCCCACCTTTAGACAATATAGTATTGAAATGAAGAGAATTTATAATAAATTGAATGAACCTGAATTTGCCAGTTACATACAATGACAATAAATTAGAATAAGCATTGTTAACTCCAGTACTGAAAAGACTATCAAAGCCTTGAATAGTGTGTTGATATCCAAAATATCATTGAATGTCTTAATATGTATAAATATAAAATAAATAAATTTAAAACAAAAAAAAAAAAAAACTGTCAAAATTATTTTAGAGTGACTGTATAGCAGGGCTGAATATTTCCATATATGGTAAAGTTATACAAGTCAAATGTTAATTTTATTCATCCCTCTATATGTAAATTCTGAGAGATCGAGTGCGATCGATAGAGAGATAAAAGTTTAAAAAGCTTTTATAGGGCCCCTGTTAAAAAAAAAAAATAAAAAAAACACACTTGTGTGGCCCTAAAAAAAATTAAAGAAATAAATGGGCTATTTTTAAACTTCACATTTTCAAGCATGGTTATTCAGCTTTAGCCACTGCTGATTGACATTGCACATTGTTGCATAGTTTGTGGTCTATAACAATTCCCAAGTCCTTTTCGTGTGTGGTTATCTCTAATTCACTTCCA
The DNA here is from genome assembly GCA_933207985.1 of Pelobates cultripes. Taxonomy (NCBI): domain Eukaryota; kingdom Metazoa; phylum Chordata; class Amphibia; order Anura; family Pelobatidae; genus Pelobates; species Pelobates cultripes. The sequence goes on along the minus strand of OW240912.1, from coordinate 202,170,000 downwards.
TTAAGGGTATACGTTGCTTGTGTATTCTTTATGCCGAAGTGCATAACTTTGCATTTTTCAACATTCAATTTCATCTGCCATTTGAGTGCCCAGTCCATCTAAATCCCTCTGCAGCAAAGTAATATCTTGCTCACATTGTAATATTTTACAGAGTTTTGTGTCACCTGCAAACACTAAAACGTGACTTTCAATTTTTTAAGATCATTTATAAACATGTTAAATAGAAGGGGTCCCAGAACAGAAACCACTTGCCACCTCTGTCCAGCTTGAAAATTTACCATTAATGACACCTCTTTGTACTCTATTTTATTTTTTATTCAAGATCAGGGTTTATTCATACACGTTCATGGGCAACACAAAAAATGATCAGTAGTAATTGCTTACAGTTGGGTACATCAAAACATGATGATCATAAGATATAGATAACATTCTACATGGTAGTCTCACAGAGGAAACATACACATCGAATATGGTTATTAAAATGATTTAAATGGGTGGAATGTCATTTCTCCAGTTTCTGCAATGGTACTAAGTGAAGGTAGCAGTAGCCATCTTCCTTAAGCTTAGCCAAAATATGTGTAAAATGTCAGGGTGTTAGTAAGGCTTTATATAAGTTTTGGAAACCATACGTATTAGAGTTAGTTGAGTAATGGTAAGACTATGTATTCCCTCACAATCTAGCGTTACAAGTTAATGCTTTGGTAGGCCAAGTTAGTAAGTCAGTGATAGCATAGATTGACTGAACTTCATAATTAGGCCTATGTACTGAAATCCTATTTCCGCACAAACATAAAAAGTGAAAATAAAATATAGCACTGGTCGGCCTCTGGGAGCGTAGGCTAACGATACGCAAGCATCTGAGTGAGAAATTGGCAAGCATAAAGAGAGTGGTAGGCATCCCAGAGAGGCAAATACATGTAGCATTTGAAGTACTGAAAGTAATGACCCGGTATGGGCAGGATTGACTACCTGGTTCCAGTTACTCCATGTTACTGAGGAAACATAAGCTATCGACTTAAGACTTGGCCTAAATAACAAACAGTGTCGAAACAGCATAGTAAAGCATCATGTAATTTGTGTTAACCATTTGTGTCACAATTAAGCTGTGAGAAGACTGTGTTCCCTCACAGTTTTACGCTGCAATTTAAGAGAGTGTGAGAGCGAGTGAGTGAGAGAGAGAGAGAGTCCAGCCTCTACCTATGTCTCTTCCTAATCCCCTTTGCTTTCTTGTCTCCCTCACCATTTAGGTCTTCCTCCCAGTGTCCCTTTTTCCTTGCCTCTACCGTGGGCACAGTGGCTGTGTGCTGCTGACTATTCTCCCTGCATACATTGCTGACATTCCCTGGAGGAGCTGTGTGTGGAGTGGACGAGGCTCTGATGTCAGATCCTGCCAGAGCCCCTCAAACAAACAGGAAGTTCCTGCAGTACAGAGCACTCCCCAGCATACCAGCTGGCAGGGTAAGCAGTGTGAAAGGCTGTGTGTGCAGTCAGGGATGCCTGTAACTGGCACTCAGATAGTATTGTGGTCTATTATGGAGATTTACTTATCTCCATAACAGACCCAATACTGCTCAGCTGCTGCGGGGCCCCTTCCTGCTCTGGGCCTCCAGTCCTTGACTAAAGTGCCCAACTGCTCAGTCAGTAGATTAGGGTGTGCACACCTATGATTGTAATTAATAAAATCATTTAAGTATGTAAAAAGATTGCATGCATATACACTTTTTTTTAGTCCCCCTGAAAGCAGTTCCATAGACTGCTATTCCAGCTATGTGACAGACACCATCGCCCAAAGTGGATCACAGGGTTAGGCAAGTACCCTGAGGCTCAGGGGCTATGCTGCTGTAATGGCGTTTAAGACTACTTAATGTGGTGCTACATAGAACACATAACAGGTTAAAAGGGTATTCTAGATCAAGATTAATTTCAAGGACTGTAGATTTAACAAGGTGTACAAGCTGAGGAAGAAAAATAAATAAAAATAGATTTTAATATCAATATAAACCTGCCAAGTTAACAGGACACTGTTAAGGTAAAAATATCTGTAATGTGGTAAACAGATTGGGAGCAAATTGATAAAAAGTCTAAAAAAAAAATTTATATTTTGACATTAAGAAAACGTGTATATTTATAAATTAAAGGAACACTAAACGGTCAGAAACACAAACATGTATTCCTGACCTTATAGTATTAAACACTAGTGCAGCATATGTGTAAATATTGCACAAAAGAAAATTAGAATCACCACAAAGTGCAACTTAGAAAACAGGGCCCACTTGTGAAACCCACATTTAATGCAGAGCACACCAAATACAATGTGTAAGGGAATATACATATTCCAAAAAAGGACAGGAGTTGCAAAACATTTATTTGGTGCACTCTTCATTAAATATGGGTTTCACAAGTGGGCCCTATTTACTAACCAAGCTGTACATTGTGTTGATTATTGTTTATTTCACGAATGGAGCAAGACTTGGTAGAGATTAGTGATGTCCCGAACGGTTCGCCGCGGACTCATCATGGAGTAAACTTTGACTCTGTACCTCAAAGTCACCAGACACATTCCAGCCAATCAGCAGCAGACCCTCCCACCTCCTGGAAAGCTCACTAAGAATGCAGCTTCACAATGAATGTAAAATGGATGCTGTCCAGGAGGTGGGAGGGTCTGGGAGGGAGGGTCTGCGGCTGATTGGCTGAAATGTGTCTGCTGACTGTGAGGTACAGGGTCAAAGTTTACTCAATGATGAGTCCGTGGCGAACCGTCCGTGACATCACTAGTAGAGATTCATTCAGCAGTGATAACCTTTAGTTTCTAACTACAGAGTTATTTAAATAAACAATGTAGACATTGTAACAGCTTTATTTCATTGAAGTGGTTCTAGTGTCTAGTCCCATGATGCCATCTTTCAATTCAGCATTAAAATGTTTTCCATCTTTTAATGCTAAACCAAATCCCCCAGATGTCAATTTTCACCGTACTGTTCGGGCGAATGAGGATACATTAACCAGAGGAACAAAGGATGGTTGTGATTGGCTGAGAGAGTGCCAGCTGACCATTTCAGCCATACAAAATACATACAAATTAATACCAGAAACTGGTGTAGTGATGGGCTAAAAGCAAAGTGTAATCTCTGCCTTAGCCACACCTCCAGTACTGTGAGTGGCCTTCGAGTTTAACTAGGCAAAAATGGTTTAACACTGAAAAAGGGAAAGTGTCAAGGGACTCCAGGCACAATAACCAATTCAATGAGATTAAATTGTTATGGTGCCCAATGTGTCCCTCGCATTTCAGTTGACAAAATATGAACATGAATTGGAATCACTTGACCATGCAGAAATTTTATCTTTTTTGTGGAGAAGGAAAGGTTAGTGTTAATAAACCCTGCCTAGATAAATGTATTTTACATATAAATAACATACCGTCCAAGACCTGCCACGCAGTGTACTGCAATACAACACCCTGGCTCCTCACGAAATTTGTTTTTCAAGAGATTTAACCAATCATCAACTATCTGTGTTGGGGGTGGTGCTCCATCATCAAAAGGCCAATCCTGAAAGATATTGTAAAGACATGAAGCAAGTGGAAAATGGACAAAAAAAATGCTAATACAAATAAAGTCACTTATCTCTTAAATTTTTCTACCTTTTGTTTTTAGTTTTGTATTTGAAACACAGTTGTGCTGGCCATGCAATATAGAAATGCAGGTTTGCAAATGTGATTACACACTGGTAAAACAAACAGGTATAGCAATAGGCATTATAGGATTAGCATGTAGAAACGTACTGGTCTTGTTTTACGCAAGTTAAAAAGAAGCAAAAACTGCATACTGCAGCTCTGTGTGTTTAGAATGCAAAGTCCCTGTTGGCTTTATTTTGTATAAATTTTAATACACACATAAAATGATTCAAGCATTAACTCCACTGACAATCATGCAAGAATATAGTTTGCAGGGAACATTTCAAATTGATTTTCTCTGTATATGGTCTGCAAAAATGTCAAAATGGAAAATACATACCATCAGAAGGATTGGTATGGATGCATATGGGCTTTATCAAATTAAAGAGTAACAAGTGAAATCAAAGGCAATATTGTTCACAGTGTCATAGTATTGGTGTGAGTATTAGGCAGTGTGTTTTACTGCTCTAAAGCAGCAATATTTGTGTTCAGCGATGTCTCACAGGTTTTACGGAGGTTTTGGAAAGTTACAGCGTTAAATATGAATAGCAAAATAAAATCTCTAGACTTCCTGTCTAGGTTGTCAACCAGTTCCCACATATTATAGTTCATGAATACCACATAATTATGTAAAAATACATATACAAGTAGATTGTTTTAAAATATAAATCTATATGTACACATAATATACTAAAAACAATGTCCATCTATATTATTTTTAAAAGCGCCAGTAAATTCTCTCTCCATTGGAGACTAGATGGGCCGAATGGTTCTTATCTGCCGTCACATTCTATGTTTCTATGGTTTTACATATTAGGGCATAATATAAATTTCAATGTTAAAATACCACTCTTTAGTCAAAGGGAATACAGCAGGCAATTAGTTCTATACATAACTAGCAAGAAATGAGTATACTCACCAGAACCTGAATGCCTTCCTTCTCTACTGGAGCTTTATCATATGTGGCATCACAAACTCTGACAAGGGTGGTCACACCATATTTTTTTAGTTCCTAGAAGGCAAAGGTTCAGAATTATTCTAAATTGAAGAACTGCACCTCTGTGCACACACCTGTTTATCAGAAATAAATGTGTACATGTACCCAAGGGACACAATCACACTAGTTAATATTTGTCTCCTTCATAGATACACAATTCAAGGCTGTTATAAGAAAGAACATATAATTTTTAAAAGCCTTCAAGTACCATCACCGCTACAGCTCACTGTAGAGGTTATGATGTCAGGAGTAACCTGGTACTTCACCTATTGCAAGGAATCAACTTTTTGAGTTGTTCTCTTATCTGGGGCCCAAGAGAAGACAGCGGCTGTCCGGAAGAGAGCCACTAGAGGCTGGATTAACCCCAAATGTAAATGTTTCTCTGAAACTGTTATGTTTACATGTGAAGGGTTAAAACCTGAGAGACCTGGCACCCAGATCACTTCATTGAGCTGAAGTGGTCTGGGTGACTATAGTGTCCCTTTAAAGAAAAATCAGCACTTTTATAAGTTGCCTTTTGAAAAAAAAAAAAAAAAGCACATTATAAAAGTGCCAAAATTTATGAGAAATCAGCACTTTAATTTATAAACAATGGAATACCAATCTGGCTGTCAGCCAGGTATTTTTCTTCCCCCACACAAACACACACGAGAAGACCCGCTGGAAAGCTTCAGAGGCTTCTATTTCCCCATGAAAAGACTGGAAATAATCTTCCAGGAAAAAGGGAATGGCTTGCAAAGGCTGCAGTTCATAAGAACCGCAGATTTTTGCACTTGCTTTTAGGATATACCCCAAATGAATACATGCATAAAAAAAAAAAAAAAAGGTATATCTAAACTGATTTTTTTTAATTTTTTGTTTTTAAATAAGTGTGGAGAGGTCCTTTAATCTTTGCCCATTATCAAAGATCCTGCACCCCATGAGAAAATGTAGTCCCTACATTTACTTAAGTATTACTAAAAATCTAAGTTATATTTCAAAATAATTAAAACCAAGGAAAAAGAGGAACAAGGAACTTAAACAAAACATGCAACATGACAGTCACTTAAACGGTCATTTGCAGGCCCTTTCCCTGACTCCATTGCAGCTGGAAGCCTGCTACATGGAGCTTAGCCCAGATATGTATGGATGGTCTCCATAAGGCCAATTGTAGCATCTAGCAGGAGTATCTGGCCCTCCCTTCATGCTTGAAGAGGTGGGGGAGTAGTACCTGGCAATCTGCAGATAAAATCTAAAATCTCTAGGACCACTTACATTGGGGAGATGGAGATGCTATAAGTACCATAAACACCTATGCGCATCTTAGACATTAAATTGGGAAATAATTTTGATATTACAATGTCAATTCTTTACTTGCATGATTGTATCCATGTACTCCGATATATTTAAAACAGAACGCAAAAAACAAAACACGCTGCTGCCACTGCCAAGTGTGACAAAAGCTCATTAAAATGTGGAACTTTTAGAGTACAATACTAATCAAAACCCTTGCTAATCTTTTACAGCTTGTTTAATACTGCAGATCAGTTAGCTGTTGCTTACCTCTGTGAACTTGTTGAGCGTGGCATTCGTTGGATTGTGGGTGATTAGAAAACGCATACACTCATAAGATATCTCCACTGGAGCTGGACGGTTCATTGTGAACAGTTTAAAAAAAATAAAGGTTTATTATTTTAAAAAAAAAAGAAAAAAAAAAAAAAATAGATTACCAAAATCTATAAGGGGGGGAAAAAATTTAAATTCCTGTTATTGCAAAGTCCCAGGGGGTAACTGCAGGTTTTCGTAAAAGAAGCACTTCGTGGGGGATGCAGAATAGCATCCAAAAAGAATCTCTTACATTACATCTGGGATGGGAACTTTCCTTCTTAATGAAGAGGGGGGGACGAGGGAGAAATAATATATATTTATATAACAAAAACTACGAGTTAAGTCTACCGCAACGAGGCACTCATGGAGGGTTGAAAAGAAGTTATTGCAGAGCACAACTCTGCAACAATTTGTCTCTTTACTAACTCCTCCCCTTCACAACAGTAGTGATAATTGTGGAGCTCTGGAGTAAAATAAATAAGAACTCCCATATGATTTGCTGCAGTAGACAAAAATGATGGAAGGGAAAATTTGGAAGGGTGGACTTTGGTGGCACCAACAGACTTCCCAGCTCACTTGTCTGCGCCAATGCTGTGCTGAGCCTGGCAATACTCTGTCCTTACACGGCGAATCGCCATAAATGTGCGACGTATATTCCAAAAGGAATCCTATAACAAAGAAAACAAAAAGGTATTTAGTGACATAGGGTGAGACATTGGCAAATTGTATTTATGTTCAGTGTACAAATATCAAAAGCATACATTTCTTCCCAGGCTGAAGGTTCTTTTATTAATATATTATGCAAACCAAAAATACCCACGCAGTTGCAAAATTCCAAAGTAGAGTTTAGGAACAAACTAGAATACAAGTTTTGAAGAAAACCCATTCCTAAAAGTGAACCAGTGACTTAAAGGGATACTGTAGTGCCAGGAATGCAAAGCTGTATTGCTGGCAATACCGATCCCTCTGCCTCCTCCCTCCCTAGCAAACCCCTCCCCACCCGCCCTCCAGGTAAATAAAGTGTTAAAAACCATTTACTTACACGATCCCTGTACAGAGGTCCCTCTGTGCTGAGTTGACGCTCCACCCCCTCTGTCCCACGATGAGCGGGGTCTAGTTCACATGCGCAGCAGTGGCGTGGATGCGCATTAGACCTCCCCTTAGGAAAGCATTATTCAATGCTTTCCAAGGGGGATTGCGACGACGCTGGAGGTCACCATGCACAGCAGGAGGATGTCCAGTGTCATTTAAAACACTTTTCATGTTCTAAGAAGCCGGAAGCACCATCTACCGGCTGTCTGAGAGACAGCAGCTAGAGGTGGGATTAGCCATGTAATCAAAACACTTTGTACATCTAGATTTTGCATACCAAAGCCTTAGCAAGATACCCAACCCCTCATCCGTATACTATTTATTTTTTTGTTTATATAAGTTCCA